>JACGCM010002352.1:0-1200000 GCA_014058105.1 Kingdonia uniflora
TCATCAATAGCAGTATAAAAAGATCTAACACACACATACAAGGGTCGGTAAAAGAAAAATAAGGATACCCTATTTTCGATTCTTCAGAAATGAGAAGACAACCCTTTATCTCAAACTCTTGTATTTGTTACTTGCACATCTACCGAAGTGGTAAAGTTACCACCTCCTGTTGACATTGTTTACGCCGGCGATCGGGGTATCAGACTTTTGACCTCCTCCTCATCCTCTTCTAATGGCAGTTCCCTCAGCTAGGAATGGTTTGTTTCACAAACAATTCTCTCCATCACCTTTGTATAAACCACATTTCTCATCCTTAGAATTCTCTACATCAAAATCTTTCCCACATTCTGTCAATAACCCTGTCTATATGGCGCTCATGTTCTGTCGAGCAGTGACTTTTGATCTAATGATATAGATGTTCCTTCAATGCCATATGCGCCTTGCGCAGACACTGAACGTTTCTTTCCGCAATACACCTAAATCCCTCAAATCTGCTTCACATTCATTTGAATAGTCACTTCTTTTAACAATCGCGCTGCTAAAGACATTTTTTGCTCCATGTGTTGCAATAACTCATCCTGTAACCCCTTTAATTTACCCTCTAATCGCTTTTGGACCTCTATTTTCTTTTTTCTTATCCTGAAAAAATAATTCTTATGGCCTCCTATTCTACATAAAGCCAAACGTATCAGATAGGTTCTACATCACCCCATACAACAGACATACCAGCTCGAGTACATACTTTCTCGCTTCTAAACTATGACGATTACGTGCTTTTTGAGCTAAAAACATAACTCGAGTTAGCCCATAACTATGCATCTCTCCTTCAAAAGCTCTACATAAGCTTCTTTTAACCCTCGTTCACTATCACTTTCGACCTCAAAATATAATGTCAGAGCTATTAACTTACTTTGACACCAAGCTTATCACTCGGGTCATTAAAACTTTAAACTATTTTGGTTTTTGCACTAATACCTCCATTTCCTCTTCCTTTCTTAACACCTTGTCCCTTTCAATTTTTTTCTTGCATATCTACACTGGAGATCCTAAAACCCTTTAAAAGTTTCTCTGAATTCAACTTAAATTACCTTATGTTCATATTTAGTTTTATAAGTACCTGATGAATACGAGCCACAAAATCCCTTGCTCTACTCAATGACCTCTCCAGTTTGGAATTAGTTTTTCTCAGTCGCTCTATCTCGTGCACAGAGTACAAATATTTTGCTATAATACATACATCCAAAATGAACATGCTTCAATTCATCACTCTAACTTCATCAATACAGAGTACAATCACATTGATTTCACACAAACTGCATCAAATCAAAAATAGAATACCATAAAAGGTTTAGAGATTCTTGCTGATTTCTACCTCACCGGAACCCAATAGCAGCCCAACCAGATGGATTGGATCAACTGATTCCGAAGATGGACCCAATGTCTTCCCAGGAAGAGAACTGGTTTAGTACATTCTGATAGAGGGACCAATACTTTCTCAACGAGATAGGATTGGCTCGACACTTCCTGGTAGAAGGTCTGACGTTTTCTCGGTATAGTAGCAGCATCAGCCATCTCTTCGTCAATAACCTCTGAAGGAAAGACTATTTCACTATTTCTGCTGGTTCGGCCTAACTTAACATCAGCTACACTCAGTCCAAAATCATAATATGATTGACGAAGTGGTCTCTTTCTACTAAAGTGCCTCAACCATTGTGGCATAACAGTGTCTTTCTTCACCAGATCGTTATCTTTTTTGTGACCTCGACAGCTGCTGCAGCATCTTCAGCTCTCTTCTCCTTCTCTTGCTTGAGCTCAACTTTGAGCTCCTTCATACGAACTGATTGAGCTTCAAACTTCACCCCGAACTCCTGGCTTCTCTTTTTCCAAACACATTTTTTCTCCTTTCAGCAGCATCGAGAGCTGCCAGTACAAACATACACAAAGACAATTCAGTACAACAATTTTTAGTATGAATACAAAGGCAATTTATGATTTTCAACACATACCGCGAAAGTATGTTCGTGATACTCATCGTCGAGCTGCTTTGGAGCCATCCCAACCATCAGACAGTATTTTCGCTCCAACTCTTTGATCTTAGCTGCGGTAAGAGGATAAGTTTGGAAACTACCCTCTTCATCATGCCTATTTCTTTTCATCGAGCTCTTCTTGACCTCAGCAGGAGCAACTGCACTCTCCTCCACATCTACAGTAATAGTCTTGGTGACCTCTTGTCCCATGGCTGCCACCCCAGTGACAGAGGTACTCTGCCGAGTTGACTTCCTGGACCTCCGAGTATTATGTTTGGTGGTCTGAGGTAAAGGTGGTGGAAGACTAAGAACATCATCCACAGTCAGGTGAGCTTTTCCTTCAGCCATAACTCATTTCTCGTGAGCTCATTGAACTTTGGGTACTACAGAATCTACCCTTTTATCCATACGGATACCAGGCTCACCAAGTACCTACTTTAGCTTATCCTAATCTTGAGCAACCAAGTCGAACAGAGTCACCTTATCAGGCATAGCTGAAGGCTTGGGTTCTGCCAAAACAAGGAACACAACATTAAGTAGCAGATTGAAGACATGTTATTAGCTATTTGAAGATTGGTCAACATTACTTACTTGGATTATAATATCTATGGTTCAGTTTGAGCGCTGGTTCATCTGGAACCTTCATACAATTACGCTCTATCCACACAAGGTGGTCGTTCCAAGGTCTACCCGCAGATTCAAAATCAAAGAATTTTGGCCTGGCTGAATCACTATACAGGTAACCACTACTTTGATCATTGACATATTTCAATTTATAAAACTTCATCACATCTTCAGCTTTAAACTGCTTCGCAGTCCCTGCCTTCCTCCATTTTTCATTTAGTACCTTACATACCCTCATCATTTCATAAACATTCCTATTTAACTGGGCAGGGCAATACTGTAACCCATTCATAACCTCTTTTTAAAAGTAGGTCAGAGGAATTCTAAGGCCATATGCGACCTGATTAAAGAAACACAAAACCCATCATTCAGGCCTGATAGCCCGAGATCATTATAATATGAGAGATTAACCTCCTCACTAATCCCTCTATCCTTCTTCCACTTCTCCAAGCATGGAACTTACCGTCTCCTCCCTTTACCGATGATATAGGCCCTGAATTAGAAACCTTGGTCCTCCACATAACTTCCCTATTCTCCCTGCAATTTCTTTTATATTTCAAGTATTTTTTTCCTACATCTACTCCTTCTAGGTAAATGAGAAAACTTTATCATCCTCCTTCTATATTACTGCCGTAATATTATGGGCCCTCCAACCTCTATGATCGTCGCTACACTATTCAAAGTTTCTTCCATGGCACTATAATCGTCGTCCCTCCCCGAAGACGATGCTTCACCTGAACTCGATGATGCTACATATTTACTAGTGGAAATGCTAGGTTTCAAACGCATACTGGACCTACAGATACAAAACATATTTTATCATTATCTCTACACTACAAACAATAACCAGAACCCTACCTTTTACCCAGTCAACACGTCTATCTTAGAATTTCCCAAACCAAAAAGTAACAATCAGTCATTTTAATTTTCCATCTCCTTCTTCAAGCAAGAATTTTCTCTCTCTACAGTCTTTCATATACAAAAATTCTTCAAATTCAAAACTCTCTCATATTTATTCAAAAAGTTTAAAACCCCTACTTATCAGATACACATATCAAACATGTTACTACACATATCAAACAGGTTACTACACATATCAAAGATATTACTGCAAATATCATCCAGATTACTAAACAAATCAAATGGTAAGAGCTTTATATTACCAACCTGTACTTTAAGAATAATAATCTTCTGCTTTACCAGGACGTCTTGCCGAGATTGAGCGCTCATGTCACTTCTCTAACAGTTTTCTATCACCTGATGAAGTTTCCTTATCAAATCACACTCAGAGCTTAATCATTTCCTCTCCTTGGAAATAAGATTTACACCACTTTTTTTCTCTTTTAAATTATAGATAATTTATCTGAGATTAAGAGGCGCATTTTTATACTCTCCCTCAGTTTGTGAAGCGATGGCTCCGTTAGATACATGTTAGTTACCCCTATTGTCTCTACAAGCATGTCTTTTCGGTTAAAACATCATAATAACTTCTGTGATAATGTCTACCGTCATCACGTCTGCCCTTATTGTCTGCCATTAAACAATTTTGTAGCTCTTTCTCAAACACAGTGCAAATGACCAATCACCTTAGCTTTATACCTTACCAGATCGTACAACTTTCCTAAAATAGATCAATATTCAAATTTTAAAGATATTATGCAGTTGTTAAAATCTTACAGTTGTCTTCCATATTTCCATACACAAAGAGTAAAACATAATACTTTATTCTTAATCAAACAGATCGAGACACCACATTACGTTATTCTCTCAAAATTCCTCACCTTATATTTATTTGGGTTCCTGCACCGAATATTATAAACAAAATACTTTGTACGAGCTTTCATGCTTTAAGCTTACCGAGCTCACCAGTTACATCTAAAGCAACCTCGATGGTCTGCCTCCCTACACAAAATTAACTCTCTATTTACTGCCCTTGCATCCTCTTCAATGATCTTGTCACACGCGAGCTGTAAGACAGTCAGTTCCTACACCATGGCACTCAACAACGACCTCCAAAACATATTAAACAAGAAAAAATGATCATACTCTATGCGCTTACCTTCGTCATCTAATCTAACCTGATTTAATGGCCATTCTGGAAGTACAGCATCATAAGGCAATCAACGGAAATATCGTTCATGAAGTTCAGTAACCTTGATATGGAAATGACCATCTACTACCTGCTGGGTATGCTGAGAACGAGTCCTCACCATGCTTAATCACACTGCCTTTAGAGTAAAATTATCCTTGCAGACGATGCAAATCATAATAACAAGAAATCACTACTTATAGCCACGAGGAAGATCTTCACAAATCCAGATCACCCCACAGATTTTGCTGAGAGAAATATTTTTGAAAACATTTTCAGGACAACAGAATATCAACATCAAATGCAGAATATTGTGGCAAGTCATTCTTTTCATAGTATAAAATATCTCCCCAAATTTTATACGAGCAAATATAAAGATGGCAACTTACAAGATCAAGCAAATTTAGCAGTAACACCTACAGATCAATATCAATCCTTTCTCACAGTTTGAAATACTCTGTTACACAGTTCGAGTACAAAGATCACAAAAAACAATATATAATTGCTTATAGCAAGCCACGCTTTTGAACTTCTCTAAATTTCCAAAACTCACCTATCAGTACTATTTGCCATCATGCAGACGGAACTCTTTACAGCTCGTTTTTCCCCATTATACCCCATGATAGCTAATTCCTATTGACAGACTCCTATTTTACACTAGAAAACTACACAAACGAGTTCGATACAAGGAAACAAAATACCAGAACATCGACATTACATTAGTTCAAAGATTTTTCTTAAAGAATACTTTACGGATAATGAAATGTTTCCAATAATTACAGCAGATTACTTCACAAAGTTACAGTTCGAATTGCTTTCCTGGAGCCCACAAAGAAAATGTTGAAAAACTGAAGCAACTTCCAAACCCTGATCCCATGCTGCAAGATCCAGGAAACTGCTAGAACTGGAAATCACAGATGAAAGATCATTTTCTTGGCTAAAATCTATGGTCCATAGAAGTAAATGATCCCCTCCATCATCGCCATCTCTTCCACCATAACTCCCACCCTGCATACTAAAAAGCCTCATTTCTTTAACAAGGCCCACTCATCAGAAGGGCACCGACGAGACTCCCTTGGACGAATGCCTACCACTTCATCTTCAGATGTCACAGTCTCCTCCGTTAGTAACCGAAGACCATTTTGGCGCTCCGCCTCAAATGTAAGCAAATATTGGAAATGTACCATCTGGTAGTGATTATCCCCCGCCTCCATCACTTCATATAACATACAATAGTAGGTGGAAGATATAGGAATTGGCATTGGAAGATACAATGGTTGGTATATAAAATACTTGATGTCCAGTCAAGTTCTTCCCTCTTCCAATGAATCCTAGACCCCCGAGCCTGAGTCCTTGTCGTCACCATGTTCTCCAGCACTCAAAATTTTCTAAATTACAGTAAGGCAGCTTACCACAGTGGAATACAGAAGATTTGGTTTATCATGCATAAATTAAGATCCTCTTTATACTGTGGTCAGTATTAAAGGCGACTCTCCAAATTCCCAACGTCAACAAGATTCCCTATAAAATAACATTGACTAGAACCATTGGTTTTGGGAAACCCAAAAGGCACAAGCAAGATACTTATGAATATATATTGCAAATGAGTTTCAGATATTAACTACATCAATTAATGCTACTTCTTAACCAATACCACTCGCCTATAATGTTTCTCGTACTGTTGGTTGAGAGGGAATGGTTGGAGTGGCTTATTCTGCATCTTGGACTCATGTATTATCTTTGACCAACATTTAAACTTTTGACCTCACCAACAGAGTACGTGGCATAGACATAAACAAGACAGCAACATCAGGAAGTACATGCAGCACGATTTTCTTAACTAATACCACTCATCCCTGATGCTACTCGTGCTATTGGTTGAGAGTTGTCTTGTAATAACTTATTTTGTATCTCAGACTCAAAGCTTCATCCTCAACCTCATCAGCATATAGGAAATACTACTAAAGACATATTCAATATTCCTCACTTTGACTTATCACTTTTGACCTCCATATCAATAAAACCGTTATACAGCAATAGAGGTCAGAACATTATAATATTTGGTCAAAGAATATCTTACATATACTTTATAACGTCCACCATTAAGAATCTTAATAGTCATCATATGGTCATAATATAAGACCTATATATAGGACCAGAGAACTACAGATTAGAAAAAAAGGCAATTCTACATAGAAGAATCCTTACTCTGAAATTCCACATACTCGAAGCACTGAATTTAATAAGTTAGCAACCTCAATAAGATCATATTCTCTTTCTCAAAACCCTCAAGAGAGGTCGTCGTCTTTAACCTATTCAAAGGTTTTCCACGCTAAATTATCTTGTTGATTATTATTTACTGTTCTTGAGTGTTCTAGACACATTTGGTGTAAAGGCTAAGTCTGAATCCCAGAATTAGGCCATTACAAGTTTACCTCCTTGGCAAGGGGAAGCCCCCTCATGTGTTGGAGGGGGAGATTGTTGGACTTAATAGGCTTAGTTCTTACCTTGGTAAAGGTAAATAGAGAATTCTATAAATGCCTTATCTTTTTTAATGTGGTGTGTACTCTTGGAAAAAGTTCTAGAGAGAGACAACTTTGAAAACCCAACTTGAAGAAAGAAAATCCATCTCCATTGGTGTGAAGTGAAGAGAGGAATCAATCCAAGTTTTTTTGTGCTCCGATCAAGCAAGAAAAGAAGGTGTTCTCCGACGAGTTTGTCGACGGAAAGGGGATTGAAGGTGTCCTTTCAAGTTAAGGTAAACAACATTTAGTAGATCTTGTTTGGGCATACAAGGTGTTGAATTTTATTGTAACCCTCACGATCGATGATGTTTGTAATCCATTTATTGATATTGTGGGTTTGGATTTGCCCCGTATTTATAGGGTAATTTTTTTTTCTTGCATGTATTGTCCATCTAGTAACTTTTCTAGCAAGTTAGGGTTTTCAAAGACAATTAGACTCTTTTCTCACACAAAATTAGGGATAAGTATGATATTTCAAAGTTAAGGTTAGCAATATCTCTAGCAAGTATTGTTTGATCACTAGTTTAAAAAGAAGTATTGCCCAATGAGACTCTTTTCTATCACAAAGATCAGGGATAAGTATGGGGGAGCTTTATAAGCAAGGGGATATTTGTGTAACTGCAAGGAGATTTAAATCGATTTTATAATTTGGTAGTGGCAAAGATGTGAGGCCCATCAACCAACTAATTATCCGGCCACAAAAATCCTCCAAAATCATACAAAAAAATGGGAATTCTTTATCCCGGAGAGTAAATCTCCCTCTCTCTCTCTCTCTTAAAATCGCTTTCCCTCTCACAAAAATTAATGGTGGTCTCTCTTTCTCTCTCTTTAAATCCCTTTCTCTCTCACAAAGATTAATCAAGGTCAGAAGGAGTTGCTGTAAATACGTTTCTATCAAAAATCGAGGTCAGAAAAGATGATTTCTCTCCAAAAAAAATTCTCTTTCAAATCTCTCTCCAACAATTTATCTCTTAATTTTTGCATTTCAATATGTTTCTATCAAAAATTGAGGTCAGAAGAGATGATTTCTCTCCAAAAAAAATTCTCTCTCAAATCTTTCTCTCCAACAATTTCTCTCTAAATTTCAGCATTTCAAGTTTTTAAAAGAGGTCTAAATTCCCATACTCATCTCAACTTTCTCATAGACAAATCTTTGCTTATTGAAGACATTATCTTTATGTAGGTTGAAGACTCAAACTCCTTCACTCATCAATCTTAATTTCAAACCAACTCTCTCAGACTTAGAAATCATCATCATCATTAGTTGTAAACGACAGTTTCAGAGTCTTGGAGTGGGAGAAAGTCTGTGATTTGGTTTCCTCTATCACCGGGACATCTCTAGGTCGACAAGCAACAAAGATATCTATCTCTCATTAGGACTTTTCTCATTTGGTGATTATAATTGATTCATCTTGCAGATACAACTATGGTCATTGAATCAGAGCTTTGTAGAGAGCAAAAGACTCTTAGTAGAAACTAATGCGGCTGTGGAAATGATCAACTATGGTGGTAGTGGGAACTGGACATCAATAGCATTGATGTAGCACTGGTAACAATTTTCTTCATTTCATTATCAAATATTAACTAATAATATTACCCAATTCACGAATTTAGTCCTTATGGATTGAATGTTTTTGCATATCCTCAAAATTATTATGAGTATATGTGCTGCAGGAATCAACAAATATTGAGCTATTGGTGCTCCAGAATGTAACATTGTTTAGTTTACATGGGTTATAACGGTTTTACTATATTTGCAACGTGTATCAGTTTCTTTCGAGTTTCTTGAACATTATCCAAATTGTGCGCTATCCACAATAATAGTAGCATGGCGAATTGGTGATTGTATATGTGGAGGTTATAGTAGGATTCAGGGAGCATGTGATTACTTCAGTTGTACTAGTCATATATGTCAAAAGTTGTATGGCCGTATAATAAGAATTTAATATGGAAATTTTAGCATACAACATAGAAATTCACATTTTCTTAAAGGTCATTTTGATATTTCATCAAACATGAAGGTGAAGTCAGCTATTGGACGTGCTTCGAGGGGTTCAACTGTGTACGGGAATGAAGCACTGACAAATGTTTCTTTTATGCTATTTTTGCCAAGCCTTGCAATATAATGTGAAAGCTGCAATTAATGAAGGTGCGGATTGGTACAACCGCTTTATGCCTCTTACAGAAGTGGTAATATATACTGATTAGGATTTTGATAGAAACTATTATTTTTAATCTTTGGAGTTATACTACTTTAATTGTGTTTCTTGGATAATTAACTTGTAGATTATGGAGTTGGTTTTAAATCAATCATTGGTGATATCCATTTATCAAGTCGTAGACGAAGAGGGCTCTGTCAGAGATTCTGCTGTGCGTTTTTTTTTACTTGCATTTAGATTCCAACTTCGTAGTGCTTTACATTTCAAATCATTACAGTTGCTAATTCTTTTTGGGGTACGATGTAAACACTGAATTCTAAGACACAATTTGGAGATTAATTGAACATTAGCAAGAACGATATTTCATTTTCCTTCCTGGAACTATTTTTTTGAGTCTAGACTTAAGAACTTTCTCTTATGCCCCAACTTGTATTCAATTCGTCTACAAGTACACCTAAACAGTATATAAGCAAGCCAAAATTTCTCGTTTCACACGTCTTTCCTTTGCATTGCCATATCCCTAGCCTCTTTGATCGTTTGGTGTGGTTATCTTACTCCTAATATTAAGAAATATCTTTTTTTTTTGCCCTTTATATATATATATATTGTTTTGTGATACAACTCCTGTGTTTTATTTCAGAGTTCAGACCTAAAAGGATCTCGTGATCAAGTATGGGTGCTTGAAAGGAAGGTAAATTTAACTCCTATTTTGAAATAACTTATACTTTATAATTATTGTTGGTTGCATATATCATCCGTTCCCATGCTACATGTGATAATTTATAATTCAATGCTGATTCCTTTTTTCTTCTTCTTCAGTTAAATCAGCTTATGGATAGCTTAATTAGGGATAACTTGAATGGCACAACATCATTGGTAAGTGGTTACTAATTATTTCTAGAGAAGACGGGATTGCGTAATGTATTAATGTGTACTTCGGATACGGTACTGTGTCATACTTGGACAAGCTATGATATAGTGTATCTATTTACTCCTTAATATGTTGAGCAATCAAAAATGTATTTCTAATACTTTTCATGGTTCAAACTTCTAATGTTTCATGGTGCTCGCCCAGGAAGTTAGTAACATTGATGGAAGGTGATGTATAAATCCGGGTTCAACCAGCTTACAAATTTTAAGGGCCTATTGTTATCCAGGCATGATGAATATACATGTAATATTATGTCTATAAAATTTATAAATCTAAAATTATTAGTAGTAACTGTTTGAAAATCACCACCTAATATGTTAAGTAGTCATAGTCATACAGGCTTTCCATGTTTTAATATATATCCACGGGTTGAATAGTAATCAATGGTTTTTGCTTTGGCTTCTTAAGAACAAAATGTTCACATTTACTATGAATCTATATCTCAAAGAGAAAATAGCACTCACCATGTGAGAAGATGATGGTTCGAACCCATATAAATTCAATATATTGTGCTTGAACATCGGTTCATTTATCTTGTAAGTGCAGTCCATCATGTATTCTAAAGGGAAACATTTCCCAAGATTCATTCCCACAGGATTTGCCCAATATATTGAACCCACACGATTGGATTCTTCCTCGACCGTGTGCCATTCGGGTTAGCTTGCATTATCGAGGTAATTAAGCACCAGTTGTATTTTAAATCTTTCGCCATATTGGTTATCTCTCCACTTCCTCAGGGCATTATATATTGTTTCTATCGTTGATGCATTATTAGGAAAAAATTTCTTAATTACATCTAAAATATATCACGGCGCCACATCTAATTTCGCCAATTAAATTAATGTTTCCAACTCTTCTGGTCTCAACCATTCGACATATGGATAACCTTCTAAACATTTGGCAGTTGGGTGATTGTGCCAACCATTTGCAACTTTAAGTTCCCATTTTTTTTTCTTGTCCAATAGCCGAACTCCTTAATTCAAACGAACATTTATACGCTCTTGTTGCACTTCTTATTTTTCTTTTATGATCTTTTAACACTTTTTTAGTGTGCTGACGGTAAATTTTCCCACGCTCATACCGCAAATATGTATACTTGTATTCCCCTAAGCTAAAATCTTTCGTAACAATCAAAACTTTTATACTTCTTGCGGTATCTTGAACCCATTGCAATAACTCATCACAAGTATCAAATATCTGCGATAAAGCAGCCAAGACAATTAAAGTGGATACAATGGAAACAAGAGTTTAATCAGATGATTGTGTTAAATGTTGATGGGTGCAACACATTTGACAGACAAGCTTATGGTGGCATATTTAGATTATCTAATAGGATTCCCATAGTAGCTTTCAACAAAATTTTGTTAGAAGATGAAGGGATTGAAATCATTATAATAAAGGCCACATGTGATGGGTTAAGGATAGCTGCTACTTTGGGATTTAGAAGTCTATGTATACTATCAGTTTTAGAGTTTGCAGTCAAGGTGTTGAATGGGATTCACAAACAACCTTAGGCATGTAATCCAGACATGAGAGATGCTAAAGAGATCATCACCCACATGGATAGTTGTTTGATTACAAGTAAAAAGAGAGAAAGAAAGAAACCAGCAGAGTACATCTCCACAGAAATGGACATCCAAAATACTTATGTATTCTTTCCAAGTAATTTTCCTCCTCATCTAGTAAATCTTTGTATAGAAGATTCAAATTGTAAAAGGTATCCTAGCTTGTAAAGGTTGTAAAGTGTTCATGAATAAATTCCTGGTGGGGGTCTGCCTTAACCCAAGCTTCCTCCTAAAAAAAAATAAATCTGCGATAAAAACATTTTAGACAATATAATATAAATACTGGTATAAGTAATAAGTTATGATTCTTCGAGAAATCTTACCTTATCTATGGTAAAGACATCAGTAAAATCCATAATCTGAGGTAAAACTGGATCTGCATCACAGGGTATTGCATCTTCAATGTGTTCCTTACATTAAAAAGTTGTATATACATATCAAGTTCACATATGCTCATAGACTATTAATTCCATCAAATACTATTAGTTTTGCATCTAAACATGACTTACACGATTAATTAGAAAGAAGTAAAACAAGAATCAATTAAAATTTTAATTTTTCGAACTAATCTACACGAAACTCAATTAAACGTACCTTGTTATTGATTACTATTGCATGAGAATTCTTATAGCATATTAATCTAAACAACTAAGTTAATTTTAGTAGTACTTACCTCAATCAAATTTCCATCGACAAGATCATCATTAATGGCATGATCATTTAAGTCGATAAGATTATGTCCATCAATAGGAGAAAAATTTAAAGCTACGATCGAAGGTAAAGTTGGTTCCGCGTCAAAGTATATTGCATCTCCAATGTGTTCCTAACATAAAATGGTTGTATACCCATATCAAGCTCACATATATTCAAGCACTATTAACCTAATCAAATACTATTAGTTTCAAGCTTAAACATGATTTACATAATTAATTAGAAATAGGTAAAACAAGAATCAAATAAAACTATAATTTTTGCAAACTAAACTACATTTTTGAGAGATATTTTAATGTTGAACATACGAAACTCTATTAAATGCACATTGGTATTTATTATTGTAGCTTGAAAAATCTTATAGCATATTAATCTAAAACAACTAATTCAATTTTAGTAGTACATACCCCAATCAAGTTGTCATCGACAAGATCATCATTAATCGCCAGATTATTTAAATCAATAGGACTATATCCATCATCCTCCGTGGCACGAAAATTTAAGTCCGGCAATTCCATTTTTATTTTTTTTAACTTTTGGTAGAATTTTGATGGTTTTTTAAGAAGTTTTAATTAGGTTTTATGAACTCTTGGGGTTTTAAATAAATGGGGCCGTAGAAGAAAGATAAAAGAATCGAAAAGATCTCTCAAATATATTTTGGTTCAAAAGCGCCCTCTCTTTTTTGGGAATCTCCAATTATTTTGGAGTTGTGGAGTTAGTTGGTTCATGGGCCCCACATCCTTCCAACACCAAAAATATGAACCATATTAAAACCTCCTTGAGGTTACAAAATTCTCTCCTTGCTTATAAATCCCCCCATAAGTATGTTATTTAAATGTTAATATAGGGATTTGCTAGTGCTTTTTTGTTATTTAAAATTGATAACTTGAGAATCCTAGAACTGACAATCTTACATGTGACTAACTTGATAAACCTATTTCTATCACATATTTTACTAATACTCTATTTCTTTATTACGAATTCATGGTTGTTGACCAGCACAACCCTAGCTGTTGATTGGCGATGTAACTGAATCGTCTGCCTTAAATACATTACCAACATCCGAAGCATATATAAACATGTGTCCTTAAAATTGTCAATAGTAGGTTTGATCTATCACTTACGTTGATTAAATACATTTTCATAAAAAAAATATAAATAAATAAAACTTTGTTTGATTGCTAAAGATGTTTTTAAAATGCACATAATTTAATAATATAAAATTTAATTAATATACAATGTCAATATGGTGTGGCACACCCCTCATAGGGTCGCCTACCCGTGTGAGACTGTGTGAGGCTTATGTTTATTTTATGTTTTAGCTTAAGCTCAACTGGAGAGGTCCAATCACTACTAGAAAATGGACCAACAGTCACGGTTTATATTAGTTTTAGCCACGGTGATAACAGTAGCTAAATGCTACAAACCTAACCGTGGCCAAACCACAAAATTCGCGGCTAAAGACATATAATTATTTGCTTTTGGTGCCACTATTTCTGGTTTGTGGCCAAACCGTGGAAAATCTTATTAAAAATGCGGGATCCCAAATTAGAAGTTTTATTTCCCTCCCTCTCTTCCCGTTCACAGTTCAAAGTTCACAGTTCCCACTTCACTTTACTAATTCTAGGGTTTTGTCAACGAAATCTTCGACCATATCTCTTTTTCTTCGAATCTCAAATCTCACAGAGGTAATTAAGTTCCAATTTTTGATTGATCGATTTGCTCTCAAAGCCATAAACTCTCAAATATAAGTCTGTTTCTCTAAAACAATTTGCTCGGGTGAACTCACAGGGTTTATTGAAGCCTGGAATTTGCAAACTAGAATTGAATCCTTTATGTTCTAGGTATTTATTATTTGGGTATTTATTAGTGATTCGGGTTTTTTCAAATTTACTATGGTTATATGATTTTGCTTTGGACGTTCCTTAATTTTATACCATGTTTCTCTAAAATTATTCCTGATCATGTACTTGATACTGGTTTTCAATTGGTGGCTATAGTCAGGGATTTTATGATTTTACTTTCGAATGTTCTTTGATTTTTGATTTTCAATTGGTGGCTATAGTTAGGGATTTCCCATTATGGGTGTGTTATTAAGAGTAGGGTTTTGCCCACTCTGGTTGTGTAGACTTCCTTGTTGGATATGTATGAAAAATATGGGGTTGTTGATCAGTGTTCGAGGATTTTGTTTGATAAAATGCTTGAGAGAAATGGGGTGTCGCGGAATGCGATGAATGTGCTTATGTGAGTAATGTTAAGCTGAATGTTGTGATGACAATGCCAAATTTTGATGAAGTTATTTTAGTATGAATTTTATCTTTCTGAAATTGGTATAATATATTAATTCAATATAAGATGTGTGATCAAATCCCTAACAACCTTTAAGAATGTACCCAGGATTGTCACTAGCCACTAACCTCGTATGTTTGAATTAACCAGTTTAATAAGTTCAAAAGGAAACCAGTATATAAAGAGTTGTGTGAAAACTTTTAATTACATGTGTTTGTGATCACCAATGCTACAATAAGTCCATGGCCAAACAAAGAGAGCGACTAGTCTCAGCCATCACAGGTTGTACTTCTTGCCTTGGTTGGACTTGGAACTAATTAACTATGAAATAGCCTACTCATGATATTATACACTAATTTATCAAATAAAACCCCCTAGAGTATAACTGGGGGACATTTACATAATGGTAGTAACATCAGGGAGAAAAAGTGATTGAATTTGTAGCTACTAGATATCCCTTTCCTCTAGATTACTTCATCTTAAGAGAAAGTTGCATATATTCATTAAGTCCATGAGTCATACAGATATAAAAAGACTGTTTTTTAGATGTGTGATGGTTTTGTG
This sequence comes from Kingdonia uniflora, assembly GCA_014058105.1. Classification (NCBI taxonomy): domain Eukaryota; kingdom Viridiplantae; phylum Streptophyta; class Magnoliopsida; order Ranunculales; family Circaeasteraceae; genus Kingdonia; species Kingdonia uniflora. Next base: position 15,485 of record JACGCM010002352.1, read on the forward strand.
TATTGAAGTGAGTAGTGTATTCCATTCTATTCATGGTTACAACTCTGTATAATAGCTATAAGAAATACATGTTATGCAAATAATAATTTGGGCATATTGTCAAGTCAATTAACCTCTTTGGCAGGGCTGACAGAAGACCTTAGGGATCAATGAATGCTTGCTAGACCACAACTACCCCTAGGAGATGACTTGGTTTAGTTAGAGAGATTTCATATGCGGGTAAGAGAGTGCTGATAGAACTTGCATACGACGAAGCCTGATCCGATCTACTTCAGGAATAGCCTATTGGAGATATCAAGGCCACCGTTGAAATGTATCTTTCAACGTGGTGGCGCTTCTTTGTTCAGCTAGGCACTAGAAGGCAATGAGTCAAGAATAACCCACGTTTAGCTAGGCACTAGTAAGCAAAAAAATACCAGTTTTAAATCAGTCTTCATGGGGTTGGTTTTCTTAGCATTGTAAGCTATTTACAAAACAGATGCATGGGGAACTTCAAGTCTTTCACTTCTCTACAATGCATAAGGAAGGGTTTAGTCCAAATGGCATTAGTTTCACCGGTATGCAGAAGAAGCTCTTGAGCACTTCTCTCCAATGGGAACTTTCAGGTTCAAATTGTGCTTATCAATGTAGTTTTTTTCTCCATAACCTCATACAGTGTTATCAAAGCCTTTACTAGAGATTATGTAAGCAACGATAAGTTGTTCCTTTTTATAAGTAATTTCCAAAATCATCGAAAACAAAAATCATAACCTGATCAGTCAACTCAAAACCTAAATTTGGTTACAATGCCTATATTATAGTGCTTTGGTTTTTTGGGGGTAAACTCATTCCAAGTTTTCTCTTAATTATACATTGAGGTATATCGGAAGTTTGGGGAGTAATTTGGGTAATTAAGCTTATTCTAATTGGACTTTCGGCTTCCACGCAACCAAGGACAGGAAAAGAGAATACTCGATAGGATCAAGAATCATAGAACAGTCTTGACCTCAAAAAGCCTTAATTCTTGGCTGAATTCGTTACTTTCCTATTAGATGTTGATCTATAAAGTTGTTTTTGAAGTTAAAAATGCTCATCTGTTCTTTTTTACATTGTTCATGTGATAGGGGTTCAACTTAGAAAGGATATTAATACACCTGGAATGGCCGTCCTTCAGTTTGGTAATGCAACCACTTAATGGCCAATAGAGCAACAACATTTTTCTAATGTCCAATTGTGTACAACTTTTTTTTAGTTAAAATATGTTTCTATATATACTTTTTGTAGGTTACGGAAGTGGCTTAGATAATCCTCATTTACCTCATAATCACGAAGTTGATCAAGTGGTGTATACTGGAACTTATGATAATGACACAGTAAGACTATTTCTACATAAATGATATCCATTGCAAGCAATATATCTTGCAAATAGAAGTTGCCATTGGTTTACATGCATCCCTCAAAACCTGTATGGATTATGTTTTTCATTATAAACAGTATGTCTTATGCTCTGTACGCCGCAAATTAGATTCTCCTTAATTTAAAGTATTTTGGGGATAAAAATGAGTTAAAACCTTTAAAAGTTGATGCAAAGACAACTGTCACATTGAAATTGCTAGTCAAAAGTAGAGAGGTTCGGGCCCTTCTGGGTTGTATGTCGAATTGTATCATTTTGCAGAGATTAAAGCCAGACTATTTCTATGTCATTTTTAAGACGGTTATTCATATTGGGAAGACAGTTAAATGCAAGTGCTCCCTCCGTCATTGTCACATTTGGCTCAAATATATAGGGTATCACAATTGTCATTGATTTAGCATCATGTAGGATTCCTTTAGGAAGCAAACTATCTATTGGTTTCATTAGAAATGTTAAGTGGTTGTTGCAATTATTATATGTATTTTGTTCGAGTATACACTATTCTAGGGAGCTCGTTCGAGTATTCGATTATTTTTCGTGAGAAGTAAGTTTTTGGTAATAATACTAAGTTTCTTGATATGAAGGTTCTGGGTTGGTGGGAAAGCCTCAAACAAGAAGAGAAGTCAAGTGTAAGTGCATGTCTAGAACCCTATGTGCATTATTGTCTCATCGCCCATTTGTTATAGTTATAGTGCTTTGGTTTTTTCATTGTCGGGTTCCCCAACGCATTTATGAGTTGGTGTGTTAACAACACGCACACGAGGAGAAATGAAGAACGTACACATGACTTGCGTACGGAGAAACGAAGCCTTCTAATAACATCGTTTTAGAGGACCCGCAAGCATTGACAATAATTTGAGACGCAAATGAAAGCGAAAGATAATCTATACGGACGGAATTAACTGATTGTCTTTCGTTTTCATTGGGCCAAGGTATCAATGAATAGGCTCAACTTCCCAGGGTACGATGTGAGCATCTTTTTTTTTTTTGACTATAGTGCTTTGCTTTGTTTCGTCTCAGATTTGTTGTTATCCTTTCCTTCACATTCAGAGTGGCCATGCTCGCATACCAACTTAGGTAAATTGGCCAAAAGTATCTTCATAATTTCTATTGTAACATAGATTCTTCGTATTTTTAATGTTTACTTCTAGATTTATTCCTCTTTTCATCTTTATGTGAAATGTACTCTTTTTTAATCCAGCAGGTACCAACCATGAGAGAAATGATAGCTATGTGGAAGAAACAGAATAAGAACATTTTTGGAATTCTGTACACCTGGTTCCTTGCTAAGGTAGGTTTTTAATTAATTACGCATTTATAATTTTAAGGTCATTCAGGTAGTAGTTTACTTAGAATCAATTAATAAAATTTAAGTACACAGTGATCAATCTCTTGATCCTCTGTTACCATGTCGTTAGGTTGCAACTAAGCTTGAGGCTTTTCCTGGTTCTGAGTTTCGTGATGCATATGAAGAAGCAGTGAAGTATGACGGCAAAGTGATATTAGGTGATCGCCGGTTCAAGTAAGTCAGATGATTTTTTTGGGTTTTTATTCTTTTTTAAGAAACTATAGATGCACAATACCCTCTTTTATATACTTACAATCCCTCTTTTTTGCCGGTTGAAGTACTTAGTGTCTAGGGCATTTTATATACTTACAAGCCCTCTTTTTTCTTAATAGATTACACTAAAGAGGACATGGGGAAAGCTGTCGCTGTGGCACAAGGTGAAAATTATAAAAAGCATGTTATTTGAAGGATTATTTTTGCCAAGCCTAGAGGAGATCAACAAAATGGTAAGCGGTTGTCCTTATATATAGTTTATCCTTGCAATCATTTTAGATTAGATTATAGAGAAATGAACATACAGTACCTTTATGTAACTTATGTATATCTTTTACGATGATTATGAACTTGAGTTATTTATTTCAGATGAAGGAAATGAGTGATGTTGACATGCTAACTTTCGTTATTCAAGAGATAGGCAAGGCATTCCCTACTCTCATAGAGACTCTTCTTTATGAGCAAGATATGTTAGTATTCTTTTATTCTCTTTTATCGTGTATTGATCTGATTTTCTAAATTTGGTCGGAAAGAAGTTTGAGCAGAGTGACGAAAAAGTTCAATTTTAACTTCTTCTAACAATAATTTTATAGAAATAAAGATGCATGAAAAATAGTATAATTAAAACCATCCAAATAGCTAAAGGAAAAAACATGTATAATTCAGAATATACTCATCTTGAATTAAATTTTAGGGAGACAGCAAAAACAATCCGCCAAATAAATAATGAAGTAAACTAATACTTGTGAGGATTATGATTATAGTTGCATCCTTCTTCTTAAAATATGATAATTGTTGTATCATTTTACTAACATGGCTTTCTTACTTCCTCCCATTTGTAGGATCTGCTTCGCACCTTTCCTAGTCACCCATGGTTAGACACTCCTGAAGGTCATTAATATGCCATATTGTACGAAGATTAATATGCCATCTTACTGTTTAATGTTTTTTTTTTCCTTTTAAGATTGAAGCATTGCTTGGCTCAACCTTCTATTAGGCGTGGTGATGGACCTCTTGCATTGGTATTGGCGCCTACAAGGGAACTTGAACAACAAATAGATAAAGAGGTAATGAAATTTCTTCTTTGCAACACTAGATTGATGGTGATATTAGTTCTATTTCCAGATGGTAGTGGACTAATTGTGGTTCACGTTTTTTTTATATGACTTTTATCCTTATAATCTGTGATTCGCAACTCTCTCTGCGCTTAGTTTTAGTTCTTGCTACTTAGAGAATCTTGGTTTTCTTCGACATCAGTTGACGACCCGACCTTCTTTCCTCCTTGTGAACCTTTTTGGAGACTAGGTGCTTTAAAGTTTCTGTAGGTTAAACAACTAAGCATCAGAGTTGGCCATTAACCAAATTAGTAGCACAGTGGACATCATTATCTGTCTATAATCTTGCACATATAATGGTCCTTACCTGATTTCTCCACTAAATGAAAATACTTCATATGAAATATTACACTTTACTGTGATTAATATGGCTCTAGGTCAAAAAAAATATCTTGCAATTCGATCTGTCATAAAAATATTTCTCTTCAATGCAAGGTTCAAGAAATGTCGTAATTATTGATATCAAGTCTCAGCATATCGGTTCTCGCAAATAAAAATAAAGTAACAGACCAATATATCTTCATAAGCATTACTATTCGACATACTATATTTATACAACATTTCGGAAAATATCCTTTAAAATAGAGTACATATGAGCTCGATAATAATCAATTTTAAAAGCATTGATATTTTATATAATATCACATAAGATATCTACATTGTTAGGATGTGGTTCGAAAGGAAGGAGAAAAAAAATGTTCCTGCTCGAACCAATATATCGCAATTATTGATAACAAGTCTTAGCATATAGGTCCTCGCAAATAAAAACAAAGTAACGGACCAATATATCTTCATAACCATTACTATTCGACATACTATATTTATACAACATTTCGAAAAATATCCTTTAAAATAGAGTACATATATGAGCTCGATAATAATCAATTTTAAAAGTATTGATATTTTATATAATATCACATAAGATATCTACATTGTTAAGTTGCGGCCCAAAAGGAAGAAAAAAAATGTTTGGAACTTGGTCTGTTCAAACACGAAGGGTCTGACTTGATTTCATCAATTTGGTTCCTTTTCGAACAGAGTGCAATGGCAACCTATTCTCGGAGTAAGTCAATAATTGATGGGGGATGTATTCTGCTCGATTCCCCTCAATATACATATACGCCAATATATAAAAAATTACAAAATGCACAAAGACAGGGGCAATATCGCTATTACATGTCATTGATATGCCATATTGGAGTTCAGTCTTTCCACGTATATTGCTGATACTCGATTTATCATCTCTTGAATATTGAAAAAATGTATAAAATTGAAGTTATATTTTTTTCCCCGCCATGCGTAGCTTATTTTTTCACCACTCTTTTGGAGCTCTCACTAATGGAGAATTCAAAAGTCGAAATAATATCATGTGACTTGTTAGGACTTATCTAACCTATGAGATAATTCTTGAAATGGTGTGCTCTTCAAAACTTTGTGATAGTTTTCAGTTTTTTTTAATGCAAGAAAGTTTGAGCATAATTTTTTCATTTAATCATGTTGAAATTTCATTTGTTCTAGGCTAAAGCTTTTAGTAGATCTCTGGAGTCCTTCAGAACTGCTATTGTTGTTGGTGGAATAAACATCACAGAGCAGGTAATTATTTGAGGCATACATAATTCTGTAGTGTTCAATCCTATAATTAAACTAAAGAAAAAAGAGAATAGATTCTGGTAAATTATTCCCTTGTTCTTATGCTCAATTTCTCACACATTAGACCATCTCTAGCGGTTAATGCTAATCCTATGAAACCAAAAGGCCCCTTCCAATTGTAGTCAATATTGAAAATGTAAGAAAAACCTTTAGTTTTTGAGCGAAGATACCCTGCGAGCGTTTATTTTCCCAGAGCTTTATGCGTCATGTAATTAAATTGTTTGCATCAGATGGTCTTCAATTCATATATAGTTATGTGTCTATGTATATGTGTGTTTGTGTGTGGTGAGTCACGCCTCTGACATGGCATATTAATTATCTTGTCAATCCGGCACAAACTTTTACTACTCTATTCATTGTGCTTTTTGCGTCCACTCAACATGCCATCAACTGTGCTTATTTATATTGGGAATTATGTTATTATGTTTCTCCGTTCAGGAGCCTTTTGACATATAATACATGAAAAAATCGACAAAATAGTGATTATTTCATTATGAATTTTCACACCTTTATATCGTATCGATGTTTGAATGTACTGTAGTTTGGTGTCCTTGGTCTTAGGACTCTAAGTAATGTCTTATTATTTCTTTGATTCGAGTCCCTCTCTATAAGCACTCATGAACTCGGTCATGATAATGCTCAATGAAAAATTTGTACTGATGTACTTGTATTCTGATATTGTACATTGTTTCAGGCCATGAGGAACCTTCCAACAAAACATCAAACTTTGTTGTTTAGTGCAACCATGCCAGTTGAGATTGAAACGCTTGCACAGGTTTGCAATTAGCATATCACTTTAATTGCCATCTATGTAAGGAGGCATTTTTTTTCTTTTTCTTCTTATTTGGCAAAATCTAGGGGTGGATATGGCAACTTTTATTTTCGGCATTCCAGACTTCCCATAAAATCAATGCAGGCACCCTGCCTTTCACAGCCAACTTGCGTAAGCTTATTAGCAATATCATAGTATATTAAATCTTATCAACAGTAGGCTGATTTGGGAGAAATATCACACCTTACTTTGGACATATCATGCCCAACATCTCACCAGCTTCTACTAACAGTATTTTAATTAATGAAACCTTCATTTATGAAAATTTTGAGATCCTTTATCAATCACACAACATATCCTACTTGAATGGCAAGCTCAGTCATCCAAGTCTTCTATCATTTTGTGGCGAGGGAGATTAACCCCACTATATGAACATGATTAATAGTTATGAGCATGATCTTTAACAGATCCACCCTTTCATGCCACCTTTTTGAGCATATGGCTACATATATGTCTAATCTTATCACATAATCCTAATACATTCCATAGTGTTCACTAGATTTATTGGCAAAGTAGTACTTCCCAACACAAATATGCGTTATCTTGAGCTTTTAATGTATCAGGTCGAAGTTTATTCTATGATCCTGTCAATGTTTGATTAAAGTTTGTAAAGATTTAGTGGGACACGTACACGATTCTCAGTAAAATGTGCACACATTTAGTAACTAGATTTTGTTCAGTGTATCTAAAACTTTATCTCTGTATGTTGCATTGACAAGATTCTTGTCCCTAAGTTACAGTTGATGCTATATAGACTTTGTACATGCTTTATTGCTTAGTACATCATACAGTTGTTGACTGGCCTTTGTTTTGATTCAAAATCTTAGGAATAGCTAACTAGCCCAGTGCAAGTAAAGGTGGGCAAAGTGAGTAGCCCAACAACGAATGTATCTCAGCTTTTAGAGAAGATTGCTGATAATGAGAAGGTTAGCCCATCTTCACACTCTATTGATAATATGTTGCATCTTTTTCTCTGAAAAGTATCTAGCTAGTTTTAGAGAATGGTCCCCTTTTCTAAAGATGTTTAGCATTAGATAAAAAGTTTGGAAAAGGTATCTTAGGATCTCTTTTGCTATTGATGTTTAGCCAATACTTAAAATAATACAGACCTTTCATAGAAACCTCTCTTGTAATTACTTCCAAAATATTTTGTGCTTCAAAATGTGCCTTCAGTTAGTTATATAGCTAACTTTCTAGCTGTGTTTGGTTGTAACACTATATTGTTGTTATTGCAGATTGATCGACTTCTATCTTTGCTTGTCAAGGAGTCAAACGCGGATGAGGTACTTGCACAAGTGACTTCACTACCTGAGTCAAATGTATGAATTTGTCTTCTTTGGGTATTTGCTGTTTTGGGTTTTGGGTTTCGAGTGATTGTAATGACTGTACAAATGTGAAATATATATATATATATATAAATATATTTATTTTTTTGTAAAATGATTTTGGCCACGGCTAATTTTGTAGTAATTAACGAGTATTAACCACATATATTATGGTAGTGATTAACCGTATTGACACCGTCCTAGAGCAGAGTACAAATGAGATACCAATGGGTCGGCTTCAAACCCAGCTAGTTCGTGCCAGACCTAAGTCCAAGCTACCGGGCCCATGCCCACAACAACTCTCCAACAAACCCATATTTAAAATAGTTACCAAGACCAAATACAAAATAAAATTGTTGCTAATGTAACAAACCCAAGTCATCATGTGTAGGAAGGCCCACCAAATCCTCAAATCTCCAACAAACTCCACCTAAAATAGCCACACACAATAGAGAGCCTAACGAGCTCCCGAGTTACCAAAACGAGAGAAGGTCCTCCAACACCAAGTCAACCTCTATCCGATGCATGGATTATCACACCCCGACCAACAACAGCATCAACATAGCCACCCATACCAATGGTACCACAGCAAGCCGAGCTTGGTGGTACTATAAAGATAAACATCGATTCTCGTAACATAATCCATACCCTACCTTTATGTACTTCCGTAAATAGGGCATTGAAGTTCAACCCGAGAAACCCAAATTCATGGCTTCATAACAATATTTTCCGTACACGGTGCATTATCAAAGGGAGACTTTGTGAAGTAATTCTTGATTGTGGGTCTACAGAGAATCTTGTGGCCAAGGTGGTAGTGGAGAGACTCAAGTTGGTGACGTTCCCAAGTACCAAATCCTTTGATCTTACGTGGCTCTCTCTAGGACAAGGAAAATGTTCGAAAGACGAGTGTATGTTAACATTCACGATATACGATGCTTATGAGGATACTATCCATGCCTCCATGGTCGATATGAATATTTTCCATATCCTAATTAGAAGGCTTTGGATGGTTGACATGAGGGTCTACTATGATGGGGAGGCAAATACATTTAGCTTCTTAAGTGGGAATGGAAAAGTCATCCTAGAACCGAGGCCTCCACCGACACTTATCACAGCCGTCCGACGGGAACATGTCAGCTTCATCGCAGATGCTCGATCTCACGGTAGGGCATAGGCCCTTGTCAGTACGTATTCCTCACCTCCTACACCTGTCCCTTCTTGTTTATAGTCTATTATTGTTGAGTTCAATGATGTTTGTGAAGAAAATACAGCTAATGTTTTACCTCCATTGCGTGATATCCAATATGCTATTGATTTTGATCTGGGATCCCCACTTCCAAATTTGCCTCATTACCGAATGGCGCCTGCAGAGCAGGAAGAGTTACAATGACAAGTCTCTGAGTTATGTACCAAGGGCCTTGTTAGAGAGAGCATGCCACCATGTGTAGTACCCGCCCTTCTGACTCCTAAGAATGATGGTAGCTGGCAGATGTGTGCTGATAGTAGAGCTATCAATAAAATTATAGTTAAGTATCGTTTTCCAGTTCCGCGATTGGAGGATATGATTGACAGCTTGCATGGCGCCAAGATGTTTACCAAACTTGATCTTCGGAGTGGGTACCACCAGATTCGTATGCAACCAGGTGATGAATGGAAGATGGCGTTCAAGACAAAGGATGGACTATTCGAGTAGATGGTCATGCCTTTTGGCCTTTCTAATGCACCGTCATCATTTATGAGGTTGATGACGGAGGCATTACGCAAGTACATCAACAAGTTTGTTGTAGTATACTTCGATGATATTCTAATCTACAATAAAATCAAGGAAGAAACACTAAGAGCATATCACCACTATTTATGAAGTCCTCTGGGATAACAAACTATTTCTTCAGTTGAAGAAGTATTATTTTATGGTTGATTATGTACAGTTTTTGTGATTTGTAGTGTCAGCTGGCAGCATTCGAGTTGATAACGATTAGGTTTAATCTATCAGGGATTGGTGAGTTCCTATTTTGACTTTACATGGTCGAAGTTTTCATGGGCTGGCCACATTTTATAAGAGGTTTATTTAGGGCTTCAGCACGATAATGACATCACTGACCAACCTGATGCATGGCGTTCCATTTGTCTGGGGGCCAGAGGCAGCGACAGCTTTTACAACAATTAAGGATAGGTTGACGTCAGCTCCTATTCTAGCGCTACCGGAATTTACACAGTTGTTCCATGTACATACATATGCGCGTAAAAACGGCATTAGGGCAGTTCTTTCTCAAGGGGGGTAGCCAATTGCATATTTTGCTCAGAAGCTTTAGGGTCCACAGTTACTGTATTCCACTTATGATATTGAGTTGCTAGTAGTAGTCCGCCCACTAACTCATTGGAGATACTATTTGATACACAGAGTTTATTCTTCACATTGATCACGATGCTTTACGACATATGCACAGTCAGCAGCGGACCACTTCAGATAGACAAGCAAAGTGGTTTAACTTTGTCCAAGATTATACGTTCAGTACTCAACATATCAAGGGAAAGGAGAATACGGTCACTGATGGTCTGAGTAGACTTAAAGAGGTTTTTACTACTCTTCGCGCTTTAATATTTGGGTTTGAGACATTACGTGATCTTTATGCTACAGATGAATGCTTCAGCCCTATTTTTGGCAATTGTCTTGCACAGGAAGGTGTGAGGAGTGGTAAGTACTCTATACAGGATGGTTATTTATTCCATGAGACTACATTATGCATCCCTACGTCATCCGTTTGTGATAGTATCATAGCTAAGACACATAGTGAGAGACTTGGTGGTTATTTTTGGATGGCCAAGACGATGTCATCTTTACGAGAGAGGTATTTTTTGCCTAGTATGCGGCGTGATGTCAACCAGTTCATTCAGTGGTGTTATACTTGTCAGACAACTAAGAGAACTTAACAAAACACTGACCTTTACACACCCTTACCCATTCCTGATACACCATGGCAAGACGTCTCTATGGATTTTGAGACAGGGTTACCAGCGACAGCAGAGGGTCTTGATTTAATTTTTGTTGTCGTCGATAGGTTTTCCAAGATGGTACATTTCATTCCATGTTCTCGGGCAAATGACACTTCTCATGTTACTTCCTTGTATTTTCAAAAGACTGTTCGTCTACATAGTATTCCACGATCCATCATGTCAGTCAGATACGTCAGGTTCACAAGGCACTTCTGGCAGTCATTATGGGGCTATTTACATTGCAAATTACAATTATCCATAGCATTTCATCCTGAGATAGATGGGCAGGTAGAGGTTGTTAATAGAAGTTTGGGTAACCTATTACGAGCAATGATTGGGGATAGTCCTGATAGACACAAAATATTTACGTGTACAACTCCTAAATTTATATCTACCTAGTCATTTATTAAATAAATGTGACACTAATAGTGCTTTTGTTTGTATTTGCAGAAATCGGTCACATGATAAATAAGTCGCACAATTTTCCGATTTTTAACGAAGAACAAGGGTGATGCATTCCAACAATGATTCTCATTTGAAGTTGTCAACCAAAGGCCCGTGCATGGAAGCCCATTGGAGAGAATTAGATATATATATATATATATATATATATATATATTATTCTTATGAGTTGTAATGCATGATTTTAGGCATTGTTTAGGGGATTTTATATTGATGGTGATTTTAGCAACCCTTCTTATACTCTATAAATAGAAGGGGAATCCTACCCATGAGGGATCATCTTGGAGAGTGTAAATCAAAGTTCAATAAGCAATAAAGTTCTTGTTCTTCTCTTGTTCTTGTCCTATTACTTTTATCATAGTAATAGTAGTATGGCAATAAGCTAAAAGTATCATCAAATCCATCCTTCTTGTGCCCCCTAAGTGAAGGGGCGGCCACAGCTACACCGGGAAACACTTCCCGTAGGTTGTTACTTCACAAAACATGACATCTAGAAGGGTTTCATATCCGCTCTGCCCCGACACTAGGATCATAAAGTCGTGTGGACTGAGCAAATACACGCTGCTCTAATAAATTTTTTGCTGTGGTTGGATTAACCTATTGTTGTGTTTAATATTCTTTTTCATTCCAACATTAGTAAAGGTAAAAACTGTTAGAGACTTGCGGGATTTCATCACCCAAAAAGCTCTCCAACAAGTGGGACCACCCATTAGGGATATGAAGAAATTCGTATCACACAATAAATTGAACGTCCCGGACCTCAAAAGAACTGCTAATTAAAAAGAGTACCAAGATTCCCGCGGGATTTCATCACCCAACGGATAGGTGTACCAGACCGGGGTACAAACACGGGTTCATAGGATACTGGTTGTAGGTTTACGACGTCACCATTCCAAGTGCTGACGTACGATAAGGCGACTCGCTCGGGCGTGTGGACTAAACATCTACTTTAAACTGGTACTAGCATAGTGACGCAGGGAAGTATAGGAACCAAAGCCTTTTTTCCATCGTACCCATTTTGAATATAGAAGAATATAAGGGAGACCTAATTATTACTTCTAAAAAATGTTGATGTGCTAGAATCTAGGTTTGATTGATTATTTACTGTACCGGGTGCTGAATTTTATTTATTATTAGTTGTGCATGATCAATTGGACACGTGAAGAAAAACGTTTAGTAAGCTTATCGGAACCTTTGCCCATTTACGGCCCACCACCTCAGCCTAAGCGGAGAGGGCGACCACCTAGTTCAGTCAATACAATAGAGGACTTAGGAGCCCCAGTTTGGGAGGAAAGTGATCCATTTCGAGTTTTTCCAATTTCAGAGGAGAGTAATTCATCTAGAGTTGACCCAATTGAACTGATTGTTGAGTTAGAAGTCGAACCCCCAATCATGGCTGCCGCCAAATCTCTTAGGGACTATTGGACCCCAGTGGTGAGTGATATGCCTTCGTGTATTGTGTTACCAGTTACCACGACAAACCATTATGAAATCAAGCCTAGTGTGATCCAAATGTTACCTACATTTTGTAGGCTTGATTCTGAAAGCCCTTATAAGCACGTCTACGAGTTTAAGAAAATCTGTGCGCTCTCCAAATACCAACATTTTACTGAGGATTCTGTTCGCCTTCGTTTATTCCCATTATCGCTAAAAGACAAGGCGAGTCATTGGCTTGATTCATTAGTACCAACACTATCAATTCATGGGATGAAATGGAGACCAAGTTCAAAACCAAATGGTTTTCTATGGGAAAAACCTTTGCTTTTAGAAATGCAGTTGTTGAATTTGTTCAAAATGAAAGTAAAACATTTTACGAGGGATGAGAGAGATATAAAGATCTTCTTTCACAATGTCCCCATCATAGTTTTAAGAAGCAACATCTAGCCCAGATCTTCTATCGTGGAATAACTTCTGAGAATCGCTATAAGATAGAATCCATGCATAGTGGCAAATTCCAGGACCTTGAGCCTGATAGAGCTTATCAGGAGTTTGAGACATTGGCTGAGAACTCTCAGCAGTGGAATTTTGATCCGCATAGAAATATTCGTACAACCAAGAAAGGTGGCTTACACGAAGTGAGTTTGGAAACGGCCATCAAAGCTCAATTAGATACTCTTACCCGAAAAATCGAGGCTATGGCTACAAATCAATCTAAGGGTAGTGTGAACTAGGTTCAGGAACAGGGTTGCACCGTTTGTTATGATGTAACCCATGTGACTCAAATGTGCCCCATGCTTAATGAAATGAATGACAATTAAGAGAAAGTAAATGCTTTGATTAATACCTACAAGAGGCCTTTTGACCCGTACAAGGTAACTTGGCAGAACCACCCTAATTTTTTGTGGAAGAACAACCAACCCAGTTCAGGTTTTGGAGAGCCACAAACCTCAGGTCCTAATTTTCCTAGGAATCTCCTTTCTCAATCTTATCCTCAGGCATCTCAGCAATCCTTTTAGTCATCCAAACAGTTCCCACCCGCTCCACCCAAACCATCTTTAGACGATAACCTTGCTCTCTTCATGCAACAATTAGTGATATTTTAACAACAAATGATGCAATTTCAACAACAGACTTTTGTGAATCATAATTCTACATCCCAATCTATCCCTAATCTAGAGACTTAGATAGGATTATTGGCAAATGCATTATATGAGAGACCACCAGGTCAGCTACCTAGCCAACCTGTATCTAATCCGAAAGGACCACTAGGGTTTGATTCTTGCTCAATCCTAAAACAGGTTAATGCCATTACAGCTCTTCGAAGTGGTAAACAAATTGATAACCAAGTTGAAATGCCTAGGGTTGAGCTAACACCCGTTGTTATTGAGGATAAAGTCGGTACGAGTGAACCTTCTAATAAATTAAAGGAGTTGCCTAGCTCGTCTATTTCCCTACCAAAGGCACATTTTGAGCCAAAGGTGCCTTATCCACAACGCCTTCTTATGGCTAATAAAGGAATTCAATTTAATGAGATATTAGATACATTTAAGCAAGTTCATATAAATATTCCAGTACTCGATGCCATCATGCTTATCCCTGCATATGCCAAATTCCTTAAGGATGGGTGTACTAGGAAAAGGAAAATCAATATGCACAAGAAAGTCTTCTTGACTGAGACGTTAACCCCAACTAAGCTTCGAGATCCTGGAAGCCCAACTATCCCTTGTGAAATTGGAGATCACAAAGTAGATAGGGCGCTAATCGACTTAGGGGCTAGTGTGAATGTCTTACCTTACTTGGTCTATCAGAAATTAGGACTTGGAGAACTAAAACCTACCCGAATGACACTTCAATTGGCTGATAGGTCAATACGATACCCACATGGTATCCTTGAGGATATTCTTATCAAGGTTGATACTCTCATTTTTCCTGTGGACTTTGCTGTTTTGGACACTGAAGATGTAAAGAATCCCAGCTGTGAGATCTTCGTCATATTGGGTCGCCTTTCCTTACGACTGCTCATGCCATTATTAATTACTTTAATGAGGTCTTACAACTATCAATGGGAGACATGAAGATCAAGCTCAATATTTTTAACAATAATACTCAAGTCCCTTATTCTGATGACATGGCTGAGCTGAATATGATTGACTCCCTAGTTTACAACTCGTTCCCTAAATCATTTTCTGGGGACCCCTTAGAATCATGTCTTGTGAACTTTGGTGAAGACTTTGATGAAAATCTGATTGTTGAAGAGCTTAATGCTCTACTCGACTCAACACCTACTTTTAACAAGTCCAAATGGAGACCTCATGTTGAACCTCTAGAGCCGTCCACTACTTTGCCTATTCCATCCATTGCTAATGCACCCGAGTTAGACCTCAAGCCATTACTTAAGACTTTGAAGTATGCTTTTTTAGGTGATTTTAACACTCTGCCTGTGATCATAGCTTCCAACCTCAATGATAACCTGGAAAGTAGATCTTGAGTCAAGTTGGGTGTTCTTGGAAGACGCAAATCAGCTCTAGGGTGGTCTATAGCAGACTTGAAGGGGATTAGCCCGGTCGGTTACATGCATAGCATCAATCTCGAGGTGGTGAAGAAGGAAGTTCTTAAACTTTTAGACTCGGGTATCATATACCCCATTTCGGATAGTAAGTGGGTCAGTCCCGTTCAGGTTGTGCCTAAGAAATTAGGGATTACTGTAGTTGAGAATGAGAATATTGACCTAATCCCTACCCGCATGACCGCTGGGTGGCATGTATGTATCGACTTCAGCCCCTATCATCCGACCTCCCAATTGGAAACTTCCCTTCGAGCTCATGTGTGATACTTCAGATTACGCTGTTAGAGCGGTTTTAGGGCAAAGAGTAGATAATAAGCCTCATGTTATTTACTATGCTAGTAGCACGCTTAATGACCCACAGTTAAATTACTCCACCACGGAAAAGGAGTTCTTAGCCATTTATTTAGCCTTGGAGAAATTGTGATCATACCTTGTTGGATCCAAAATCATTATTTACACCGAACATGCGGCCTTAAAGTATTTACTATCTAAAAAATACGTTAAGCCTCGGTTAATCAGATGGATTCTTTTATTACAAGAATTTGATATCAAAATTCGAGATAAGAAAGGTGTTGGGAATGTGGTTGCGGATCATTTATCTCGAATTCTCACTGAGGGCGCTGAAGATTTTATCCCTATCTTAGAGACATTTCTTGATGAGCAGCTCATGGCCGTCACACAACTACCTTGGTACGCCGATATTGTCAATTATCCTGCTAAGCAACGATTACCTCCCCATTGCTAAGCAACGATTACCTCCCCTTTGATCATTGCCATATTATTTGGTTAAAGAAAATAACAAGAGAAAGAGAAAAAGAAGAACCTTTATTGCTATGAACTTTGATATTACACTCTCCAAGATGTCTCTCATGGGTGAGATTCCCCTCCTATTTATAGAGTATAGGAGGGGATACAAAATATCACCATTAATGTAAAATCCCCTAAACAATACCTTAGACCATGCATAAATATTACAACTCATGAGAATAATCTCTACATTAAATTTTCTTCAATGATCTTCAATGGTCTTCCATGGGCCTTTGGTTGACAACTTCAAATGAGGATCATTATTGGAGTGCATCACCCATGTTCTTTGTTAGAAAACCAAAAAATTGTACGACTTGTTGATCATGTGTCCAATTTCTGTAAATACAAGTAAAAACACTATTAGTAACACATTTATTTAATAAATGACTAGGTAGATATAAATTTAGGAGTTGTACACGTAAATATTACGTGTCTATCAAATACCCCCGAACTTATATTTTTCTACTCCTCGAGCAAAAGTAAATAAAAACCATTTTCAAAGTTAATGCGATTGCATTTAGCATATGCAACAAGTCGTTAAATCCCCAGGTTCCCCTGGTGGACGAGTATTGTCTCGTGAGGGTTTATAGTAATTATACTTACAAAAATCGATAATGGCACTTTGGCAATTCTAGATTACAAATGAATTATTTTCTGTCAACTTATCCTTACTTTGTTATAACAAGAAAATATTATGACAGAAAATTTCTTAATACTCAATATTTCCCAAGTGCACCATAAAATATCATTTCAAAAATCTAAAACTTGAAATACTATCTCATGCTTAGAAAAAATTTAAATATTTTCCTTAGCTATATCTCAGTGTAGTGAAGATAGTGCTGCAACATAATACATTATATAGAATAGTTGAGTAAGTGTTTGGTAGTTTAGTACTTAATAGAATAAATTCATCGATTAGTTTGACAAGTGCCTTAGTTAATTTGTCTTCCAGGCATTCTTTTGTTACAATCCTTTTTTTTTCTTTTCATACATGGTTTCTTAGTGAAGTCTCCATAACAAGGAGTTTCGGTCGACAATCCCCACTAGTTGGCTAAGGTTGCCAGGGTTTGGATCCCTTTCTTGACTTAGACCCAGGATTCTCACAAGTAGCACTTTTCATGCTCCCTTCACATAGTTCATGGTCATACTCGAGATTGGTGATAATTTTTCTTCTTTCAGTTCTTAATCATGCGAATATGCCTTGCAGCGTGAAAGTTTTAGAGCAAGTTTAGTTTTCTTTAATACTTTTAGGAATGAACTTATTCTTAGGCAATTGTCTCACTTAGAGCGAATTATTCCTAACATAAATACTAAATTTTTCATATTCTTGCCAAAAACTCTGTTGAAGGTATTGGTAGTATAACTATAGTGAAGTGCAAGTTTTGAAAATATACCAAGAACAATTTGAGTTTTTCGCTAATCGCAAGGTAGTATATCGAGTTTAAGAGCATGATAAATAAATATTCTAGTGTACACTTGGTAAAATATCAAAAAAAAATTGGGTTTTCCAATCAGCATATCATTTTGCCTAAATAAAATTAGTCTAAGTGCTGGAAATTTGCCAAAAGTACATCATAAATTGCCAAATAGTCATTATTTTACTCTTCATGAAAAAGTATATGAAATGTGGTTTCTCTGCCCGCAAACTTAAATAAAATATTGTCCTCAATGTTTGAGAATAAAATTAAATACATGGAATGAGAAATAAAAACTTAAACTTCTCACCTGAATATGACTTGGGTTGCCTCCCAGGAAGTGTTAAGTTTTACCGTCTTCAGCCAGACGAATGTTCCCCAATACATAAATATATAAATAAGGCATGTAAGGGGTACACATGATCAATTTTGATAATATGAGTCAACTAGAAAAGTTGTCTTTTCATCGGAAGTACAAGATTCTAAATACGGTTTTAAACGTTGCCCATTGACTTTAAAAGTATTACCGTCTTTAGGATCCTCTACCTCCACGGCTCCATGAGGATAAATAATTTTAACTACGAAAGGGTCGTACCAACGAGAACGTAATTTCTCTGGAAATAAACGTAATCGTTAATTGTAGAGTAACACTTTCTGATTAGGCTCAAAAGTTTAGTGAGCAATCAACTTATCATGAAAAACTTTAGTTTGATCCTTATAAATTTTTGAATTTTCTTAAGCCTCGTGAGGAAGTTTGTCAAGTTCCGAAAGTTGAAATTTTTTATGTGATCTGGCTTCATCTATTTCAAAATTAAAGACCTTTGTAGCTCATAGAACCTTGTGTTCCATTCTACAAGTAAGTGGCAAGCCTTCCCAAAGATAAGTCTATAGGCTGACATACCAATCAGGGTTTTATAAACTATTCAATATGCCCAAAGGGCATCATCAAGATGATCAGACCAATCCTTATGATCAGTTTGAATAGTTTTTTCTAAAATTCTTTTGATCTCCCGATTGAAGACTTCGTCTTGGTTGTGGATGGTATGGTATGGCCACTTTATGAGTGATGGAGTAATTTTTTAAAAGAGCTTGAAAGATACGGTTGTAAAAATATTTACCACCATCACTTATAATTTCCCGAGGGGTGCCAAAACGATTAAAAATGTTCTTTAAAATTTTTATCACAGGCTTGTGGTCATTCGTTTGATATGGCACCGCCACAACCCATTTAAAAACATAATCAACTGCAACAAGAATGTAAAGGTACCCACGAGAAGAAGGAAATGGGCCCATAAAGTCAATGCCCCAAGCATCAAATAGTTCAACAATAAAGATGTTATTCAAGGGCATCATGTTTCGATGAGAAATATTCCCAGTCCTCTAGCACCTATCACATTCAGAACAAAAGGTATGTGCGTCATGAAAAAGGGTAGGCCAATAAAGACCAGATTAAAGGACTTTTACAGCAGTTTTCTTGGCACCAAAATGTCCTCCGCAAGCTAAGGTATGGCAAAATCTGAGTACACTATGGAACTCATCATTTGGGATGTATCTCCTAATCACTTGGTCAGAACAAAACTTATAAAGATAAAGATTGTTTCAACTAAAACGTTTAACCTCGTACAAAAATTTGGATATATCTTGCTTTGACCAATGGGTAGGTAATTGTCCGGTAGTAAAATAATTGATAATATCGGCGTACCAAGGCAGTTGTGAGCAGCCATGAGCTGCTCATCAAAAAATGTCTCTAAGATAGGGAGAAAATCTTCAGCACCCTCAGTAAGAATTGGAGATAGATGGTCTGCAACCACATTCTAAACACCTTTCTTATCTCAAATTTCGATATCAAATTCTTATAACCAAAGAATCCATCTAATTAACTGAGGCTTAACGTCTTTTTTAGATAGTAAATACTTTAAGGCCGCATGATCGGTGTAAACAATGTTTTTGGATCCAACAAGGTATGATCAAAATTTTTCCAACGCAAACACAATGGCTAATAAATCCTTCTCTCAAGTGGAGCAATTTAATTGGGCGTTATTGAACATGCGACTAGCATAGTAAATAACATGAGGTCTATTATCTACTATTTGCCCTAAAACCGCTCCAACAACGTAATCTGAAGCGTCACACATAAGCTTGAAGGGAAGTCCCCAATTAGGGGGTTGGATGATAGGGGCTAAAGTTAATAGAAGTTTGAGCTTCTTAAAAGCTCCTGAACATGCATCATCAAAATTGAAATCAGTGTCCTTAGCAAGTAAATTGCAGAAAGGCCGAGAAATTTTGCTAAAATTTTTGATGAACCGACGATAAAACCCAACATGGCCCTGAAATGATCGAATGGCCTTAACCATCTGAGGTGGAGGTAAAGAAGAAATAATTTCGATGTCATGCCCCCAAAATTGGCTTCTTAATAATCTATTAAGAATGCGAATTTTGAGGTGTAACGTCGGGCATCCCGAAAATGAACCCCAAAAGACGTACTACAATTTAATCAAATCGTAAATGCATATACAACACTATGAAACTATGCAGCGGAATAAAATATAAATGTGATAGAAATGATTACTAACAAGTAGCTAAAACTCTAAAGCTGGTAAGTCGAGCTTGCTCCAACTCACTACCATCGCTACTGCAACGATTCACTCAAAAAAGTATATGCGCAAGGCGTCAGGAAACAATGCCCAGCAAGTACAAATATTCAAGGTCACAAGACATGACAGACAAAGATAATCAGAGTAAAGAGACATGAAGAACTCGACGGAAGTATATGAGAAGATCAACCAAGCTACGAGTCCTAAAGAAGGCAGTCTAAGTAAAACTAGAAATTCCAATACGGTAACAATGATAGGCTAAGCTTAGAGCTAACTACTATGACCTAAAAACTATGGAAGATGTGGAAAGAGAATTTAGAAGTCAAGTACACAGGGTCACTTTTAATTCAGTGGGATCTCACTCTCACACCCTTCTGTAATTAACATAAATATATCTCTTATTGTCGAGCCAGGGATTAGCGGATTCTTTTTTATTGAGCCAGAAATTAGCAGGTAATGCACCTGATCAGGGTATTCCAAGAGTTTCAACCTAAAGGCCTAAAGCCTAATTTATTTTCAACTTTTAGGGATTTAAGCCCACGGGATGCTCGCGAAGCATGCAACCGATATGTAATTGAGGTATAATTTTGGGGTTTTGCAACCCTGGAACACTGACTAGCAGTAACCGAATCTTTTGTTTAGTGATTCGAACCCAAGGACTGTAATAACATAGCCTTACTGTGTACATTAACTCAAAGTTGCCAACATAATGGAAATGAAGAAGTTTGAATCCTAGAAGAATCAAATGATCTGTCTGCCTCTGCCTAATCAACATCTGGGACTATATCAAGAAACCTACCGCTCTTATAACTAGATGATTTATCTACCCTCACTTTAATAACAAGTGGGGACTCTATCAAATGAAGTATAACTACAACATCCAATGATCTATCTGTCAATGTGACAATATCGAATGGAAGTCTTAAACTTGAAATCGAATCTAAATTGCGACTACTAAATCATGGAAAACAATATGACTATATGTTTAATTATCACAAAAGACATACTAAGGAGTCATCTAAGCTCTAGAATAAAGGACTCACCCAAATGTCCTAGTGATATAAGGAACCCGCTTACTCCACTCATACCTTAGAGTACTAACCTCCCAATGGATAATGCCCATCACCTGGCTTCCTTATCCTAAGTAGATATAACTAATATCTCTTAATGTTCTTATGCTAACATACCTCTAATATTAGACCACACATGTCCAATCATTTCCAATATCACATTCTTAAACTCAAAACTCATATGTAAATACTAGTATAAGTTATCCCCAAACTAAGTTATCATATGCTCATATGACTTAGATCTCTGTATCGCCCTTTAGTTTAATTTAAGGAGTACTCGTCATCAATCAACTTATTCGCACTTTATATATAACTTTACAAGTTACAAAATCCTTGATATACACCTGCTAAGAATTCTATGTACAACCCATTACGACCCAGATAAAATACTAAACCTAATTCCGAATATAATCCTTTAATTTGGAGTCAGAGATCAAACATGTATAGCCCACACAAAAGAATGATTATGAATATTATTAAACATGAACTAGTCATAGATGGGTTGCTATATAATGATTTCATGCTAATAAAACATATTACTACAAGGAGACTTAACTATACAATCTAGTCAAAGATATAGTTCCCGAGCATTTATACTAAAAGTCACTTAACACGAACCTATTAGGAATCAAGAATAGGTCAGAGATATGCCTAAACCTAAAAGCAATAATGTCAAGAGGTGAGATTAGGAGTCAAGATCAAGAGCATCAGTAACTATAAAGTATGAGCATTAATAACCAAATAAGATAGCACACATGAGTATAGGTATATGTAAACTAAAGGTATAAACTCTTCAGGTGTAAAACATTACGCCAATCATGTCATATGAGAAGGGAAAAGAGTAATTGTATCATAATTAGGAACTGAGGAACATACTCAAAGCTCATGAATTATAAAGGGATAAAGTTTGAAGATGAATGCACCTTATGGAAACATAATAACAACTTGGGTTACTCAAAATCATCTTATAATCACAGATAGATGTACTTGCTTGAATTGACAAATTGGGAATGAGTAATGGAGGATAGAGGTATGCTCCTAAATTCTAACAGTTCCTTTCTCTGACTAAGCTTCTGGAACCACTTGCTCTATGGTGATATGATGATGTTAAAAGCTTTGTAATTCTTTAATTTACTGTTTCTCTAGGCTCTCACAATCTGAATTTCTGGGATTGAAGTTGACATATGGGAATCATAAGCATCGTTCTCTCCGTCGGCTAGCTAAGGAGTAGAATGGGAGTTAAGGGTTTGTGGAGAAGAATAAGGAAAGATTTTGTGGAGAATTTAGAGGAGATATAAGGAGGAATTGGAGAAGAATTGGGGAAAAATACGGTGGTAGGTTTGAATGAGTTTGATATAAGAATTGGGGAAGCAGAAGCTAGGATCACATACAAAGAGGTGCAACCTACTACACTACTACGGCTAACATGAAAAGAGTTATAACGGGGAAAGTAAAAATGCGGGGCGCTATAGTCGATCTTGGCCTTATCGACTTTAATCCCTTTGCTGGAGATAATATGTCTAAGAATTATCCCTTGTGTTACCATGAAGTGATGCTTTTCCCAGTTTAACACCAAATTGGTTTATGTACATCATTCTAGTACGAGCTCTAAATAGTGTAAACATTTATCAAAAGATGATTCAACTACTGAAAAGTCATCCATAAATGTTTTAAGAAACTTATCAACCGTATCAAAAAATATGCTTATCATATAACGCTGGAATGTAGCGGGTGCATTGCACAACCCAAATGGTATACGTCGATAAGCATATGTCCCGTAGGGACACGCGAAAGTTATCTTCTCCTGATCTTTTGGGTAATGCAGATTTGATTCCATCCAGACTAACCGTCAAGGAAATAGTAATGACTTTTTCCGGCTAAACGTTCAAGCATTTGATCAATGAATAAAAGAGGAAAATGATCTTTCCTTGTGACCGTGTTTAATTTCCTGTAGTCAATACATACACGCTACCCAGTGGTCATGCAGGTGGGGATTAGGTCATTATTCTCATTCTCCACTATAGTAATCCCTAATTTCTTAGATACAATGTGAACGGGGCTGACCCACTTACTATCTGAAATGGGGTATATGATACCCGAGTCCAAAAGTTTGTGAAATTCCTTCTTCACCACCTCCATCATGGTAGGATTCAACTGCCGTTGTATCTCTTAAGAATTTTTAACACCTTCCTCGAGATTGATGCAATGCATGCAAACGGTCGGGCTAATCCCCTTCAAGTCTGCTATAGACTACCCTAGAGCTGATTTGTATCTTCTAAGGACACCTAATAATCTACTTTCCTAGTCAACATTTAGATTGGAAGCTACGATCACCGGCAGAGTTTCAGAATCACCTAAGAAAGCATACTTCAGAGTCTTAGGTAATGGCTTAAGGTCTAACTTAAGTGCTTTAACGATAGATGGAACATGCAAAGTAGTGGACAGTTCAAGAGGTTTAACATGAAGTCTCCATTTGGACTTGTTAAGAATAGGTGTTGAGTCAAGTAGAACACTAAGCTCTCCAACCATCGTATCTTCATCAAAGTCTTCACCAAAGTTTACAAGACATAATTCTAAGGGGTCCTCAGAAAATAATTTAGGGAACGATTTGAAAACTAGGGAGTCAATCATATTCAGCTCAGCCATATCATCAGAATGAGGGACTTGAGTATTATTGTTAAAAAAATTAAGTTTGATCTTCATGTCTCCTATTGATAGTTGTAAGACCCCATTAAAGAAATTAATAATGGCATGAGCAGTCGCAAGGAAAGGGCAGTCCAATATGATAGGGATCTCACAGCTAGGATTCGTGACATCTTCAGTGTTTAAAACAACAAAGTCCACAGGAAAAATAAGAGTATCAACCTTGATAAGAATATCCTCAAGGATACCACGTGTGTATCGTATTATAATGTCAGCCAATTGAAGTGTCATTCGGGTAGGTTTTAGTTCTCCAAGTCTTAATTCTTGGTAGACCGAGTAAGGTAAGACATTCATACTAGCCCCCAAGTCAAGTAATGCCCTATTCACTTTGTGATCTCCAATTTTACAAGGGATGGTTGGGCTTCAAGGATCCCAAAGCATAGGAGGGGTTAATGTTTCAGTCAAGAAGACTTTCTTGTGCATTTTGATTTTCCTTTTCTTAGTGCATGCATCTTTAAGGAATTTGGCGTATGCAGGGATAAGCATGATGGCATCGAGTAATGGAATATTTATATGAACTTTCTTAAATGTATCCAATATCTCGCCAAATTGAATCCCTTTATTTGCCAGAAGAAGGCATTGCAGTTAAGGCATCTTTGGCTCAAATTGTGCCTTTGGTACAGATCGGACGAGGTGGACAACTCCTTAGATTACTTAGAAGGTTCATGGATACTCACTACAACTGGTTCACTCGTACCAACCTCATCCTTAATAGTAACTGGTGTTGGCTCAACCCTAGGTATTTCAACTCGATTATCAATTTGTCTACCACTTCAAAGAGTGGTAATGACATTAAGCTATTTTAGGAATGAGCTAGAATCAAAACCCGTTGGTCCTTTCAGATTAGATACAGTTTGGCTAGGTAGTTTACCTGGTGGTCTCTCATGTAATGCATTTGCCTATTGTCCTATCTGAGTCTCTAGATTAAAGATAGACTGGGATGTAGAATTTTGATTCACCAAAGTCTGTTGTTGGAATTGTATTATTTGTTGCATGAAGAGAGCATGGACTTCTTCCAAAGATGGTTTGGGTGGAGCTGGTGGGAACTATTTGGATGACTAAAAGGATTGCTGAGATGCCTGAGGATAAGATTGAGAAAGGGGATTCCTAGGAAAATTATGACCTAAGGTTTGTGGCTCTCTAAAACCGGAACTGGGTTGGCAGTTTTTTCACAAAAAATTTGGGTGGTTCTGCCAAGTCTGCTTGTATGGGTCAAATGGTCTATTGAAGGTATTATTCAAAGAATTTACTTGTTCTTGATTGTTAATCATTTTATTAAACATGGGGCACATTTGAGTCACATGGGTTACATTATAACAAACGGTGCAACCCTGTTGCTAAACCTGGTTCACACTACCCTTAGATTGATTTATAGTCATAGCCTCGATTCTTTGAATAAGAGTATCTAATTAGGGTTTAACGGCCATTCCCTCACTCACTTCGTATAAGCTACCTTTCTTTCTTGTATGAACATTTCTATATGGATCAAAATCCTACTGCTGAGAGTTCTCAGCCAATGTCTCAAACTCCTCATAAGTTCTATCGGGTTCAAGGTCCTAGAATTTGCTACTATGCATAGATTCTAGCCTATAACAATTCTCAGAAGTTATTCCACGATAGAAGATCTGGGCTAGATATTACTTCTCAAAACCATGATGTAGACATTGTGAAAGAAGATCTTTATATCCCTCCCATGCCTCGTTAAATGTTTTATTCTCATTTTAAACAAATTCAACAATTACATTTATAAGAACAAGGGTTTTTCCCATAGAAAACCATTTGGTTTTAAACTTGATCTCCATTTGATCCTATGAATTGATAGATGTTGGCGCCAATGAATCAAGCCAATGACTCGCCTTATCTTTTAGTAAGAATGGGAATAAACAAAAGAGAATGGAATCCTCAGTAAAATATTGGTATTTGGAGAGCGCACAATTTTTTTTAAACTCATGGACGTGTTTATAAAGGCTCTTAGAATCAAGCCCATGAAATGTAGGTAACATTTGGATCACACTAGGCTTGATTTCATAATGGTTTATCGTGACGGCTGGTAACATGATACATGAAGGCATATCACTCACCACTGGGTCTAATACTCCCTAAGAGATTTGGTGGCTGCCATGATTGGGGTTTCAACTTCTAGCACAATAACAAGTTCAATTGGATCAACTCTAGATGAATTACCCTCCTATAAAATGGGAAAAACCCGAGATGGATCACTTTCCTCCCAAACTAGGGCTCCTAAGTCCTTTATTGTATTCACTGGGTGAGGTGGTCGCCCTACCCTGGTCTGGTATACCTATCTATTGAGTGATGAAATCCTACGGGAATCTTGCTACTCTTTTTTATTAACAGTTATTTTAAGGTTTAGGACATTCAATTTTTGTGTGATACAAATTTCTTCGCATCCCTAATGGGTGGTCCCACTTGTTGGAGAGTTTTTTAGGTGATGAAATCCCGCAAGTCCCTAAATGTTTTTACCTTTACTAATGTTGGAATGAAAAAGAATATTAAACATAACAATAGGTCAATCCAACCACAACTAATTTTTTATTAGAGCATCGTGTATTTGTACAGTCACACAACATTATATGTACTAGTTCCAGGGCGGAGCGGATATGATCCCCTTCTATATGTCAAGTTTAGAAAAGTACCAACCTATGGGAAGTGTTTCCTGATATAGCTGTGGCCACCCCTTCACTTAGGGGGCGATAGAATGAATTGCCCCTTCACTTAGGGGGGTACAAGAAGGTAATTGTTAAAGTTAGCTTTGAGCTTCTCGTATTTTTCGTTCACCGTACCTTTTACGCTTTTCGTTCCATTCACTTTTTGAAGTCCAGAATAACCAATGTTCAACTCGGGTATATTTAAGTAAAAGTTGGAGTAGTGTTACCAAAGTTCACAGAGATCCAACAATGAAGAAAAGTGTTTGTGAAATGCAGACAAATCTTGTGTATCGCCTTAGTTGTAAACATGTAGATTGTTGGTCACAGTAACCAAAGTAGCAAAAAAAAAAGTTTAGAACTTATTGGTGGACCTCTCAAATATAAGATCTAATCCACAATACGAATATAAAAACCCTAAAATGAATAATTGCGCGAAGAACACACCAATTGGTTGGGAAAATCCCTTTAAGAGCTTTAATTTTTTAATATAAATTAATTACAATAGAATTACTCGCAAGCCTTAAGTCTCTCTCTCAAAACTTTGATTGATCTAACCTAAGATAATCTTGCCTAGCTTTGCCTCTTTTATAAGGGTTACAAGTTCTAGTTACAAAATCGGACAAATATTCCCTTAAACGCCTAAAAAATAGGCTGAATCGTGCCTCTGTTTGAATAGAAAATATAACAAAAAGTGTATTCGTATAGACTTTAGTTGTATTCGAATAAAACACCTCAAGACTTAATCCATTTGAATATAAAATAAATATGTTCGAATAGACCAGAAGTCGTTCGAACGGCTCCAAATCTCGTTCGAACGACTTGGGTAAATTTTCACAAAAAACTTCCCTAGATCCTCCTGGATTATGGCTCCCCTCTTTAGGAGCCTTGTGCTCCTGCTCAAGATAGAACTGGAGATGTGAGAATACGGCTATGCCCATTTCCTTGGATAAATCACCAAATACATCTACATATAAGGTGGCAAATCCAATTCATACTTACATGTCCTGCCTTGCAGCAAATTCTAGCGAAACACACTATGCCCCTTGAGATCATCAAGGGGAATTGTTGAAGATACGACATCCCTTTCATCTGGTGAGCTTGTTGTAGCTTGGACTGCGTAGCTAAAAACTGGAACGGACTGTGATCAGAATGTACCACATCCTCTTCTTGTAACTTCCCTATGTTGGTTTACTGCTTTTAAGATGTTGTCATTGTAGACAACACACTAGCTGACGTACTCTCTTGAACCGGTCATACCAATAACATAAATTTTCCGCTCGCATTGACCAACCGCTTTACCTAAGTCGTCGTTACTAAATTATTTGTGAAGACGTGCAACTTACAAGCATTGATATGGAACTCCTTTCCCTCCTTTACAAGACGATACTTGCAAGATCTACGGTAATGAATCTCAGTCCTAAAGATAAGAGCTTCCCAAGATGACCTGACACACATCTAAAGGAACCACCTCACACGTCACCTCGTCAATAAACCTTTCAGTGATCACAAACTTGAATGTACACTACTTCGTGATCATCCAATTTGCATCTTTCTAAATCTACCCCAAACCATACAGCTTAGGATGAGCTGTTGTAGTCAAACCCATCTTCTTTACCAACGCTTCAGAAATCAAATTTTTTTGATTGCCCGGATCAACAATGGCCTTGACTAAGCTCTGCTTTACCTGAATACTGACATGAAAAAGTTCTTCCCGACTCTCCTCCTTGGTAGCCAAAGTTTGCTAAAACATAAGTATAAGCTTAGGATTCGGTTTATCTAAATTCGGGAGGTCAACATCCTCTGCGGCCAGTGCATATCCCTCTTTGTTGCTCTTCTCCTCTTTCGGGTGAAGTTTCCAACATCTATCTAAAATATGTCATTCGCCTTACAATGATTGTAATAATTCTCCTTGGACGAAGACCCCTCTCCTTTGGACTCTCCCTTATGCTCATTTTTCCAACTAGACTTGTACCCCGACTTGTACTTGTCATCTTCTTTGCCACTCTTCAAGTACTTGCCTTTAATAGTAATTGTCTTCATAGTAGCATCCTCGATATTGGCCATAGTAAAGAGCTTCAACTCTCTTCTAATGGACTCCGATAAACCCCCCGTATACTTCATGAATACCTCATACTCGTCCATATCAATGTCTAAAACCAAAGCTTGGTTATGAAACGTTTTATTGTACTCTTGTACGAATTACTCATACTTTTGGCGTAAATTATGCCATTTATACTATCTTTCTTGCTCATACTCAATCGGATAAAATTGCATTCGTACTAATACCTTGAATTCTTTCTAACTCAAACTTCTTACATCGTGGCATTTTTGATAAGATTTCCACCACGTGAGTGCATGACTTGAAAATTTCAACTTAGAAAAGCATATTTTATGAGCATTAGAGTATTCGTAAATGGAAAAATAAGTTTTTAACCTATCTAACCAATTATCCAACATCTCGGCATCGATTGAACCGTCGAATACCAGAATTTCAATCTTAAAATTGATACAAAGATTACGCATAGGATTCGATGACTTACCAATAACCGATCGCTCCTTGACGGATTTGGCATCATTAGAATCACTATCTATCTCCGTAGTATCCTCGTCTCTATCCACCTCCAGAACCCCTTTCTTCCTCGAGTGGTCTCTCCATTGAGAGCGGCTTCACCATTTCACTGAAGTAGAAGTCTTCACGAGGTTTGTGAGACGCAATTATTCTACCAATTCCCCTACAATAGAAGTTAGGTCGAAAACTGTCATTTCCAAAGTTGTGAGTCGATCGTCGGAATCGCCCATCTCCAAATTGGTCTTCTTCTTTGAATTAGGTATTCGGTGAATCTCCAACGGACTCACTAGCTTCTCCTTCGTTTACTTGAGACGGTCACGTGTAGAGACCATAAGCCACAATCACCCCCGAGAATCGTAACTAGAAATCTGATACCACTTAATCCATAATACAAATAGAGAATCCCTAAAACAAATAATTGTATGAAGAATACACCAATTGGTTGGGAAAATCTCTTTAAGAGCTTCAATTCCCTAATAGAAATTAATTACAATAGAATTACACTCCAGCCCTAAGTTTCTCTCTCAGAACGTTAATTAATCTAACCTAAGATAACATTGCCTAGCCTTACCCCTTTTATAAGGGTTACAAGTCCTAGTTACAAAATAAGATAAATATGCCCTTAAATGCCTAAAAAAATAGGCTGAATCGTGCCTCTGTTAGAACAGAACAAGTCTTTGTACAAACACAAAATATAGCAGAAAGTGCATTCGAATAAAACACCTCAGGATTAATCTATTCGAATGGAAAATAAATCTGTTCGAATAGACCAGATGGCATTCAGATGACTCCAAAGCTCGTTCAAACGACTTGGGCAAATTTTCTCAAAAACCTCCCTAGATCCTCCTGGATCAAGATCAAATGAGCATGCACAAGAATACAAAATACAAAATATAAAAAAGATGAGGTAATTCCAAAAAATGTTATACTTTTGTCTCAACCACAAAATGTTACTTTTTAAAGTTATAAACAATTATACTCAAGCCCTCAAATTATAAGACAATCATAAATTATTACCTTGTATTTTGTAAATCACGGCAACCAAATCTCATAAAGTATGGAGTAACTTATGTAACTGTGTTGGCTCCTTGTACTTTAGTAACGTACAAAATTTGGCAACTGCCTTGAAAAGTCCACTTACCACCTTGAGAACCAAACAACACTTACTGTTTGTACTCAGAGCATTCCAAGAACTAAAGAAAATAAAAGAAATGAGTAATGATGTGAAAGAGAAGAAACGACAAAAAAAATCAGCTTAAAAAATTACAACTCAAAAATAAATTGTACCTTCGTAAGTTCCTGGCAACGGCGCCAAAAACTTGATTGATTATAAAACTGACGTCTTAAAGACCTGCAAGCGCACGGTGTACCATTGAGTACAAATGATAGCAGGGTCCTATCCCAAGAGACTTGTGGTACAAATTATACTTCGAGCTACTAATTTTATTCAATAACAATGTGTTTGTTTTATTGGTTTTCAAGTAAAGAAAATAAAATGCTATAAAATATGAGTTTTATCAGTCGGAGTGAAAACCAAGGCTTAGATTCTAATCCACCCTTTGTTGTTATGAGATAGCATAAATAATTAAAGTAAATTATGAGTTCCCGTATCACATATCCTTGGTCGGGCATATGCAATACATCAAAAGATAAAGGAGATTTGTGATTGGGAACTACCCATAAACCACCTTATTCAACTATGGTCCGGTTGATAAGAACGGTTTATGTTCTCTTCTCCATGTTTCAAGCCATCTTGTAATGGTCAAACAAGATGGTTTCCTTAGATTCTTTACACCCTCGAATCCAAGCTATGGTTAAGCTAGGATCGTAGGAAGAAGAATATTCATTAAAATAAAAGATGTGAAAGTAACTACTCTAGCTATAAAATGTTATTCTATATTAAGGATATATTGGGTAGAGCTTCCTCTAGCCTTGGCTAAGAGGATTAACTACTCATCCCTTTGATCATTGGCATATTACTTGGTTAAAGAAAATGACAAGAGAAAGAGAAAAAGAAGAACTTTTATTGCTGTGAACTTTGATATTCCACTCTCCAAGATGTCTCTTATGGGTGGGATTCCCCTCCTATTTATAGAGTATAGGAGGGGTTACAAAACATCACCATTAATGTAAAATCCCTTAAACAATGCCTTAGACCATGCATAAATATTACAACTCATTAGAATAATTTATACATTAAATTTTCTTCAATGGTCTTCAATAGTCTTCCATGGGCCTTTGGTTGATAACTTCAAATGAGGATCATTGTTGGAGTGCATCAACCTTGTTCTTTGTTTCAAAACTGGAAAAATGTACGACTTGTTGATCATGTGTCTGATTTATGTAAATGCAAGTAAAAATACTATTAGTAATAAATTTATTTAATAAATGACTAGGTAGATATAAATTTATGAGTTGTACACATAAATATTACGTGTCTATCAAGCCTCAATATGCTTATCAAGCTTATTTGATATCCTCACCACATTTTGAGTGAGTACAGGTTTCTTCGTCGCGGGTCTTCCACGAGGCATCTTGCTCTTGAAACTTACTACACCAGGATCTTAACGCAGCTCTAGTACCAATTAATATGAATCAGAAGCTTAATTCATATTCGGTTATCACTAAATTTGAACTATATTTCAACTAAAGTTTAATAAGAGGAAAAATTAACTATTTTCATAAACAAAACAACTTCTACTAACTTACTTAAGAACAAATAACCTAGACCTCCCCTTTTATAAAACATAAGGGGGATAATTGAAATAGAATTATACTTAAATTGGGAAAACTTCCTCTTTAACCCTGTGTTGGTTAAACAAACAAGTCCCTAAATCAACTTAACATCTCCAGCAATGGAGAGGCTTAAATCAAAATAGCATACATATAAATATTCTGTTAATGGTGAGAATAGCCATTAGAGGGCAATTCACATCATGTTGTGTGTGTGTGAATTTCACTAAATTAAATTGTGCTAGTAACTGCATAATTTTGTACTAATAAGTAAAAGACTAATGAGTGCACACATATATTATGGTGTGTATGAGAAAAAAATACTTGAAAATTATCCATGTGATATAGAAAATAATTAATATATATGATCAAATTATATACCCTAGGATTTGCTCTCTGCCATGGCATTTATAAAACTAGATCTAGGGTTAAAGTTTTAGTTGGTTGTATGTAATTCTATTTCAGTTACGAAGGATCATGTAAATTTTATTTTTATAACAACAACCATACTATTTTAAGTATTTAGATTAGTACAAGGCTCAAACCAAGTACGACAACCTCTAAGAATAGGAAGATCCTCAAGTGTCCTTAAATATAGAAAGAACTTGACTTTTCACAGATAACTGGAAAACCATTCTCAATGGCTAATGACAACTTCTTGAGCAATCCATTCAAGTTTATCCACGCTATGATGTACCCAGACGGTACCCCCAATCGATTGTTGGATTGCCCCACGTAGAACATATGTTCAGTAATGAAATGAAAATAAACGAAAAGGAAATTGAAAATTACTAATGATTGAGGCTTGCAGCAATTTCCTTAAGACAGATTTTACCCTGCGTATGGTGCTTCACCGTTGATGGTGCCTATCTCCCAATACACAATGATCGAATCGTACTGACTTGAAATACTCAAGTTGAAACGCCTGTCAAACTATCTATAATATTACTCTTAAGAAATAATCAACAAAAAATGAAAGAGATTCAGGTATTTTTATGTGTTTTAAACAATGTTGAAATGAGCTATTTATAGAAGAGAAGGTAACCTATCGAAGCACCTCTTGGCTGGGTTGTGCCTTAAGAAACACCTCTATGAAGAGTTGCAACTCTTGAAGAGAGTATTCAACTCTTAAATAAACACCCCAAAAATAGACACAAAAAATGACAAAGTGGTAAACTAGAAATCCCCATGAGCCCATGACCCCAAGGCCGAATCATAGACTTATAAATAGTCTAGGTGGGTCATGGGTTGGGTCATGCAGGTAAGCCCATGGGCGTCCCCATATAGCAATCCTTCACACACTCGTCTCACACACGCGTGAGGGCACTATCTACTTGCACATGCTACACATGATAGTAGTGTGCAACCCATTATAAAGTGAAAATCCTCTTTTCACTTATCCAATGTGGGACTAAATAGAAACACCAAGTTTAACATTCAAATAAAAGAAAACATTTGGGGTCTTTTCCAATACCCAACAATACCTGTGATTGGAGAAGACAATGTGGATTCAGCTCAATCCTACATCAGTAAAGACGTCCCCCTCAATTAGGTAAATGGAACATAGTTTCATATTTATCGACCAACCAAAATCCTTTCAGACGACGATAACAATGTGGCCAAGATCCCTATTATACTCTACTTCCACATGGGAAGGTTTATTTATTTTCATCCCAATTATACTCTACTTCCAGACGATGATAGAGTTTTTATTTTAATAATTAGATGCTTTGGATGAAGTATACATTTACAACCAACTAGCCAGAATTTTGCCCATGCTTCACATTGTGATACCTCTTCAGTAAAGCAGTATAAGAATTGATAACATGCATCAAGAGAAAGCAATAGAGTTAAGATAATATATAACTTCCAATAAATTGATAGGTCAAAACATTTGTCACTATCCAGCCATTCCATTCCTTCAGGACTACCAAAGCTTTTTATCCTCAAGAAATCTTGGCCCGCAAATCTTATTAGTGTTAGGTTATTGAAAGCTTTATCATCGTTACTAATACTTCCCCTCCTTACTTTCTTCCATATATCAAGTAATTCTTCCTGACACTTTATCACTCGTGCACATAGAAGGGTTCCCACAAGATTGTCTCCAAGTTCGTCATTAGTTTTTGCTCTAATAAAGTTTATAGTACTTGATTGTCTCTTAGCTGAGTTGACTCTCACTGAGTGCTAACTTCTTCAATTGATTCATCTAGCACATCAACCAATTCCAAGTCATCATTAAGGGATCAGAAATCGGTTCCTCGTTAGCAACGACAGGCACACTAAAGAACTAAACTTCTTCCAAAGGTTTAAAGTTTTCATGATCATGAAAACAATCATAATCATCAGAAAACTGGACTATAGAATTCTCCTGAAACAACAACATCGACATATGATATGAAAACAAAAAACAATATTAGCATAAACACCTGACAACAATATTGGAAAAAATATTTTACTTCAATTGAACATATCTCTGCAGGCTCCGAAACTATAGAGTTTTCCTAAACATCTTCATTACCATCCTCTTTTTCGTTCCCTTTTTCACCCAGCACAAACGCTAATTCCTTATGATTTTCTTAAATCTTATCAACATATTCTAACACTACGAGATTCCTACCAACGTTATCCTCTTAAATATAAATTTCATGCATAAAACTATTAGGTATTTGATACTAACAATTACGAAGAGATATATCAGGGCTTACCTCATAATTTTCCACTTCTTCTTCATCATCCCCAGAATAAGCTTCATTCTCTAGTAAAGTCCTAAGGAAGGCTTTTCCCCTATCCTCTGCTTCTTTAGAGATACTGACAACTGCTTAGAATACCTTTTCCCCGTCGTTTGAAAAATAATAATGATTAAAGGACAAATAAAAAATGACAAATGAAGAAATAACACATAGCGATAACATAAAATAAATGATAACATAAAATTCAAATTGCATGTGAACTTACAACTTCATAATAAAAACTCTCCTCCTGAATTGTAACATTATTGGCTTCATCAACAATTGGGATACTTAAGTCTGCATCTTTAGGCTTCAGGGTCCACAATTTAAAATGTGGATTACTAAGAATGTCTCTGAATTTATTTATTTTACTGAAAGAAATCTTATTAAGCCTACAGCTTCAGCACCATGGAAATAATTGCCTCCGATCTTGCATTTTGCGAGGTCTTATTTCAGGAATGAGTAAAAAGACCCAAACCATGAGAACCCATACACATCCGTAAAGTGATACGTAATTGGATACTATGCCATTATTAGCAAAATCCTCCAGATATTGGGTGAGTGAATTGTAAACTACGCGACCCCAGGAAAACTCCTGGAATCTTACTAGACCATCAACCATGTCAACGGACTTTCTTTCCACGTTCCTTCCTTTGTTAGGTAGGAGAAAAGCCTCCAAAATGTACAGAAGATGGAGCCCCAACTAGTTGACTTTTAAAAATAAATGTCAAAAGAAAAATTATAAGTGACAAAACAAAGTACAGATATCTCAAAAATACCTGACAGCGGAAAACACATGACAATAACTGACAAAAAAATGAAATACCAATAAAGGTGCACTTGACAGGAGACAACCTATTATGTGCTGAAACAAATTTAGATTTTTTTTACTTACGCTTCATACCATGGATTTGGGATTGCCAAGTGCTTTGCGATATCTTCATTCTTAATGTTTGTATGTAGTGGTTTTTTAGAGAAATGCCTTTTTCCTTAACTCTGATAAATGACCATTGTCAACAAAATGTATGTTAGGACTTAGGATGGCATTTTCTCCTACTAAGTTCGAGAATCAGAATGGCGTCCATCAACCTGAACTTTTGGACTTTGTTACCAAAAGAGAAATTCATATTTACCTCGAAGTGAGGAGAAACAGCTTTCTTCTAGATAATGTCTCTCTGTTGGACCTATTTCTGACCACCGTCGAATCAAATGAGTAGCAGAGCATCTTGATGTTATGTGTAGTTCCTTCTTAGATATCTGCTTCTTAGACATCTGACTACAAGCAGGTACACAAAGATAAATGACATTAGCCACATAAACAAATGAAAATGTAATAGATTGCGAAATACATATAAAGAAACAAATGAAATTACCGTGAATGGGAATGGGTGTTGTTGCAGAGTAATAGGTATAACTTATTTTGAAATAGTTTGATTTGATACAACATTTGATGGAGAGATTTATTTCCAGAGAGTATGATGAATTTATAGTCATCCATGAGGGGCGGTCGATAAAGGAATTTAAACTTAATAACGGTTGATATCAAAGTGTTTTTCTGGGAAATGTGGGAGGAGTGGGAGAAGATATAATAAATGACAATGTATAAAGTTCCTTTATAATGGTGCTTTACCTTCTTAAATTCCTTCAATATGTTCCTCCACTTATTGGTACATTTTAACGCGTGAAAAACACAAGACGTGTTTTAATTGGACTAATGGCAACCAATGCATTAATAATGATTTGGATAAATAATAATGAAAGTAAGGATAAATGACAAGTAAAGCATAGGTAAATGATAATAAAAGATGTACGCAGCTTCCCGAAGAACAAATGACAATGTAAGATTATAACAACTGCCAAAATCTGATAAGCTCCAATAACAAAATATGAATATTTGGTTACAAACATAAAAAAAAAATGCCAAGAAACACCTAATTCTCTAGTTTCCAGTAACTTCGAAAACTTCATAATAGAATTGTAGAAGAAACTTAAGTAAAGCATCCTTGCCTCCTGAGTCCCGAGCAAAGGCGGGCGAAAAACTTTCCTCCCCCATTAACCATCTTCTCATCACCCTCATCTACATATGCACCTTTAATGAGGCACTTTCAATCCCAAATCTCTATTTCTTGAACCACTAGCAATAAAAATTTGAATTCGATAGATTCTAAAACCTAAATTTCTGCCCTCTTCTTTGGCGCCCTCGCCCCGCATTTATCTTTACCATTGCTTTCTCCAAGTATCATTTGATGTTGATGATGACGATCTTCTTGATGTTACAACCCCCTATTGCCCACAACTTCATCACGGATTACTCTCCAGCTCCAACTTTCCCCAAATGCAAACAATTGATAAACAAAACCCATTACTCGAAACAGGGATTTGAGAACTTTTAGTAATAAAAAACCAAACCTTGCACAATAAATTTGTGAAATAAACATTTGTTGAGAAATCGGTTGAACAATTTGAAGGAAAATCAATTAGCGATAGAAATTTGCAAAGATAAAAAAAAATATCGGGGAGAGTGAAGATAACGAATCACTATGGAGTATTAGAGAGAGAATGATATGAGAAAGGATGAATTTCGAAGAGTATTTGAGTGAGAGAGAGAGAGAGAGTTTTGATGTGGTTGCCGAAAAATATGTAGAGAGTCTGCTTGGTTTTGGTCGCAAATAAGTGGTTATAATAGGGCTAAAAAAGGTATTTCACGTTTAAAGTATTTGTTAAGGGAACATTGTTTAATTGGACTCCATTTAGGTATAATAGTATTATAAAGTAGAGAAATTATAAATACACCCCATTCTTTAATTAACTTACCTCAGTTTAAGCTCACCTCACCTCACCTTACCTCACCCCACTTCAATGTATCTAGTTTAATTAGCTCACCCCATTTTTTTTAAATATAAAATAAAGTATTAATGAACATCAAAATCATCATCATGCTATAAAATCCCTGTAAATTGAAATTTGAAAATTATTGGTGCTGAATGTATACAAGTTGAACCACCTATGAAAAATTAAAATTGCTTAATCATATCACATGGCTTAGAGATAGATTTTTCTTCACTCTCATTCTTTCAATTTTTTACTTGCATTGCTTAGTTAAATATAGAGATGACGTTGAAATTATATAAGTTTGAATATGTTTTTTTTTTTTTGTTCTTTTCTCATCACTATACTAGAGAGTAGGAATTAGGTAAGGGTGAGCGTTTAGATTGAAAAATTATGTTTTTATTTTAGGAGCATACTTGTCTTTAAATATTAAAAGATGTAATTAACTTTAAAAAAATGGGATGGGGCGAGCTTTTAAAGTTTGGGGTATATTTAAAACTTCTCTATAAAGTATTATTTTGGGTAATTTCCGTTTAGAATTTTAACTTTGGCGATGGTTAAATGTTGTCTGTGATTTATTTCAGCTTCAAAGTTTTGCAACAGAGAAAACCCGCATTAGTTCAACATAAATGCAAATAACTCATAAAATATAACTTATTATATAAATATGAAATCTTGCACCATAATGGTAGATACATTCAGATTTGCAAGCAATTTAAAGTCATATGCTTCTTTCCACTTTATTATATATTATTGGAGCATTCTCTCATCTGTTTATGTAATAGTCTTTAACATTACACCATATGCTCATGTACTATATTCCCCAATAGTCCTTGTTATTGTGGTTACCATCAAAGTTGCTGAAAAACATATTAGTTCCAAGGTTGAAGTGGATACCTAGAACACACCAAGAAAACATAAACTTCCACTACAAATCATAGATTTTAAGTCTTCAAAAAAGAAACGACAGCTGAAAGCCAAGCATTTAATTTTAAAAATCAATTTAGTGTTCTTTGATTTTTTTTAATAAAAAAAAGGTTGTTTTAGAGTATTTGCGCATGACGCTTTTAATAATTATTTTTCATCAGTTCAACGCAAATTCAAGTTCCTGTAGCATGTTCAGATTCTTCTATTGGCCTTGCCCACGGTGATTATCTCCCAATTGTAACCAACAAAAAAATCATTTGTTCAACTGGCCTAATTTTATGCATTATTTTTGGGAGCTCATAGTTACAATCCAAACCTACCTTGTTGAAGTTGACCGGCTGGAGTCTGTGAAAGCCTGAAAAATCATTAAAAATAGAGACAATATTTGAGTTTATGTAACATTTGGAGTAAACATTTGAAACAACATTGACTAAAGTAGAAGTAATAATAAGGGCCAAGAAAGCTATAAAGCCGGCCAGATTTCCCTTGAGTTGGTAAAAAATGGGGGAATATTACTTGCATTTGTGTAATTCATGAACCATGAAACTAACCTTGGGTGTACTCCCAAGCTGGTTCGTTGTGGTCAGATCAAACCCTAACGGTTCCACTCTATAGATCATAAACTTAAGAATATGTTGCAATTACAGATTAAATCCTAAGATAACTTTAGCTTGTTGGCATAACTAGAGTTGTATAAACAAGTGGGCAACACCAACACTGTCGCATTACTAACACTAGTGCATTGCCCTATAAGACACAATTTACACATTTAAAACATTAAATTAAACATCCCCGAAATTATTAGATATAAGATAACGAAAAAATCAACAATAGAACGTTAACTTACATCGCATCACATCGGATTGAGTCCACCATGGATTACATGAACAATTTCATTTGGAGAGTAGATCCACCACATCTAGATCAGAGGAGATGGAAAAAATATCATACCAACCGAGAAATATTCATTCAAATTATCTGTAATCAAGAGTTTGAGATTTTACTCGTACATGGGAATATTCAATATGTATTAAGAGATTTGTTGTTGAAGAAAAAATTAGGCAGTTTCATCACCTTGAGATATGTATGATAATATTCAAGTATAATCAACATCGGTCGTCTATCTTGCAGTCCATATTCATATATCATGCATAGAGATACAGTCCATCTCATAAGAAAACAACACATGATCTTAACTCAAACTAAAGAAAACACTTGAGTATATACAACTACTTGAACCTCTTTAAGGATGTTTAAGTACATATCAGGCAGCCAATAGACAAGTATGACTTAAATTTTCAAATGAGTATATTTTTGTAGTTTCTGTCTCGCAAGAGTTGTAGGATCAACATAAACCATTTCGACACGAGCAACTCTAAGCCGTAACGATGATAAATTAAGTGAAACTTTGTGCCCTATAAACTTTGTGAGGCATAGAGCCGGTCCACTAAAAAATAATTGAGCATCGAGCTTATAAATTATAAATAGAGGTCTAAAGAGGCAAAGCAAAGATGTGTATGTAATAAAGTGGAGCAGACCGTTGAGTATTGATGTGAATTGGTAAAGATGAAAGATCCCAGTATGTAATTACAAGACAGGTTGAATAACTTCAAATCATGACTTCCGCTAAATAAAAGACTAGTTAGGTATCACATTAATGCAAGAACAGTAAAACAACAACAGTAACAATCATAGCAAAAACATCAACAAGAAGGGCAAAATTTACCACTAGAAACTCAACCATTTTGGACTTCACAAAGATTTTGGCGCAGTAACTATGGAGTTCATAGTGTAAACGGATTAACTCAATAGCATCTACCTAAAATTTGAAGCTAAAAAGAAAGATTGTAGCCTATATGGAAACATAGGAGGGGTTTTTTTTAATGGTAGTGGCCACTACTTTTTTTGTAGATACAAGCAGGGGCATCGTCACTGAATTGCTATGGTGAATATTGCCTCATTTAACCAGCTACCAAAGGATGTTACAATTGTACTCTTTAGGGACATGATGGGGGCTGCTTATCTCAGACAAGGGGCTGTGTATTCCTCGCCATATGGGGATACCGATTTCTAAAAAAATAAATATCAACTGGGTTAAGATTGGACTTAATTTTTAAAAATTGCATCTATTTAGACTAATTTTAGCTTCATATTAGCAAATATAAGTATTATGCTATTAGAAAAAAGATCTAAAAACATCAGATATCCCAAAAGCTAAGAGTAACTAGTAAGGGGATAAATTATGTGAACAATACCTACATATCATAATTGAGGTATTCCTTTTGGAAAAATTATTCTCTTCCATAACAAACCAAAAGGGAATTAACAATTAACAATTAACAATATCATAGATTTTAAATAGCTAAATATCTTACCAAAATTAGAGAATATATAATCAATTCGAGAGAAAAACCCTAGAAGGAACCCGAAAGTAACCTGAAAATTAAATTTAACGATCTTCATTAAATTCATAGCTAGAAGATGAAAACATCAGAATTAACCTGAAAACCCCCAAAAAAAAAAACTCTACCATAAACATTGAAGAAAGTGAATAATAAGATCAAAGAGAGAGCGAATGAGAGAAATTACCATGGTTTGATCGCCATGAAAGAATTTGGGTGCCAAATTGAACGTGAGAGGAGTGAGATATGGAAGAGAGTGTGAGAGAGAAAGAGGGAGGTGAGGGAGACCAAAAAGAAAATCGCGATGAAAAAGTTGTTATAAAGGCAAAGGCGACGACAAACTGTCCACCACACTTCGAATTTAGTCCATTAACGACGCGTATATGTTGTTGCATTTTTATTAAATTTTAACTATTACGAAAAACTTTATTTAGAAAATACAGGAACGGACCATAATTCTACACTCCACGCTAAAACTCATGTGGTTCTATCACCAAAGACCATTTTTTTATTAGTGAAATAATCCTGGGCGGCTGCATTCAAATCTCAAAAAGTTTATCTTCAACACTGATATAGGTTTTTGGTAAGTGATATGGTTTGCCAATTTTGGCTTTCAATTGACAAGTCGGATGTAGCTCATATTTATCGTTTTGGCTCTTTATATTTGACTTAAAGTCAAAATGGCAAGTTGAGCGCAGATGCTCTTACCAAAAACTCCATATTTGAAAACAAGTGACCTGAAAACTCTCCAAAATTTCACAATTTGGAGGGAAGTATGACATGACAAGTTTGGCTATATTTTTGGAGATTCGAATGGAGTTGGGAAGATTATTTGGCTTTAAACGAGTGTTAGTTTGACTTTGGCAACAAAAATATGATTAAACGAATGTGGATGCTCTACCAAAAAAAAATTAGCTCATTTTTCTCCTATACTATCCTTTATGGCCAAGTTAATACGGACTAACTGCAAAAGAAGGAAATGCACTTGCAAATTCTTGAGGAAAAATTAAAAAAATATCCGCGAGAAATTGCTTATTCTTATCATCATAATTTCGTTGTGTAACTGGAAAAAAAAAATGAAAGGGAATATGTGAATGATAAGTAATGCATTGTTGTTAACATAAAATCTACTTTTTGAAGGACTTGTAATCTTTAAACTCGTTAATTTGCCAATAACTGAAGAGGTGCATTTGCGCTATCAGTTATGAGCTCTTGCTGGCTAATTGCAATTATTTTGAAATATGGATCATGAGGGATTGTAATTTGATGGACTCTGTATTAAATAGTATACATCAACACGACGTTTTTCGTGTGAAATCAGTACATGCGTTTGATTTTCGGGTATCTCAACATTGTGTTAACTTCCATTTACGTTCTAGGCGAATTCCCCAAAATATGAGACATCTGAAAGGCAAACTTGTCTGAATCACAAAATCATAACTAAAATAGGTTGTAGAGAGAAAAACATTAATCAGGCCCTGGGTAGAGGAAAAATAAAATGCAGATTCCCTCTTTACTCGTACAAATTGGGTTGTTAATCATGGACCATAGACAATTAACTAGCAGGGAGGTGCGCTAGCGATGTTTTAATTGTGGTTAATAGCCCTCATATGATAAAAAGTTGTTTGCACTGTACTTAAGCACCGTTCCGAGAGTGAAATAATAGAGAGCCAATTATTCCTTTCTATCAAGGTATATATTTTAACATAAATCTGAGTCGCGGAAGCTGGAACTCGAATTGATAAACGTTAACCTAATTAAAATTAGGGTTTTTACTAATACTAAAACACAAAACTAGCTTCAAATCAAAACTAAACAAAAGCTTAAACTGAAGCCTAAATTGAACTAACTTCAAATCATCAACTTTAACAACCTCCTTAAAATAGAGAACCTAGCCTCTCTTTTATAGAATATAAGGGGGTGGAAACCCTAATTAGGAATCTAGAAGCTGGGAAAAGTACCATCTTAATCTTGTGTTGGTTAATTAGGAACTCCCTAAGACCTACTAAGCATCTTTAGCAGAGAGGCTTGAATCAAAAGTACATAAATATAAATAGTCTGTTGACATGTGAGAAACGATCATGAAAGATGATTCACATTAAACCCTCCGTCTTCAGAAGATTTCGACCACGAAATCGACAAATTTTGGAATATCACAGAACTCGAAACTCTTTGATGCGGCCTACCCATCTTCAAACTTTGAATTCTATCGCAAAATTTATTGTAATCTAAGCTTGTACCCAAGAGCGGGGGTACTATGTTGTCACTAACATCCTTACACCGATCGACACCAAAAACTGAAGAAAACTTTGTGATTCGCTTCTCGAAACTCGCGAGAAAACCTTCCTAAAATGGGTCAACGAACTCTTTATGAATAACATCACCTGGGTATTCGTCAAATATTGGGGGTTTGTCCCAATAATTGTCTGCGAAAAATTCACAATCTTGTGTGAAAGTACGATTCCTAAGAGCCTGGCTGGACACATGATTTGTGTGTGGGTGGTGATTTGCCTGAAGTGCATGTGTCGGTGCAATCTGGGTTTGGAGTTGCTGGAGTGAGTCAAGCATGGGATGGAGAGGCTGAAAATGCTGGAGTGGGTCGCTGCTATGGGTCAATTTGAATTCATATTTGAATTGTGTAGGGGGGGGGGTGTCTGGTTTAGTAGATGGGCTTGCTTTGATTTACTACTAACCAATTCCCATGCAACTACAAGGGACTGTGGTATGCATGGTGTACCCCGTTGCACCCAATCACTTTCTCTTTCACCATCG
The DNA here is from genome assembly GCA_014058105.1 of Kingdonia uniflora. Lineage (NCBI taxonomy): Eukaryota > Viridiplantae > Streptophyta > Magnoliopsida > Ranunculales > Circaeasteraceae > Kingdonia > Kingdonia uniflora. Next base: position 59,039 of record JACGCM010002352.1, read on the forward strand.
TGGCCACAAAACCTGCAATTCGGTTTCGGGAGTTTTTTGTTGGCGAAACCCTAACCTACGTTTTTCTAGCCCTAAAGACGCGTCTTGGCATTGATTATTCGCGACCAGGACCAAATCAAATAGTGTATCTCTCCTTTCCCTTTTGCAATCCAGATAGTGATTTTGTTTTCGACTTGAAAGGACCTGCAATGGTGACAAATTATATATGACTGTAATATAGATGTTGTGTACTCACTTCCTCTATGCCAAAATTCCATATCAAAACCATGTGGAAGTCATCTGATGTGGATTTTGATCACAGAGCAAAATTTTGCTTAGAGCCCCATCTGGTTTAGAGATAAAAAGTTAATTTGCTTTAAATTTATTGGAACTTTGGAACGAAATTGACTTCATGTCCACAATAATAGGAGTAACTATTACAGTTTATGTAGTTCATATGGGAGTCCCATCAGATCCAGAAGTAGGTTCAAACTCATATATGGGTAATGGGTTGACTTGAAACCTCTAAGTCAAACCATAATAAACCTCTTTTTATTTTAGATCTATGTTAAAATTTGAATTCGGATATGGGCCTCGTTTGTAACGCAAGCAGGAATCATTTTGTCCCCTATTGCTAAAAATTTCTTCTGTAATTTGAAATTTCCTATTTTTTCTAAATTGTTGCTAACCATACATGTAATTGTTATAGATATGATTTGGTCGACCTAACTCGGCAAGTGCTGTCGAAACTGGCAAACCAAGTATATTTGGATGCAATAACTGCTTTCAAACGAAAGGATGCTGAAACTTTGAGTCTTCAGAGCCAAAAGTTTGTTGATCTCATCAAGGATATTGATACCCTGCTTGCATCCGACAATAATTTTCTACTAGGAACTTGGCTTGAAAGTGCGAAAAAGCTTGCAACAACTCCAACTGAACTGAAACAGGTGAGAATCTGGAAATCTCTTTCGGTACTATTTCTTCATGCAAAACTTCTTCTGTTGGGTCAAACTTCCCCGCATAAGATTCTCTCCTAACTTCTGCCACCTTTTCAGTATGAATGGAATGCTAAAACACAAGTAACTATGTGGTTTGATAACACAAAAATCAATCAAAGCAGACTTCATGATTACGGTAAATGCCTCACTCACCTTCTTGATATATAGTGATGTTTTCGGATTACTGATCTTTATATATATGTTTTAATGATCAGCAAACAAGTTTTGGAGTGGGCTATTAGAAGCATATTATTTGCCAAGAGCATCGACATATTTCAAATATTTATTGAAAAGTTTGAAAGAAAATGAGAATTTTAAGTTGGTGGAATGGAGAAAAGAGTGGATTTCATTCTCAAATAAATGGCAGTCGGGGACAGAGCTTTATCCCGTGGAGGCTCAAGGAGACGTTGTAGCGATTGCTAACACACTGTTCAAGAAGTACTTGAGTTAAAGTTAAGGATAAGTTTTTCATAACACTTGAATCAATAATAATGTAATATGTGAACATATATATGATAATGCTTGTGAAATCAAGTACTGTTCCCTCGAATCTCGGGATTTAATTGCGTGCCTCATGCCGTTTATTTTCCCTTTTCTTACCTTATTTTCTGGTTCTTGCTACAACTTGCAGCATTAACCCTACTCTAAGCCATTTCTTCATTTGAAATAACTGTTTGTCACTATTCTGGAGTGTTAGTTCTGGGGATGAAAGCCCGAGTGTATGAGGATCCTAGCAAAATGGATCGTATGCTTGCACCGTCAAGTCTGATCTCATTTTAATCGTCTGTCTTTTAGGGTTTTCAGTTCTCTTTGTTATTCTGTGGTTGTTTTCGTCCAATTATTACCATTGGCATTTTACTGTCTCAATTTAGTTACACTTAAGCACTTTTACGACATTTTGTAGGATACCGATGACCCCACTGATAATAATATCACTTTTAAGTAAATAGAGAAAAAATGGAGGGTTGTGGCAACATCTTGACTAGCATACATGCACACCAGATGAGTTTGAATGCCTTTAGATTCATCCTCTGTGTTTTACTTTGAGTTTCTTTGATTTTTCCGTTTCTACGAAAATCGATTTGAACAATGTCCAATACTTCACTTTAGTTAGAACCCCAACTTAAGATATGTGCCAACGACCGATTCGAGACTGAGGATTCAAACATATCTTGTTAGAATGCTATAAAGCTGCAGTCCGTTCGACAAATACTATGGTTTTCTTGTGATATAGTTTGATAAGTAACTTCCATCATATCATATGATCCATGAAAGTTAAAACAACTACATAATACAAACTAACCTACCTTGATCTTCCCGTCGAACTCACATACCCAATTTGTACGGCCTATAAAACATCACAATAATTGGTTGAAAGAAGAGCATGATGAGAATGAAGTTTGCATCACTGCTTCTCCTTTGCGTTCTCTTGAACTTCATAAACCTTAACAATGCTGATCAGATTGAATACTTGGATAAGTTGATCAAATCCCGAAAATCTGATAACCCACCACTAGGCGAGACATGGCCTGCATTAGACGATAAAACAGTGGAGGCCAAGTATGCTCCTGTATATATCGGTAATCAAGATGGGTTGATGGAAGCCGATAAAATTGATACATTGCCTGGTCAGCCTGAAGGTGTGGATTTTGATCAGTACTCGGGTTATGTGACTGTTAATCATAAGCATGGGCGAGCACTCTTTTATTATTTTGTCGAGTCTCCTCAAAACTCTTCGACAAACCCTCTTGTATTATGGCTCAATGGAGGTAACAAGCACTTTACTTCAGCACAATTTTTTATATTTTTTAGCCTTTTCATGATAAAATATGTAGCTCCTTATTTTTGGATGTTTTTGCAGGTCCGGGATGCTCGTCAATGGGATACGGAGCCATGGAGGAACTAGGACCCTTCAGAGTCAACAGCGACGGAAAAACACTCTATAGAAACAACTATTCCTGGAATAACGGTAAGCTTATCGTTATTGAGACTAGTGGTTACACATGTTTACGATGATAATACTAAGAAATGCTGTAATACTCTCTAATGTCCTATTTATTTTGCAGCGGCAAATGTAATTTTTTTGGAATCTCCGGCTGGAGTTGGATTTTCTTACTCAAACACAACGTCAGATTATGATAAGAGTGGGGATAAGAGAACGGCAACCGATGCCTACATTTTTCTCGTCAGTTGGCTCGAGAGGTTTCCCCAATACAAAACAAGAGACTTTTTCATTGCGGGAGAGAGCTATAGTGGACATTATGTACCTCAACTCGCGTATACAATTATCCAAAACAACAAGAACACTAACCAGACCGTTATCAACCTCAAAGGAATTGCTGTAAGTTTTACAAGTTCGTACTAGGCGCTCCGCTCTTGAAACATGGTTGAGTAATATCATTGCAATTCTATGTTGTTTGCAGATAGGAAATGCTTTGATAGATTACCAAATAAACACACTTGGTATGCTTGATTATTTCTGGGGCCACGCCTTAAACTCAGATGAAGTTTACGAAGCTGTCCATAAATATTGTGACTTTACCGGTACTGGGAACATAACCGGTGAGTGTAGTCACGCTTTAGACCTTGGCTTCTCTGAAATTGGAAATATTGATATCTACAACATCTATGCTCCTCTATGTCATGATGATAACCTAAAGAACGGTTCCATTGGTTCGGTAAGTACCATTTACTCCATTGAGAGGTTTTATTTTTATTCCAGCGAAAATAGCGCTTTTGTGACCATGATACGGACTTTTACGACAGGTGGACAACTTTGATCCATGTTCGGATAATTACGTCTACTCATACTTGAATCTTCCTGAGGTGCAAAAGGCTTTCCATGCGAAGCCTTCATCATGGGATAGTTGCAGGTATTCGTATTTTTTAATTACCAGCTGTGTTGTGTGATTCTGTTCTTCTCGATTTTATTTATCGTTCGTTAGATAGGCCATATCGTGCTGTCTTCACCTATCCTGACTAGTCTCTGTATACTATGGCAGCGATGTTATAACTGGCTGGCACGACAGTCCAGCTACTATGCTTCCCACCATAAAGCAACTTATTGCAAGCGGCATAAGATTATGGATATACAGGTAGGTTCATCATCGGAAACTAAGAACAATTTTCATTTTTATATTTTGCATTCTAGATGAAATACGCACTTTTAAAACAATACAATTGAAATGAATTTAAACATACTGCAGTGGAGATACAGATGCGCGTTGTCCTATCACGGCCTCTAGGTACTCAATAAACATGTTGAAACTTCCGATTGTCACTGAGTGGCGCCCATGGTACATTAACGAAGAGGTATGTCCTGGTTTATCTTCCACATCAATGAATGACATTAGGCAGCTTTAACTGCAAGAAAAACCTACTTGAACATCATGTTTGTAACTTGGGATACTTTCTAGGGGAACTAAATCTTTGGTTTTATGATGGTTAGGTTGGAGGGTATGTGGTTGAATACGAAGGAGTTGTTCTTACAACAGTGAGAGGAGCTGGACATCTTGTTCCGAGTTATCAACCGGCCCGAGCGCTTGCCATGATATCCTCATTCCTTCAAGGGAAGCTTCCTCCTCCTTCATAAGGATTTAACCCCCTACGGACCTATTCCCTCAAAATAAAACTTTAAATACTTATGTGATAATGAATGCAATTTTACTATAATTGCTTGGTCCATTTTGAAATAGAGAAGTTGCAAATTTGCTAGCCTCAGTTTTGGTTCACGCAGCCATTAGACTGATCTCTTATTTTTATAGATGGTCAATGTTTAAAAATATAGTAGAATTACTAAGCCGGTGTGAAGATGAATATTTTCAATTCATCTCCAGGCTTTCAACCTGTAATTCTGAAATAGAACCTTTCCGCCAATGAAACCAACGTGATTGTTCCCTAACGGGGTTCTAAGAAGATATGTGATGTTTCCAAAACGAATGCGTTTTCAGATACCCTTCCGAAATAATAATAAATAAATAAATAAATAAATATGGTTAGCCAATCATGGTAAAACTGAAAAACATAGCAGAATATATCCACTCATAGGACAAATCCACTCCTCCAACTCATAAATATCCAAACTACATCATCAACGATTTATAAATTTTAATTACCTCTGAAGTTTTAAAGATTCTCTCAAGTTCCATCGAGCGAGTTTTATTACTATAAAGAACAATGACCAAGAAGAAAGATCAAATTAAAGTATCATCATGTAGCAAAAAATTGGGATCTGGAAATGAAGCATTGGAGAAACGGTTATCACGGGACATAACAATGACAAACATATAGTTCCAGAATTTGTAACATCAACGCTTATTCGTATTTAAGAATAAACAATTGACCCTATTTGAGTGGAAAGACAGATATGATCATATATAAAGTGTGACGCCTCAACGGATTGAGCCAATATTTGCTAAATAGTAACTTTAGGATGTAATAAAGCTTTGTAAAAAGTTTCGTTTACTTCTGTAAAGTTTAGGTAAGCCAAAAGGGGGAGTACGCTTCGTCTCCAACTTTGATGTTTCCTTTTGGTTGTAAGTTATTTACTTAGTAGCTATTATGTAGAGGATATGACTCCGATACACCCGAGAAGGAAATAAAGCTTTGCAATTGTTGTTGATAAATGAATGAAATGAAGTTTGCAATGACCATTTGTATAGTGTTTGTGTTGCCTTGATATTATGTGATCTTATGTGATATTGTGTCAAAAAAGACGATTGAAAGAGACAAATAATTAGGCTTACTTGAGGCATGTGCCTTGAGTGCCGCACCAAGCTTGTGTTTAAGTTGGTCCGTGTTAGTTGATATCAGAGCAATGTTTTAGTTGGAAAATTGGGATCTGGAAATGAAGCATTGGAGAAACGGTTATCACGGGACATAATAATGTCAAACATATAGTTTCAGAATCGACGACATCAACATTTATTCGTATTTAAGAATCAACAATTGACCCTATTTGAGTGGAAAGACAGATTTCATCATATATAAAGGGTATATTAAAAGTGAGGATGCTAACATGCCCAGATGCCCTTAACTACCCAGTCACACTAATCTTAGTTGTGTTGAAGCAACTTGTATCGCACGCCACTGACATTCTCATCGACAATAATATTGTGTATTGTCGTTTTGGTGAATGAAATACTTGTTTTGTCTTGACGGTATTTGTGTATAGTATGATCATCTCTGATAAAGAAGGCCAACCTTAAAATATATTTTTTCAAACACTTACATCTGGTTGTTAAACAAGGGCAGATGTTGAATATCAAAAATGTGCAATGTACTTGATTTCAGTTAGCATCTAAAACAGCATTGATGCCCCATACGCATAATTATAACTGATAAGTCACGTAGTCGTAAGTACGACCACGCATAGCACGTTTCGCACATCATGTGCACACCCTCTTATTTAGTTTATGTTATTTACTTTAATTGTATTATAATTAGGAGTAGTCTCATAATTAGAGTCTAGCTAGGGTTTCTATTGGTATTAGGCCTCCTCTCTTATAAAAGAGAGCTTAAGCTTAGTTTATTTGGTATGTTCGTTTTAGTGAGAGAAAATGTTTAGCTTTAAAGAGAGAGAGAGATTATGCAGTTTGGCATAAATCTCAAAAACCCTGAGTCTTTGACTTTTATTTTATGCAATAGAGAGATCTTAGTATTAATCAAGGTTAATTTAGCTTCCGCGTTATTAGTTTTTTAACAATTGGTACCAGAGTTAAAGAGATTCTACGGGGAAATTTATTTTATTTGCTGCTACAGTGATTTCGGCATCTGCTACAGTGGTTTTGGTGTCTGCTACAGTAATTTTTCAATGTTGTCACAGTGATTTCGTTGTTACTATAATAATTTATGCTAAACTTTTTCTTTTGCGACGAACGATGAGGAAGAGAATACCGAAGAAATTAACTAATTAAACTCACACGAGGAAAGCATTTGAGATCGGTAGAGGAATCTGCGGCGTTGTTGGTGGAATCAAACAAGATGATGTTTAAGAAACTTGAGGTGATACTTGCCGAATTGCGTACTCTAGAGAATTTTGCTAGTGGCAGAAGATTTGCCGACACCATCGAAGTTGAAGTGTTGATCAAGGAGGATCTAGTGTTTTTAAGTTTTGTTAAAAGTCGTTCGAAGGACATTGAGAGTCGTTCGAACGAGTTGACATGTTCCCTGAAATTTTGGCCCAGAGCCATATTTCGTTCGAATGAAATATAGTGTCGTTCAAACGAGTTGTCATGTCCTCTGGAATTTGGCCCAGAGTCATATTTTTGTTCGAACGAGTTGGGTTCCGTTCGAGCGACCAGACAACTTTTTTAGAGTTTTAAACAAATTAGTCGTAAAGTCGTTCGAACGACTCTGGCGGTGTTTTGCTTCTCAAGCGTTGATTTGCCTCGAGATGCGTTTTATTTTGTAATTTTGAGTTCTCTAATATATAAAGGGAACTATGGCTATTTTCTAGGTTATGTTAGATCTAAAAGAGTCTAAGAGAGATCTAGGGTTTGAGAGTTCTTATTCTTGTAATTACTTTATTTTTGAGTAATCGAATTCTCTATTTTTCCAAACCGATTGGTGTTATTCGTATTCCTCTACTAACACAAGCTTCTCAATTGTATTGTGGATTAAGTGGTATCAGTTTTCCAGTTACGATCTTCGGGGGTTGATTACGGTTTATGGTCTCTACATGTGACCGTCTCAAGCAAATGAAGGAGAAGTTAGTGAGTTCATTAAAGATTCATCGCAAACCTAATTTGAAGAAGAAGGACGATTTGGAGATGAGCGATCCCAACGAAAGACTCACAATTTTGGAAATGACAGTTTTTGCCCTAACTTGTACACTAGGGGAGTTAGTGGAGCAGTTGCGTCTCACGAACCTCGCTAAGGCTTCTACTTCGGTGGAACGGCAGCGAGGCCGTTCGAAGAAGAAAGAGGTAATGGAGGTGGATGGGGACGAGGACGTTCCGGTATTCGATGATTCTAGTGATGCCAATTCCGTTAAGGAGCGCTCAGGTTTTGGTAAGTCAATGAATCCTATGCGTAATCTTCGTCTTGGTTTTATGATTGAGATTCCAATTTTTGATGGTTCCGTCGACGCCGAGAAATTAGATAATTGGTTAGATAGGTTGGAGACCTATTTTTCAATTGATGAATATTTCAACGCTCAGAAGATCTGCTTCTCAATTTTAAAATTCACAAGTCACTCACTCACGTGGTGGAGATCCTATCAGAAACGACATGATGTCGAAAGTCTGATTTTGAAGGAATTCAAGGTTTTGGTGAGGAAGTCTATCCAATTGGGTATGAATATGAACGATGGTACAAATGGCACAACTTACGCTAAAAGTTTGGACAATCCGTGTAACAATTCACTACGGAGTTTCATGACCAAGCATTGGTTTTGGATATTGACGTGAAGGAGTACGATGTGTTCATGAAGTATACGGGGGGCTTATCGGAGTCCATTAGAAGAGAATTAAAGCTCTTTAATGTGGCAAATATCGAGGACGCTACCGTTAAAGCAATTGCCATTGAAGGCAAATACTTGAAGAGCGACAAGAAAGACGACAAGAACAAGTCAGGGTACAAGGCTAATTGGAAGTTTGATAAGAATGGGGAGTCCAAAGGAGAAGGGTCTTCATTCAAGGGGACTATCTGTAGTCATTGCAAGGCTAATGGGCACAATTCTGATAGATGTTAATAACTTCACCTGGAGCTTCGGCCGAAGGAGGAGAAGGGCAAGAAAGAGAAACGTGCACTAGCCGCAGCGATTGTGGATCTTCTGAATTTAGATAAGCCAAATCCTAAGCTTACTCTAATGTTCAAGCAACCTCTAGTTATCGACGAGGTGAGTCGGGAAGAGCTATTTTTTGTCAGATTCAGGTGAAGCTGAGCTTAGTGGAGGCCATCATTGATCCAGGTAGTCAGAAGAATTTAATTTCTGAGGCGGTGGTGAAGAAGATGGGTTTGACTACAATAGTTCATCCTAAGCCGTATGGTTTGGGTAGGATTCTGAAAGATGCGGAGTTGAAGATCACTAAGCAGTGTATATTCAAGTTTGTGATTACTGAGAAGTTTATTGATGAAGTAACATGTGAGGTAGTTCCGTTGGATGTGTGTCAAGTCATCTTGGGTAGCCCTTATCTTTGGGACTGAGATGCACTCATTTGCCGTCGTGCTCACAAGTATCGCTTGGTGAAGGATGCGACTGAGTTTCATATTAATGCATGAAAGGAACATATCACTACCAGTAATTTAGTAACGGCGACTCAGGCGAAAAGGTTGGTTAATGCGAGCGGCAAATTTGCTTTGTTGTTGGTACGACAGGTTCAAGAGGGTCCGTCAGCTACAGTATTGTCTACTTTGGCAATGTCTCCTAAGCAAGAAATCGATATAGGGGAGGTACAAGAGGAGCATGAAAACTTGTTTCTGGGTATAAAAGGGATGCTGCGCAAGAGGGATGTGGAGCATGATATCATCTTGGTGAATAGTGAGCCACTACCCAATATTGGGTTATATCGGACTTCTGTTATAGAGTATGATGAGATCAAGAAATAGGTACATGAACTCCTGGAGCAAGGAGCTATTAATCCAAGTTGCTCACCTTGTGGTTCGTTGGTGTTACTGGTACCGAAGAAGGATGGGTCTTGGAGAATGTGTGTGGATTATCGGGCGTTGAACAAGATCACGGGGAAGAATCGTTATCCGCTTCCACGGATTGATGAGATTTTAGATGAGTTGCAGACGGCTCAGTTTTTCTCTAAGTAGAATCTTAAGTCGGGTTACCATTAAGTTAGAATCCGGGAGGAGGATATTTGGAAGATAGCGTTCAAGACCAAATAAGGCTTATTTGAGTGGTTGGTGATTCCTTTTGGGTTATACAATTCTCCGGCGACGTTTATACGGCTAATGAATGAGGTACTTCGTGCGTTTATTGATGATTTTGTGATTGCATATTTTGATGATATCTTGATATATAGTCGTACATGGGAGGAGCATCTTGGGCATTTACGCAAAGTGTTGGCGTGCTGCGATCACAACAACTTTTTTTGAATGGGAAGAAGTACGAGTTTGAGAAACGGGTGCTAGTCTATTTGGGTTTTATTGTTGGTGGCGGCGAGCTTAAGGTCGATCCAGGGAAGGTCTCGGTCATTACTAATTGGCCAAGACCCTGCACAGTGACGGAGGTGAGGAGTTTTATGGGTTTTTGTTAGTACTTACGGAAATTTATTTGGTATTTTTCACAAATAGCCGCACCGTTGCATTTTTTGATGAAGACCGGGGTACAGTTTGTGTGGGAAGATCATCATGAGAAGACCTTTATGTTACTGTAGCGGAAGATTACAGATATACCAGTGTTAGCATTGCCTAATTTGCAGTGGCCTTTTGAGGTCGAGACAGATGCGTCAAACTATGCATTGGGGGTAATCCTTTTATAGGATGGAAAGCCAGTTGCTTACCATTAAGAGATGTTTGCAGGAGAAATACACAACTATCCTACCTACGATAAGGAGTTCTACACACTATATCAATCTGTTAAGCATTGGCGGAGTTACTTATTGGGAAAGGAGGTTGTGGTACATTCCGATCACAAGCCATTACATTTCTTATCTTCGTAGTCCAAGCTTCAGCAAGCTTGCCATATGAAATGGATGTCGTACCTTCAGTAGTTTACCTTATTGATCAAGTATAAGAAAGGAGTGGACAACAAGATGGTTGATATGTTATCTCGACCCCCATTACCTACTATTTCTGCTTTGTTGGTAGCTATGCAGATCTAGCCGATTGTTCCTTCTGAGTATATTTCAGGGTATGACGATGACAAAGAGCTCAATGTGATTCACGAGAAGTTGCTGAAGGGCAAGACGTACGAGTATGTTCTGATAGATGGTTTGATTTATAAGGGCAGTCTGCTATGTATTCCTGAGGGTGGAGACCGCTTACAGTAGATTTGAGAGGTACATTGCTCCTGAGTGGCAGGTAATTTTGGGGTGGGGAAGACTTTTTGAATTTGCGGCGTTATGTCTATTGGCCAAAGATTGAGGTGGATGATGTTGGTATGGTTTGTGGTTGCGTGCTATGCAAAACATCGAAACCTTCCAATAGGAAGATAGGGCTGTACTTACCATTGCCAGTTCCTAGTCGACATCGGGAGAGTATTTCGATAGATTTTATGGGTGGTTTGCCCATGACCAGGTGTAAGAATGACTATTTTTTTTGTGGTGGTGGATCGATTAAGCAAGATGATTATTCTTATTCCATACCAGAAGATGGCTACAGGGGAAGGAACATCGCGATTGTTTTTCAGAGACATCTGAAGGTATTTCAGGCTCCCTTCTTCTATTATTTCTAATAGGGGTAACCACTTTTTGGGGCATTTCTGGAGATCGTTATGGGGGATGATGAACACTAAGTTAAAGAGAAGTACTACTTTTTATCTGCAGACAGACAAGAAAATAGAGGTCGTTAACCACACTTTGGTATATTTATTACGGGGATTCCATTCTAAGCATCCTATGACTTGGGATGAGAGTTTACCGTATCTTCAGTTTGCGTTCACCCAGGCCTTTCATGGTTCTACCTTGAAGCCTCCTTTTGAAGATTGTTTGGGGTACTTTCCACAAAGCCCTTTTGATTTAGAGTTTAGTCTTGGCGATACGACGGTATCAGGGAAGGAGGAAGAGGAGCAGGTTAAAGCTCAACGTTTCATTGAGAAGATCAGTAAGGTTCATGAGGTGGTTGAAGCTCAGTTGAAGAAGACTCAAGCGAAGTATAAGGCTCACCACGACAAGCATCAGGTTGAGTGTACTTTTCTTGAGGGCTACCTCGTTTGGTTGTATTTGGGTAAGGAATGGCTTAAGAGGGAAGGTAAGAAGCTCAAACCTATCCGTTATGGCCTGTTTTGATACGCAAGAAGATTGGTGACAATGGATTCCAGTTGGATTTTCCACCTTTCATGAAGATGTATTCAGTGATTAATGCCGAGAATTTGAAGCTGTTTGAGCCGTCTCTTTTGGATGAAGACTCTCAATCGTTACTCACCTACCGTCAGTTAATAACTTATGGATGGAAAGAGAAGATCCGTTACCAGAGGATGGTATTCTAGAGCATAAGGTTCATACTACAAGACTGGGTGCTATTGATTCGTTCCGAGTTGGGAAGAAGGGTGAGCTGCCGAGTAAGTCGAAGTGGTACAGCAGGAAATTGGGCATCGCCGCATTCTCACATCTCCAGTTCTAGCTTGAGCAGGAGCTCAAGGCTCTTAAAAGGGGGAAGCCATAATCTTGGAGGATCTAGTGTTTTTTAAGTTTTGTCAAAAGTCGTTCGAACGACATTGAGAGTCGTTCGAACGTGTTAACATGTTCCCTGGAATTTTGGCCCAGAGCCATATTTCGTTCGAACAGAATATAGTGTCGTTCGAACGAGTTATCATGTCCTTTGGAATTTTTCCCAGAGCCATATTTTCGTTCAAACAAGTTGGGTTTCGTTCGAACGACCAAACAACTTTTCTAGGGTTTTAAACCAATTAGTCGTAAAGTCGTTCAAATGACTTCTTAGTTCGTTCGAACGACTCTGGCGGTGTTTTGCTTCTCAAATATTGATTTGCCTCGAGATGTGTTCTATTTTGGAATTTTGAGTTCCCTAGTGTATAAAGGGAACTCGGGTTATTTTCTAGGTTATGTTAGATCTGAAAGAGTTATGAGAGAGGCCTAGGGTTTGAGAGTTTTTCTTCTTGTAATTACTTCGTTTTTGAGTAATTGAATTCTCTATTTTTCCAAACCGATTGGTGTTCTTCGTATTTCTCTACTACACAAGTTTCTTAATCGTATTGTGGATTATGTTGAAATAATATAGAAGAAGATTGTCGAAAAGGCAAGGTTAAAGGCGGGAGTTGTGATGGAGGATTCGAAGAAATTTGTTGGAGATGGCTTGGAGAAGAAGCACCTCGAAGAGACAACAGAAAGAGAGGTTCACTGTGCGATTGATCTAGTAGGTGGGAAAGATAGAAATGTGTCGGAGAGTTCTCGTTCAAAAGAGAATGATGAGGTTGTGACTTTGACACGAAGGGTTCACGTTATCAACGATTCCAATCATCAAGAAGCCCTACCGAAGAAGACCAACCTTAATCAAAAAGCCTTGCAAAGGATTTGATGAACGATGGGAGAAGAGGAAAATTCCCCACCATTGACGAAGGAGAGGTCGCTAGTAACTAGGGGGGCCTCCAGTCTAGAAAAAGAGGGACCTATCATAAAGAAGATCAAAGAAACACACGAGTCATTCAAACGAGGAGTGCACTGTTCAAACGAATTAATTGACAGCCAAGTGATAGACACATAATATTTACGTGTACAACTCCTAAATTTATATCTACCTAGTCATTTATTAAATAAATGTGACACTAATAGTATTTTTTTTTGTATTTACAGAAATTGGTCACATGATAAATAAGTCGTACAATTTTCCAGTTTTTAACGAAGAACAAGGGTGATGCACTCTAACAATGATTCTCATTTGAATTTGTCAACCAAAGGCCTATGTATGGAAGCCCATTGAAGAGAATTATATATATATATTATTCTCATGAGTTGTAATGCATGATTTTAGGCATTGTTTAAGGAATTTTATATTGATGGTGATTTTTAGTAACCCTTCCTATACTTTATAAATAGAAGGGGATTCCTACCCATGAGGGATCATCTTGGAGAGTGTAAATCAAAGTTTAATAAGCAATAAAGTTCTTGTTCTTCTCTTGTTCTTGTCCTTTTACTTTTATCATAGTAATAGTAATATGGCAATGATCATAGGGATGAGTAGCTAATCTTCTTAGCCAAGTCTAGAGGAAGCTCTACCCAATGTAGACTTAATGTAGATTGTGTAGCTTAGTTAGAGTAATTACTTTATCTTTATCTCAAAATATTGCATATTCGTATTCCTTTATCCTATGATTGACCATAGCTAGGATTAGGAGGAATAATGAATCCATGTAACCATCTTGCTGGACCATAACAAGATAGGTTATGAACATGGAGAAGAAAATGTAATCCATACTTATCAACCGGATCATGGTTGAGTAAGTCGGTTTATGGGTAGTTCCTAATTACTTAATCTCTTGTATCTTTTGATGTATTGCATATGCCTGACCAAGGATATGCGATACGGGAACTCGTAATTACTTTAATTATTTATGCTATCTAAATGGTTACAAAGGGTGGAGTGGAATCGATGCCTTGGTTTCCACTCCAATTTATCTTGTAATTTGTTTCGTTCTTATTTTTATTTCAAAACCTACACAAACTCGTTGTTATTGTATAAAACTAGTAGCTCGAAGTATAATTCGCACCAGAAGTATCTTGGGATACGACCCCGCTTTCCTTTGTACTCAACGGTACACCGTGCGCTTTCGGGTCTTTTAAGAGGTCGGTTTATAATCGATCATGTTTTTGGCGCCGTTGCTGGGGACTTGCAAATTCGTTTTATTTTTGAGCTATTTTATTTTAAGCCAGTTTTTTTTTTTTTTTTTTTTTTTTTTTTTCCTTCATTTTTTTAGATCCGTAAACAAAGTGATTGAGTGATTGGCTCAAACTCTTTTGGCACTACAGTAGCTGTGAAGTCCTTCCCTGAATGTTTTACCATTTTTGATCAAATATACTTCACATTTGGGGAAAACGTTTGCTATAAAAGTTTTAGATAATTCAAAACCCTTTCCGAATTGCTATAAATCATATTTTTCTGTTTTGTCGTTTGTGAGGTACAACGTTTTGAAAAAACAGTAAAATAACAGTCTCCGTTAGGGACGCTGCTGTACATTCATCACCTGTTTTGTGCATTATGGAAGCTAAATTATTGAAAACTTCCCTCTTAAAGATTTTTCCTTTCTGAATTATCTTTCCAAATTGATATTATTGAATATTTTCTCTCAGCCGATTTGAAAGATATGCGCATTTGAAAATCAGGACATCATAGACTGCAATAAACTTGGAAATTGAATTAATATTATTGTCGCAAGTTCACTAATCTTTTTTCTCTTGCTTTGCAGGATAGTCACAAAGTTGGAAACGAGATGGATAATACGCAAAGCTAAAAACATCATCAAATCCATCCTTCTTGTGCCCCCTAAGTGAAAGGGTATTTCCTTCTTTCGCCCCCTAAGTGAAGGGGCGGCCACAGCTACACCGGGAAACCCTTCCCATACGTTGGTACTTCACAAAACTCAACATCTAGAAGGGGTTCATATTCGCTCCACCCCGGTACTAGGATCATAAAGTTGTG
Organism: Kingdonia uniflora; assembly: GCA_014058105.1. Classification (NCBI taxonomy): domain Eukaryota; kingdom Viridiplantae; phylum Streptophyta; class Magnoliopsida; order Ranunculales; family Circaeasteraceae; genus Kingdonia; species Kingdonia uniflora. The sequence continues at coordinate 74,278 of JACGCM010002352.1, forward strand.
TGCACTTTGCAAATACACGCTGCTCAAATAAAAAAATTGCTGTGGTTGGATTGACATATTGCTGTGTTTAATATTCTTTTTCATTCCAACATTAGTAAAGGTAAAAACTGTTAGAGACTTGCGGGATTTCGTCATCCAAAAAGCTCTCCAACAATTGGGACCACCCATTAGGGATACGAATAAATTTGTATCACACAAAAAATTGAACGTCCCGGACCTCAAAAAAACTGCTAATAAAAAAGATTAACAAGATTCCCGCGGGATTTCGTCACTCAACGGATAGGTGTACCGGATCAGGGTACAAACACGGGTTCATAGGATACGGCCCCAGCCTAGCGCCACGAAATACTAGTTATAGGTTTGCGACGCCACCCTTCCGAGTGCTGACGTACGATAAGTTGACTAGCTCGGGCGTGAGGACTGAACATCTACTTTAAGCTGGTACTAGCATAGTGACGCAGGGGAGTATAGGAACCAAAACCTTTTACCATCGTACCTATTTTGAATATAGAAGAATATTTGGGAGACCTAATTATTACTTCTAAAAAACGTTGATATGCTTGAATCTAGGTTTGATTGATTATTTACTATACCGGGTGCTGAATTTTATTTATTATTTGCTATGCATGATTAATTGGACACGTGAAGAAAAATGTTTTGGAAGCTTATCGAAACCTTTGCCCATTTACGGCCCACCACCTCAGCCTAAGTGGAGAGGGCGGCCACCTCGTTTAGTCAATACAATAGAGGACTTAGGAACCCCAGGTTGGGAGGAAAGTAATCCATTTTGAGTTTTTCCAATTTCAGAGGAGGGTAATTCATCTAGAGTTGACCCAATTGAACTTATTGTTGAGTTAGAAGTCGAACTCCCAATCATGGCTGCCGCCAAATCTCTTAGGGACTATTGGACCCCAGTGGTGAGTGATATGCCTTTGTATATTTTGTTACCAGTTGTCACGACAAGCCATTATAAAATCAAGCCTAGTGTGATCCAAATGTTACCTACATTTCTTGGGTTTGATTCTGAGAGCCTTTATAAGCACGTTTACGAGTTTAAGAAAATCTGTGCTCTCTCCAAATGCCAATATTTTACTGAGGATTCTGTTCGCCATCGTTTATTCCTATTATCGCTAAAAGACAAGGCGAGTCATTGGCTTGATTCATTGGCACCAGTATCTATCAATTCATGGGATCAAATGGAGAGCAAGTTCAAAGCCAAATTGTTTTCTATGGGAAAAACCTTCGCTCTTAGAAATGCAGTTGTTGAATTGATTCAAAATGAAAGTGAAACATTTTACGAGGTATGAGAGAGATATAAAGATCTTCTTTCACAATGTCCCCATCATGGTTTTAAGAAGCAACATCTAGCCTGGATCTTCTATCGTGGAATACCTTCTGAGAATCGTTATAGGATAGAATCCATGTATAGTGACAAATTCTTGGACCTTGAGCCTGATAGAGCGTATGTGGAGTTTGAGATATTGGCTGAGAACTCTTAACAGTAGGATTATGATCTACCTAAAAATATTTGTACAACCAAGAAAGGAGGCTTATACGAAATGAGTGAGGGAACGACCATCAAAGCCCAATTAGATACTCTTACCCAAAAAATCGAGGCTATGGCTACAAATCAATCTAAGGGTAGTGTGAACCAGGTTCAGCAACAGGGTTGCACCGTTTGTTATGATGTAACCCATGTGACTCAAATGTGCCCCATGCTCAATGAAATGAATGATAATCAAGAGCAAGTAAATGCTTTGAATAATACCTACAAGAGGCCCTTTGACCCGTACAAGCCAACTTGGTAGAACCACCCTAATTTTTCGTGGATGAACAACCAACCCAGTTCAGGTTTTGGAGAGCCACAAACCTCAGGTCATAAATTGCCTAGGAATCCTCTTTCTCAATCTTATCCTTAGGCATCTCAGCAATCCTTTCAGTCATCCAAACAGTTCCCACCCGCTCTACCCAAACTATCTTTGGACGATACCCTTGCTCTCTTCATGTAATAATCAATGCAATTTCAACAACAAATGATGCAATTTCAGCAATAGACTTTGGTTAATCAGAATTCTACATCCCAATCTATCTCTAATCTAGAGACTCAGATAGGACAATTGGCAAATGTATTACATGAGAGACCACCAGGTCAGCTACCTAGCCAACCTGTATCTAATCTGAAAGGACCACCAGGGTTTGATTCTAGCTCAATCCCAAAACAAGTTAATGCCATTACAACTCTTTAAAGTGGTAAACAAATTGATAACCAAGTTGAAATGCCTAGGGTTGAGCTAACACCCGTTGCTATTGAGGATGAGGTCGGTACGAGTGAACCTTCTGATAAATTAGTGGAGTTGCCTACCTCGTGTATTTCCCTGCCAAAGGCATATTTTGAGCCAAAGGTGCCTTATCCATAATGCCTTCTTCCGGCTAATAAAGGGATTCAATTTGACGAGATATTGGATACATTTAAGCAAGTTCATATAAATATTCTAGTACTCGATGCCATCATGTTTATCCCTGCATATGCCCAGTTCCTTAAGGATGCGTGCACTAGGAAAAGGAAAATCAATGTGTACAAGAAAGTCTTCTTTACTGAGACATTAACCCCTCCTAAGCTTCGAGATCCTTGAAGCCCAACCATCCCATGTAAAATTGGAGATCACAAAGTAGATAGGGCGTTACTCGGCTTGGGGATAGTGTGAATGTCTTACCTTACTCTGTCAATCAGGAATTAGGACTTGGAGAACTAAAACCTTCCCGAATGACACTTCAATTGGCTGACAGGTCAATACGATACCCACGTGGTATTCTTGAGGATATTCTTATTAAGGTTGATACTCTCATTTTTCCTGTGGATTTTGTTGTTTTGGACACTGAAGATGTAAAGAATCCTAGCTGTGAGATTCCTGTCATATTGGGTCGCCCTTTCCTTGCGACTGCTCATGCCATTATTAATTACTTTAATGGGGTCTTACAACTATCAATGGGAGACATGAAAATCAAGCTTAATGTTTTTAACAATAATACTCAAGTCCCTCATTCTGATGACATGGCTGAGCTGAATATGATTGACTCCCTAGTTTTCAAATCGTTCCCTAAATCATTTTTTGAGGACCCCTTAGAATCATGTCTTGTAAACTTTGGTGAAGACTTTGATGAAAATCCGATTGTTGAAGAGCTTAATGCTCTACTCGACTCAACACCTAATTTTAACAAGTCCAAATGGAGACCTCATGTTGAACCTCTAGAGACGCTCACTACTTTGCCTATTCCATCCATTGTTAATGCACCCAAGTTAGACCGCAAGCCATTACCTAAGATTTTGAAGTATGATCTTTTAGGTGATTCTAACACTCTGCCTGTGATTATAGCTTCCAACCTCAATGTTGACCGAGAAAGTAGATTGATGGGTGTTCTTGGAAGACACAAATCAGCCCTAGGGTGGTCTATAACAGACTTGAAGGGGATTAGCCCGGCCGTTTGCATGCATCGTATCAATCTCGAGGAAGGTGCTAATTTTTTTTGCGAGATGCAACAGAGGTTGAATCCCACCATGATGGAGGTGGTGAAGAAGGAAGTTCTCAAACTTTTGGACTTGGGTATCATATACCCCATTTCGGATAGTAAGTGTCCCGTACAGGTTGTGCCTAAGAAATCAGGGATTACTGTAGTTGAGAATGAGAATAATGACCTAATCTCTACCCGCATGACCACTGGGTGGCGTGTATGTATCGACTGCAGGAAATTAAACACGGTCTCAAGGAAAGATCATTTTCCTCTTCCTTTCATTGATCAAATGCTTGAACGCTTAGCCAGAAAAAGACATTACTATTTTCTTGACGATTATTCTGAATACAACCAGATCTCCATTGCCCCTGAAGATCAAGAGAAGACAACTTTCACGTGTCCCTACGGGACATATGCTTATTGACGTATGCCCTTTGGGTTGTGCAATGCACCCGCTACATTCCAGCGTTGTATGATGAGCATATTTTTTGATATGGTTGATAAATTTCTTGAAATCTTTATGGATGATTTTTCAGTGTTTAGATCGTCTTTTGACGAAAGTTTCCACCATTTAGAGCTCGTGCTAGAACGATGTACAAAAACCAATTTGGTGTTAAACTGGGAAAATTTTTACTTCATGGTGACACAAAGGATAGTTCTTGGACACATTATCTCCAACAAAGGGATTGAAGTCGATAAAGCTAAGATCAACATTATCTCTTCTTTAACTCCACCTCGGACGGTTAAGGCCATTCGATCATTTTTGGGGAATGCTGGGTTTTATCGCCGATTCATCAAAAATTTTAGTAAAATTTCTTAGCCCTTGTGTAATTTACTTGCTAAGGACACCGATTTCAACTTTGATGACGCATGTTTAGGTGTTTTTGAGAAACTCAAACTTTTATTAACTTCAGCCCCTATCATCCAACCTTCCAATTGGGAACTTCCCTTCGAGCTCATGTGTGATGCTTCAGATTACGCTGTTGGAGCATTTTTAGGGCAAAAAGTAGATAATAAGCCTTATGTTATTTACTATGCTAGTCGCACGCTTAATGACACACAGTTAAATTACTCCACCACGGAGAAGGAGTTCTTAGCCATTGTGTTTGCCTTGGAGAAATTTTGATCATACATTGTTGGATCCAAAATAATTATTTACACCGACCATGCGGCCTTAAAGTATTTACTATCTAAAATATACGTTAAGCCTCGGTTAATCAGATGGATTCTTTTGTTACAAGAATTTGATATCAAAATTCGAGATAAGAAAGGTATTGAGATTGTGGTTGTGGATCATCTATCTCGAATTCTCACTAAGGGTGCTGAAGATTTTCTCCCTATCTTAGAGATATTTCCTGATGAGCAGCTCATGGCTGTCTCACAACTACCTTGGTACGCCGATATTGTCAATTATCTAGCTACGCAACGATTACCTCCCCATTGGTCAAAACAAGATATAACTAAATTCTTGCACGAGGTTAGATGTTTTAGTTGGGACGATCCTTATCTTTATAAGTTTTGTCCTGACCAAGTGATTAGGAGATGCATCCCAAATGATGTGTTCCATAGTGTACTCACCTTTTAGCATACCTTAGCTTGCGGAGGACATTTTGGGACCAAGAAAACTGTTGCAAAAGTCCTTCAATCTGGTCTTTATTGGCCTACCCTTTTTTATGAAGCATATACCTTTTATTCTAAATATGATAGGTGCCAGAGGACCGCGAATATTTCTCATCGAAACATGATGCCCTTGAACAACATTCTTATTGTTGAACTATTTGATGTTTGGGACATTGACTTTATGGGCCTATTTCCTTTTTCTCGCTGTTACCTTTACATTCTTGTTGGAGTCGATTATGTTTCTAAATGGGTTGAGGCGGTTTCATGTCAATCGAATGACCATAAGGCCGTGGTAAAATTTTTGAAAACCATTTTTAATCATTTTGGCACGCCTCGGGCAATTATTAGTAATTGTGGTAAACATTTTTGTAACCGTGTTTTTCAAAATCTTTTGAAAACTTACTCCATCACTCATAAAGTTGCCACACTTTATCATCCACAAACAAGTGGTCAAGTCGAAGTATCCAATCGGGAGATCAAAAGAATTTTAGAAAAAACTGTTCGAACCGATCGTAAAGATTGGTCTGATCGTCTTGATGATGCCCTTTGGGCATATCGAACAACTTATAAAACCCCGATTGGTATGTCACCCTATAGATTTGTCTTTGGGAAGGCTTGCCACTTACTTGTAAAATTAGAACACAAGGCTTCTGGGCTACAAAGGCCTTCAACTTTAAAATGGATAAAGCCGGATCACATAGAAAACTTCAACTTTCTGAACTTGACGAACTTCGTCGCAAGGCTTATAAAAATGAAAAAATTTACAAGAAACGAACTAAAGCTTTTCATGATAAGTCGATTGTTTGCAAAAATTTTGAGCCTTATCAGAAAGTGTTACTCTATAATTCATGACTACGTTTATTTCCTGGGAAATTACGTTCTCGTTGGTACAACCCTTTTGTAGTTAAAACTGTTTATCCTCATGGAGCCGTAGAGGTGGAGGATCCTAAGAACGGAAATATTTTTAAGGTCAATGGCCAAGGATTAAAACTGTACTTAGAGTCCTATACTTTTGATGAAGAGATTACATTTCTAAGTGATCCAGTATATCAGAACTGATATTATGTACCCCTATAGTACTATTATAAATTATTTAAGTATGGGGGTATATTTGTTTGGCTGAAGACGGTAAACTTAGCGCTTCTTGGGAGGCAACCCTTAACACATTAAGGTGAGACATTTTAGTTTTCCTCGTCCATTTATTTTCTTTTTCTTCAACATTGAGGGCAATGTTTGATTTAAGTTTGGGGGTTGGAAACCATTTTTTGATTTGCTTTTTGAAAAAAAGTGAAATAATGGCACTTTGGCAATGTATGATATATTTTTGACAAATTTCCAAACACTTAAACTGATTTTACCTTGACATAAATATTATGAAAAAACCTAAATTTTGAAATTGTACCAAGTATACACTTGAATATTTTAGAATATTTTAAACTTGATGCACTATCTTTTTATTAACGACTAATTCAAGTTAACTTGGCATATTTTGAAAACGTGCACTTCATTGTAGTTTTGTAATTAATACTTTTAATAGATTTTTGCTTATTATAAGGGAAATTTAGAATTTATGTTAGGAATAGTTTGCTACAAGGGAGACAACTGCCTAAGAATAAATTTATTCCTAAGAAGAAAATAATAAATAAGCCAAATATGCTCTAAAAACTTTCACGCTGCAAGGCTACTAGCATGATTAAGAACTGAAAGAGGAAAAATTATCACCAATCTCGAGTTTGACCTTGAACTTTGTAAAAGGAGCACAAGAAAATGTTACTTGTGAGAATCCTGAGTCTAGGTCATGATAGGGCACCACACCCTGATAACCTTAGCCAACTTGCGGGGATTGTCGACCGAAAACTCCTTGTTACGGAGGTTTCACTAAGAAACAAAGTACTCAAAAGAAAAGGCTTACAAAAGAAAATAAAATTTTTAGGAAAATGAATTGACTAAGGCACTTGTCGATCTGATCCTTAAATTTATTCTAGCAAGAACTTGACTACCAAAAACTGAGTAAATTATTCTAGACAAAGTATTAGGCGATAAAATTATTTTTATTGTACCCTCAAATATAGCTTAAGAAAAATACTTGAATCTCTTTCTAATCTTGAGGTAGTACTTCTAGTTTCGGATAAGCTTAAAATATTCTTTGATATACTTGGGAGAATAACAAGTTTAAGGATTTTTTCATTGGTATATTTTTGTCACAACTAAGTAAGGTTAAGTTCACAGAAAATGAGTCATGTGTATTCTAGAATTGTTTAAAATGTCATTATTGACTTTTGTGGGTATAGTCCCTGCAAACCCTCACGAGACAACACTCGTCCACCAGGCTAAAGCTGGGGGTTTAACGGCTTATTACATAAGCTAAATATAACCGCATGACATGCAAAAATGGTTTTTGTTTACGTTTGCTTGAGGACTAGCAAAATATAAGTTTGGGGGTATTTGATAGACACGTAATATTTAAGTGTACAACTCCTAAATTTATATCTACCTAGTCATTTATTAAATAAATGTGACACTAATAGTGCTTTTGTTTGTATTTACAGAAATCGGTCACATGATAAATAAGTCGCACAATTTTTTAGTTTTTAACGAAGAATAAGGGTGATGCACTCCAACAATGATTCTCATTTGAAGTTGTCAACCAAAGGCCCATGCATGGAAGCCCATTGAAGAAAATTAAATATATATATTATTCTCATGAGTTGTAATGCATGATTTTAGGCATTGTTTAAGGGATTTTATATTGATGGTGATTTTTAGTAACCCTTCCTATACTCTATAAATAGGAGGGGAATCCTACCCATAATAGATCATCTTGGAGAGTGTAAATCAAAGTTCAATAAGCAATGAAGCTCTTGTTCTTCTCTTGTTCTTGTCCTTTTACTTTTATCATTGTAATAGTAGTATGGCAATGATCAAAGGGATGAGTAGCTAATCTTCTTAGCCAAGGCTAGAGGAAACTCCACCCAATATAGCCTTAGTGCAGATTGTGTAGCTTAGTTAGAGTAATTACTTTCTCTTTATCCTAGAATATTGTATATTCGTATTCCTTTATTCTATGCTTGACCATATCTTGGATTAGGAGGAATAATGAATCTATGTAACTATCTTGTTGGACCATAACAAGATATGTTATGAACATGGAGAAGATAACATAATCCATACTTATCAACCGGACTATGGTTGAGTAAGTTGGTTTATGGGTAGTTCCCAATTACTAAATCTCTTGTATCTTCTGATATATTGCATATGCCCGACCAAGGGTGGAGTGGAATCGATGCCTTGCTTTCCACTCCAATTTATCTTTTAATTTGTTTCGTTCTTATTTTTATTTCAAAACATACACAAACTCGTTGTTATTGGATAAAACTAGTAGCTCGAAGGATAATTGACACCACAAGTCTCTTGGGATATGACCTCGCTTTCCTTTGTACGCAACGGTACACCGTGCGCTTGCGGGTCTTTTAAGACGTTGGTTTATAATCGATTACCAAGCCAACAGTTCTGTCGTCGGAAATAGGCAAAATTTGGGGCGTCATTCGAATGAGTTTTGGGTTTTTTTGAATGAGAGAGACCATGCAGTTGGTGACAGCGATGCTGGCATGCCATAAGGGCAAGGCACACAGGGTACAGGCAGGCCACGACAAATACACGAGCTGGGCAGGCCACAACCAAGGAACGAGGCATAATATTGTGGGTACACTAGGCCCGGGCACGGCAGGGCATGACCCAGGCAGAAGGAAGAGTACTGTAGAAATTGGGCAAGGTACTGCAGGCACAGGCCAGGGTATGTTTGCCAGTGGTACATGCATACCTTTGCCACATACAAACCTTGTTGTCACTCAACATCGATTCACCCAATTGATTGTGATAAACCCCCAATCTTTGATGAGTCTCCAGAATAGGTAATTACTTTGAAGTTTATTGATCCATTTTGTCAAGAGTTTAAAAATCGTCCAAGTATGGTAATATACAAGTTTTTGGGGAATACAGATAGTGCTTTATACACGGTTTTTTGGCAATAAGATAGTATGTCTTCTGCATGCAAAATCATTCGGTATAGGAAGTACCGTGGACGAGTTGGTATTTGTAGTGTTCTTTGAGCATGTATAGTAATCAAAGGTTTTTGGGAACACATGGGGTTTTTGACACGATAACACTTTCTCTTTTCACATGTAGAGGCAACGGGTACAAAAAGTACCGTAAACAAATTCAGACTCGTCTTAGTCTCGGAGCTACCCTTCTGAGTTCAAAATTCATGGTTGAATTTTTTACAGTAGGGGAGAGTTGATAGGTTGCCCATGAGGATAATTCTTGGGCTTCAGAAGAGGCTTTTGCAAAGTTGGATCAATTTTTAATTACAAGAATTATATTGAGTTACAGAATTCGTGGTCGAATTCTTCTCAGAGAGGGAGAGTTGATAAGTCACGCAGTTGTACCCACAACCACGTATATTACGTTTCATACATCATGTGCATACCCTCTTATTTAGTTTATGTTATTTATTTTAATTGCATTATAATTATGAGAAGTCTCCTAATTAGAGTCTAGTTAGGGTTTCTATTGGTGTTAGGTCTCTTCTCCAATTAAAGATAGCCTAAGCTTAGTTTATTTGGTATATTGGTTTTACTGTAAGAAAAGGCTTAGCCTTAGAGAAAGAGAGATTGTAAAGTTTGGGGTTAATCTCATAAACCCTTGGTCTTTGACCTTTATTTTATGCAATAGATAGATCTTAGTATTAATCAAGGTTAATTTTGCTTCCGCGCTATTAGCTTTCTAATAATAACCATGATGAAAAATGACCTCTTACTATAGGAAGCGCTAGGAAACGCGTCTACATTGTTTATACACCTGCCAAGAATTATGGCAGTGATCTTCAGAAGCTTAAAGAAATTATAAATAAAAAGAAAGAGGTCTTTTCCTTAAACCATGTTTATTTACCAAATTATTTACTTTTATCGGACTCGTTGAGACTTTAAGAAGCTCTGAGAATAGAAAGTAGTAATTTAGGTTCGGCTAGAAGTTCTAAATAATCCATTTTTAACTTTCTTTGTGAACCTGCAACAACTTCTGACTACTAGATTAACAATACGCGGACAAACTATAAGAAAACGATACGAGTAATAACCTATATCTTAGTTGCAGAGATAAGCCAACACCATGACAAGGTTTTTGCTTTTCCTTTGAAGTATTACCTAAATCAACATGATCGATTCATAAACAAAGGCTTAAGGAGATGCATACAAAATTTAAAAATTTATAACTTTCCCTTCTTGAATCTCCATGTTATCTTACGATTCCTTCCAATATAATAAGGTCTGCAGCACTTTCCAGGTACTTGCAACACACAATTGTATGGTCAATATCATCTAGACAAGTAATAAAAATGGGAATGATATTAAGATAGAAACGAAAGCGAAACTCAAGCAATGAGGTAATCAAATTCGAGATCTAACCTCCAACCACATTGTTAAAACAATCACCATTGTCATCTATGAGTTTTACACATATTTAAAGTAAAGAACTGAACCGAACTAGGGAAATATGCGATAAAAACTTAAAATATCATAGCCAAATCATAGAGTAAAGTTAAAATTAAACCTACGATATATCAAAAGGTAATATAGCCCCAATGTTTACAGTCAACTCTTGCTTTCGAAGCTTCTTCATCGAGTATAAGTTACCTGGAGAGTCTCAAGTCACCCTTTTCTTGTAAATCAATGCCTGCCCTTTTCGAATTTTAGTGGCATAAGAAAAAGAGAAGTAAAACTCAAGTTGTTATAAACAAAGACAAAGAAATGTGGAAAAAGTTGCATTTGAATTCAGCATTGTGAATTTACAAGCAAAAGTTAGTGAGCATCCATCCAACTCTATACGCACATCGAACGGTTAACTTTGTGCTTCATTTTCAAAAGAATGAAAACAAACACAATGCAAGTTTTGGATAATAAAACCACACAAATTTTTTTCAAGCTTAATTTTAAAGCAAATACCACCATCTATAATCTATAATCCAAGTTCACATGATATAAATTTGGGCATTTCACCGGTATTAAATTAAATCTAACAGATCCAACCAATTTTGATTTAACATTTTAACATAAACTAATTCAAAGTGCAAATTGGGAAATCTATGGACAAATGCTGTTAAGCCAGCCCTAGTAGAAGTATGGAGCACAATGGTGAAGAATCGACTAAACCTCATTATTCGATTCAACTAAATCACTATGATTTTTAGCGGATTTAGGGTAAATTATGGTCCCTCACAACCTATTTAAATACACCATATCTGATTTTGGAGAGAGAGAGAGAGAGAGAAAGGTGAGTGTTGATAGAATCAGGTTCGGGATTTTTTTTGGTTGAAGTTGCAATTTGTGAAGGATAACAAGTAGAAGAAGAGTTGATTGTTTGGGTATTGATTTTTGATGTCCCGTCCCGAGTTTATTTGGGAACCGAGGAAGCAACGGGGAAGTTTAAATTTTTCGTTCAACCTTTTGGCACAGTTTTTTAATTTTTCCCCATGACTGTATTCATATTTACTAGTTGCATCAACAATTAGCCACAGTTTTAACTGCGCACACGTTGGCACGAATAAATTCATGGCAAAAACTAAAAGATTATTGTGGCTTCTGCCCATTTTTTTTGTAGTGTACTTTTCTTGATATAGCTTATGTTAAGCAATAAATACGACAATATAGCTCAATGCAAGCTATTTTTATTTCTCAAAATATAAGCTTCAATTTGAGAGAGAGAGAGAGAGAGAGAGACAAAAAAAAACTTACATGGAAATGAGATGCTTTCTTCAAAATCACCAAACTGTAGGGAAAGATGAAGAAATATCCAGGGATAGAGATCGGTGGAAAGAATGAGTCAGAGAGAAAGATTAAATATAGGATGCATTGAGTTCGTCAGATCTATCTATATATATAAGATACCAAAACAAATGGGGGAAATAAGTGATGTTTTAAGTTCCTCAGATCAATCTCAAAAGACTAAATATCTTGAGGTATATAGAGTTTGTGCCAAAATATTGAATCGGGAGGGAGTGATTAAACACATGACAATCCTTACATATAACAAATGGTAAACACTGTGAAAATACACGAGTCAACGCATGTTAATTTGAACAAGTGAGTATTTCAACATGTGTTAAATTGAATAAGACGTGTCTGGCTCATTTTAACGCGTGGATGAAGCAACAAAAAGTGCGAAACGTATTTTAATTTGACTAATGATAACCAATGCATTTTTAATGATTTGGATAAATAGTAATGAAAGCAAGGGTAAATGACAAACAAAGCATAGGTAAATGACAACAAAAGCAGTACGCAGTTTCTAGAAGAACAAAAATGATAATATAAGATTAGAACAACTCTAAAAGTCTGATAAGCTCCAATGAAAAAATGTGTGGTAAACATAAAAAACAAATGTTATGAAAAACCTAATTCTCCCGTTCCTAGTAACTTCGAAAACTTCATAACAAGATTGTAGAAGAAACTAAAGTAATACTCTCCACATGGTCGAGAGAAAGTAAATCAGACGCAATCGCGCGCCGGTTATGGTCATCATCATCCTGGAAATAACATCCGTGTCTCCCGAGTTTCAAGCGAAGGCAAACGATAACTGTTAGGAAACAATGGGGAAAATCGCAATGCGGAAGCACAATGTGATTGAGTAAGAACTAAAGAAACTAACTCTAGCCAATGAGAATTCAATCTAAGAAATAAGCACATACACAAGGTTTAAATTTAGGTGGAAGCCCAAAATGATCAAAACCACCGCCGACAAGTACGACAAATCTATTATTAATTAGGGTTATAAGAAGTTCCAAATATCACTCTATCTCACCTCTACCCTTTCAGATAATCCCCAGTAAGAAGCCCTAGAAAGAAAACCCAAAAAATCTCTCCAGTGTAAAACCTTAGATTTTTCCATTGTCTCTCTCTAACTCTTTCTCACACGTACAAAGGCTTTGAACTCACACTCTATATTTATAGACTTTCTATTAGGTCATTAGCAAAATATGTATCAGGAGACAAACCATCGCCTCCCAAAAACAAACACCGCGGCTTTCATTCATACGACATACAGTCTCGTTCGAACGACTTCAATGGAAAGCTTTTTTGTTTGAAAAACTTTATGTCTCATTCGAATGACTTCCTCTATTTTGTGCCGTAACCCAACAATCTCCACCTTGGTAAAAAAAATCCATTTCTTTCTTTGCATTCGTTGTGTATCCTTGTCGCATTGCCCCTTTGGGCAACTTTTCAATTAAGAGAATTTCCCGAGTCTAGGTGTTTCCTAGACCCACCAATCAGAATTCATTTTTTAATCATCTTTATAGACCGTACCATTGCTCCACCTTGAACTAAATTTCCCTTTAAAAAAATCTCCATAGCTCTATCGGTACATGCAACCTTCACTTCTCTACCCACTGATTTACCAACCAATGCATATAAGTTCCCGCTATAGTAGGGGGTAAAAAAGGTAGTTCTCGTTTAAAGTATTTATTAAAGGAGCATTGTTAAGTTAATTGAACTCCATTCGGGTATAATGGTATTATAAAGTATTTTTTTGGGTAATTTTCGAATAAGACTTTGATGCCTATTACAAATGAATGCATAATCTTATATCGTCAGTTGCTATAGTTTAACATAGGTTTTAGGCCTTATTCTAAGAAACAAATTATTAAAAACCTTCGGAACACATATTACTAAAACCCTGAGGTCCTTACTTCAAGAAAAAATGTTTTTTGATCGCTTAACTTTAACTAATTAACATTACTGGCTGATGAGAACTTTAACTTCTTAAAAGAGTTTTAGAACCAAAATAAGATGTACGTGGAGAAAAAAGGTTAAATTTTAGTATACCATAGAATTCCCAACTAGTTTCTCCATGACCTACAATAGAATAGAAGATTGTTTAGGACACGAGTTTTGATTTATTGTTTTTCTTGCACTGAACCTCTTGTCCCACATTTACTTTTGCAAGTGGCTGCCAGTGGGGATCAAGTACTATGTAGTTCTATTTTGACAATTAGATTACATAGCCACATCGATCGCTCCATAACCATCTACCATATATAAGCTGCAAACGCCATGATTTTTTTCACATAAGTAAAATCTTGAAGATAAGCCGCATCGTCTTCTATGTATTCATATCATCTCTATGTAGTCCTTTTCACTTATTGGAAGAGTGGTCACCTTCAAAAGTCTCTAATCATTGTATTCCTTATTGCTCCTTGTAGTTCACCACTTGATCATTGTATTCCATGGGGCATCATTTGATCACTCCACTCTGATAGCCAGTCAAGTTAACTAGGGATATGAGGAAAACATGTTATGGTTTTCATTATTAAATAATTCCTTGAGAGAATTTGAATGTTGTTGTTCCTCCACTAGCCATGCACTATCGTAAAAAAGTAGAAAAATTAGAAAATTGTTGTTGTATCTGTGCTTCCTTGTGATTTATGTCATAGTTCACCATCTCTTCACCGCTAGTAGGATGAGAATAATGAAAATGTTGTTGTTCCATTTCCTCGTAAGACATATCATAGTTCACCATCCCTTGACCATTTGTATGCACACAATTTGGATATTGTGGTTGCTGCTAGACCGATGTCAAAGACGCTTCTCCAATCGCCAAGGCTGAAATAATAGGCTCTTCGTTGTTCTCGAGTGTATTATGATAATCTTCATTCCACCCCTCATTTAGTTCATCCATCTCTCCACAGAAGGGACCATCTATAGCAGTGAGATCATCTTGAACAATTGATGCAAGTAAATCATCGCTGGACTCCCCTGAAGGTTCTAGACTTAGCATTAACATTGACTTTGGTTGTTGCTCATAGTTTACCACCAAATCACTATTTTCCAAAGGCATCATTGGATTACATAACTCTAACGGTGAAGAATACATATCACAGGTTATAGGCTATTCTTGCTCGTAATCCTCTGACACGTTTGTGGCTAATACTTCTAATGGGTAAGACACATCAGAGTTCACCACCCATTCAACGTAGTTAGTAGGCACAAAATTTGATTGTTCTTCCTGTTGCTGTACTTCCTCCTAAAAGGTATCATAGTTCACATTTTCCTTACCAATGTTGGGCACACAATCTAAATACTGCAGCTATTTTGGCTACTACGCCGCTTCCCCAACCCCCAAGGTAGATATTTTAAGCCATTTTCCTTTGGAGTTACTTTGGTTATCTGCACTTCCTTGTTTCCTTTTCCGTTTATCGTATCTGATTCTAACAATTGCCAGCTCTATAAACTGCATGAAAATATACATATAAGCATCAAATATCTTTAATAAAACATAAACAATTCTTGATACTAATGAAGCCAATGTTTTGAAAAGCAGCTCTATAATTAAACCAACTAACCTTTCAAATACTTTTGTCTAGTATATAGCTGTACTCGTGCATTATCCAATCTATTTTTTTGGCCTCCTTTTTTCCAGCGACATTAATTTTATAGCGATAGAACACAAGTTGCATATTTGTAGTGGTCACCGAGTACCAGTACCCAAGGTCTTCTACCAGTCGGTTTGGCCTAGACACCTATTTTGCCAAACATAATAGTAACTTTCATCTTTGAATTCACCAGCTTTGATCATCTCTAGAAAATAAATACTGAAATTTAGTTCACTTTGTAATATATTCGTGTAAAATACATAAATTTAATGTATGTGTATATATCTTTGTACATTCTTGGCAGATATTTAGGATCACAATTGTTCACGTCAATGTTAACGTTGTCAATAATTGGGTTGTACTGGGAAAATTTTCCATTAATCTTTAGCGACAGATACTTAAATAAATGATCATCCCTTGGAGAAAATATATATCCTAGAGGTACTTTTTCGTCTGACATTCTTGATCTTTTTCTCAAAAACAAATACAGGTGGTAGTATCCTGTAAAGTCAAAGAAGGAAACCATTTTAAAAAGGTCTGTACTTAATAAAGGATCACTGATGCAAATTGTAATAACATATATACAGTAATAAAAAAGAGAAAAACAAGCATAATAAATAAGAAAATAACACTAATTTCATGGTTGAGTACATACCTGAACCAACACTAATTTGTTTCCTACTTAAATGTAAAATATACAAAACTTGCAGAAAACATGGTTTGGAGAAGGCAGATGAAAAATATTAAGCTAGGGTTTTCAAAGACAAAAGAACAATATTTTTGTACGTACCAGCTGTTGGGTAGTCCAACCCATGATGAGGTCCATAAACCTAATGGGCTTAGTTCTTACCTTGGAAAAAATAAATAGAGACTTCTAAAAAAGCCTTGTCTTTTCTAATGTGGTATGCACTCTTGGAGAAAGTTCTAGAGAGAGACAACTTTGAAAAACCAACTTGAAGAAAACAAATCCATCTCCGTTGGTGTGAGGTTAAGAGAGGAATCAATTCAAATATTCTTTGTACTTCGATCAAGCAACAAAAGAAAGTGTTCTCCGACGAGTTTGTCGATGGAAGGGGGATTGAAGGTGTCCTTTCAAGTTGAATGTAAACAACATTTAGTAAATCTTGTTTAGGCATACAAGGTACAAAATTTTATTGTAACCCTCACGATCGAGGATGTTTGTAATCCCTTTATTGATATAGTGGATTCAGACTTGCCTCGTGGTGTTTCCCTTTCACGTTGAAGGGTTTCCATGTAAAAATTATGTGTTGTCTTTGCTTGCTTTCTAGTTATTTGTTGCTAAATTTCTTTTGCTTATCATCAAATTATACATAGTGGGAAAGCCGTAATTTCCTAACAAGTGGTGTCAGAGCTGTGGTTGGCGGTGTTCGTGTGTGATTCGTGGTGGATGCAAGAATGGTTAGTCTCAACGGCAATAATTGGTCGATTTGGAAGCCAAAGATGGAGACTTGTTTTATTGCAAGTATTTGTATGTACCCATTAAAGGAGTCAGAAGCAAGCCAAAAGATATGTCCGACGATGATTGGAAAAAGATGGATAAAAAATGATTGAAACTATTCGACAATGGTTGGATGATTTTTTTTTCACCATGTGTCAAATGAGAGTTCTTCACATGCTTTGTAAAAGAAATTGCATGATCTTTATGAACGTCTAACGGCTGGGAACAAAGCTTTCTTGATTAGAAAGCTAGTGAATTTAAAGTTCAAAGAAGATTCGTCGATCGCGGATCATCTTAATGAGATTCATATTATTGTAAATCAATTGACATCTATGAAGATGGTGTTGGAAGATGAGTTGCAAGCTTTGTTGTTGCTTAGTTCACTACCAGAAAGTTGGGAAACATTGGTAGTATTGTTAAGCAATTCGGCACGGAGCCAAGTTATTAGTTGCTTGTTGAATGAAGAAGTGAGAAGAAAGTCATTGGGTCCTTCTCAATCATAAGTATTGGCTAGTGAAGAACGAGGAAGATCTACTAGGAGGTATGATCAAAATTGTGATAAGTCGAAAGGAAGATCAAAATCAAGGAACAAAAATATTGAATGCTACTATTGTGGGAAGAAAGGCCATATGAAGAAAGATTGTCGAAAATTCTAAATGGAGAAGAAAGATGGGAGGAACAATGAAATGATCAAAGATACTTCGGTTGTTGCTATCGGTGATGATGTCGTGGTGCTTACAACATATGAGGAAGATTACTTTGGTGTCAAAAAAGGAAATAAGGAGTGGGTGATCGATATGGGTGCATCTTACCATACTACTCCAAGTAATGAATTGTTTTCATCTTACAACTCCAGCGATTTTGGTATGGTCAAGTGAAGGAATAATAATGCCTTCAAAATTATGGGTATTGGTGATGTACTCGCTGTAACTAGTAGCGGTTAAAGGCTTACGTTGAAAGATGTAAGGCATGTTCTGGATCTTTGCTTAAATCTTATTTCGGGTGGAAAGCTTGATGATGAAGGATATGACAACCACTTTGGGCAAGGAAAGTGGAAATTGACAAGAGGTTCTCTTATGGTGGCTAGAGGTGAGAAAATCGGTACACTTTACAAGATGAAGGCGCGGTTATGTGAAGGCGTGTTAAATTCAGCCTTGGAGATTTCTTCGTTGGTTTTTTGGCATTGAAGACTTGGTCACATGAGTGAAAAGGGTTTGCAAATTTTCTCTAAGAAAGATCTCCTTCCCAACATCAAAGGTACGCCTTTAGATTCTTGTGATCATTGTTTAGCCAGTAAACAACATAGAGTTTCATTTCTTAAAAGTGATGGTTCAAAACATGAAACTAAAATTCAAGATGCTGTATATTCATATATTTTCTTACTTGATGTCAAGTCTCTTGGTGGTGCTTTATATTTTGTTACATTCATAGATAATGCTTCGAGAATGGTATGGGTTTATGATATGAAGACTAAATATGAGGTGTTTGCTATTTTAAGATGTTTCATGCCATGCTTGAGCGCCAAACTGGAGAGCTTCTCAAGTGTCTCCATACCGACAATGGGGGTGAATATAAATCCAAGGATTTTACAAATTATCTTGGTGAACATGAAATTAGGCAAAAATGTATAGTTCCAAGTACTCCTCTACATAATAGAGTGGCCGAAAGGATAAACCGAACTATCGTGGAGAGGATTAGAAGTATGTTATCTTGTGCAAAATTACCAAAATCATTTTGGGCGGAAGCTATGCGCACTGCTTCTTACCTAATCAATCGTTTACCTTCCGTACCACTTGGGGGAGAAGTTCTACTAAAGATATGGAGCGGGAAAGATGTGTCATATTCACATTTGAAGGTATTTGGTTATAAAGCCTATATGCATATTTTCGATGAACTCCGTTCCAAATTAGACTCCAAGTCTAAGCTATGTATCTTCGTGGGATATGGTGATGATGAATTTGGGTATCGGTTATGGGATCCAATTGGCAAGAAGTTACATTGAAGCCGGGATGTTGTTTTTCGTGAAAATCAAACATTTAAAGAATTTGAGAAGGATGGTACTGGCGATGAACCTCAAAGGGTAGTTGCTGATTTTTCATATCCTATGCCTCCACCCCCCTCCTCCTGAACCCGTGCACCATGATGATTATGATGATAAAGACAAAAACGAAGAACATGATGAAGATGCTCATAGTGAGGATGAACAAAACTATGAACATGCTCCCATTGATGATGACGACGATGCGGGGGAGCAAGAACCAAATGAAGAAGTTGTTGAACCGCAATTGAGAAGATCAACAAGAGTGCGTACACCTTCTACTAAGTACACTCCTAATGAGTATGTGATGCTCACAAGCGATGGCAAAGCGGAAAGTTTCATGAAGTTCAAGGCCATAAAGAAAAGGGTGAGTGGTTAAAAGCTATGTAAGATGAGATTGATTCATTACATAAGAACCATACTTATGAATTGGCTAAGTTACCAAAGGGGAGAAAAGCATTAAAGAACAAATGGGTCTTTAAGTTAAAGAATGAAGGTGATGGGAAGATGAGTTACAAGGCACGTCTTTGATTAAAGGATTTGTCAAAGAAAGAGAATCAACTTTGATGAGATCTTCTCGCCGATAGTAAAATATTCTTCTATTCAGGTTGTATTGGGTCTAGCAGAAAATTTGGACCTTGAAGTTAAACAATTAGATGTGAAAACCACATCTCTCCATGAAGATTGGACATAGGTTTGAGGTCAAGGGAAAGGAACACATGGTATGTCGATTACACAGAAGTTTATATGGGCTAAAGTAAGTGCCTAGATTATGGTACAAGAAGTTTGATGCTTTCATGGTGGAGCATGGGTACCAAAGATCGGCATTTGATCATTGTGTTTATTCTAAGAGGTTTCCTAATGGTGATCTCATTATTCTTTTGCTTTATGTTGATGATATGTTGATTGTTGGAAAAGATGCTAACATGATTTATAGGTTGAAGAATGACTTGAGAAAGTCCTTTGATATGAAAGACTTAGGTTCAAAAAAGCAAATGTTAGGCATGGCAATCAAGCAAGATAAAGAGGTGAAGACGCTATAGCTATCTCAAGAGAAGTACATAGAGCGTGTGCTTCAAAAGTTTAACATGATGAATGCAAAACCCGTTAACACTTCACTTGCAAGTCATTTCAAGCTAAGCTCCAAGGAATGTCCTACAAGCAAGAAGGAGAAAGAAGATATGAAAAAGGTTCCATATACTTCGGTCATAGGAAGCCTTATGTATGCTATGATATGTACAAGGCCGGACATGACACATGCCGTTGGTGTGGTAAATAGATTTCTTACAAATATGAGAAAACGAAACTGGAAAGCCGTTAAGTGGATACTTCAGTATCTTAGAGGCACTTCCAAGGTATGTTTATGCTATGGAAAATCTAAACTCGAGTTGGAGGGGTTTATGGATTCGGATTTCGCTGGTGATCTTGATCGTAAAAAGTCTACATCGGGTTACTTGTTTACTTTTACCGGGGGAGATATTTCATGGAAATCAAGGTTGCAAAAGGGTGTTACTTTATCTACTATCGAGGCCGAGTATGTTGCCGCTACCGAGGTATGTAAAGAGTTGTTGTGGATGAAGTATTTTCTACGCGAGTTGGGCTTAAAACAAAGCAAGTATGTAGTCAAGTGTGATAGCCCAAGTGCCATAGACTTGAGTTAAAATGCCACATTTCACTCAAGGACTAAACATATCGAGATTCAGTATCAATGGATACGTGATGTGTTGGAGAGGCTCATGATGAATTTGGATAAATTTTATACGGATTCAAATCCATCCGATATGATGACAAAGGTTCTCGCAAAAGAGAAGTACGAGTTCTTTAGAAGCTTGGCTGGTATGGATAATTGTTAGTACAAGTGGGTTTTATAATAGCTTATTTCGTATCTCGAACTCGAAACTTCATCCTCAACCTCATCAGCATACAGGAAACACTACTAAAGATATATTCAATATTCCTCACTTTGAGTTATCGCTTTTGACCTCCACATCAACAGTTCAATTTATGCAAGTGTATAGTCATCAATAGAGCCGTTATACAGTAATAGAGGTTAGAATGTTACACTATCTGGTCAAGGAATATCTTACATATACTTCATACACTACGTGAAAATAGTTATTAACGACATTTATGCACAACCATTAACAACATTTGTAACTGTCGTAAAACTAATCAAGTTTTCAACATATATATATGATGTAAATGAATGAATATTTCATATTTATCAAAAAATGTCTTCTCAATTTACGATACAAATAACAGTCGAGCTTTAAATTATTTGTGACATTTTCTTATGTCGTATTATAAATTGAGTCTTAATAACATAAAACACTCTATTGAGAAATCTATCCCTCCATCTCTCTTCTGAATCCCTTCTCTCTCCCATAGTCGGTAATTTCCGCTCGGATAAAATCTATAGAATAATCTCCCTCCCATCTTGTTTCTCCCAAGGAATGAAACCTGATCACCTTTTTCTTTCTCGATTTGCATCTTCTCAGAAAACCCTAGAACGATTCAATTTGAAGATTAATTAGCTTGACAACTCTCTCTCTCTTTCTCAACTTGATGATCTAGTAATTTTAAACCGCTTTGGTTCTAATTTATGAATTTATTTTGGGGATCCTTGAGGTATTTTCAAGGGTTTATTTTGGTGTAATTAGTTTGCACGATACCTCTCTCACTCACTTCATTAATTTACTTTTCTTGATGTTCGAGGTGAAAAGAAAAATGTTTTCGATGCCAGAGTTTCAAGCATATCTGTGATATTTTCTAATGAACTTGCAAGTACACATCATCTTCTCGTATGGTTAAGATTCAAGTAAGTTTATCCCACAAAATCAATCTCCATCTTTTTTGATTTACTTGATTTGGTTTAGAATACAGTTTAATTTGTTACAATGGCAGGTGCGACATTTATCACTTGATGAGTTGGAGCTGGCATCACTTCGAGGAATAATACAAAGGGTGAGATGTCATTTAAGCTCACATTTTTGATAATTTACTTAGAGTTTGAACATTGGTATGCTTTTCTATCCCATTCAACTATAATTCAAACCTATCCACAAAAATAGGACTACTTATGGATCCCTGCTGTCTGTCATTGTAAAAGGCTGCTCTGTATCCTAACTGAATTACTCAGAGATGTTTATTTATCACCTATACTTGTTAAGAAATATATGATCATGTTAGTCTAAGTTTTAGAACACTATCCTAGTTATTTTTGGCTA
Organism: Kingdonia uniflora; assembly: GCA_014058105.1. NCBI lineage: Eukaryota > Viridiplantae > Streptophyta > Magnoliopsida > Ranunculales > Circaeasteraceae > Kingdonia > Kingdonia uniflora. Next base: position 96,555 of record JACGCM010002352.1, read on the forward strand.
TTTGATGCTAGTAGTAAAAACTCGGACGGACTATTTGGTAATGAACCATTTGCTACTTTCATGCAGAATTGCAACTTAATTTTCAAAATAGGAGAGGCCATGGCTTGTTATCTGTACTTCGCCCAAAATTTAGTGGTCTACTAGGTGAAGCCCTTGACGTGGCTGCTCGATGGAGCGGGGATGTTGTGAGTACCTATAAGCCAAGTATGTTGTTTTTGTTATAAATCTCTATATAAATCTATAATGTTTACATTGTCACAAACTTGATTGCTTCATAATACTTGTGAGTATGTAACTAGTATTCATCACTTTTATGTCTTACATGCTTGTTAGCATAATCTAAGGTTGTCATACGTGTATTGTTTTGCATATCTTAAAATATGCGAAGATGTCTGTACATAGTATATAAACATCATTAGCAGGTATAGAATTTACGTGTGGAAACCTGCAAGTGAATTGTGAAACTCGCTAAGCTTATATAAAGTATGATTAATTGAAATCATCAAATAGCAACATATATTCTATGCAATTAAGGTACAGTTTAGTATGGTTCAAGGTTTGAGGGAACTTTTCACATTTCTCCTTCCTACCACTTTAAGCGATATAATTAGAATTATGAAAAGCTTTCGCGATTGCACTTATGAAGTTTGGACATCACCTTCTTTAATGTCTCTTTAATATTTATAGAACTAAAAGTCGTCCGTGATAAGTTGTGAGACGTTCTCCACACACACTCTCTCTCTATCTCTCTTTCTCTCTCCTCTACATAATATTCCTCTCTTTTAAGTAGTTTTGCTTAAATAAAAGGACTCAAATTGATAGGGTAGGCCTATAGTATTGATGGGGGGCCATTTATAAAAGAGGAAGCATAGGTCAGAGTTTTAATTGGACTAGTTAGTCGAACTCCAATTGATTGAGTAAATTTCTATGTGAGACGCCTTTTGGTTTTAGGTTTTAATTGGAGTTACTCAATTGATTGGGGTTCAAACTGACAGCCTCCCACTAAGGAAGGTTATATAACCGGTTGAGCCAAGGCTTGTGTATATATCAGTCTGAATCTTGTACACTTTAGATAAAGATACTGAAAATCTTCATGATCTTAGAAAATTGTGTTTTCTTCTCTATTTTAGTTAAAAAATTCTGGCTTATTTCTTGGATCATTTTCCATGTATATAAGATTATTTTTCCGATTTCTGTTTTTCACTTTATTTGATGGTTTATCAGTGCTATGTGAAATATATAAAATTAAATATATTTTTTTGCAAAAGGGTTGTGAAATACTTACTCAAAATGTTTAGGCTTGTAATGTACTACAATGGATTAATATTTGATGTCTTCAGATCACTCTTGAAAAAATAGTTCTCGAACAAGCTAGTAGTAGGTACGAGCTTCAAGGTGAATATGTTTTGCCTAGAACTCGGGAGCGACATTCTTCTGGTAAGGAGAAGATTGGCTTGCTGGAAATGGTGATGGCTAGGCAATTGGGTAGTGCGATATAATCTATGGGTAGATGGCGAATGAGACTAGAAGTTCCTGGAGCTGAAGCCTCAGAGATGCTTTCTCTTGCTCGAATCCTTTCTCGAAGCACTGATCCTACTGTCCTTTCTAGATCAAAGGTATAATCTAATTTTACCTAGTTTAACTAGAACATACTATGTTCATGAGAAGTATCTTCTAGGGTTAGAATATACTATACTACATTACATCAGTAGGTTCGTGGACTGACTCATTCAACAGACTTGGTTTACACAAAAAAATCAGTCACTTGTGATTTCAATCCGACTCAATTCAAACAGGCGAGTTGCACAAGCTAAACAATCACAGCTTGAGGGTATTCTTGTCCTTCTTTACTTTTAAGCATTAATTAAAAAAACCATTAGTTAGAAAACCCAATTCTAATAAGATCATTGAAAATACGTATTTGCACATGTTTGATTTTACTTCTGCAAAATCTTGATTCTTATGTATCTACATTTCCAGGACTTTTTTATACGGAACTTGCAGTCTGTGGGATTATATGCTGAAAGACTTCCAGAGCTCCTTAAGGTACTTTCTTGAAAAGAAAAAAAATTGATAGATGAAGTTAAAGTTCTGCATAGTATAACTAGGGGGTACGGTAACTGTCATATTATCTTGCTCCCTCATGAATGTTGCTTAGCGTTCTTGTTCAAGACTATTATATTTCCACTTGACATACAAATTCTTTACTTATGTCTTTTTCTTGTGGGATAGACTGGGGCTTAGTGATATGAATATCTTCGTTGCAATTTACTTACAATCAGTACTAAATTATGCTTTATGTAACTAAGAATTTATTGGGTAAATAATGTTTGATTTTGGAGTATAACTTGTTGAATGCTCTGTTAATGTCTAATGGACTATAAGCTCAAAATGGATAGAGCGCTCAAATTCTTTGAGAGGGAGATGGTTCAAATCCATCTAGTCTAGTCTAATCATTTTTAATATTTTATTTTTAACAAAATAAATAGGAATTTTGAAGCTTAACGACAGATATATTTGTTGAGAAAACTAGTCATTTTTTCAGGTAACGACACTTATTATTGTCTTGTTTTTTTTCTTCTTCTTCATGTTTGACATATATAATTATCGTTTATATTTAAATTAAACGACATTTGTCTCCTTGAATTGACAGAAAACGTAACATTTATAAGTATTGCAGTATTTTAAAGAACAACATATTTCAATGTTGTAAAAACACAACATTTATAATTGTCGTTAACAAAAACGACTCCATTTTTGGTGATAATTATTAACGATAAAGTATCCGTCGTTAATCTGGCATTAATGACATAAATATTTTTCGCAAATGACTATTTTTTACATAGTGGTAACGTCCACCATTAAGAATCTTAATGGTCATCTAACGGTCATATTATAAGACCTATATATAGGACCAGAGAACTACATATTAGAAAATGGTAATTCTACACAAAAGAATCTTTACTCTGAAATTCCACATACTCGGAGCACTCATTGTAATAAGTTAATAACCTCAATAAGATCATCTTCTCTTTCTCAAAACCCTCAAAAGAGGTCGTAGTTTTTAATCTATTCAAAGGTTTTCCACGCTAAATTATCTTGTTAATTATTGTTTATTGTTCTTGAGTGTTCTAGACACATTTGGTGTAAAGGCTAAGTCCGAATCCTGGAATTAGGCCATTAGATTTGGCACCATCTGTGAGAACTGAAGATCTCAAACCCATTTTCTCATAAACCGCTGATCGTCTTTTTTTAGAATGTTACCTCCAGGTCAAAGCACGTTGATAGTTCAAGCAGTAGAAAATACCGTACTAGCAGATCTGTGGGCCACTCTAAATTCTAAAACAGAAAGACGTACTGCTTTGAAGCAACAGCTAGCAAGTGTACATGATGTACTTAAGGTTCTATAGGGCCAGCAGGTCGCCGCCCAGAAGAACAAAGTTGTACAACCTAAAGGCTTGTAAATTTCCGTTCTTGACAGAATAAGACTTCCTCTAAAGGGCAATCACGTAGGAGATCCGCTTAGATCTAAACCATTATCAATAGGAAATGGAGCCCATCCTGATCTAAGAGGCCCACCAGGAAGTAGATGGCGGCCCAACGGGAGTTAGACAGGTTTAAAATCTACCTCAAAGAGTTTGAGTCCCGGTAAAAGAGTGTCTAAGTGAAGGGAGTGACGACCATAATCCTAGAGAAGGACGTGTTACACGCCTGACCACTGTAGGTCGATAATATGTGATACTGTAACATGTTGATAGGCGAATAAAAGAATTACTCAAAGCTCAGACTCCGACTAAAGGAATCCACAACAGATTATAGAAGAGACCGATCGCACAGGAGTTGTTGGATGGCGAGGTCCCCACCGGGTTTCATACTCCGAATATCCAAAAATATAAAGGAACTTATCCAGCGGAACACGTTCAAGAGTTCCAAGATGCTTTAGGCCTACATTCCACGGCTAACCACATTCTATACCGGCTCTTTCCGACCAACTTATCAGGCGAGCCCCTGCGATAGTTCCACACTCTACCTAAAGGATCTATCACAACTTTTAAACAGCTGCGAGAACTCTTCGTCAAAAAATACTCGCACAATAAAGACAAAGAGGAGAATCTATACTCTCTTTTAAGCCTTAAGTAGATGCTAAGGGAGAAGCTCGAAACATTCACTAACAAGTTTTTGAAGTTAACTCAAAAAGTAGATCGGCTCGACCAGAAGATCACTATTTTAGCTTTTACCAATGCTTTACTTTTTGATTGAAGGGCAAAGGATTACCTCATCCTAAACAAGCCAACAATTTTGGAAGACATGATTGAAAAAGTCAACGGGTATATCGACTTGGAAAGAATGGTGTCTGATAGGCAAAAACCTCAGAAGTCAACATTAAAAGCTCAAGATCAGTCAGCCAGCCTGGTTTTAATCGTACTATCGATCAGGGAAGAGATAAGAAATGGACAAAACCTAACGACGAACGACCTCAAAAGCAGAGTAACTTGCTAAACCTCTATCTTCCCAAGATAAATATGACCATAACCAGTATTTATCCTATACTTCAGAAGGATAGGTTTTTCTGCAATGCACAGTATCTCTAACCCATTGAGAACAAACCATATTGCATTCACCACAAGGTCTGCCATCATAAGTCTGAATACTATTTTGCCTTGCAGCGATTGCTAGAGTATATCTTGGCAGATGGACGAATGCATGACTACATTATGGACGTTAAAAGTTACAAGAACAAGAGTTACAAACTTCCTACAGACGTCGTACAAACCAAATAACCAGCAGGAACGAAACATTTATACCATGTATCCTTTAGCCACTTTGTTAAAACTCAGATCATCAACCAATCGAACAGAATTAAAAGACGACAGGTCAACTAATGTCATGACCTATCCATGAAAGAGAAAGAAGCTCGTTTACTTGTTGTGTCAAGCTCTCAGCGACCAAGAATTTTTTTTTACGACTGTGATGTTTGTTATATCAACTATCCTCACCATGATTCTTTGGTGATCATGTTAAAAATAAGAAATATGGTGCTTCACACGATGATGATAGATACTGGTAGTACTATCGAACTAGTTTTTCAAAGCACGATTGATCAGATGGGACTGGCCAACAAAGTGACATTGATATCTGTGGATTCAACAGATCTAGAGAAGAATGTGTAGGAAAGATTATACTTCCTATCACTGCATAACCCGTGACACTCGACGTTTTCTTTTATGTTATTAATTCAAAATCTCATTATTTGGAGATAATTGGACGTTACTGGGTTCACAATATGCGTGCTATTCTATCCACTTATCATTTGGCACTGTGATTTGAATAGAATGGCAGCATATATGAAATCAAAGGAAGTCAGAAGCTAGCTCGAGCATGTGAAAATTATGTCATCATTATTCCAAAATCCTCAGAGCCACAACTCGCATAGAATTTACAGAAAACAATAGGACACACTACAAAAAACTATATAGTAAACTCTGCAGAAAACCATCTACCAAACATAAAAATAATAGAGTACATCAAAATTAGTGGAGAAAAGTGAGGAACATACGTTGGCACTCTTCTGCCAACGGAAGAATGAGATGCCCTCATCCAATTCCTTAAAGACAATAGTGATGTCTCTGCTTGGACCTTTTATGAGATACCGGGCATTGATCTAAATCTGGCCTGCCATAAGCTCAATTAGACTGATAAGGCCGAAGCTTTCAAATAAAAGTAGAGGATCTTAGCACCAAGACTATAAGAAAAAGTCAATAAAGAGATCAACAAACTCATCAAAGTTGGCTTTATTTTAAAGACCAATTACCCATAATGGATCTCAAACATTGTAGCAGTCCCAAAGATAAACGGCAAGATCAGGGTGTGCGTGGATTTTTTGGACCTCAGCAAGCATACTACAAAGGATAGTTTTATACTTCCTATCATAAGCCATCTGCTTGATTCAACTGCGGGAGGTAAACTTCTGTCCATGATAGATGCCGCCTTAGAATACAATCAGATACCTATGATATCTGATGACTAAGTGAAGGCAACTTTCATTAAAGAATATGGCTTATACTGCTATAAGTTCATGCCTTTCAATCTCAAGATTTCTGGAGCCACTTATCAGCGTTTGATGACACAGATGTTCAAAGATCCCCTTAGAAAAATGATGGAAGTCTATATTGATGACATGTTATGTAAAATTCTTAAAAAGGAGAACCATATTATAGACTTAAGTACTAATTTCAAAATTCTCCATTTTTACAAGATGAGGCACAACCCTGAAAAATGCCAGTTTAGGGTCCAGTCAGGAAAATTCTTAGGAATTTAATCAGTAAGAGAGGTATAAAAGCTGATCTAGATCGCATTCGCGCACTATTGTCTATGCCTTCTCTAAAAACAAAGAAAGACGTACAAAAGTTAGTAGGCAAGATTACCGTAATAAATCGTTTTGTTTTGAATTCTTTAGATCGGTATCGATGGTTGTTCAACCTATTGCGTGAAGGGACAGATAAATAGAAGTCTAAAAAGGATCCTGAGAATGAGTGGACAATAGAGTGGGGAGTAACATTTTAAGAACTCAAACTTTACTTGGGTTCACCACCAGTAATAAGTACATCTAACGAGGGGGAAGAACTCATAATATATCTTGCAGTTACCAACAAATCATAAAGTTCTGTTCTTATTCGACTTGATGGGAAGACAGAAAAACCTATCTACTTCATCAACAAAACTCTCACTCCAGCAGAGTCCCGGTATACCAAGATTGAGAAATTGCTCTTAGCTCTCGTATGCACATTGAAAAAATTGAGATAGTATTTTCAAGCACACTCAGTTTGAGTGGTGACAAATTACCCTTTGCGAGAGATCTTATCCAAATAGGAAAAATCCAGACGAATACAACAATGGTCTGTCGCTCTTGACGAACATGACATTTATTTTGAACCATGACATTCTGAAAATGGTCAAGCAGTAGTAAATTTCCTTGTGGACTTCCCAGTAGATGATCCTGACTAGGAAGAAGACAGTATGGATACCAATGAGGAACAATTGGAAGAAAAGTTTGTAGAGAGGTCAGACAGGATAACTTAAAAGGGGTGGCGTCTTTTAACTGATGGATCTTCCAGGCCAACAGGACCAGGTATCGGAATCGTGCTTATCATGCCTTCTAATGATAGGATTAAGAAAACAGTCAGGCTTAATTTTGAACCTACCAATTATACGGCCGAGTATGAAGCAATGTTTCACGGTCTAGATATGTCTCTTGAGATTGGTATTTCTGAGCTGTCTGTATACACGAACTCTTTAGTCACTGTGAACCATTGCATAGAAACATTCCAGAAGAACAGAAAGATGATTGACTACGCAGCAGCAGTAGTCAACAGAATGAGCAGATTCAAAAGAATTACTATCGAACATTTACCGCGCGGAGAACGTAGACATTCTAACTCTCTTGCTTATCTGGTAGGAATCCTTGGTACAAAAGCTCATTATCTAAATATCAAAGTATTATCCACCCATTATATAAACATCATAAGCTCGAATTCTATCAATACTGGGGGCGTTGATGAGGATGAGTACGATTAGAAATGACCTTTCCTCAAGTATATTAGGACTTAAAATATGTTTGACGGCGAACTCCCAACAGATCCTACTGAAAGGAGATGCATGCCTGATAATGCTAAGAAGTACATCGTGGAAAATGGTCTCCTATACAAAATTTTTGTTATAGGGCCGTATCTTGAATGCTTATCTAGCAAAGAAGCTCAAAATTTTTAATACTCGGTATCATCACCCAATACGCGACCATACCATGACAGATGAAGAAAATGAATTCCAGTTGGCATATAACATGAATTAGATCGAGGAGACTAGAGACAAAGTAATCATGAATTTGGGAAGATACCACCAAGCTCTAGCCCAATCTTACAACAAGCACGTTCGTCATAGAGAGTTTGAAATCAAAGATCTTGCCCTAAGAGAAATTCCCAAACACTGATAAGAAGTAAATGCTGGGAAACTGTCCAAAAATTGGGAATGTCCTTTTGTCATTGTTGGAAAAAGTTACCTTGGTTCTTACGATCTCGCCACTGAACACGAAGATCGAATCCGTAATCCTTGGAACACGAGAAGATTGAAGTTATATCGTAGATAAAAATCTATCTCAGTATACTTTTCTACAAATCAATCTATCATCCTGTATGATGGTCTTACATTAATGGAAAATTATGTTTAATCCCCATACATCTTAGTACTTTCTACTATTTCATACAGTACTCTATCTAGCATATTCATCATATGTCAATCTTACACCAATAAAATACTTGCGTTCGATTGCCCTACACTATAGTACTTTTCTAATATATCCAACAAGTACTTCAATATACAAATTCTAGATTGTTTATTGCTTCAGCCAAACCGATCACATATTATATTACAGATCGTTTGTTACTTTGGCCAAACTGATCATCTATACATTACAAATCGTTTGTTACTTCGGCCAAACAGATCACCTATTACATTTCAGTGCTTTGGCCAAACCGATCACCTATTACATTACAAATCATTTATTGCTTCAGCCAAACCGATCATTTATATATTACAGATCGTTTGTTGCTTTAGCCAAACCGATCACCTATTACATTACAGATTGTTTGTTACTTTGGTAAAAATGATCATTTATTTATATTATAGATCGCTTGTTGCTTTGGCCAAACTGATCATCTATATACTACAAATCATTTCTTGTTTTGGCCAAACCGATCACCCTTTACATTAAAGATCGTTTGTTGCTTTGGCCAAACTGATCATCTATATATTATAGATCTTTTGCTACTTTGGCCAAACCGATTACCTATTACATTATAGATGGTTTGTTGCTTCAGCCAAACTGATAACATATCACATTACAAATCATTTATGGCTTTAGCCAAACAAATCTTCTATACTCCTCTACGTTTGCTGCCTCAGCAACCATCTACTATACGATAGCCTTCGGGATCATCCTATACGACAGATATTCAACTCATACAGGATCGTTGGTTTATCAAAAGGTATTCCAAGATATCGAACTTCAATGCCTGTATGGTATGCTCTAGAGTCACTATTTTGTTCTAAGCCTTATTTGTGCTTTTGTTATGTTTATTACGGGCTTCTTCTATCTTCTTTATCAATATATCAGCAACTAGCCACAACACTTCATACTTAAAAGTGCGAGCACGCATATCAACTATCTCCACTTTAAGCATATTTACTAGGAATTGTAAGTATTTCACATTTTTACCTTCTTCCTATAATTTTGCCAATAGTTCTATAATTCAAGATCGAGCAGATAACAACTCTGCCCCCTGTTGGCTCGCTTACCTCGAGCCACCTGTAAATTCAACCTCTTTCTTACTTATAATTTCTTTTGACTCCTCAATTTTTCTCAGTCCGCTGGCTAGATCCGTCTTTTTCTTCTGTAGCTCCTCAGACAATCGAGCTCCTATGTTTCGTTCTCGTACTATCTCCGCCTTCACGCTTTCTTCCAATCTAATAGTGCTTTTTAGTGCCCCCTTACATGAACTTAGCTTAGTGTTCAATTGTTCGCTTTGAATGCGTAACGTATCACACGAACTTTGAATAGCTATCAGTTCTGCCTGTTATAACAGTTTACATTAATAATAGTTTGATTATACCAAGAGATTACATATCACAGTTAACAAGTTTAAATCAGGAATATGGTATCTGAGTAATATCAATACATCGTTCTAATCATCATCATAGATAGCAGATTTTATTTATCATCAATAGCAGTATAAAAAGATCTAACACATACGCAGGGTCGGTAAAAGAAAAATAAGGATACCCTATTTTCGATTCTTCAAGAAATGAGAAGACAACCCTTTATCTCTCAAACTCTTTGTATTTGTTACTTGCACATCTACCGAAGTGGTAAAGGTTACCACCTCCTGTTGACATTGTTTACGCCGCGATCGGGGTATCAGACTTTTGACCTCCTCCTCATCCTCTTCTAATGACAGTTCCCTCAGCCTAGGAATGGGTTTTTCACAAACAATTTCTCCATCACCTTTGGTAAACCACATATTCTCATCCTTAGAATTCTCTACATCAAAATCTTTCCCACATTCTGTCAATAACACTGTCTATATGGCGCTCATGTTCTGTTCGAGCAGTGACTTTTGATCGTAAGTGATATAGATGTTCCTTCAATGCCATATGCGCCTTGCGCAGACACTGACACGTTTCTTTCCGCAATACACCTAAATCCCTCAAATCTGCTTCTACATTCATTTGAATAGTCACTTCTTTTAACAATCGCGCTGCTAAAGACATTTTTTGCTCCATGTGTTGCAATAACTCATCCTGTAACCCCTTTAATTTACCCTCTAATCGCTTTTGGACCTCTATTTTCTTTTTTCTTATCCTGAAAAATATAATTCTTATGGCCCTCCTATTCTACATAAAGCCAAACGTATCAGATAAAGGTTCTACATCACCCCATACAACAGACATACCAGCTCGAGTACAATACTTTCTCGCTTCTAAACTATGACGATTACGTGCTTTTTGAGCTAAAAACATAACTCGAGTTAGGCCCATAACTATGCATCTCTCCTTCAAAAGCTCTACATAAGCTTCTTTTAACCCTCGTTCACTATCTACTTCGACCTCAAAATATAATGTCAGAGCTATTAACTTACTTTGACACCAAGCCTTATCACTCGGGTCATTAAAACATTTAAACTATTTTGGTTTTTGCACTAATACCTCCATTTCCTCTTCCTTTCTTAACACCTTGTCCCTTTCAATTTTTTTTCTTTGCATATCTACACTGGAGATCCTAAAACCCTTTAAAAGTTTTCTCTGAATTCAACTTAAATTACCTTATGTCATATTTAGTTTTATTAAGTACCTGATGAATACGAGCCACAAAATCCCTTGCTCTACTCAATGACCTCTCCAGTTTGGAATTAGTTTTTCTCAGTCGCTCTATCTCGTGCACAGAGTACAAATATTTTGCTATAATACATACATCCAAAATGAACATGCTTCAATTCATCACTCTAACTTCATCAATACAGAGTACAATCACATTGATTTCACACAAACTGCATCAAATCAAAAATAGAATACCATAGAAGGTTTAGAGATTCTTGCTGATTTCTACCTCAGACGGAACCTCCAATAGCAGCCCAACCAGATGGATTGGATCAACTGATTCCGAAGATGGACCCAATGTCTTCCCAGGAAGAGGAACTGGTTTAGTATGTTCTGATAGAGGGACCAATACTTTCTCAACAGATAGGATTGGCTCGACACTTCCTGGTAGAAGGTCTGACGTTTTCTCCGGTATAGTAGCAGCATCAGCCATCTCTTCGTCAATAACCTCTGAAGGAAAGACTATTTCACTATTTCTGCTGGTTCGGCCTAACTTAACATCAGCTACACTCAGTCCAAAATCATAATATGATTGGACGAAGTGGTCTCTTTCTACTAAAAGTGCCTCAACCAATTGTGGCATAACAGTGTCTTTCTTCACCAGATCGTTATACTTTTTTGTGACCTCGACAGCTGCTGCAGCATCTTCAGCTCTCTTCTCCTTCTCTTGCTTGAGCTCAACTTTGAGCTCCTTCATACGAACTGATTGAGCTTCAAACTTCACCCCGAACTCCTGGCTTCTCTTTTTCCAAACACATTTTTACTCCTTTCAGCAGCATCGAGAGCTGCCAGTACAAACATACACAAAGACAAATTCAGTACAACAATTTTTAGTATGAATACAAAGGCAATTTATGATTTTCAACACATACCGCGAAAGTATGTTCGTGATACTCATCGTCGAGCTGCTTTGGAGCCATCCCAACCATCAGACAGTATTTTCGCTCCAACTCTTTGATCTTAGCTGCGGTAAGAGGATAAGTTTGGAAACTACCCTCTTCATCATGCCTTTTTCTTTTCATCGAGCTCTTCTTGACCTCAGCAGGAGCAACTGCACTCTCCTCCACACCTACAGTAATAGTCTTGGTGACCTCTTATCCCATGGCTGCCACCCCAGTGACAGAGGTACTCTGCCGAGTTGACTTCCTGGACCTCCGAGTATTACGTTTGGTGGTCTGAGGTAAAGGAGGTGGAAGACTAAGAACATCATCCACAGTCAGGTGAGATTTTCCTTCAGCCATAACTCATTTCTCGTGAGCTCATTGAACTTTGGGTACTACAGAATCTACCCTTTTATCCATACGGATACCAGGCTCACCAAGTACCTACTTTAGCTTATCCTAATCTTGAGCAACCAAGTCGAACAGAGTCACCTTATCAGGCATAGCTGAAGGCTTAGGTTCTGCCAAAACAAGGAACACAACATTAAGTAGCAGATTGAAGACAAGTTATTAGCTATTTGAAGATTGGTCAACATTACTTACTTGGATTATAATATCTATGGTTCAGTTCGAGCGCTGGTTCATCTAGAACCTTCATACAATTACGCTCTATCCACACAAGGTGGTCGTTCCAAGGTCTACCCGTAGATTCAAAATCAAAGAATTTTGGCCTGGCTGAATCACTATACAGGTAACCACTACTTTGATCATTGACATATTTCTATTTATAAAACTTCATCACATCTTCAGCTTTAAACTGCTTCGCAGTCCCTGCCTTCCTCCATTTTTCATTTAGTACCTTACATACCCTTATCATTTCATAAACATTCCTATTTAACTGGGCAGGGCAATACTGTAACCCATTCATAACCTCTTTTTAAAAGTAGGTCAGAGGAATTCTAAGGCCATATGCGACCTGATTAAAGAAACACAAAAACCCATCATTCAGGCCTGATAGCCCGAGATCATTATAATATGAGAGATTAACCTCCTCACTAATCCCTCTATCCTTTTTCCACTTCTCCAAGCATGGAACTTACCGTCTCCTCCCTTTACCGATGATATAGGCCCTGAATTAGAAACCTTGGTCCTCCACATAACTTCCCTATTCTCCCTGCAATTTCTTTTTATATTTCAAGTATTTTTTTCCTACATCTACTCCTTCTAGGTAAATGAGAAAACTTTATCATCCTCCTTCTATATTACTGCCGTAATATTATTGGGCCCTCCAACCTCTATGATCGTCGCTACACTATTCAAAGTTTCTTCCATGGCACTATAATCGTCGTCCCTCCCCGAAGACGATGTTTCACCTGAACTCGATGATGCTACATATTTACTAGTGGAAATGCTAGGTTTCAAACGCATACTGGACCTACAGATACAAAACATATTTTTATCATTATCTCTACACTACAAACAATAACCAGAACCCTACCTTTTACCCAGTCAACACGTCTATCTTAGAATTTCCCAAAACAAAAAGTAACAATCAGTCATTTTAATTTTCCATCTCCTTCTTCAAGCAAGAATTTTCTCTCTCTACAGTCTTTCATATACAAAAATTCTTCAAATCCAAAACTCTCTCATATTTATTCAAAAAGTTTAAAACCCCTACTTATCATATACACATATCAAACATGTTACTACACATATCAAACAGGTTACTACACATATCAAAGATATTACTGCAAATATCATCCAGAATACTAAACAAATCAAATGGATAGAGCTTTATATTACCAACCTGTACTTTAAGAACAAAAATCTTCTGCTTTACCAGGACGTCTTACCGAGATTGAGCGCTCATGTCACTTCCCTAACAGTTTTCTATCACCTGATGAAGTTTCCTTATCAAATCACACTCAGAGCTTAATCATTTCCTCTCCTTGGAAATAAGATTTACACCACTTTTTTTCTCTTTTAAATTATAGATAATTTATCTGAGATTAAGAGGCGCATTTTTATACTCTCCCTCAGTTTGTGAAGCGATGGCTCCGTTAGATACATGTTAGTTACCCCTATTGTCTCTACAAGCATGTCTTTTCGGTTAAAAGCATCATAATAACTTCTGTGATAATGTCTACCGTCATCACGTCTGCCCTTATTGTCTGCCATTAAACAATTTTGTAGCTCTTTCTCAAACACAGTGCAAATGACCAATCACCTTAGCTTTATACCTTACCAAGATCGTACAACTTTCCTAAAATAGATCAATATTCAAATTTTAAAGATATTTATGCAGTTGTTAAAATCTTACAGTTGTCTTCCATAATTTCCATACACAAAGAGTAAAACATAATACTTTATTCTTAATCAAACAGATCGAGACACCACATTACGTTATTCTCTCAAAATTCCTCACCTTATATTTATTTGGGTTCCTGCACCGAATATTATAAACAAAATACTTTGTACGAGCTTTCATGCTTTAAGCTTACCGAGCTCACCAGTTACATCTAAAGCAACCTCGATGGTCTGCCTCCCTACACAAAATTAACTCTCTATTTACTGCCCTTGCATCCTCTTCAATGATCTTGTCACACCCGAGCTGTAAAACAGTCAGTTCCTACACCATGGCACTCAACAACGACCTCCAAAACATATTAAACAAGAAAAAATGATCATACTCTATGCGCTTACCTTCGTCATCTAATCTAACCTGATTTAATGGCCATTCTGGAAGTACAGCATCATAAGGCAATCAACAGAAATATCGTTCATGAAGTTCAGTAACCTTGATATGGAAATGACCATCTACTACCTGCTGGGTATGCTGAGAACGAGTCCTCACCATGCTTAATCACACTACCTTTAGAGTAAAATTATCCTTGTAGACGATGCAAATCATAATAACTAGAAATCACTACTTATAGCCATGAGGAAGATCCTCACAAATCCAGATCACCCCACAGATTTTGCTGAGAGAAATATTTTTGAAAACATTTTCAGGACAACAGAATATCAACATCAAATGCAGAATATTGTGGCAAGTCATTCTTTTCATAGTATAAAATATCTCCCCAAATTTTATACGAGCAAATATAAAGATGGAAACTTACAAGATCAAGCAAATTTAGCAGTAGCACCTACAGATCAATATCAATCCTTTCTCACAGTTTGAAATACTCTGTTACACAGTTCGAGTACAAAGATCACAAAAAACAATATATAATTGCTTATAGCAAGCCACGTTTTTTAACTTCTCTAAATTTTCAAAACTCACCTATCAGTACTATTTGCCATCATGCACACGAAATTCTTTACAGCTTGTTTTTCCCCATTATACCCCATGATAGCTAATTCCTATTGACAGACTCCTATTTTACACTAGAAAACTACACAAACGAGTTCGATACAAGGAAACAAAATACCAGAACATCGACATTACATTAGTTCAAAGATTTTTCTTAAAGAATACTTTACGGATAATGAAATGTTTCCAATAATTACAACAGATTACTTCACAAAGTTACAGTTCGAATTGCTTTCCTGGAGCCCACAAAGAAAATGTTGAAAAACTGAAGCGACTTCCAAACCCTGATCCCATGCTGCAAGATCCAAGAAACTGCTAGAACTGGAAATCACAGATGAAAGATCATTTTCATGGCTAAAATCTATGGTCCATAGAAGTAAATGATCCCCTCCATCATCGCCATCTCTTCCACCATAACCCCCACCCTGCATACTAAAAAGCCTCATTTCTTTAACAAGGCCCACTCATTAGAAGGGCACCGACGAGACTCCCTTGGACGAATGCCTACCACTTCATCTTCAGATGTCACAGTCTCCTCCGTTAGTAACCGAAGACCATTTTGGCGCTCCGCCTCAAATGTAAGCAAATATTGGAAATGTACCATCTGGTAGTGATTATCCCCCGCCTCCATCACTTCATATAACATACAATAGTAGGTGGAAGATATAGGAATTGGCATTGGAAGATACAATGGTTGGTATCTAAAATACCTGATGTCCAGTCAAGTTCTTCCCTCTTCCAATAAATCCTAGACCCCCGAGCCTGAGTCCTTGTCGTCACCATGTTCTCCAGCACTCAAAATTTTCTAAATTACAGTAAGGCAGCTTACCACAGTGGAATACAGAAGATTTGGTTCATCATGCATAAATTAAGATCCTCTTTATACTGTGGTCAGTATTAAAGGCGACTCTCCAAATTCCCAACGTCAACAAGATTCCCTATAAAATAACATTGACTAGAACCATTGGTTTTGGGAAACCCAAAAGGCGCAAGCAAGATACTTATGAATATATATTGCAAATGAGTTTCAAATATTAACTACATCAGTTAATGCTACTTCTTAACCAATACCACTCGCCTATAATGTTTCTCGTACTGTTGGTTGAGAGGCAATGGTTGGAGTGGCTTATTCTGCATCTTGGACTCATGTATTATCTTTGACCAACATTTAAACTTTTGACCTCACCAACAGAGTATATGGCATAGACATAAACAAGACAGCAACATCAGGAAGTACATGCAGCACGATTTTCTTAACTAATACCACTCATCCCTGATGCTACTCGTGCTATTGGTTGAGAGTTGTCTTGTAATAACTTATTTTGTATCTCAGACTCAAAGCTTCATCCTCAACCTCATCAGCATATAGGAAATACAACTAAAGACATATTCAATATTCCTCACTTTGACTTATCACTTTTGACCTCCATATCAATAAAACCGTTATACAGCAATAGAGGTCAGAACATTATAATATTTGGTCAAAGAATATCTTACATATACTTTATAACGTCCACCATTAAGAATCTTAATAGTCATCAAATGGTCATAATATAAGACCTATATATAGGACCAGAGAACTACAGATTAGAAAAAAAGGCAATTCTACATAGAAGAATCCTTACTCTGAAATTCCACATACTCGAAGCACTGAATTTAATAAGTTAGCAACCTCAATAAGATCATATTCTCTTTCTCAAAACCCTCAAGAGAGGTCGTCGTCTTTAACCTATTCAAAGGTTTTCCACGCTAAATTATCTTGTTGATTATTATTTACTGTTCTTGAGTGTTCTAGACACATTTGGTGTAAAGGCTAAGTCTGAATCCCAGAATTAGGACATTACAAGTTTACCTCCTTGGCAAGGGGAAGCCCCCTCATGTGTTGGAGGGGGAGATTGTTGGACTTAATAGGCTTAGTTCTTACCTTGGTAAAGGTAAATGGAGAATTCTATAAATGCCTTATCTTTTTTAATGTGGTGTGTTCTCTTGGAAAAAGTTCTAGAGAGAGACAACTTTGAAAACCCAACTTGAAGAAAGAAAATCCATCTCCATTGGTGTGAAGTGAAGAGAGGAATCAATCCAAGTTTTTTTGTGCTCCGATCAAGCAACAAAAGAAGGTGTTCTCCGACGAGTTTGTCGACGGAAAGGGGATTGAAGGTGTCCTTTCAAGTTAAGGTAAACAACATTTAGTAGATCTTGTTTGGGCATACAAGGTGTTGAATTTTATTGTAACCCTCACGATCGATGATGTTTGTAATCCATTTATTGATATTGTGGGTTTGGATTTGCCCCGTATTTATAGGGTAATTTTTTTTTCTTGCATGTATTGTCCATCTAGTAACTTTTCTAGCAAGTTAGGATTTTCAAAGACAATTAGACTCTTTTCTCGCACAAAATTAGGGATAAGTATGATATTTCAAAGTTAAGGTTAGCAATATCTCTAGCAAGTATTGTTTGATCACTAGTTTAAAAAGAAGTATTGCCCAATGAGACTCTTTTCTATCACAAAGATCAGGGATAAGTATGGGGGAGCTTTATAAGCAAGGGGATATTTGTGTAACTTCAAGGAGATTTAAATCGATTTTATAATTTGGTAGTGGCAAAGATGTGGGGCCCATCAACCAACTAATTATCCGGCCACAAAAATCCTCCAAAATCATACAAAAAAATGGGAATTCTTTATCCCGGAGAGTAAATCTCCCTCTCTCTCTCTCTTAAAATCCCTTTCCCTCTCACAAAAATTAATGGTGGTCTCTCTTTCTCTCTCTTTAAATCCCTTTCTCTCTCACAAAGATTAATCAAGGTCAGAAGGAGTTGCTGTAAATACGTTTCTATCAAAAATCGAGGTCAGAAAAGATGATTTCTCTCCAAAAAAAATTCTCTTTCAAATCTCTCTCCAACAATTTCTCTCTTAATTTTTGCATTTCAATATGTTTCTATCAAAAATTGAGGTCAGAAGAGATGATTTCTCTCCAAAAAAAATTCTCTCTCAAATCTTTCTCTCCAACAATTTCTCTCTAAATTTCAGCATTTCAAGTTTTTAAAAGAGGTCTAAATTCCCATACTCATCTCAACTTTCTCATAGACAAATCTTTGCTTATTGACGACATTATCTTTATGTAGGTTGAAGACTCAAACTCCTTCACTCATCAATCTTAATTTCAAACCAACTCTCTCAGACTTAGAAATCATCATCATCATTAGTTGTAAACGACAGTTTCAGAGTCTTGGAGTGGGAGAAAGTCTGTGATTTGGTTTCCTCTATCACCGGGACATCTCTAGGTCGACAAGCAACAAAGATATCTATCTCTCATTAGGACTTTTCTCATTTGGTGATTATAATTGATTCATCTTGCAGATACAACTATGGTCATTGAATCAGAGCTTTGTAGAGAGCAAAAGACTCTTAGTAGAAACTAATGCGGCTGTGGAAATGATCAACTATGGTGGTAGTGGGGAACTGGACATCAATAGCATTGATGTAGCACTGGTAACAATTTTCTTCATTTCATTATCAAATATTAACTAATAATATTACCCAATTCACGAATTTAGTCCTTATGGATTGAATGTTTTTGCATATCCTCAAAATTATTATGAGTATATGTGCTGCAGGAATCAACAAATATTGAGCTATTGGTGCTCCAGAATGTAACATTGTTTAGTTTACATGGGTTATAACGGTTTTACTATATTTGCAACGTGTATCAGTTTCTTTCGAGTTTCTTGAACATTATCCAAATTGTGCGCTATCCACAATAATAGTAGCATGGCGAATTGGTGATTGTATATGTGGAGGTTATAGTAGGATTCAGGGAGCATGTGATTACTTCAGTTGTACTAGTCATATATGTCAAAAGTTGTATGGCCGTATAATAAGAATTTAATATGGAAATTTTAGCATACAACATAGAAATTCACATTTTCTTAAAGGTCATTTTGATATTTCATCAAACATGAAGGTGAAGTCAGCTATTGGACGTGCTTCGAGGGGTTCAACTGTGTACGGGAATGAAGCACTGACAAATGTTTCTTTTATGCTATTTTTGCCAAGCCTTGCAATATAATGTGAAAGCTGCAATTAATGAAGGTGCGGATTGGTACAACCGCTTTATGCCTCTTACAGAAGTGGTAATATATACTGATTAGGATTTTGATAGAAACTATTATTTTTAATCTTTGGAGTTATACTACTTTAATTGTGTTTCTTGGATAATTAACTTGTAGATTATGGAGTTGGTTTTAAATCAATCATTGGTGATATCCATTTATCAAGTCGTAGACGAAGAGGGCTCTGTCAGAGATTCTGCTGTGCGTTTTTTTTTACTTGCATTTAGATTCCAACTTCGTAGTGCTTTACATTTCAAATCATTACAGTTGCTAATTCTTTTCGGTGTACGATGTAAACACTGAATTCTAAGACACAATTTGGAGATTAATTGAACATTAGCAAGAACGATATTTCATTTTCCTTCCTGGAACTATTTTTTTGAGTCTAGACTTAAGAACTTTCTCTTATGCCCCAGCTTGTATTCAATTCGTCTACAAGTACACCTAAACAGTATATAAGTAAGCCAAAATTTCTCGTTTCACACGTCTTTCCTTTGCATTGCCATATCCCTAGCCTCTTTGATCGTTTGGTGTGGTTATCTTACTCCTAATATTAAGAAATATCTTTTTTTTTTGCCCTTTATATATATATATATTGTTTTGTGATACAACTCCTGTGTTTTATTTTAGAGTTCAGACCTAAAAGGATCTCGTGATCAAGTATGGGTGCTTGAAAGGAAGGTAAATTTAACTCCTATTTTGAAATAACTTATACTTTATAATTATTGTTGGTTGCATATATCATCCGTTCCCATGCTACATGTGATAATTTATAATTCAATGCTGATTCCTTTCTTCTTCTTCTTCAGTTAAATCAGCTTATGGATAGCTTAATTAGGGATAACTTGAATGGCACAACATCATTGGTAAGTGGTTACTAATTATTTCTAGAGAAGACGGGATTGCGTAATGTATTAATGTGTACTTCGGATACGGTACTGTGTCATACTTGGACAAGCTATGATATAGTGTATCTATTTACTCCTTAATATGTTGAGCAATCAAAAATGTATTTCTAATACTTTTCATGGTTCAAACTTCTAATGTTTCATGGTGCTCGCCCAGGAAGTTAGTAACATTGATGGAAGGTGATGTATAAATCCGGGTTCAACCAGCTTACAACTTTTAAGGGCCTATTGTTATCCAGGCATGATGAATATACATGTAATATTATGTCTATAAAATTTATAAATCTAAAATTATTAGTAGTAACTGTTTGAAAATCACCACCTAATATGTTAAGTAGTCATAGTCATACAGGCTTTCCATGTTTTAATATATATCCACGGGTTGAATAGTAATCAATGGTTTTTGCTTTGGCTTCTTAAGAACAAAATGTTCACATTTACTATGAATCTATATCTCAAAGAGAAAATAGCACTCACCATGTGAGAAGATGATGGTTCGAACCCATATAAATTCAATATATTGTGCTTGAACATCGGTTCATTTATCTTGTAAGTGCAGTCCATCATGTATTCTAAAGGGAAACATTTCCCAAGATTCATTCCCACAGGATTTGCTCAATATATTGAACCCACACGATTGGATTCTTCCTCGACCGTGTGCCATTCGGGTTAGCTTGCATTATCGAGGTAATTAAGCACCAGTTGTATTTTGAATCTTTCGCCTTATTGGTCATCTCTCCACTTCCTCAGGGCATTATATATTGTTTCTATCGTTGATGCATTATTAGGAAAAAATTTCTTAATTACATCTAAAATATATCTCGGCGCCACATCTAATTTCGCCAATTAAATTAATGTTTCCAACTCTTCTGGTCTCAACCATTCGACGTATGGATAACCTTCTAAACATTTGGCAGTTGGGTGATTGTGCCAACCATTTGCAACTTTGAGTTCCCATTTTTTTTTCTTGTCCAATAGCCGAACTCCTTAATTCAAACGAACATTTACACGCTCTTGTTGCACTTCTTATTTTTCTTTTGTGATCTTTTAACACTTTTTTAGTGTGCTGACGGTAAATTCTCCCACGCTCATACCGCAAATATGTATACTTGTATTCCCCTAAGCTAAAATCTTTCTTAACAATCAAAACTTTTATACTCCTTGCGGTATCTTGAACCCATTGCAATAACTCATCACAAGTATCAAATATCTGCGATAAAGCAGCCAAGGCAATTAAAGTGGATACAATGGAAACAAGAGTTTAATCAGATGATTGTGTTAAATGTTGATGGGTGCAACACATTAGACAGACAAGCTTATGGTGGCATATTTAGATTATCTAATAGGATTCCCATAGTAGCTTTCAACAAAATTTTGTTAGAAGATGAAGGGATTGAAATCATTATAACAAAGGCCACATGTGATGGGTTAAGGATAGCTGCTACTTTGGGATTTAGAAGTCTATGTATACTATCAGTTTTAGAGTTTGCAGTCAAGGTGTTGAATGGGATTCACAAACAACCTTAGGCATGTAATCCAGACATGAGAGATGCTAAAGAGATCATCACCCACATGGATAGTTGTTTGATTGCAAGTAAAAAGAGAGAAGGAAAGAAACCAGCAGAGTACATCTCCACAGAAATGGACATCCAAAATACTTATGTATTCTTTCCAAGTAATTTTCCTCCTCATCTAGTAAATCTTTGTATAGAAGATTCAAATTGTAAAAGGTATCCTAGCTTGTAAAGGTTGTAAAGTATTGTAAAGTGTTCATGAATAAATTCCTGGTGGGGGTCTGCCTTAACCCAAGCTTCCTCCTAAAAAAAAACAAATCTGCGATAAAAACATTTTAGACAATATAATATAAATACTGGTATAAGTAATAAGTTATGATTCTTCGAGAAATCTTACCTTATCTATGGTAAAGACATCAGTAAAATCCATAATCTGAGGTAAAACTGGATCTGCATCACAGGGTATTGCATCTTCAATGTGTTCCTAACATTAAAAAGTTGTATATACATATCAAGTTCACATATGCTCATACACTATTAATTCCATCAAATACTATTAGTTTTGTATCTAAACATGACTTACACGATTAATTAGAAAGAAGTAAAACAAGAATCAATTAAAATTTTAATTTTTCGAACTAATCTACACGAAACTCAATTAAACGTACCTTGTTATTGATTACTATTGCATGAGAATTCTTATAGCATATTAATCTAAACAACTAAGTTAATTTTAGTAGTACTTACCTCAATCAAATTTCCATCGACAAGATCATCATTAATGGCATGATCATTTAAGTCGATAAGATTATGCCCATCAATAGGAGAAAAATTTAAAGCTACGATCGAAGGTAAAGTTGGTTCCGCGTCAAAGTAAATTGCATCTCCAATGTGTTCCTAACATAAAATGGTTGTATACCCATATCAAGCTCACATATATTCAAGCACTATTAACCTAATCAAATACTATTAGTTTCAAGCTTAAACATGATTTACATAATTAATTAGAAATAGGTAAAACAAGAATCAAATAAAACTATAATTTTTGCAAACTAAACTACATTTTTGAGAGATATTTTAATGTTAAACATACGAAACTCTATTAAATGCACATTGGTATTTATTATTGTAGCTTGAAAAATCTTATAGCATATTAATCTAAAACAACTAATTCAATTTTAGTAGTACATACCCCAATCAAGTTATCATCGACAAGATCATCATTAATCGCCAGATTATTTAAATCAATAGGACTATATCCATCATCCTCCGTGGCACGAAAATTTAAGTCCGACAATTCCATTTTTATTTTTTTTAACTTTTGGTAGAATTTTGATGGTTTTTAAAGAAGTTTTAATTAGGTTTTATGAACTCTTGGGGTTTTAAATAAATGGAGCCGTAGAATAAAGATAAAAGAATCGAAAAGATCTCTCAAATATATTTTGGTTCAAAAGCTCCCTCTCTTTTTTGGGAATCTCCAATTATTTTGGAGTTGTGGAGTTAGTTGGTTCATGGGCCCCACATCCTTCCAACACCAAAAATATGAACCATATTAAAGCCTCCTTGAGGTTACAAAATTCTCTCCTTGCTTATAAATCCCCCCATAAGTATGTTATTTAAATGTTAATATAGGGATTTGCTAGTGTTTTTTTGTTATTTAAAATTGATAACTTGAGATCCTAGAACTGACAATCTTACATGTGACTAACTTGATAAACCTATTTCTATCACATATTTTACTAATACTCTATTTCTTTATTACGAATTCATGGTTGTCGACCAGCACAACCCTAGCTGTTGATTGGCGATGTAACTGAATCGTCTGCCTTAAATACATTACCAACATCCGAAGCATATATAAACATGTGTCCTTAAAATTGTCAATAGTAGGTTTGATCTATCACTTACGTTGATTAAATACATTTTCATAAAAAAAATATAAATAAATAAAACTTTGCTTGACTGCTAAAGATGTTTTTAAAATGCACATAATTTAATAATATAAAATTTAATTAATATACAATGTCAATATGGTGTGGCACACCCCTCATAGGGTCGCCTACCCGTGTGAGACTGTATGAGGCTTATGTTTATTTTATGTTTTAGCTTAAGCTCAACTGGAGAGGTCCAATCACTACTAGAAAATGGACCAACAGTCACGGTTTATATTAGTTTTAGCCACGGTGATAACAGTAGCTAAATGCTACAAACCTAACCGTGGCCAAACCACAAAATTCGTGGCTAAAGACATATAATTATTTGCTTTTGGTGCCACTATTTCTGGTTTGTGGCCAAACCGTGGAAAATCTTATTAAAAATGCAGGATCCCAAATTAGAAGTTTTATTTCCCTCCCTCTCTTCCCGTTCACAGTTCAAAGTTCACAGTTCCCACTTCACTTTACTAATTTTAGGCTTTTGTCAACGAAATCTTCGACCATATCTCATTTTCTTCGAATCTTAAATCTCACAGAGGTAATTAAGTTCTAATTTTTGATTGATCGATTTGCTCTCAAAGCCATAAACTCTCAAATATAAGTCTGTTTCTCTAAAACGATTTGCTCGGGTGAACTCATAGGATTTATTGAAGCCTGGAATTTGCAAACTAGAATTGAATCCTTCAAGTTCTAGGTATTTATTATTTGGGTATTTATTAGTGATTTGGGTTTTTTCAAATTTACTATGGTTATATGATTTTTCTTTGGACGTTCCTTAATTTTATACCATGTTTCTCTAAACTTATTCATGATCATGTACTTGATACTGGTTTTCAATTGGTGGCTATAGTCAGGGATTTTATGATTTTACTTTCGAATGTTCTTTGATTTTTGATTTTCAATTGGTGGCTATAGTTAGGGATTTCCCATTATGGGTGTGTTATTAAGAGTAGTGTTTTGCCCACTCTGGTTGTGTAGACTTCCTTGTTGGATATGTATGAAAAATATGAGGTTGTTGATCAGTGTTCGAGGATTTTTTTTGATAAAATGCTTGAGAGAAATGGGGTGTCACGGAATGCGATGAATGTGCTTATGTGAGTAATGTTAAGCTGAATGTTGTGATGACAATGCCAAATTTTGATGAAGTTATTTTAGTATGAATTTTATCTTTCTAAAATTGGTATAATATATTAATTCAATATAAGATGTGTGATCAACTCCCTAACAACCTTTAAGAATGTACCCAGGATTGTCACTAGCCACTAACCTCGTATGTTTGAATTAACCAGTTTAATAAGTTCAAAAGGAAACCAGTATATAAAGAGTTATGTGAAAACTTATAATTGCATGTGTTTGTGATCACCAATGCTGCAATAAGTCCATGGCCAAACAAAGAGAGCGACTAGTCTCAGCCATCACAGGTTGTACTTCTTGCCTTGGTTGGACTTGGAACTAATTAACTATGAAATAGCCTACTCATGATATTATACACTAATTTATCAAATAAAACCCCCTAGAGTATAACTGGGGGACATTCACATAATGGTAGTAACATCAGGGAGAAAAAGTGATTGAATTTGTATCTACTTCAGGAATAGCCTATTGGAGATATCAAGGCCACCGTTGAAATGTATCTTTCAACGTGGTGGCGCTTCTTTGTTCAGCTAGGCACTAGAAGGCAATGAGTCAAGAATAGCCCACGTTTAGCTAGGCACTAGAAAGCAAAAAAATACCAGTTTTAAATCAGTCTTCATGGGGTTGGTTTTCTTAGCATTGTAAGCTATTTACAAAATAGATGCATGGGGAACTTTAAGTCTTTCACTTCCCTACAATGCATAAGGAAGGGTTTAGTCCAAATGGCATTAGTTTCACCCGTATGCAGAGGAAGCTCTTGAGCACTTCTCTCCAATGAGAACTTTCAGGTTCAAAATTGTTCTTATCAATGTAGTTTTTTTCTCCATAACCTCATACAGTGTTATCAAAGCCTTTACTAGAGATTATGTAAGCAGCGATAAGTTGTTCCTTTTTATAAGTAATTTCCAAAATCATCGGAAAAAAATCATAACCTGATCAGTCAACTCAAAACCTAAATTTGGTTACAATGCCTATATTATAGTGCTTTGGTTTTTTGGGGGTAAATTCATTCCAAGTTTTCTCTTAATTATACATTGAGGTATATCGGAAGTTTGGGGAGTAATTTGGGTAATTAAGCTTATTCTAATTGGACTTTCGGCTTCCACGCAACCAAGGACAGGAAAAGAGAATACTCGATAGGATCAAGATTCATAGAACAGTCTTGACCTCGAAAAGCCTTAATTCTTGGCTGAATTCGTTACTTTCCTATTAGATGTTGATCTATAAAGTTGCTTTTGAAGTTAAAAATGCTCATCTGTTCTTTTTTACATTGTTCATGTGATAGGGGGTAATCACAGAGGATGTAGTTCAACTTAGAAAGGATATTAATACAGCTGGAATGGCCGTCCTTCAGTTTGGTAATGCAACCACTTAATGGCCAATAGAGCAACAACATTTTTCTAATGTCCAATTGTGTACAATTTTTTTTTAGTTAAAATATGTTTCTATATATACTTTTTGTAGGTTACGGAAGTGGCTTAGTTAATCCTCATTTACCTCATAATCACGAAGTTGATCAAGTGGTGTATACTGGAACTTATGATAATGACACAGTAAGACTATTTCCACATAAATGATATCCATTGCAAGCAATATATCTTGCAAATAGAAGTTGCCATTGGTTTACATGCATCCCTCAAAACCTGTATGGATTATGTTTTTCATTATAAACAGTATGTCTTATGCTCTGTACTCCGCAAATTAGATTCTCCTTAATTTAGAGTATTTTGGGGATAAAAAATAGTTAAAACCTTTAAAAGTTGAGGTAAAGACAACTGTCAGATTGAAATTGCTAGTCAAAAGTAGAGAGGTTCGGGCCCTTCTGGGTTGTATGTCAAATTGTATCATTTTGCAGAGATTAAAGCCAGACTATTTCTATGTCATTTTTAAGACGGTTATTCATATTGGGAAGACAGTTAAATGCAAGTGCTCCCTCCGTCATTGTTACATTTGGCTCAAATATATAGGGTATCACAATTGTCATTGATTTAGCATCATGTAGGATTCCTTTAGGAAGCAAACTATCTATTGGTTTCATTAGAAATGTTAAGTGGTTGTTGCAATTATTATATGTATTTTGTTCGAGTATACACTATTCTAGGGAGCTCGTTCGAGTATTCGATTATTTTTCGTGAGAAGTAAGTTTTTGGTAATAATACTAAGTTTCTTGATATGAAGGTTCTGGGTTGGTGGGAAAGCCTCAAACAAGAAGAGAAGTCAAGTGTAAGTGCATGTCTAGAACCCTATGTGCATTATTGTCTCATCGCCCATTTGTTATAGTTATAGTGCTTTGGTTTTTTCATTGTCGGGTTCCCCAACGCATTTATGAGTTGGTGTGTTAACAACACGCACACGAGGAGAAATGAAGAACGTACACATGACTTGCGTACGGAGAAACGAAGCCTTCTAATAACATCGTTTTAGAGGACCCGCAAGCATTGACAATAATTTGAGACGCAAATGAAAGCGAAAGATAATCTATACGGACGGAATTAACTGATTGTCTTTCGTTTTCATTGGGCCAAGGTATCAATGAATAGGCTCAACTTCCCAGGGTACGATGTGAGCATCTTTTTTTTTTTTTGACTATAGTGCTTTGCTTTGTTTCGTCTCAGATTTGTTGTTATCCTTTCCTTCACATTCAGAGTGGCCATGCTCGCATACCAACTTAGGTAAATTGGCCAAAAGTATCTTCATAATTTCTATTGTAACATAGATTCTTCGTATTTTTAATGTTTACTTCTAGATTTATTCCTCTTTTCATCTTTATGTGAAATGTACTCTTTTTTAATCCAGCAGGTACCAACCATGAGAGAAATGATAGCTATGTGGAAGAAACAGAATAAGAACATTTTTGGAATTCTGTACAGCTGGTTCCTTGCTAAGGTAGGTTTTTAATTAATTACGCATTTATAATTTTAAGGTCATTCAGGTAGTAGTTTACTTAGAATCAATTAATAAAATTTAAGTACACAGTGATCAATCTCTTGATCCTCTGTTACCATGTCGTTAGGTTGCAACTAAGCTTGAGGTTTTTCCTGGTTCTGAGTTTCGTGATGCATATGAAGAAGCAGTGAAGTATGGTAGCAAAGTGATATTAGGTGATCGCCGGTTCAAGTAAGTCAGATGATTTTTTTGGGTTTTTATTCTTTTTTAAGAAACTATAGATGCACAATACCCTCTTTTATATACTTACAATCCCTCTTTTTCGCTGGTTGAAGTACTTAGTGTCTAGGGCATTTTATATACTTACAAGCCCTCTTTTTTCTTAATAGATTACACTAAAGAGGACATGGGGAAAACTGTCGCTGTGGCACAAGGTGAAAATTATAAAAAGCATGTTATTTGAAGGATTATTTTTGCCAAGCCCAGAGGAGATCAACAAAATGGTAAGCGGTTGTCCTTATATATAGTTTATCCTTGCAATCATTTTAGATTAGATTATAGATAAATGAACATACAATACCTTTATGTAACTTATGTATATCTTTTACGATGATTATGAACTTGAGTTATTTATTTCAGATGAAGGAAATGAGTGATGTTGACATGTTAACTTTCGTTATTCAAGAGATAGGCAAGGCATTCCCTACTCTCATAGAGACTCTTCTTTATGAGCAAGATATGTTAGTATTCTTTTGTTCTCTTTTATCGTGTATTGATCTGATTTTCTAAATTTGGTCGGGAAGAAGTTTGAGCAGAGTGACGAAAAAGTTCAATTTTAACTTCTTCTAACAATAATTTTATAGAAATAAAGATGCATGAAAAATAGTATAACTAAAACCATCCAAATAGCTAAAGGAAAAAACATGTATAATTCAGAATATACTCATCTTGAATTAAATTTTAGGGAGACAGCAAAAACAATCCACCAAATAAATAATGAAGTAAACTAATACTTGTGAGGATTATGATTATAGTTGCATCCTTCCTCTTAAAATATGATAATTGTTGTATCATTTTACTAACATGGCTTTCTTACTTCCTCCCATTTGTAGGATCTGCTTCGCACCTTTCCTAGTCACCCATGGTTAGACACTCCTGAAGTCATTAATATGCCATATTGTACGAAGATTAATATGCCATCTTACTGTTTAATGTTTTTTTTTTCCTTTTAAGATTGAAGCATTGCTTGGCTACCTTCTATTAGGCGTGGTGATGGACCTCTTGCATTGGTATTGGCGCCTACAAGGGAATTTGGACAACAAATAGATAAAGAGGTAATGAAATTTCTTCTTTGCAACACTAGATTGATGGTGATATTAGTTCTATTTCCAGATAGTAGTGGAGTAATTGTGGTTCACCTTTTTTTTATATGACTTTTATCCTTATAATCTGTGATTCGCAACTCTCTCTGCGCTTAGTTTTAGTTCTTGCTACTTAGAGAATCTTGGTTTTCTTCGACATCAGTTGACGACCCGACCTTCTTTCCTCCTTGTGAACCTTTTAGGAGACTAGGTGCTCCAAAGTTTCTGTAAGTTAAACTACTAAGCATCAGAGTTGGCCATTAACCAAATTAGTAGCACAGTGGACATCATTATCTGTCTATAATCTTGCACATATAATGGTCCTGACCTGATTTCTCCACTAAATGAAAATACTTCATATGAAATATTACACTTTACTGTGATTAATATGGCTCTAGGTCAAAAAAAATATATTGTAATTCGATCTGTCATAAAAATATTTCTCTTCAAAGCAAGGTTCAAGAAATGTCGTAATTATTGATATCAAGTCTCAGCGTATCGGTCCTCGCAAATAAAAATCAAGTAACAGACCAATATATCTTCATAAGCATTACTATTCGACATACTATATTTATACAACATTTCGGAAAATATCCTTTAAAATAGAGTACATATGAGCTCGATAATAATCAATTTTAAAAGCATTGATATTTTATATAATATCACATAAGATATCTACATTGTTAGGATGTGGTCCGAAAGGAAGGAGAGAAAAAATGTTCCTGTTCGAACCAATATATCGCAATTATTGATAACAAGTCTTAGCATATAGGTCCTCGCAAATAAAAACAAAGTAACGGACCAATATATCTTCATAACCATTACTATTCGACATACTATATTTATATAACATTTCGAAAAATATCCTTTAAAATAGAGTACATATATGAGCTCGATAATAATCAATTTTAAAAGTATTGATATTTTATATAATATCACATAAGGTATCTACATTGTTAAGTTGCGGCCCAAAAGGAAGAAAAAAAATGTTCAGAACTTGGTCTGTTCAAAAACGAAGGGTCTAACTTGATTTCATCAATTTGGTTCCTTTTCGAACAGAGTGCAATGGCAACCTATTCTCGGAGTAAGCCAATAATTGATGGGGGATGTATTCTGCTCGATTCCCCTCAATATACATATACACCAATATATAAAAAATTACAAAATGCACAAAGACAGGGGCAATATCGCTATTACATGTCATTGATATGCCATATTGGAGTTTAGTCTTTCCACGTATATTGCTGATATTCGATTTATCATCTCTTGAATATTGAAAAAATGTATAAAATTAAAGTTATATTTTTTTTCCAGCCATGCGTAGCTTATTTTTTCACCACTCTTTTGGAGCTCTCACTAATGGACAATTCAAAAGTCGAAATAATATCATGTTACTTGTTAGGACTTATCTAACCTATGAGATAATTCTTGAAATGGTGTGCTCTTCAAAACTTTGTGATCGTTTTCAGTTTTTTTTTAATGCAAGAAAGTTTGAGCATAATTTTTTCATTTAATCATGTTGAAATTTCATTTGTTCTAGGCTAAAGCTTTTAGTAGATCTCTGGATTCCTTCAGAACTGCTATTGTTGTTGGTAGAATAAACATCACAGAGCAGGTAATTATTTGAGGCATACATAATTCTGTAGTGTTGAATCCTATAATTAAACTAAAGAAAAAAGAGAATAGATTCTGGTAAATTATCCCCTTGCTCTTATGCTCAATTTCTCACACATTAGACCATCTCTAACAGTTAATGCTAATCCTATGAAACCAAAAGGCCCCTTCCAATTGTAGTCAATATTAAAAATGTAAGAAAAAACTTTAGTTTTTGTGCGAAGATACCCTGCGAGCGTTTATTTTCCCAGAGCTTTATGCGTCTTGTAATTAAATTGTTTGCATCAGACGGTCTTCAATTCATATATAGTTATGTGTCTATGTATATGTGTGTTTGTGTGTGGTGAGTCACGCCTCTGACATGGCATATTAATTATCTTGTCAATCCGGCACAAACTTTTACTACTCTATTCATTGTGCTTTTTGCGTCCACTCAACATGCCATCAACTGTGCTTATTTATATTGGGAATTATGTTATTATGTTTCTCCGTTCAGGAGCCTTTTGACATATAATACATGAAAAACTCGACAAAATAGTGATTATTTCATTATGAATTTTCACACCTTTATATCGTATCGATGTTTGAATGTACTGTAGTTTGGTGTCCTTGGTCTTAGGACTCTAAGTAATGTCTTATTATTTCTTTGATTCGAGTCCCTCTCTATAAGCACTCATGAACTCGGTCATGATAATGCTCAATGAGAAATTTGTACTGATGTACTTGTATTCTGATATTGTATATTGTTTCAGGCCATGAGGAACCTTCCAACAAAACATCAAACTTTGTTGTTTAGTGCAACCATGCCAGTTGAGATTGAAACGCTTGCACAGGTTTGCAATTAGCATATCACTTTAATTGCCATCTATGTAAGGAGGCATTTTTTTTCTTTTTCTTCTTATTTGGCAAAATCTAGGGGTGGATATGGCAACTTTTATTTTCGGCATTCCAGACTTCCCATAAAATCAATGCAGGCACCCTGCCTTTCACAGCCAACTTGCGTAAGCTTATTAGCAATATCATAGTATATTAAATCTTATCAACAGTGGGCTGATTTGGGAGAAATATCACACCTTACTTTGGACATATCATGCCCAACATCTCACCAGCTTCTACTAACAGTATTTTAATTAATGAAACCTTCATTTATGAAAATTTTGAGATCCTTTATCAATCACACAACATATCCTACTTGAATGGCAAGCTCAGTCATCCAAGTCTTCTATCATTTTGTGGCGAGGGAGATTAACCCCACTATATGAACATGATTAATAGTTATGAGCATGATCTTTAACAGATCAACCCTTTCATGCCACCTTTTTGAGCATATGGCTACATATATGTCTAATCTTATCACATAATCCTAATACATTCCATAGTGTTCACTAGATTTATTGGCAAAGTAGTACTTCCCAACACAAATATGCGTTATCCTAAGCTTTTAATGTATCAGGTCGAAGTTTATTCTATAATCCTGTCAATGTTTGATTAAAGTTTGTAAAGATTTAGTGGGACACGTAGACGATTCTCAGTTAAATGTGCACACATTTAGTAACTAGATTTTGTTCAGTGTATCTAAAACTTTATCTCTGTATGTTGCATTGACAAGATTCTTGTCCCTAAGTTACAGTTGATGCTATATAGACTTTGTACATGCTTTATTGCTTAGTACATCATACAGTTGTTGACTGGCCTTTGTTTTGATTCAAAATCTTAGGAATAACTAACTAGCCCAGTGCAAGTAAAGGTGGGCAAAGTGAGTAGCCCAACAACGAATGTATCTCAGCTTTTAGAGAAGATTGCTGATAATGAGAAGGTTAGCCCATCTTCACACTCTATTGATAATATGTTGCATCTTTTTCTCTGAAAAGTATCTAGCTAGTTTTGGAGAATGGTCCCCTTTTCTAAAGATGTTTAGCATTAGATAAAAAGTTTTGAAAAGGTATCTTAGGATCTCTTTTGCTATTGATGTTTAGCCAATACTTAAAATAATACACACCTTTCATAGAAACCTCTCTTGTAATTACTTCCAAAAAAATTTGTGCTTCAAAATGTGGCTTTAGTTAGTTATATAGCTAACTTTCTAGCTGTGTTTGGTTGTAACACTATATTGTTGTTGTTGCAGATTGATCGACTTCTGTCTTTGCTTGTCAAGGAGTCAAACACGGATGAGGTACTTGCGCAAGTGACTTCACTACCTGAGTCAAATGTATGAATTTGTCTTCTTTGGGTATTTGCTGTTTTGGGTTTTGGGTTTCGAGTGATTGTAATGACTGTACAAATGTGAAATATATATATATATATATATATATATATAAAAATATATTTATTTTTTTGTAAAATGATTTTGGCCACGGCTAATTTTGTAGTAAATAACGAGTATTAACCACATATATTATGGTAGTGATTAACCGTATTGACACCGTCCTAGAGCAGAGTACAAATGAGACACCAAAGAGGGGATTTTATCATATGTACAAGGTGTATTGGGTAGGCAAGCCCGATTCAGTGAACTCATGGATTCCAGGCGCATATTTTTAACAAAGAGACCTGATCCTATTTTTAGATTACCCTGACCGGTTAAATTTGTGGTGAAATTCTTCCACAGACGGAGGGTTTGATGTGGCACATCCCTCATAGGGTCGTCTACCAGTGTGAGATCGTATGAGACTTATGTTTATTTTATGTTTTAGCTTAAGCTCTGTTGGAGAGGTCTAATATGGGTTATTAGCAGTTTCCCAGTTTGAGTAGGAGTCAATTTTAAAATTAGAATTAGGGTTCCTAATTCTAAACCCCCCTGTGTTCTATAAAAGGGGAGGTCTAGGTTATTTGTTTCTTGGTTAGTTAATACAATTAATTCAGTTAAAGTATTCTTGTTCAAAACAAGGTTCTAATTAATAAAATTAGGGCTCCTCACGAACCTAATTCCTTTTGTTAAAATTAGTATTTTTCTTGATTATTGGTTTTCGCGTAATCAGTTTACATTAAAGTGGTATCAGGGCGATCTTACAATCTTCGATTCGACGAGATGAATGCAACACATGAGTTTTTTTTAAAACTTATGAGAGCTCAATCCGAGTCGTTACAATCAATCCTACGGGTTTACGAAGATGGAGATATGTACTTTCAAACCAATTCACACCACGCCGTCGAGGAGTTCTAGGGTGTCCCTAGCGTTACGGATCGATGCAAATCACGTGATCACGTTACGACCACGACTGTTCAAAATCTAAGTAAATTACCAGCATTATACAGATTAATTGATCCCCCCACAAGATCCGAATTAAGTGTCGAGAAAGGTACGATTCCGACTACAAAAGAAGAGGTCAAAATTTCAACACAAATTGTGATTGCCGTAGGGCTGTTGGTAAAAGAAAAGGGCAGCACATGGATCTCATTCAGCCCCCAAGGGTCGGCTTCAAGCCCAGCTAGTTCATGCCAGACCCAAGTCCAAGCTACCGGGCCCATGCCCGCAACAACTCTCCAACAAACCCATATTTAAAATAGTTACAAAGACCAAATACAAAATAAAATTGTTGCTAATGTAACAAACCCAAGTCATCATGTGTAGGAAGGCCCACCAAATCCTCAAATCTCCAACAAACTCCACCTAAAATAGCCACACACAGTAGAGAGCCTAACGAGCTCCCGAGTTACCAAAACGAGAGAAGGTCCTCCAACACCAAGTCGACCTCTATCCGATGCATGGATTATCACACCCCGACCAACAACAGCATCAACATAGCCACCCATACCAACGGTACCACAGCAAGCCGAGCTTGGTGGTACTATAAAGATAAACATCGATTCTCGTAACATAATCCTTACCCTACCTTTATGTACTTCCGTAAATAGGGCATTGAAGTTCAACCCGAGTAACCCAAATTCATGGCTTCGTAACAATATTTTCCGTACACGGTGCATTATCAAAGGGAGACTTTGTGAAGTAATTCTTGATTGTGGGTTTACAGAGAATCTTGTGGCTAAGGAGGTAGTGGAGAGACTCAAGTTGGTGACGTTCCCAAGTACCGAATCCTTTGATCTTACGTGGCTCTCTCTAGGACAAGGAAAATGTTCGAAAGACGAGTGTATGTTAACATTCACGATATACGATGCTTATGAGGATACTATCCATGCCTCCATGGTTGATATGGATATTTTCCATATCCTAATTAGAAGGCTTTGGATGGTTGACATGAAGGTCTACTATGATGGGGAGGCAAATACATTTAGCTTCTTATGGGGGAATGGAAAAGTCATCCTAGAACCGAGGTCTCCACCGACACTTATCACAGCCGTCCGACGGGAACATGTCAGCTTCATCGCAGATGCTCGATCTCACGGTAGGGCATAGGCCCTTGTCAGTACGTATTCCTCACCTCCTACACTTGTCCCTTCTTGTTTACAGTCTATTATTGTTGAGTTCAATGATGTTTGTGAAGAAAATACAGCTAATGTTTTACCTCCATTGCGTGATATCCAATATGCTATTGATTTTGATCTGGGATCCCCACTTCCAAATTTGCCTCATTACCGAATGGCGCCTGCAGAGCAGGAAGAGTTACAATGACAAGTCTCTGAGTTATGTACCAAGGGCCTTGTTAGAGAGAGCATGCCACCATGTGTAGTACCCGCCCTTCTGACTCCTAAGAAAGATGGTAGCTGGCGGATGTGTGCTGATAGTAGAGCTATCAATAAAATTATAGTTAAGTATCGTTTTCCAGTTCCGCGATTGGAGGATATGATTGACAGCTTGCATGGCGCCAAGATGTTTACCAAACTTGATCTTCGGAGTGGGTACCACCAGATTCGTATGCAACCAGGTGATGAATGGAAGATGGCGTTCAAGACAAAGGATGGACTATTCGAGTAGATGGTCATGCCTTTTGGCCTTTCTAATGCACCGTCATCATTTATGAGGTTGATGACGGAGGCATTACGCAAGTACATCAACAAGTTTGTTGTAGTATACTTCGATGATATTCTAATCTACAATAAAATCAAGGAAGAAACACTAAGAGCATACACCACTATTTATGAAGTCCTCTGGGATAGCAAACTATTTCTTCAGTTGAAGAAGTATTATTTTATGGTTGATTATGTACAGTTTTTGTGATTTGTAGTGTCAGCTGACGGCATACGAGTTGATAACGATAAGGTTCAATCTATCAGGGATTGGGGAGTTCCTACTTTGACTTTACATGTTCGAAGTTTTCATGGGCTGGCCACATTTTATAGGAGGTTTATTTAGGGCTTCAGCACGATCATGACATTACTGACCAACCTGATGCATGGCGTTCCATTTGTCTGGGGGCCAGAGGCAGGGATAGCTTTTGCAACAATTAAGGATAGGTTGACGTCAGCTCCTATTCTAGCGCTACCGGAATTTACACAGTTGTTCCATGTACATACATATGCGCGTAAAAACAGCATTAGAGCAGTTCTTTCTGAAGGGGGGAAGCCAGTTGCATATTTTGCTCAGAAGCTTTAGGGTCTACAGTTACAGTATTTCACTTATGATATTGAGTTGCTAGTAGTAGTCCGCCCACTAACTCATTGGAGACACTATTTGATACACATAGAGTTTATTCTTCACATTGATCACGATGCTTTACGACATATGCACAGTCAGCAGCGGGCCACTTCAGATAGACAAGCAAAGTGGTTTAACTTTGTCCAAGATTATACGTTCAGTACTCAACATATCAAGGGAAAGGAGAATACGGTCACTGATGGTCTGAGTAGACTTAAAGAGGTTTTTACTACTCTTCGCGCTTCAATATTTGGGTTTGAGACATTACGTGATCTTTATGCTACAGATGAATGCTTCGGCCCTATTTTTGGCAATTGTCTTGCACAGGAAGGTGTGAGGAGTGGTAAGTACTCTATACAGGATGGTTATTTAATCCATAAGACTACATTATGCATCCCTACGTCATCCGTTCGTGATAGTATCATAGCTAAGACGCATAGTGAGAGACTTGGTGGTTATTTTGGGATGGCCAAGACGATGTCATCTTTACGAGAGAGGTATTTTTTGCCTAGTATGCGGCGTGATGTCAACCAGTTCATTCAGTGGTGTTATACTTGTCAGACAACTAAAAGAACTTAACAAAACACTGACCTTTACACACCCTTACCCATTCCTGATACACCATGGCAAGACGTCTCTATAGATTTTGAGACAGGGTTACCAGCGATAGCAGAGGGTCTTGATTCAATTTTTGTTGTCGTCGATAGGTTCTCCAAGATGGTACATTTCATTCCATGTTCTCGAGCAAATGACACTTCTCATGTTGCTTCCTTGTATTTTCAAGAGACTGTTCGTCTACATAGTATTCCACGATCCATCATGTCAGACAGATACGTCAGGTTCACAAGGCACTTCTGGCAGTCATTATGGGGCTATTTACATTGCAAATTACAATTATCCATAGCATTTCATCCTGAGATAGATGGGCAGGTAGAGATTGTTAATAGAAGTTTGGGTAACCTATTACGAGCAATGATTGGGGATAGTCCTGATAGACAAAAAATATTTACG
Source organism: Kingdonia uniflora (assembly GCA_014058105.1). Classification (NCBI taxonomy): domain Eukaryota; kingdom Viridiplantae; phylum Streptophyta; class Magnoliopsida; order Ranunculales; family Circaeasteraceae; genus Kingdonia; species Kingdonia uniflora. Next base: position 133,686 of record JACGCM010002352.1, read on the forward strand.
TGTACAACTCCTAAATTTATATCTACCTAGTCATTTATTAAATAAATGTGACACTAATAGTGCTTTTGTTTGTATTTTCAGAAATCGGTCACATGTTAAATAAGTCACACAATTTTCTAATTTTTAACGAAGAACAATGGTGATGCACTCCAACAATGATTCTCATTTGAAGTTGTCAACCAAAGGCCCATGCATGGAAGCCCATTGAAGAGAATTAGATATATATATATATATATTATTCTCATGAGTTGTAATGCATGATTTTAGGCATTGTTTAGGGGATTTAATATTGATGGTGATTTTAGCAACCCTTCTTATACTCTATAAATAGGAGGGGAATCCTACCCATGAGGGATCATCTTGGAGAGTGTAAATCAAAGTTTAATAAGCAATAAAGTTCTTGTTCTTCTCTTGTTCTTGTCCTTTTACTTTTATCATAGTAATAGTAGTATGGCAATAAGCTAAAAGCATCATCAAATCCATCATTCTTGTGCCCCCTAAGTGAAGGGGCGGCCACAGCTACACCGGGAAACACTTCCCGTAGGTTGGTACTTCACAAAACTTGACATCTAGAAGGGTTTCATATCCGCTCTGCCCCGGCACTAGGATCATAAAGTCGTGTGGACTGAGCAAATACACGCTGCTCTAATAAATTTTTTGCTGTGGTTGGATTAACCTATTGATGTGTTTAATATTCTTTTTCATTCCAACATTAGTAAAGGTAAAAACTGTTAGAGACTTGCGGGATTTCATCACCCAAAAAGCTCTCCAACAAGTGGGACCACCCATTAGGGATATGAAGAAATTCGTATCACACAATAAATTGAACGTCCTGGACCTCAAAAGAACTGCTAATTAAAAAGAGTACCAAGATTCCCGCGGGATTTCATCACCCAACGGATAGGTGTACCAGACTGGGGTACAAACACGGGTTCATAGGATACTGGTTGTAGGTTTACGACGTCACCATTCCAAGTGCTGGAGTACGATAAGGCGACTCGCTCGGGCGTGAGGACTGAACATCTACTTTAAACTGGTACTAGCATAGTGACGCAGGGGAGTATAGGAACCAAAGCCTTTTTTCCATCGTACCTATTTTGAATATAGAAGAATATAAGGGAGACCTAATTATTACTTTTAAAAAACGTTGATGTGCTAGAATCTAGGTTTGATTGATTATTTACTGTACCGGGTGCTGAATTTTATATATTATTAGTTGTGCATGATCAATTGGACACGTGAAGAAAAGCGTTTAGTAAGCTTATCGGAACCTTTGCCCATTTACGGCCTACCACCTCAGCCTAAGCGGGGAGGGTGGCCACCTAGTTCAGTCAATACAATAGAGGACTTAGGAGCCCCAGTTTGGGAGGAAAGTGATCCATTTCGAGTTTTTCCAATTTCAGAGGAGAGTAATTCATCTAGAGTTGACCCAATTGAACTGATTGTTGAGTTAGAAGTCGAACCCCCAATCATGGCTGCCGCCAAATCTCTTAGGGACTATTGGACCACAGTGGTGAGTGATATGCCTTCGTGTATTGTGTTACCAGTTGCCACGACAAACCATTATGAAATCAAGCCTAGTGTGATCCAAATGTTACCTACATTTCGTGGGCTTGATTCTAAAAGCCCTTATAAGCACGTCTACGAGTTTAAGAAAATCTGTGGGCTCTCCAAATACCAACATTTTACTGAGGATTCTGTTCGCCTTCGTTTATTCCCATTATCGCTAAAAGACTAGGCGAGTCATTGGCTTGATTCATTAGTACCAGCATCTATCAATTCATGGGATCAAATGGAGACCAAGTTCAAAACCAAATGGTTTTCTATAGGAAAAACCTTCGCTCTTAGAAATGCAGTTGTTGAATTTGTTCAAAATAAAAGTAAAACATTTTACGAGGTATGAGAGAGATATACAGATCTTCTTTCACAATGTCCCCATCATAGTTTTAAGAAGCAACATCTAGCCCAGATCTTCTATCGTGGAATAACTTCTGAGAATCGTTATAGGATAGAATCCATGCATAGTGGCAAATTCCAGGACCTTGAGCCTGATAAAGTTTATCAGGAGTTTGAGACATTGGATGAGAACTCTCAGCAGTAGAATTTTGATCCGCATAGAAATATTCGTACAACCATGAAAGGTGGCTTACACGAAGTGAGTATGGAAACGGCCATCAAAGCCCAATTATATACTCTTACCCGAAAAATCGAGGCTATGGCTACAAATCAATCTAAGGGTAGTGTGAACTAGGTTCAGGAACAGGGTTGCACCGTTTGTTATGATGTAACCCATGTGACTCAAATGTGCCCCATGCTTAATGAAATGAATGACAATTAAGAGCAAGTAAATGCTTTGAATAATACCTACAAGAGGCCTTTTGACCTGTACAAGGTAACTTGGCAGAACCACCCTAATTTTTTGTGGAAGAACAACCAACCCAGTTCAGGTTTTGGAGAGCCACAAACCTCAGGTCCTAATTTTCCTAGGAATCTCCTTTCTCAATCTTATCCTCAGGCATCTCGGCAATCCTTTTAGTCATCCAAACAGTTCCTACCCGCTCCACCCAAACCATCTTTAGACGATAACCTTACTCTCTTCATGCAACAATTAATGATATTTTAACAACAAATGATGCAATTTCAACAACAGACTTTTGTGAATCATAATTCTACATCCCAATCTATCCCTAATCTAGAGACTCAGATAGGATAATTGGCAAATGCATTGTATGAGAGACCACCAGGTCAGCTACCTAGCCAACCTGTATCAAATCCGAAAGGACCACCAGGGTTTGATTCTAGCTCAATCCTAAAACAGGTTAATGCCATTACAACTCTTCGAAGTGGTAAACAAATTGATAACCAAGTTGAAATGCCTAGGGTTGAGCTAACACCTGTTGTTATTGAGGATGAAGTCGGTACGAGTGAACCTTCTAATAAATTAAAGGAGTTGCCTAGCTCGTCTATTTCCCTACCAAAAGCACATTTTGAGCCAAAGGTGCCTTATCCACAACGCCTTCTTCTAGCAAATAAAGGAATTCAATTTGATGAGATATTGGATACATTTAAGCAAGTTCATATAAATATTCCAGTACTCGATTCCATCATGCTTATCCCTGCATATGCCAAATTCCTTAAGGATGGGTGTACTAGGAAAAGGAAAATCAATATGCACAAGAAAGTCTTCTTGACTGAGACGTTAACCCCACCTAAGCTTCGAGATCCTGGAAGCCCAACTATCCCTTGTAAAATTGGAGATTACAAAGTAGATAGGGCGCTACTCGACTTAGGGGCTAGTGTGAATGTCTTACCTTACTCGGTCTATCAGAAATTAGGACTTGGAGAACAAAAACCTACCCGAATGACACTTCAATTGGTTGATAGGTCAATACGATACCCACGTGGTATCCTTGAGGATATTCTTATCAAGGTTGATACTCTCATTTTTCCTGTGGACTTTGTTGTTTTGGACACTGAAGATGTAAAGAATCCCAGCTGTGAGATTCTCGTCATATTGGGTCGTCCTTTCCTTACGACTGCTCATGCCGCTATTAATTACTTTAATGAGGTCTTACAACTATCAATGGGAGACATGAAGATCAAGCTCAATATTTTTAACAATAATACTCAAGTCCCTTATTCTGATGACATGGCTGAGCTGAATATGATTGACTCCCTAGTTTACTACTCGTTCCCTAAATCATTTTCTGGGGACCCCTTAGAATCATGTCTTGTGAACTTTGGTGAAGACTTTGATGAAAATCTGATTGTTGAAGAGCTTAATGCTCTACTCGACTCAACACCTACTTTTAACAAGTCCAAATGGAGACCTCATGTTGAACCTCTAGAGCCGTCCACTACTTTGCCTATTCCGTCCATTGCTAATGCACCCGAGTTAGACCTCAAGCCATTACTTAAGACTTTGAAGTATGCTTTTTTAGGTAATTTTAACACTCTGCCTGTGATCATAGCTTCCAACCTCAATGATAACCAGGAAAGTAGATCTTGAGTCGAGTTGGGTGTTCTTGGAAGACACAAATCAGCTCTAGGGTGGTCTATAACAGACTTGAAGGGGATTAGCCAGGTCGGTTACATGCATAGCATCAATCTCGAGGTGGTGAAGAAGGAAGTTCTCAAACTTTTAGACTCGGGTATCATATACCCCATTTCGGATAGCAAGTGGGTCAGTCCCGTTCAGGTTGTGCCTAAGAAATCAGGGATTACTGTAGTTGAGAATGAGAATATTGACCTAATCCCTACCCGTATGACCACTGGGTGGCATGTATGTATTGACTTCAGCCCCTATCATCCAGCCTCCCAATTAGAAACTTCCCTTCGAGCTCATGCGTGATGCTTCAGATTACGCTGTTAGAGCGGTTTTAGGGCAAAGAGTAGATAATAAGCCTCATGTTATTTACTATGCTAGTAGCACGCTTAATGACGCACAGTTAAATTACTCCACCACGAAGAAGGAGTTCTTATCCATTTATTTAGCCTTGGAAAAATTGTGATCATACCTTGTTGGATCCAAAATCATTATTTACACCGATCGTGCGGCCTTAAAGTATTTACTATCTAAAAAATACGTTAAGCCTCGGTTAATCAGATAGATTCTTTTATTACAAGAATTTGATATCAAAATTTGAGATAAGAAAGGTGCTGGGAATGTGGTTGCGGATCATCTATCTCGAATTCTCACTGAGGGCGCTGAAGATTTTATCCCTATCTTAGAGACATTTCTTGATGAGCAGCTCATGGCCGTCACACAACTACCTTGGTACGCCGATATTGTCAATTATCTTGCTAAGCAACGATTACCTCCCCTTTAATCATTGCCATATTACTTGGTTAAAGAAAATAACAAGAGAAAGAGAAAAAGAAGAACCTTTATTGCTATGAACTTTGATAATACACTCTCCAAGATGTCTCTCATGGGTGAGATTCCTCTCCTATTTATAGAGTATAGGAGGGGATACAAAATATCACTATTAATGTAAAATCCCCTAAACAATACCTTAGACCATGCATAAATATTACAACTCATGAGAATAATCTCTACATTAAATTTTCTTCAATGATCTTCAATGGGCCTTTGGTTGACAACTTCAAATGAGGATCATTATTGGAGTGCATCACCCATGTTCTTTGTTAGAAAACCAAAAAATTGTACGACTTGTTGATCATGTGTCCAATTTCTGTAAATACAAGTAAAAACACTATTAGTAACACATTTATTTAATAAATGACTAGGTAGATATAAATTTAGGAGTTGTACACGTAAATATTACGTGTCTATCAAGTACTTGCCTTTAATAGTAATTGTCTTCATAGTAGCATCCTCGATATTGGCCATAGTAAAGAGCTTCAACTCTCTTCTAATGGACTCCGATAAACCCCCCGTATACTTCATGAATACCTCATACTCGTCCATATCAATGTCTAAAACCAAAGCTTGGTTATGAAACGTCGTATTGTACTCTTGTACGAATTACTCATACTTTTGGCGTAAATTATGCCATTTATACTATCTTTCTTGCTCATACTCAATCGGATAAAATTGTATTCGTACTAATACCTTGAATTCTATCTAACTCAAACTTCCTACATCGTGGCATTTTAGATAAGATTTCCACCACGTGAGTGCATGACTTGAAAATTTTAACTTAGAAAAGCATATTTTATGAGCATTAGAGTATTCGTAAATGGAAAAATAAGTTTTTAACCTAACTAACCAATTATCCAATATCTCGGCATCGATTGAACCGTCGAATACCAGAATTTCAATCTTAAAATTGATACAAAGATTACGCATAGGATTCGATGACTTACCAATAACCGATCGCTCCTTGACGGATTTGGCATCATTAGAATCACTATCTATCTTCATAGTATCCTCGTCTCTATCCACCTCCAAAACCCCTTTCTTCCTCGAGTGGTCTGGCCATTGAGAGCGGCTTCACCATTTCACTGAAGCAGAAGTCTTCACGAGGTTTGTGAGACGCAATTATTCTACCAATTCCCCTACAATAGAAGTTAGGTCGAAAACTGTCATTTCCAAAGTTGTGAGCCGATCGTCGGAATCGCCCATCTCCAAATTGGTCTTCTTCTTTGAATTAGGTGTTCGGTGAATCTCCAACGGACTCACTAGCTTCTCCTTCGTTTACTTGAGACGGTCACGTGTAGAGACCATAAGCCACAATCACCCCCGAGAATCGTAACTAGAAATCTGATACCACATAATCCACAATACAAATAGAGAATCCCTAAAACAAATAATTGTACGAAGAATACACCAATTGGTTGGGAAAATCTCTTTAAGAGCTTCAATTCCTTAATAGAAATTAATTACAGTGGAATTACACTCAACCCCTAAGTTTCTCTCTCAGAACTTTAATTAATCTAACCTAAGATAACCTTGCCTAGCCTTACCCCTTTTATAAGGGTTACAAGTCCTAGTTACAAAATAGGACAAATATGCCCTTAAATGCCTAAAAAAATAGGTTGAATCGCGCCTCTGTTAGAACAGAACAAGTCTTTGTTCAAACAGAAAATATAGCAGAAAGTGTATTCGAATAGACTTTAACTGTATTCGAATAAAACACCTCAGTGATTAATCTATTCGAATAGAAAATAAATCTGTTCGAATAGACCAGATGTCATTCAGATGACTCCAAATCTCGTTCAAACGACTTGGGCAAATTTTCTCAAAAACCTCCCTAGATCCTCGTGGATCAAGATCAAATGAGCATGCACAAGAATACAAAATACAAAATATAAAAAAGATGAGGTAATTCCAAAAAATGTTATACTTTTGTCCCAACCACAAAATGTTACTTTTTAAAGTTATAAACAATTATACTCAAGCCCTCAAATTATAAGACAATCATAAATTATTACCTTGTATTTTGTAAATCACGGCAACCAAATCACATAAAGTATGGAGTAACTTATGTAACTGTGTTGGCTCCTTGTACTTTAGTAACGTACAAAATTTGATAACTGCCTTGAAAAGTCCACTTACCACCTTGAGAACCAAACAACACTTACTGTTTGTACTCAGAGCATTCCAAGAACTAAAGAAAATAAAAGAAATGAGTAATGATGTGAAAGAGAAGAAACGACAAAAAAAATCAGCTTAAAAAATTACAACTCAAAAATAAATTGTACCTTCGTAAGTCCCTGGCAACGGCGCCAAAAACTTGATTGATTATAAAACTGACGTCTTAAAGACCTGAAAGCGCACGGTGTACCATTGAGTACAAATGATAGCAGGGTCGTATCCCAAGAGACTTGTGGTACAAATTATACTTCGAGCTACTAATTTTATTCAATAACAATGTGTTTGTTTTATTGGTTTTCAAGTAAAGAATATAAAATGCTATAAAATATGAGTTGTATCAGTCGGAGTGAAAACCAAGGCTTAGATTCTAATCCACCCTTTGTTGTCATGAGATAGTATAAATAATTAAAGTAAATTACGAGTTCCCGTATCGCATATCCTTGGTCGGGCATATGCAATACATCAAAAGATAAAAGAGATTTGTGATTGGGAACTACCCATAAACCACCTTATTCAACTATGGTCCGGTTGATAAGAACGGTTTATGTTCTCTTCTCCATGTTTCAAGCGATCTTGTAATGGTCAAACAAGATGGTTTCCTTAGATTCTTTACTCCCTCGAATCCAAGCTATGGTCAAGCTAGGATCGTAGGAAGAAGAATATTCATTAAAATAAAAGATGTGAAAGTAACTACTCTAGCTATAAAATGTTATTCTATATTAAGGATACATTGGGTAGAGCTTCCTCTAGCCTTGGCTAAGAGGATTAACTACTCATCCCTTTGATCATTGGCATATTACTTGGTTAAAGAAAATGACAAGAGAAAGAGAAAAAGAAGAACTTTTATTGCTGTGAACTTTGATATTCCACTCTCCAAGATGTCTCTCATGGGTGGGATTCCCCTCCTATTTATAGAGTATAGGAGGGGTTACAAAACATCACCATTAATGTAAAATCCCTTAAACAATGCCTTAGACCGTGCATAAATATTACAACTCATTAGAATAATTTATACATTAAATTTTCTTCAATGGTCATCAATAGTCTTCCATGGGCCTTTGGTTGATAACTTTAAATGAGGATCATTGTTGGAGTGCATCAACCTTGTTCTTTATTTCAAAACTGGAAAAATGTACGACTTGTTGATCATGTGTCTGATTTATGTAAATGCAAGTAAAAATACTATTAGTAATAAATTTATTTAATAAATGACTAGGTAGATATAAATTTATGAGTTGTACACATAAATATTACGTGTCTATCAAGCCTCAACATGCTTATCAAGCTTATTTGATATCCTCACCATATCTTGAGTGAGTACAGGTTTCTTCGTCGCGGGTCTTCCACGAGGCATCTTGCTCTTGAAACTTACTACACCAGGATCTTAACGCTGCTCTAGTACCAATTAATGTGAATCAGAAGCTTAATTCATATTCGGTTATCACTAAATTTGAACTATATTTCAACTAAAGTTTAATAAGAGGAAAAATTAACTATTTTCATAAACAAAACAACTTCTACTAACTTACTTAAGAACAAATAACCTAGACCTCCCCTTTTATAAAACATAAGGGGGATAATTGAAATAAAATTATACTTAAATTGGGAAAACTTCCTCTTTAACCCTGTGTTGGTTAAACAAACAAGTCCCTAAATCAACTTAACATCTCCAGCAATGGAGAAGCTTAAATCAAAATAGCATACATATAAATATTCCGTTAATGGTGAGAATAGCCATTAGAGGGCAATTCACATCATGTTGTGTGTGTGTGAATTTCACTAAATTAAATTGTGCTAGTAACTGCATAATTTTGTACTAATAAGTGAAAGACTAATGAGTGCACACATATATTATGGTGTGTATGAGAAAAAAATACTTGAAAATTATCCATGTGATATAGAAAATAATTAATATATATGATCAAATTATATACCCTAGGATTTGCTCTCTGCCATGGCATTTATAAAACTAGATCTAGGGTTAAGGTTTTAGTTGGTTGTATGTACTTCTATTTCAGCTACGAAGGATCATGTAAATTTTATTTTTATAACAAGAACCATACTATTTTAAGTATTTAGATTAGTACAAGGCTCAAACCAAGTACGACAACCTCTAAGAATAGGAAGATCCTCAAGTGTCCTTAAATATAGAAAGAACTTGACTTTTCACAGATAACTGGAAAACCATTCTCAATGGCTAATGACAACTTCTTGAGCAATCCATTCAAGTTTATCCACGCTATGATGAACCCAGACGGTACCCCCAATCGATTGTTGGATTGCCCTACGTAGAACATATGTTCAGTAATGAAATGAAAATAAACGAAAAGGAAATTGAAAATAACTAATGATTGAGGCTTGCAGCAATTTCCTTAAGACAGATTTTACCCTGCGTATGGTGCTTCACAGTTGATGGTGCCTATCTCCCAATACACAATGATCGAATCGTACTGACTTGAAATACTCAAGTTGAAACGCCTGTCAAACTATCTATAATATTACTCTTAAGAAATAAACAACAAAAAATGAAAGAGATTCAGGTATTTTTATGTGTTTCAAACAATGTTGAAATGAGCTATTTGTAGAAGAGAAGGTAACTTATCGAAGCACCTCTTGGCAGGGTTGTGCCTTAAGAAACACCTCTATGAAGAGTTACAACTCTTGAAGAGAGTATTCAACTCTTAAATAAACACCCCAAAAATAGACGCAAAAAATGACAAAGTGGTAAACTAGAAATCCCCATGAGCCCATGACCCCAAGGTCGAATCATAAACTTATAAATAGTCTAGGTGGGTCATGGGTTGGGTCATGCAGGTAAGCCCATGGGCGTCCCCATATAGCAATCCTTCACACACTCGTCTCACACACGCGTGAGGGCACTATCTACTTGCACATGCTACACATGATAGTAGTGTGCAACCCATTATAAAGTGAAAATCCTCTTTTCACTTATCCAATGTGGGACTAAATAGAAACACCAAGTTTAACATTCAAATAAAAGAAAACATTTGGGGTCTTTTCCAACACCCAACAATACCTGTGATTGGAGAAGACAATGTGGATTCAGCTCAATCCTACATCAGTAAAGACGCCCCCCTCAATTAGGTAAATAGAACATAGTTTCATATTTATCGACCAACCAAAATCCTTTCAGGCGACGATAACAATGTGGCAAAGATCCCTATTATACTCTACTTCCACATGGGAAGGTTTATTTATTTTCATCCCAATTATACTCTACTTCCAGACGATGATAGAGTTTTTATTTTAATAATTAGATGCTTTGGATGAAGTATACATTTACAACCAACTAGCCAGAATTTTGCCCATGCTTCACATTGTGATACCTCTTCAGTAAAGCAGTATAAGAATTGATAACATGCATCAAGAGAAAGCAATGGAGTTAAGATAATATATAACTTCCAATAAATTGATAGGTCAAAACATTTGTCACTATCCAGCCATTCCATTCCTTCAGGACTACCAAAGCTTTTTATCCTCAAGAAATCTTGGCCCGCAAATCTTATTAGTGTTAGGTTATTGAAAGCTTTATCATCATTACTAATACTTCCCCTCCTTACTTTCTTCCATTTATCAAGTAATTCTTCTTGACACTTTATCACTCGTGCACATAGAAGGGTTCCCACAAGATTGTCTCCAAGTTCGTCATTAGTTTTTGCTCTAATAAAGTTTATAGTACTTGATTGTCTCTTAGCTGAGTTGACTCTCACTGAGTGCTAACTTCTTCAATTGATTCATCTAGCACATCAACCAATTCCAAGTCATCATTAAGGGATCAGAAATCGGTTCCTCGTTAGCAACGACAGGCACACTAAAGAACTAAACTTCTTCCAAAGGTTTAAAGTTTTCATGATCATGAAAACAATCATAATCATCAGAAAACTGGACTATAGAATTCTCCTGAAACAACAACATCGACAAATGATATGAAAACAAAAAACAATATTAGCATAAACACCTGACAGCAATATTGGTAAAAATATTTTACTTCAATTGAACATATCTCTGCAGGCTCCGAAACAATAGAGTTTTCCTAAACTTCTTCGTTACCATCCTCTTTTTCGTTCCCTTTTTCACCCAGCACAAATGCTAATTCCTTATGCTTTTCTTAAATCTTATCAACATATTCTAACACTACGAGATTCCTACCAACGTTATCCTCCTAAATATAAATTTCATGCATAAAACTATTAGGTATTTGATACTAACAATTACGAAGAGATATATCAGGGCTTACCTCATAATTTTCCACTTCTTCTTCATCATCCCCAGAATAAGCTTCATTCTCTAGTAAAGTCCTAAGGAAGGCTTTTCCCCTATCCTCTGCTTCTTTAGAGATACTGACAACTGCTTAGAATACCTTTTCCCCGTCGTTTGAAAAATAATAATGATTAAAGGACAAATAAAAAATGACAAATGAAGAAATAACACATAGCGATAACATAAAATAAATGATAACATAAAATTCAAATTGCATGTGAACTTACAACTTCATAATAAAAACTCTCCTTCTGAATTGTAACATTATTGGCTTCATCAACAATTGGGATACTTAAGTCTGCATCTTTAGGCTTCAGGGTCCACAATTTAAAATGTGGATTACTAAGAATGTCTCTGAATTTATTTATTTTACTGAAAGAAATCTTATTAAGCCTACAGCTTCAGCACCATGGAAATAATTGCCTCCGATCTTGTATTTTGCGAGGTCTTATTTCAGGAATGAGTAAAAAGACCCAAACCATGAGAACCCATACACATCCGTAAAGTGATACGTAATTGGATACTATGCCATTATTAGCAAAATCCTCCAGATATTGGGTGAGTGAATCATAAACTACGCGACCCCAGGAAAACTCCTGGAATCTTACTAGATCATTAACCATGTCAACGGACTTTCTTTCCACGTTCCTTCCTTTGTTAGGTAGGAGAAAAGCCTCCAAAATGTACAGAAGATGGAGCCCCAACTAGTTGACTTTTAAAAATAAATGTTAAAAGAAAAATTATAAGTGACAAAACAAAGTACAGATATCTCAAAAATACCTGACAGCGGAAAACACATGACAATAACTGACAAAAAAATGAAATAACAATAAAGGTGCACTTGACAGGAGACAACCTATTATGTGCTGAAACAAATTTAGATTTTTTTTACTTACGCTTCATACCATGGATTTGGGATTGCCAAGTGCTTTGCGATATCTTCATTCTTAATGTTTGTATGTAGTGGTTTTTTAGAGAAATGCCTTTTTCCTTAACTCTGATAAATGACCATTGTCAACAAAATGTATGTTAGGACTTAGGATGGCATTTTCTCCTACTAAGTTCGAGAATCAGAATGGCGTCCATCAACCTAAACTTTTGGACTTTGTTACCAAAAGAGAAATTCATATTTACCTCGAAGTGAGGAGAAGCAGCTTTCTTCTAGATAATGTCTCTCTGTTGGACCTATTTCTGACCACCGTCGAATCAAATGAGTAGCAGAGCATCTTGATGTTATGTGTAGTTCCTTCTTAGATATCTGCTTCTTAGACATCTGACTACAAGCAGGTACACAAAGATAAATGACATTAGCCACATAAACAAATGAAAATGTAATAGATTGCGAAATACATATAAAGAAACAAATGAAATTACCGTGAATGGGAATGGGTGTTGTTGCAGAGTAATAGGTATAACTTATTTTGAAATAGTTTGATTTGATACAACATTTGATGGAGAGATTTATTTCCAGAGAGTATGATGAATTTATAGTCATCCATGAGGGGCGGTCGATAAAGGAATTTAAACTTAATAACGGTTGATATCAAAGTGTTTTTCTGGGAAATGTGGGAGGAGTGGGAGAAGATATAATAAATGACAATGTATAAAGTTCCTTTATAATGGTGCTTTACCTTCTTAAATTCCTTCAATATGTTCCTCCACTTATTGGTACATTTTAACGCGTGAAAAACACAAGACGTGTTTTAATTGGACTAATGGCAACCAATGCATTAATAATGATTTGGATAAATAATAATGAAAGCAAGGATAAATGACAAGTAAAGCATAGGTAAATGATAATAAAAGATGTACGCAGCTTCCCGAAGAACAAATGACAATGTAAGATTATAACAACTGCCAAAATCTGATAAGCTCCAATAACAAAATATGAATATTTGGTTACAAACGTAAAAAAAAAAATGCCAAGAAACACCTAATTCTCTAGTTCCCAGTAACTTCGAAAACTTCATAATAGAATTGTAGAAGAAACTTAAGTAAAACATCCTTGCCTCCTGAGTCCCGAGCAAAGGCGGGCGAAAAACTTTCCTCCCCAATTAACCATCTTCTCATCACCCTCATCTACATATGCACCTTTAATGAGGCACTTTCAATCCCAAATCTCTATTTCTTGAACCACTAGCAATAAAAATTTGAATTCGATAGATTCTAAAACCTAAATTTCTGCCCTCTTCTTTGGCGCCCTCGCCCCGCATTTATCTTTACCATTGCTTTCTCCAAGTATCATTTGATGTTGATGATGACGATCTTCTTGATGTTACAACCCCCTATTGCCCACAACTTCATCACGGATTACTCTCCAGCTCCAACTTTCCCCAAATGCAAACAATTGATAAACAAAACCCATTACTCGAAACAGGGATTTGAGAACTTTTAGTAATAAAAAACCAAACCTTGCACAATAAATTTGTGAAATAAACATTTGTTGAGAAATCGGTTGAACAATTTGAAGGAAAATCAATTAGCGATAGAAATTTGCAAAGATAAAAAAAAATATCGGGGAGAGTGAAGATAACGAATCACTATGGAGTATTAGAGAGAGAATGATATGAGAAAGGATGAATTTCGAAGAGTATTTGAGTGAGAGAGAGAGAGAGTTTTGATGTGGTTGCCGAAAAATATGTAGAGAGTCTGCTTGGTTTTGGTCGCAAATAAGTGGTTATAATAGGGCTAAAAAAGGTATTTCACGTTTAAAGTATTTGTTAAGGGAACATTGTTTAATTGGACTCCATTTAGGTATAATAGTATTATAAAGTAGAGAAATTATAAATACACCCCATTCTTTAATTAACTTACCTCAGTTTAAGCTCACCTCACCTCACCTTACCTCACCCCACTTCTATGTATCTAGTTTAATTAGCTCACCCCATTTTTTTTAAATATAAAATAAAGTATTAATGAACATCAAAATCATCATCATGCTATAAAATCCCTGTAAATTGAAATTTGAAAATTATTGGTGCTGAATGTATACAAGTTGAACCACCTATGAAAAATTAAAATTGCTTAATCATATCACATGGCTTAGAGATAGATTTTTCTTCACTCTCATTCCTTCAATTTTTTACTTGCATTGCTTAGTTAAATATAGAGATGACGTTGAAATTATATAAGTTTGAATATGTTTTTTTTTTTTGTTCTTTTCTCATCACTATACTAGAGAGTAGGAATTAGGTAAGGGTGAGCGTTTAGATTGAAAAATTATGTTTTTATTTTAGGGGCATACTTGTCTTTAAATATTAAAAGATGTAATTAACTTTAAAAAAATGGGATGGGGCGAGCTTTTAAAGTTTGGGGTATATTTAAAACTTCTCTATAAAGTATTATTTTGGGTAATTTCCGTTTAGAATTTTAACTTTGGCGATGGTTAAATGTTGTCTGTGATTTATTTCAGCTTCAAAGTTTTGCAACAGAGAAAACCCGCATTAGTTCAACATAAATGCAAATAACTCAGAAAATATAACTTATTATATAAATATGAAATCTTGCACCATAATGGTAGATACATTCAGATTTGCAAGCAATTTAAAGTCATATGCTTCTTTCCACTTTATTATATATTATTGGAGCATTCTCTCATCTGTTTATGTAATAGTCTTTAACATTACACCATATGCTCATGTACTATATTCCCCAATAGTCCTTGTTATTATGGTCACCATCAAAGTTGCTGAAAAACATATTAGTTCCAAGGTTGAAGTGGATACCTAGAACACACCAAGAAAACATAAACTTCCACTACAAATCATAGATTTTAAGTCTTCAAAAAAGAAACGACAGCTGAAAGCCAAGCCTTTAATTTTAAAAATCAATTTAGTGTTCTTTGATTTTTTTTAATAAAAAAAAGGTTGTTTTAGAGTATTTGCGCATGACGCTTTTAACAATTATTTTTCATCAGTTCAACGTAAATCCAAGTTCCTGTAGCATGTTCAGATTCTTCTATTGGCCTTGCCCACGGTGATTATCTCCCAATTGTAACCAACAAAAAAATCATTTGTTCAACTGGCCTAATTTTATGCATTGTTTTTGGGAGCTCATAGTTACAATCCAAACCTACCTTGTTGAAGTTGACCGGCTGGAGTCTGTGAAAACCTGAAAAATCATTAAAAATAGAGACAATATTTGAGTTTAAGTAACATTTGGAGTAAACATTTGAAACAACATTGACTAAAGTAGAAGTAATAATAAGGGCCAAGAAAGCTATAAAGCCGGCCAGATTTCCCTTGAGTTGGTAAAAAATGGGGGAATATTACTTGCATTTGTGTAATTCATGAACCATGAAACTAACCTTGGGTGTACTCCCAAGCTGGTTCGTTGTGGTCAGATCAAACCCTTACGGTTCCACTCTATAGATCATAAACTTAAGAATATGTTGCAATTACAGATTAAATCCTAAGATAACTTTAGCTTGTTGGCATAACTAGAGTTGTATAAACAAGTGGGCAACACCAACACTGTCGCATGACTAACACTAGTGCATTGCCCTATAAGACACAATTTACACATTTGAAACATTAAATTAAACATCCCCGAAATTATTAGATATAAAAGATAACAAAAAAATCAACAATAGAACGTTAACTTACATCGCATCACATCGGATTGAGCCCACCATGGATTACATGAACAATTTCATTTGGAGAGTAGATCCACCACATCTAGATCAGAGGAGATGGAAAAAATATCATACCAACCGAGAAATATTCATTCAAATTATCTGTAATCAAGAGTTTGAGATTTTACTCGTACATGGGAATATTCAATATGTATTAAGAGATTTGTTGTTGAAGAAAAAATTAGGCAGTTTCATCACCTTGAGATATTTATGATAATATTCAAGTATAATCAACATCGGTCGTCTATCTTGCAGTCCATATTCATATATCATGCATAGAGATACAGTCCATCTCATAAGAAAACAACACATGACCTTAACTCAAACTAAAGAAAACACTTGAGTATATACAACTACTTGAACCTCTTTAAGGATGTTTAAGTACATATCAGGCAGCCAATAGACAAGTATGACTTAAATTTTCAAATGAGTATATTTTTGTAGTTTCTGTCTCGCAAGAGTTGTGGGATCAACATAAACCATTTCGACACGAGCAACTCTAAGCCGTAACGATGATAAATTAAGTGAAACTTTGTGCCCTATAAACTTTGTGAGGCATAGAGCCGGTCCACTAAAAAATAATTGAGCATCGAGCTTATAAATTATAAATAGAGGTCTAAAGAGGCAAAGCAAAGATGTGTATGTAATAAAGTGGAGCAGACCGTTGAGTATTGATGTGAATTGGTAAAGATGAAAGATCCCAGTATGTAATTACAAGACAGGTTGAATAACTTCAAATCATGACTTCCGCTAAATAAAAGACTAGTTAGGTATCACATTAATGCAAGAACAGTAAAACAACAACAGTAACAATCATAGCAAAAACATCAACAAGAAGGGCAAAATTTACCACTAGAAACTCAACCATTTTGGACTTCACAAAGATTTTGGCGCAGTAACTATGGAGTTCATAGTGTAAACGGATTAACTCAATAGCATCTACCTAAAATTTGAAGCTAAAAAGAAAGATTGTAGCCTATATGGAAACATAGGAGGGGTTTTTTTTAATGGTAGTGGCCACTACTTTTTTGTAGATACAAGCAGGGGCATCGTCACTGAATTGCTATGGTGAATATTGCCTCATTTAACCAGCTACCAAAGGATGTAACAATTGTACTCTTTAGGGACATGATGGGGGCTGCTTATCTCAGACAAGGGGCTGTGTATTCCTCGCCATATGGGGATACCGATTTCTAAAAAAATAAATATCAACTGGGTTAAGATTGGACTTAATTTTTACAAATTGCATCTATTTAGACTAATTTTAGCTTCATATTAGCAAATATAAGTATTATGCTATTAGAAAAAAGATCTAAAAACATCAGATATCCCAAAAGCTAAGAGTAACTAGTAAGGGGATAAATTATGTGAACAATACCTACATATCATAATTGAGGTATTCCTTTTGGAAAAATTATTCTCTTCCATAACAAACCAAAAGGGAATTAACAATTAACAATTAACAATATCATAGATTTTAAATAGCTAAATATCTTACCAAAATTAGAGAATATATAATCAATTCGAGAGAAAAACCCTAGAAGGAACCCGAAAGTAACCTGAAAATTAAATTTAACGATCTTCATTAAATTCATAGCTAGAAGATGAAAACATCAGAATTAACCTGAAAACCCCCAAAAAAAAAAACTCTACCATAAACATAGAAGAAAGTGAATAATAAGATCAAAGAGAGAGCGAATGAGAGAAATTACCATGGTTTGATCGCCATGAAAGAATTTGGGTGCCAAATTGAACGTGAGAGGAGTGAGATATGGAAGAGAGTGTGAGAGAGAAAGAGGGAGGTGAGGGAGACCAAAAAGAAAATCGCGATGAAAAGGTTGTTATAAAGGCAAAGGCGACGACAAACTGTCCACCACACTTCGAATTTAGTCCATTAACGACGCGTATATGTTGTTGCATTTTTATTAAATTTTAACTATTACGAAAAACGTTATTTAGAAAATACAGGAACGGACCATAATTCTACACTCCACGCTAAAACTCATGTGGTTCTATCACCAAAGACCATTTTTTTATTAGTGAAATAATCCTGGGCGGCTGCATTCGAATCTCAAAAAGTTTATCTTCAACACTGATATAGGTTTTTGGTAAGTGATATGGTTTGCCAATTTTGGCTTTCAATTGACAAGTCGGATGTAGCTCATATTTATCGTTTTGGCTCTTTATATTTGACTTAAAGTCAAAATGGCAAGTTGAGCGCAGATGCTCTTACCAAAAACTCCATATTTGAAAACAAGTGACCTGAAAACTCTCCAAAATTTCACAATTTGGAGGGAAGTATGACATGACAAGTTTGGCTATATTTTTGGAGATTCAAATGGAGTTGGGAAGATTATTTGGCTTTAAACGAGTGTTAGTTTGACTTTGGCAACAAAATATGATTAAACGAATGTGGATGCTCTACCAAAAAAAAATTAGCTCATTTTTCTCCTATACTATCCTTTATGGCCAAGTTAATACGGACTAACTGCAAAAGAAGGAAATGCACTTGTAATTTGATGGACTCTGTATTAAATAGTATACATCAACACGACGTTTTTCGTGTGAAATCAGTACATGCGTTTGATTTTCGGGTATCTCAACATTGTGTTAACTTCCATTTACGTTCTAGGCGAATTCCCCAAAATATGAGACATCTGAAAGGCAAACTTGTCTGAATCACAAAATCATAACTAAAATAAGTTGTAGAGAGAAAAACATTAATCAGGCCCTGGGTAGAGGAAAAATAAAATGCAGATTCCCTCTTTACTCGTACAAATTGGGTTGTTAATCATGGACCATAGACAATTAGCTAGCAGGGAGGTGCGCTAGCGATGTTTTAATTGTGGTTAATAGCCCTCATATGATAAAAAGTTGTTTGCACTGTACTTAAGCACCGTTCTGAGAGTGAAATAATAGAGAGCCAATTATTCCTTTCTATCAAGGTATATATTTTAACATAAATCTGAGTCGCGGAAGCTGGAACTCGAATTGATAAACGTTAACCTAATTAAAATTAGGGTTTTTACTAATACTAAAACACAAAACTAGCTTCAAATCAAAACTAAACAAAAGCTTAAACTGAAGCCTAAATTGAACTAACTTCAAATCATCAACTTTAACAACCTCCTTAAAATAGAGAACCTAGCCTCTCTTTTATAGAATATAAGGGGGTGGAAACCCTAATTAGGAATCTAGAAGCTGGGAAAAGTACCATCTTAATCTTGTGTTGGTTAATTAGGAACTCCCTAAGACCTACTAAGCATCTTTAGCAGAGAGGCTTGAATCAAAAGTACATAAATATAAATAGTCTGTTGACATGTGAGAAACGATCATGAAAGATGATTCACATTAAACCCTCCGTCTTCAGAAGATTTCGACCACGAAATCGACAAATTTTGGAATATCACAGAACTCGAAACTCTTTGATGCGGCCTACCCATCTTCAAACTTTGAATTCTATCGCAAAATTTATTGTAATCTAAGCTTGTACCCAAGAGCGGGGGTACTATGTTGTCACTAACATCCTTACACCGATCGACACCAAAAACTGAAGAAAACTTTGTGATTCGCTTCTCGAAACTCGCGAGAAAACCTTCCTAAAATGGGTCAACGAACTCTTTATGAATAACATCACCTGGGTATTCGTCAAATATTGGGGTTTTGTCCCAATAATTGTCTGCGAAAAATTCACAATCTTGTGTGAAAGTACGATTCCTAAGAGCCTGGCTGGACACATGATTTGTGTGTGGGTGGTGATTTGCCTGAAGTGCATGTGTCGGTGCAATCTGGGTTTGGAGTTGCTGGAGTGAGTCAAGCATGGGATGGAGAGGCTGAAAATGCTGGAGTGGGTCGCTGCTATGGGTCAATTTGAATTCATATTTGAATTGTGTAGGGGGGGGGGTGTCTGGTTTAGTAGATGGGCTTGCTTTGATTTACTACTAACCAATTCCCATGCAACTACAAGGGACTGTGGTATGCATGGTGTACCCCGTTGCACCCAATCACTTTCTCTTTCACCATCGTGGCCACAAAACCTGCAATTCGGTTTCGGGAGTTTTTTGTTGGCGAAACCCTAACCTACGTTTTTCTAGCCCTAAAGACGCGTCTTGGCATTGATTATTCGCGACCAGGACCAAATCAAATAGTGTATCTCTCCTTTCCCTTTTGCAATCCAGATAGTGATTTTGTTTTCGACTTGAAAGGACCTGCAATGGTGACAAATTATATATGACTGTAATATAGATGTTGTGTACTCACTTCCTCTATGCCAAAATTCCATATCAAAACCATGTGGAAGTCATCTGATGTGGATTTTGATCACAGAGCAAAATTTTGCTTAGAGCCCCATCTGGTTTAGAGATAAAAAGTTAATTTGCTTTAAATTTATTGGAACTTTGGAACGAAATTGACTTCATGTCCACAATAATAGGAGTAACTATTACAGTTTATGTAGTTCATATGGGAGTCCCATCAGATCCAGAAGTAGGTTCAAACTCATATATGGGTAATGGGTTGACTTGAAACCTCTAAGTCAAACCATAATAAACCTCTTTTTATTTTAGATCTATGTTAAAATTTGAATTCGGATATGGGCCTCGTTTGTAACGCAAGCAGGAATCATTTTGTCCCCTATTGCTAAAAATTTCTTCTGTAATTTGAAATTTCCTATTTTTTCTAAATTGTTGCTAACCATACATGTAATTGTTATAGATATGATTTGGTCGACCTAACTCGGCAAGTGCTGTCGAAACTGGCAAACCAAGTATATTTGGATGCAATAACTGCTTTCAAACGAAAGGATGCTGAAACTTTGAGTCTTCAGAGCCAAAAGTTTGTTGATCTCATCAAGGATATTGATACCCTGCTTGCATCCGACAATAATTTTCTACTAGGAACTTGGCTTGAAAGTGCGAAAAAGCTTGCAACAACTCCAGCTGAACTGAAACAGGTGAGAATCTGGAAATCTCTTTCGGTACTATTTCTTCATGCAAAACTTCTTCTGTTGGGTCAAACTTCCCCGCATAAGATTCTCTCCTAACTTCTGCCACCTTTTCAGTATGAATGGAATGCTAAAACACAAGTAACTATGTGGTTTGATAACACAAAAATCAATCAAAGCAGACTTCATGATTACGGTAAATGCCTCACTCACCTTCTTGATATATAGTGATGTTTTCGGATTACTGATCTTTATATATATGTTTTAATGATCAGCAAACAAGTTTTGGAGTGGGCTATTAGAAGCATATTATTTGCCAAGAGCATCGACATATTTCAAATATTTATTGAAAAGTTTGAAAGAAAATGAGAATTTTAAGTTGGTGGAATGGAGAAAAGAGTGGATTTCATTCTCAAATAAATGGCAGTCGGGGACAGAGCTTTATCCCGTGGAGGCTCAAGGAGACGTTGTAGCGATTGCTAACACACTGTTCAAGAAGTACTTGAGTTAAAGTTAAGGATAAGTTTTTCATAACACTTGAATCAATAATAATGTAATATGTGAACATATATATGATAATGCTTGTGAAATCAAGTACTGTTCCCTCGAATCTCGGGATTTAATTGCGTGCCTCATGCCGTTTATTTTCCCTTTTCTTACCTTATTTTCTGGTTCTTGCTACAACTTGCAGCATTAACCCTACTCTAAGCCATTTCTTCATTTGAAATAACTGTTTGTCACTATTCTGGAGTGTTAGTTCTGGGGATGAAAGCCCGAGTGTATGAGGATCCTAGCAAAATGGATCGTATGCTTGCACCGTCAAGTCTGATCTCATTTTAATCGTCTGTCTTTTAGGGTTTTCAGTTCTCTTTGTTATTCTGTGGTTGTTTTCGTCCAATTATTACCATTGGCATTTTACTGTCTCAATTTAGTTACACTTGGCACTTTTACGACATTTTGTAGGATACCGATGACCCCACTGATAATAATATCACTTTTAAGTAAATAGAGAAAAAATGGAGGGTTGTGGCAACATCTTGACTAGCATACATGCACACCAGATGAGTTTGAATGCCTTTAGATTCATCCTCTGTGTTTTACTTTGAGTTTCTTTGATTTTTCCGTTTCTACGAAAATCGATTTGAACAATGTCCAATACTTCACTTTAGTTAGAACCCCAACTTAAGATATGTGCCAACGACCGATTCGAGACTGAGGATTCAAACATATCTTGTTAGAATGCTATAAAGCTGCAGTCCGTTCGACAAATACTATGGTTTTCTTGTGATATAGTTTGATAAGTAACTTCCATCATATCATATGATCCATGAAAGTTAAAACAACTACATAATACAAACTAACCTACCTTGATCTTCCCGTCGAACTCACATACCCAATTTGTACGGCCTATAAAACATCACAATAATTGGTTGAAAGAAGAGCATGATGAGAATGAAGTTTGCATCACTGCTTCTCCTTTGCGTTCTCTTGAACTTCATAAACCTTAACAATGCTGATCAGATTGAATACTTGGATAAGTTGATCAAATCCCGAAAATCTGATAACCCACCACTAGGCGAGACATGGCCTGCATTAGACGATAAAACAGTGGAGGCCAAGTATGCTCCTGTATATATCGGTAATCAAGATGGGTTGATGGAAGCCGATAAAATTGATACATTGCCTGGTCAGCCTGAAGGTGTGGATTTTGATCAGTACTCGGGTTATGTGACTGTTAATCATAAGCATGGGCGAGCACTCTTTTATTATTTTGTCGAGTCTCCTCAAAACTCTTCGACAAACCCTCTTGTATTATGGCTCAATGGAGGTAACAAGCACTTTACTTCAGCACAATTTTTTATATTTTTTAGCCTTTTCATGATAAAATATGTAGCTCCTTATTTTTGGATGTTTTTGCAGGTCCGGGATGCTCGTCAATGGGATACGGAGCCATGGAGGAACTAGGACCCTTCAGAGTCAACAGCGACGGAAAAACACTCTATAGAAACAACTATTCCTGGAATAACGGTAAGCTTATCGTTATTGAGACTAGTGGTTACACATGTTTACGATGATAATACTAAGAAATGCTGTAATACTCTCTAATGTCCTATTTATTTTGCAGCGGCAAATGTAATTTTTTTGGAATCTCCGGCTGGAGTTGGATTTTCTTACTCAAACACAACGTCAGATTATGATAAGAGTGGGGATAAGAGAACGGCAACCGATGCCTACATTTTTCTCGTCAGTTGGCTCGAGAGGTTTCCCCAATACAAAACAAGAGACTTTTTCATTGCGGGAGAGAGCTATAGTGGACATTATGTACCTCAACTCGCGTATACAATTATCCAAAACAACAAGAACACTAACCAGACCGTTATCAACCTCAAAGGAATTGCTGTAAGTTTTACAAGTTCGTACTAGGCGCTCCGCTCTTGAAACATGGTTGAGTAATATCATTGCAATTCTATGTTGTTTGCAGATAGGAAATGCTTTGATAGATTACCAAATAAACACACTTGGTATGCTTGATTATTTCTGGGGCCACGCCTTAAACTCAGATGAAGTTTACGAAGCTGTCCATAAATATTGTGACTTTACCGGTACTGGGAACATAACCGGTGAGTGTAGTCACGCTTTAGACCTTGGCTTCTCTGAAATTGGAAATATTGATATCTACAACATCTATGCTCCTCTATGTCATGATGATAACCTAAAGAACGGTTCCATTGGTTCGGTAAGTACCATTTACTCCATTGAGAGGTTTTATTTTTATTCCAGCGAAAATAGCGCTTTTGTGACCATGATACGGACTTTTACGACAGGTGGACAACTTTGATCCATGTTCGGATAATTACGTCTACTCATACTTGAATCTTCCTGAGGTGCAAAAGGCTTTCCATGCGAAGCCTTCATCATGGGATAGTTGCAGGTATTCGTATTTTTTAATTACCAGCTGTGTTGTGTGATTCTGTTCTTCTCGATTTTATTTATCGTTCGTTAGATAGGCCATATCGTGCTGTCTTCACCTATCCTGACTAGTCTCTGTATACTATGGCAGCGATGTTATAACTGGCTGGCACGACAGTCCAGCTACTATGCTTCCCACCATAAAGCAACTTATTGCAAGCGGCATAAGATTATGGATATACAGGTAGGTTCATCATCGGAAACTAAGAACAATTTTCATTTTTATATTTTGCATTCTAGATGAAATACGCACTTTTAAAACAATACAATTGAAATGAATTTAAACATACTGCAGTGGAGATACAGATGCGCGTTGTCCTATCACGGCCTCTAGGTACTCAATAAACATGTTGAAACTTCCGATTGTCACTGAGTGGCGCCCATGGTACATTAACGAAGAGGTATGTCCTGGTTTATCTTCCACATCAATGAATGACATTAGGCAGCTTTAACTGCAAGAAAAACCTACTTGAACATCATGTTTGTAACTTGGGATACTTTCTAGGGGAACTAAATCTTTGGTTTTATGATGGTTAGGTTGGAGGGTATGTGGTTGAATACGAAGGAGTTGTTCTTACAACAGTGAGAGGAGCTGGACATCTTGTTCCGAGTTATCAACCGGCCCGAGCGCTTGCCATGATATCCTCATTCCTTCAAGGGAAGCTTCCTCCTCCTTCATAAGGATTTAACCCCCTACGGACCTATTCCCTCAAAATAAAACTTTAAATACTTATGTGATAATGAATGCAATTTTACTATAATTGCTTGGTCCATTTTGAAATAGAGAAGTTGCAAATTTGCTAGCCTCAGTTTTGGTTCACGCAGCCATTAGATTGATCTCTTATTTTTATAGATGGTCAATGTTTAAAAATATAATAGAATTACTAAGCCGGTGTGAAGATGAATATTTTCAATTCATCTCCAGGCTTTCAACCTGTAATTCTGAAATAGAACCTTTCCGCCAATGAAACCAACGTGATTGTTCCCTAACGGGGTTCTAAGAAGATATGTGATGTTTCCAAAACGAATGCGTTTTCAGATACCCTTCCGAAATAATAATAAATAAATAAATAAATAAATATGGTTAGCCAATCATGGTAAAACTGAAAAACATAGCAGAATATATCCACTCATAGGACAAATCCACTCCTCCAACTCATAAATATCCAAACTACATCATCAACGATTTATAAATTTTAATTACCTCTGAAGTTTTAAAGATTCTCTCAAGTTCCATCGAGCGAGTTTTATTACTATAAAGAACAATGACCAAGAAGAAAGATCAAATTAAAGTATCATCTTGTAGCGAAAAATTGGGATCTGGAAATGAAGCATTGGAGAAACGGTTATCACGGGACATAACAATGACAAACATATAGTTTCAAAATTTGTAACATCAACGCTTATTCGTATTTAAGAATAAACAATTGACCCTATTTGAGTGGAAAGACAGATATGATCATATATAAAGTGTGACGCCTCAACGGATTGAGCCAATATTTGCTAAATAGTAACTTTAGGATGTAATAAAGCTTTGTAAAAAGTTTCGTTTACTTCTGTAAAGTTTAGGTAAGCCAAAAGGGGGAGTACGCTTCGTCTCCAACTTTGATGTTTCCTTTTGGTTGTAAGTTATTTACTTAGTAGCTATTTTGTAGAGGATATGACTCCGATACACCCGAGAAGGAAATAAAGCTTTGCAATTGTTGTTGATAAATGAATGAAATGAAGTTTGCAATGACCATTTGTATAGTGTTTGTGTTGCCTTGATATTATGTGATCTTATGTGATATTGTGTCAAAAAAGACGATTGAAAGAGACAAATAATTAGGCTTACTTGAGGCATGTGCCTTGAGTGCCGCACCAAGCTTCTGTTTAAGTTGGTCCGTGTTAGTTGATATCAGAGCAATGTTTTAGTTGGAAAATTGGGATCTGGAAATGAAGCATTGGAGAAACGGTTATCACGGGACATAATAATGACAAACATATAGTTTCAGAATCGACGACATCAACATTTATTCGTATTTAAGGATCTGGCGGTGTTTGCTTCTCAAGCGTTGATTTGCCTCGAGATGCATTTTATTTTGTAATTTTGAGTTCCCTAATATATAAAGGGAACTAGGGTTATTTTCTAGGTTATGTTAGATCTAAACGAGTCTTAAGAGAGATCTAGGGTTTGAGAGTTTTTCTTCTTGTAATTACTTCATTTTTGAGTAATCGAATTCTCTATTTTTCCAAACCGATTGGTGTTATTCGTATTCCTCTACTAGCACAAGCTTCTCAATGTATTGTAGATTAAGTGGTATCAGTTTTCCAGTTGCGATCTTCGGGGGTTGATTACGGTTTATGGTCTCTACATGTGACCGTCTCAAGCAAATGAAGGAGAAGTTAGTGAGTTCATTAAAGATCCATCGCAAACCTAATTTGAAGAAGAAGGACGATTTGGAGATGAGCGATCCCAACGAAAGACTCACGATTTTGGAAATGACAGTTTTTGCCCTAACTTGTACACTAGGGGAGTTAGTAGAACAGTTGCGTCTCACGAGCCTCGCTAAGGCTTCTACTTCGGTGGAACGGCAGGGAGGCCGTTCGAAGAAGAAAGAGGTTATGGAGGTGGATGGGGACGAGGACGTTCCGGTATTCGATGATTCTAGTGATACCGATTCTGTTAATGAGCGCTTAGGTTTTGGTAAGTCAATGAATCCTATGCATAATCTTCGTCTTGTTTTTAAGATTGAGATTCCAATTTTCGATGGTTCCATCGACGCCGAGAAATTAGATAATTGGTTAGATCGGTTGGATACCTATTTTTCAATTGATGAATATTTCAACGCTCAGAAGATCTGCTTCTTAATTTTAAAATTCACAAGTCGCTCACTCACGTGGTGGAGATCCTATCGAAAACGACATGATGTCGAAAGTCAGATTTGGAAGGAATTTAAGGTTTTGGTGGGGAAACAATTCTATCCAATTGGGTATGAATATGAACGATGGTACAAATGGCACAACTTGCACTAAAAGTTTGGACAATCCGTGTAACAATTCACTACGGAGT
Source organism: Kingdonia uniflora (assembly GCA_014058105.1). Taxonomy (NCBI): domain Eukaryota; kingdom Viridiplantae; phylum Streptophyta; class Magnoliopsida; order Ranunculales; family Circaeasteraceae; genus Kingdonia; species Kingdonia uniflora. Next base: position 160,624 of record JACGCM010002352.1, read on the forward strand.
CTCATGACCAAGCATTGGTTTTGGATATTGACGTGAAGGAGTATGATGTGTTCATGAAGTATACGGGGGGCTTATCGGAGTCCATTAGAAGAGAATTAAAGCTCTTTAATGTGGCAAATATCGAGGACACTACCGTTAAAGGGCCCTCCAGTCTAAAGAAAGAGAGACCTATCGCAAAGGAGATGGAAGAAACTCATTTGTCGCTCAAATGAGGAGTGCACTGTTCGAACAAGTTTTTGGTTCATTTGAATTGGAGAGACCAGGCAGTTGGTGAAAACGATACTGGCATGTCGCAAGGGAAAGAAACACAGGGCACAGGCAAACCATGACAAATTCATGGGCAGGTCAGGCCACGACCAAGGCACGGGGCATAGTATTGTGGGTACGCTAGGCACGGGCAGGGCAGGGCAGGACCCAGGCACAGGGCAGAGTGTTGTGAAAAACTGGGCATGGTACTCCGGGCATAGGCGAGGGCATGTTTGCTAGTGGTACGGGCATGCCTCTACCAGATACAAACCTCGTTGTCACTCATCATCAATTTCATCCAATTGATTGGGATAAACTCTCATTCTTTGATGAGTCTCCAGAAGAGATAATTTCTTTGATGTTTATTGATCCATTTTGGCAAGAGTTAGAAAATCGTCCAAGTACGGTGAGATACATGTTTTTGGGGAATATAGATAGTGCTTCACACAAGTTTTTTTGGCAACAAGATAGTGTAATGGCGGATTTTCCGGTAGAATGATCCTAGCCAATACTTTTAGTAAAGAAGAGAAGAATAACTTAACAAACGCACAAGATTTTACGTGGAAACTCAGAGAAATTGAGAAAAACCACGACCTCGGTGAGGGTTTTTGGAGAAAAATCAAGTAGGTTGCTAGTTATTACTAGTTTGTGAGTGTAAAGAGGTAAGAAAGATAGAGTGGTGATTCAGGGGATCACCCTTGTTTCTTGTCTCTCATACCCTGCCTGTATTTATATAGATACAGGCAGGGTTTATAAATTTGGAAAGACAGTTTCCTATTCCTAAGGATGTGGGCAAATATTGCGGATCTTCAACGGCTCTTTGACTGAGAACAACGACTAGTTCCAAGGTCGAGAACTTAGTCTTGATCGCTGAAGTATGAGGTCAAGAACTGTACTTGAACTGTACATGTTTTGATCTAGATTAACCATCTGTTGCCATTATGCTTTAGATGCTGTGATAAGGTATCTTCAAGAATTTCTATAATGGCTTCAGTATGTCGATGTTGGGAAATATGCTACTACAATCGCCCCATTCTCGACAGAAGTACTTGTGGTTATGTCGAGAAGAAACATTGAAGCTTTGAGAAAGATGTCGACTATTATAGACCGTGCAGATGTCATTACCGAGGTTTAATGTATTTGGCCACATCTGTTCCCGAGGCCAATAAATGTTGCATTAAATGCTGATCTATAAATAAGCCAACGAGTAACTGGTTATTTTATTGTTTGGAAATTTTTTGAGAGTGGTCACTCTGCGTCAAGGAGGGCAGAAAAAGGTATGATTGATTTGAACTTGGAAGATACCGATGTGTTAGAGGTGATAACCATGGATGTATATGGGTGGAAGGTAGTTTTGGTTGATGGAAGTTGTATTGATTTTATAAATGGTGAAGTTGCTGCTGGAATTCATGGGCCTGAAGATGAACCAAAAGTGGTTGTTCTGCTCAGGAAGTTAGTCCTCAAGGGAGGCATCAGGCGAGTATCATGTTGTTGTCCGAAGGCATCTTTGGACTTCAAAAATTGATGACTTGAGATTCATTCAGTTTCTCGAAGAACGTGACCCTTTCATCAGATAAAAGCCTGCGGCTGCTCTTCGAGTTAATGCCAGACTCTGCTGAAAAGACTGCTTTTGAAGTCTCTTGATCTTCTCGAAGTAATGGAACTTCTCGAGCTCCCAGAAGTTGTGTTGCATAGATAGATTAAAATATAAAGTTAATGTAACCGCTGTAAAGTAGTTGTCGAAGAATGTAATGTGATCGAATGAATGAGATGTCGAATGTAAAATGTACTTGATATGTCAAATCAATAAAAATTGTTTGCTATCTTCCATTACTTTTATTGTCAATTTAAATTTGGTGTATTCGATGTTGAGATATCTTGAATGTTAAAGTATTATACATTAAATATGTTCGAAGTATATTGTACAGAGTAATTATAAGATGGCTAGGTGTATCCCTGTAGGTGATGTGATTAAGTACAAGGAAATAGATATTCGATGTCTTTTGATGAAGATTAGGTTCTCGTTATCGAGGATTGATGTTCCATAAGAGTTGTATAGAAACATTGAAAGTTTGTAGCAACAATGTCTTGGGTTGCTTGCTCATAGAAGGCAAAAGTATGGAGGACTTCGAGAAGGTTAAAAAAAGACGTTATGCTCGAGTTGTCGAACGGTCTCGAAGCGGTGGTATGAACAGTCGCCTTTGGTCTATAAATAGGGCTGTGGCAGGCGACTGTTTACATTTCAAAAAAATTGAAATTTTTTCTTCCTCTCTGAGTGCTCTCCGTTTGGAGTTGGAAATGGTGGCAACGATTGGTAGAGAGGAGATCAGTGTTTTGATAGAGAGGGCCAAACAAGCTAAGGCAAGGGATACCGACGCAGCGCGTCTTTTTGGTAAGTAGTTGCTCTTCTATGTTGTAGTATTTTTGATTTGTAATCAATACCCATTGTAGATATTGATAGGTAGGATAAAGGGTTTGAAGGAATTGAATAAAATGTTAGTGTGTTTAGAGTAATTGTGAAAATGTGAATTTGGGCATTTTCGTGAATTTAGTCGAGTTGTTAATGCTTGGGGTGTTGTGATGGGGTAATAATTGTTGTGAGTGTATTTTGGTAAAGTACCAGAGTAGAGAGCATGATCAAGGGCTTGGTGGTGGAGAAAGACTGAGTTGTTGTCGTCGCTGCCGTTACGGCGCGACTGTGGGGTGACGGGTGGTGATGGTGCTACTGCATGGTATTTATTTTTCGTCTAGAAGTTCAGCAATAGGATGCCGGAGGATGGGTGATGCTGCTGGGAATTGCGGCGTGGAGTGTGAAAATTTGAAAAGATTTTTTGGCTCGATTGATTTTGGCGGGAAAGATCTTTCTGAGCAGATTCTTCGAGAAGTGTCCCTGCAAATACGCACAAAACGGGGAAATTTGTTAAGTGTTTGTTTGAGAATAAAAATGATTTAGCTTATCGATTATTGGGGATTATCAAACCTCGTAATGATAATGACCGGTTGTTGGAGATTCTCGACAATAGAGTGATCATATATATTTATATATATATTTCACATAAATTTCAACATTTATAAGTTCATATATTAGCTATTTCATAATGTTAAAATTGTCGAGCAAGTCCCCAACACAATTGACAAAGCTGTTAAAAGAATTTGCTAAAAACTGGAATCTAGTTTCAGGTTCATAAAAACGGCTGAAACAATTGACAAAGCTGGTAATGAAATAATGGATAATCCAAAAGATATTACGTCTCTGGTCGTGGATGTTACCACGTGCGTCCAGAGGATGGAGGTGAGTATAGGGTGGGGGGTTCCCGTAATGTCGAAAAATCTGTGGTGCCACCCCTACAGGTCGAGGTATCAGATAGTGATGATTCGGAGACTGATATCGATCACTCGCCACAAGGTAGTGGTCGAGAAGGTGAGGGTGATGGTAAAGGTGTTGCTGAGGAAGATGAAAATGAATGTTATGGTGATAAGCCTGAGACGAGGGAGATTCTCGGGTTTAAGAAAATATATAGAATTCCCGATGACATCAGGCTAGAAGAGTTCGAGTATGAGATGACTGCATAGAGGATCCCTCTTGATGGGATTCTTGTACATCGAGAACAAATTAGGAAGGGGTTAAAATTGCCTCCTTGAGCTGATCAGAAGAAGTTGATGAACTTCTTTGATGTAGCTCCTGGGCAGTTTAGTTCAAATGTGTATGATTTGTTCTGAGTCTGTAGTGCCATAAACCATCGACTACAAGCGAGAGGGGAGGAGTTGATTACAGTAGATGATATCTGTGTGTACTACTTTTTGAAAATCAACTCTGCGAAACGGGGATACCGTTATCTGGCGAGGTTTTAAATCTGGAACCTCATTTATGACATGGTGTCCACTGGAGGGCAGCATGGTGATGAAAGGCTCTTGGTATCAGGGAACTATGAGTTTGATAAGTGCAATCCTGGGGAGCCTTTGAAAAGGAATGCATTCCATCTAGGTTTGTGGTTAGGTAAACTGTTATCAAATTGTTGTATTTATATACTATTGCAGTGTGGTTTACTAATATCTTATTGTTTTTGTGCAGCTTTGAAGGAGATCGGTAGGAGCTCAAAGGTGAAAGAGCAGCTATACAATAGAAGGAAGGATTATTTGGGACGGATCGACTCTTTAGCTGGGGATCAAGATAACCTGAATACTTTGTTCGAGGAGGCAGGTGTCAGAAGATTTCAAAGTAAAGGAGCAAAAGTATTTACCATTGGCGGGAAGATGTCTGCAAAAAACCAGAGGGAAGTCGAGGCAGCTTTGCCATTGGACAATCCTTCTTTGTCTAGATATACCACCGAGGATACGAGTAGAATAGATGCTATGCTGAAGCGGTCTATGAAGAAGGAGACGAAAAAGAGGTCCCCCCCTGCTGAGGAAGGTGATGAGCTGAAGGATCCGAAGAGGCCATCGAGAAGATCTGCTGTGCCTGATGGTTCAAAGGTGGTGACTAGAAGCGCCATTGGGGGTCGACCACCATTGGGTTCGACAAGTACCTCTTCGAGGAAGGAAGATGGGGTAGGGAAGAAGGATTTGGAGGAGCCTGGAACTAAGTTCGTGAAGCAGTCTGCTGTGGAGGTGAATGTGAATTTGGATGCTTGCACCATTGGAGCAACATTGATGGAAGATTAGCTGGGGGATGCCAAGGTGAGTCTGAGAAGTTTGGTGTCATTCTTCAGCGAGGGGAATGCAAGTTTGTCGAAGGTGAGAAATTTATCTGCACTATCGAGATTATTGCAATTGGTTCCTCATTCAAATATTGATAATATGTCATTGATGCAGATTTTGGGAGTTATCGATGAGGCGACACCTCTTATTGCCAACTCGAGCTCATTGGCCAATCAGTTGAAAGGTCATCAATCGATTAAGAGTGAGCTGACAAAGGAAAAATATAAAGTTATCAGAGAGAAGGAGAAGATGTAGTCGAGGTTGAATCGTTATAAGGCAGATACTGAGAAGGCGAAGGACAAAGCTGTGGCCGAGGATAAGGAAAAAGCTGTAGCCGAGGTGAAGAAGGATAAAGACGAAGAAATCTCGTGGCTCCATGAGGAATTTAAGGCCGCGAAGGCTGCGATGACAGAGGACCGGAGGAATGTTATTGCCAAGGTCGAGAAGGATCTGTATGAAAAGTGTGTGCTGATTTAACAAAATTTCTCGAAGGAGCTCGATGATTTGATGGCAAGGAAAGTATACTATAAGGGGATTGTGAAGGATAATATGTTGCCCTTCATTGAATCAGAGGATGAGTCGACGGTGGGGACACCTTACATCGAGGATGCAGAGGAGAAGGCAAGGGAATCCGTGTTAACGATTCCAGAAGCTGTTAATGTCGATGATGTGCTGAAAGATCTGAATGACGTTACTGCTGGCGATGGTGAGCGTTCTCCTGATCCTCTTGTAGAGTAACTTAGGGGAGATATCATTTGAGATAAATTTAAAAAGTTATAAAAATGGCCAGTGGGGCCGAGACAATTATGTTAACTGCTTAATATTTATGTCGAAGTAATTTAGTAAATTATCTTCTTTGAAACGATTAAATACTTAGTATTGTTGATTATGAATATGTGATCATTGTAAATGATATGTACTTGAAGTGGATATCATTTGTTCAGATATATACGTTTGATAGTATAAATCAAGATGAATTGATATACCAGGTATATTCCTCGATGGGGTACCTGGGTTTGATGAGAGCAAAATAAGACATGTTTTGTTCGAGAAGTAAAGATTGCAAATGATGTTATTCCGGTAATTGGAAATCATTTGTCTTGATAGTGTTCAGATGTATACATTTATAGTATACATCAAGATGAACTGATGTACCAGGTTTTCCTCAATGGGATACCTGGCTTTGATGAGAGCAAAACATGATATGTTTTGGTCTAGAAGTAAAGATTGCAAGTTTTTTTCCTGTAATTGGAAAGAACTTGTCGATGGATGTTGTGCTACTTGAGATTTATACTTTTAAAGTATAGATCGTGACTATGAAAATTTTAAAGATAAGTACGCGTTGTCTGAAAAGACATTCTGTAAAAATGATAGTAAAGATGAACTTTATTTGATTTGTCGAAGGAATATACAGACTCTATCTGTAAAAGATTTTGAGCTGCATTATATTCCAGGGATATTCGAGCTGAACTTCATCCTCTGTCATGAGCCAGTAAGTTCCACTCTCATTTTTGTCACTGACAATATACGGTCCTTCCCAATTTTCAGAAAGTTTGCCTGAGCTTTTTGGTCGAGTATGATCCTGTACTCGACGTAGGACAAAATCGCCTATGTTGAATTTTTTTTTGCGGACTTACTTGTTGTATGCTTTCCGTAGCGCGTCATGGTATCGCCCCAAGTTTGCGATACCTTGATCACGTGTTTCTTTGATCCAGTTGAGATTGCATAGTAATCCCAACTCGTTTTCTTCATCTGTGATTTTCCTTTAACTACTGGGAAGCTCGAGGTCAGAGGGGATTACTGCTTAGGTGCCGAAGGCCATCATGAATGGAGTGCAACCGGTGGATGTTCGAGGTGTTGTTCTGTAAGCCAAAAGAATATTGAGTAGTTTGTCAGCCCATCTTCCTTTCTTGTCGTCGAGGCGCTTTCGTAATCCAGACTTGATACTCTTATTGATTGCTTTGGTCTGGCAGTTTCCTTGAGGGTAGTAAGGTGTTGAAGTAGACAGTTGGGTCTTGTATTTGTGGAGAAATTTTAGGACTTTCGAACTAATGAACTATTTTTGGTTATCTGGGCATATCATTTATGGATAACCAAACCTCGTGATGATGTGCTCCCAGAGAAATTTGATTACTGCATTTTTGTCGGTGTGACTAAGGGGTACTGCTTCGACCCATTTGGTAAAATAGTCTGTGGCGACTAGGACAAATTTCCGATTTCCCGATGCTGGGTGAAAAGGATCAATGATGTCTATTCCTCATCTCTTGAATGGCCAGAGAACATTGCTAACATGTAAGTCAAGGGCTGGGCTTTTGATGTCTCGAGCGTGGATTTGGCATTTGTAGCATTGACGAACATAATCTTCGTAGTCTTGCCTCATCCTTGGCCAGTATAATCCTTGTGTGAATGCTCGTTGTGCTAATGATCTTCCTGATATGTGTGCAGCGCAAATACCTTCATGTAGCTCTTTGATCCTGATTTGCGCTTGCTTCTATGAGATACATTCGATAAGGGGTCCTCCTCCTGTTTTACGATATAGTTCGCCATTCTGGATTTTGAATCGAGGAAATTTGGCCAAAAGTGATCTGGGTTCTTCTTTGTTACTTGGGAGAATGCTGGAATTGAGATTGGCAAAGATGGGATTTCTTCAATCATCTTCATCTTCACCTTCAGCAACTGTGATTTGTATTGTATGGGTGATATCAAGGCTGGAGTGCTCAATAACCTCAATATCTAGCTATCTTTTTTTACAATCTTCGAGCATGGCTGCTACATATGCTAAAGCGCTTGCATGTCTGTTTTTCTGCTCGAGGGAGCTAAGAGATCGATGCTTCTGTGAACTTGAGTATTTTTTCTTCGACTAAGGTGGTATAATCAACCATCTTCCCTGAAGTTTTGAACATTTTTTTATAGTGGTTGGCGACAAGTAAGAAGTCAACGTATACTGCTATATCTTTCACCCCAAGTGTTAAAGCAAGATCGAGTTCATGAAGTACTGCTTCATACTCCGTCTCATTATTCGTGGCATAAAATTTTAGTTTAATGGCCATCTCGATGCGATGGCTGGAAGGTATCACAAGGACGATGCCAATTCCTGATCCTCGTGGTCCTGCGGACCGTCTGTAAACAGTCTTCATCCCGTGCTTCGGGACCATGCGTCGGGTTCTGCAATTGAGTCATCTACAAGTACGTCTTCAAGTTCTTCCCATTCGGGGTCTTCGACTAGAAAGTCTGCCAAGATATCTGCAACTGCTTGCCCTTTGTAAAATATTTGAGGCTCGAAAGAGATGTCATACTCCCCAAGGAATACAGGCTATTATTGAACTCTTTTTGATTTTTCCTTCTTTGATAATATGAGTTTGAGAGGGTACTTCATTATAATTTTAATTGTATAAGCTTGGAAATATGGGCGGGGCCTCTGAGAATTGTATAACAATGCAAGAAGCTGCTTTTTCGTCGTTGTGTATCTTCGTCCTGCTTGTGTGAGAGTTTTGCTGATGAAATAGATTGGCTTTTCTATTCTCGTATCTTCTCAAATCAGGATAGAGCTGATAGATTCGTCTATTGTAGATAGGTACATAGTGATTATTACGCCATCGACTGGAGTGCTCAAGATTGGGGGGCGCCCCAGGTATCTTTTGAGATCCTGGAAAGCCAGCTCGTAATCTGTGGTCCAAATGATGTCGTTTGGCTGCTTCTTATGATGGGGAGTAGGATTTCCACGAAGGAGAAGGTACAGAAGTTTGCATCTGTCTGAGGATTTGGAGATGAATCGGTGATGGGCGGCAATTTCGCCAGCGAACTTCTAGACATATTTCTTTGTTCGAGGAGATGGCATTCCAATGAGAACTTTTATTTGTGCTGGATCGATCTCGATGCCTCTTTTACTGACCAAGTGACCCATGAATTTTCCGGATGCAACTCCGAATTTGCATTTTTCTGGGTTGAGCTTCATCTGGTAAGTACAAAGGATGTCGAAGATTGCTTGGAGGTTGTGACAATGATCTTCTCGCTTTTGGCTTTTACAGATCATGTCGTCGATGTAAACCTCCATTATTTTTCCCAAATGATCTTTGAACATTCTGGTTATAAGCCGTTGGTAAGTAGCTCCAACATTCTTCAGTTCAAATGGCATAACTGTGTAGCAATATAGGCCTCTTACTGTGATGAAGTTAGTTTTTTCTTGGTCTTCTTTGGCAAGAGGGACTTGATTATAGCTAGATGCAGCATCCATCATGGATAGAAGCTCATGCCCTGTGACAGAATCGAGCAGTTGAGGGATCAATGGAAGTGGGAAATTGTCCTTTGGTGTGAACTTGTTGGATTCTGTGAAATCGACACAGACTCTGATTTTCCCATTCTTCTTAGGGACTGCCACGATGTTAGAGACCCATTTTGGATACTTCACTTCTCGAATTAACCTGACATGCAGGAGTTTGTCGATTTCTTCATTTACAGCTTCACGAAGTCGGGGAGCAAGATTACGACGTTTCTGCACAACGGCCTTGCTATCAGGAAGGAGGTTGAGTTTGTGGCAAGCAACTGAAGGATCAATTCTAGGCATTTCTTGGAATGACCATGGGAAGATGTCGATGTTTTTCTTCAGTACTTGGATCATTGTTTCCTTTTCGGTAGGTGACAGCTGGGAACCGATAAATATATTGTGTCCAGGACCATCTAGCCCAGTTGTAGTTACTATGCTTTAAGAAGTTTAGTTGCGTGGGAGTTCGTCATGGTGTTTTCACACATGCGGGCAACTGCTTGGCTGCTTTGATTTCGTAAACTCCATAATCTGTTGGGAAGCGGTAGGTGAGATGATAAGTCGAGGGAATTGCTTTAATGGAGTGCAGCCAGCTTCAACCTAAGATGCCCAAGTATTTTGATTTTGCGTCGATGACCAGGAATTTAACGAATGTTGTCTCGGGACCTGCTTGTACCGGTAGTGTGATCTCTCCTGTAGTTGATTCCTTGGAACTATTGAATCCTGTGATGGTTGTGGTCGATGCTTTCACTGAATCTCGAAGTCTGAAATATTCTATGGCTCTGCGGAACAAAACGTTTGTCGCTCTTCCTGCTTCGAGTAGGAGGGTGTGCAGATAGTCCTGTCCTACTTTCAACATGATGACCAGTGGGTTATCATGAGGGTACATGACATGGCTAGTGTCGCAGTCTTCGAAGGTTACTAGGAATGGGCATGTTGACTTACTAGAACTGGGGAGAAGTTTGGATGATTTGTCTACTGTAGTCATTTTACAGCAAGAGGTGATTCTATCATCCTGCTTACTTTTCTTGCTTTTTTCTATCTCGATCATATAAAGATGTCGAGGTTCACCTTGTCCCTTTGTTTGATCAGTATCTTTCTTTTTAACTTCGTCGTCGACGAATTTCTGAAGATCAATCACATAATGTTGGACTCTTCCAGCCAGTACGATGCGGTTGAATATGCGGATCAGAGAGTAGCTGTAGTTGGCTTCGTAGCTGTGCACGTTGTGGTTTTGACACATTGGTTTTCCAGGAATTTTAGGGATTGGCTGTGATTCTCGATATAGCTCGTCTCCCTGTATCTCTGTTAGGATAACGGAGAGGTTTGTTTTCATCGGTGGCAAAGTCGGGACTTGTCTGTCTGGCTTTCCATATTATTTTTTGTTGCTATCATTGTTTCGACCACGAGGTTTTTGAGTTCCCGTGTTAGTTTGTTTGCAAGGATGGGATGAAGATTTTTTCGTGGTGTGAATGACCGCAGAAATCTTCATCTTGTCCTTCCTGGACCGTTTAATTCTATGTAGTTGTTAACTACATCAATCATTTTCGTGACCGCCCGAGGTTTGGATTCGATGTGCAACGCCGAGGTGAATGCTGGTACTACAATTTTGGGGTCTGAGTTCCTAATTTTGTGAGTCTCTTGCAAGAATCTCTTGTAAAAGCTCACCAACGTTTCCTTCGCTCCTTGTTCGAAGAAGAATAATGAGTCTACATTGATCACACGCCATTTGGCATGAGCATAGTTGGACTCAAAGAGACGTTGAAGCTGCTGGAACGTTGTTATCGAACCAATGAGAAGAGTGTGAAACCATCAGAGGGGCTCTTCTTTGAGGCTCATGTTGAAAAGTCTGCAGAGCTTGTGGTTGAGTTTAGAGTATAACCCGACTGCAGCCTTGAAGTGTTGGACGTGAGTGAGAGGCTCCGTGAGGCCTGCATGCTGGATAAATTTTGGCATATGAAATTTTTTCGGAATATGCATGGTCTCGAGGTGAACAGAGATTGGATTGGTCTCGATCCTATCAAGTGCAGATATTCGGTCTGGTACCTCTGCGTTGATAGTTGGATTCTGGTGTTGAGATCATCCAATGTAACGTAATGTGGCTGAGGAGCTGGTGCGACTGTGACTTGGGGGTCAAAATTTCCTTGGCCCTCAGGTCCCAGACGCTCTTTGATTGGTCGTCGCGGTTATGGAGATTGATGACGAGTGTGTCGGCTTTCAATGGTCGATGAGGTGGAGGCTATGGGCCTAAAATGGCGAGAGGCTCTATCGGTGTTTTGTGACCTGGATAGAGATGTACGGTCTTGGTCACAAACTTGATCTCTCCTTGGTTGGCTGTCTCTTAGAGTTGCTCTGGAACGGTGTTCGCTTTGTGCTCGAGGAGGTGATGTTCGTGTTCTGCGCAAATTGTCCATTTCCTTCTGGTAAGTCCTGCTTTGTTGATCCAGAGCTTTTCTCCTCTCGTCTCTTTCGACTTGGATATCTCGTTCATGATTCTGCTGATCCTTTAAACGCTGGGCTCGATCTAACTCCATTTGTTTATGAAGTTCGGCCACAGCGTTATGTAGATCGGCAACTTTCGGTGTATGAACAACTTCTTGGTTTCTCAGCGTGTTTGAGGTGCTTCGGAGGTCCATTCCTTTAATTCTTTTGCTGGAAGCTTTTGGTTAGGACATAGAGAGGGTGTTCGATCCACAGACGGCGCCAATTGTAATGGCAGATTTTCCGGTGGGATGATCCTGGCCAATACTTTTAGTAAAGAAGAGAAGAATAACTTAACAAACGCACAAGATTTTACGTGGAAACTCAGAGAAACAGAGAAAAGCCACAACCTCAGTGAGGCTTTTTGGAGCAAAAATCAAGTAGGTTGCTAGTTATTTCTAGTTTGTAAGTGTAAAGAGGTAAGAAAATAGAGCGGTGATTCAGGGGATCTCCCTTATTTCTTGTCTCTCATACCCTGCCTGTATTTATTGAGATACAGGCATGGTTTAGAAATTTGGAAAGACAATTTCCTATTCCTAAGGATCTGGGCAAACATTGCGGATCTTTAACGGCTTTTTGACTGAGTGTAACGACTAGTTCCAAGGTCGAGAACTTAGTCTTGATCGCTGAAGTATGAGGTCAAGAAATGTGCTTGAACTGTACATGCTTTGATCGAGATTAACCGTCTGCTGCTATTATGCTTTTGATGCTGTTCGAGAATTTCTATAATGGCTTCAGTAAGTCAATGTTGGGAAATATGCTACTGTCGAGAATGAGGCGATTGTAGTAGCATATTTCCCAGCATCGAGAAGATACCTAACACTAATAGAAACCCTAACTAGACTCTAATTAGGATACTTCCCCTAATTATAATGTAATTAAAGTAAATAGAATAAACTAATTAAGATGGAACGCACGTGATGTATGAAATGTGTTATGCGTGGTCGTAGGTACAACCACGTGACTTATAAACTCTCCCTTTCAAAGACGAATTCAACCACGAATTCTATAACTCGATATAATTCTCGTAATTAAAAATGGATCCAAATTTACAAAAGCTTCTTCTGAAACCTAAGAATCATCTTCGTGGGTGACCTATCAACTTTCCCCTGCTGCAAAAAAAATCAACCACTAATTTTAAACTCATAAGAGTTAACTCTGGGACTAATGCGAGTCCGAATTCGTCTGCGGTACTTTTTGTACTGGCTGACTCTGCATGTGAAAAAAGAAAGTGTTGTTGTGCTGAAAACTCCATATATTCCCAAAAACCTTTTTATTGTTATATATACTCGAAGAACACTACAAATGCCAACTCGTCAACGGTACATCCCATACTTGATGATTTTACCTGCAGAAGACATATTATCCTGTTGCCCAAAAAAACCTGCGTGAAGTACTATCCGTATTCGCCAAAAACTTGTATATCACTATACTTGGAAGATTTTCAAACTCTTGCCAAAATGGATTAATAAGCTTCAAAGTAATTACCTCTTCAAGAGACTCATCAAAGATTGGGTGTTTATCCCAATCAATTGGGTGAAATATATGTTGAGTAACAACGAGGTTTGTATGTAGCTGAGGCATGTCCGTACCACTAGTAAGCATGCCCTGGCCTGATCCCGCAGCACCATGCCCAGTTTTTTGTACTACTCTGCCCTATGCCAGGGTCGTACCCTGCCCTACCAGTACCTAGCATGCCCACAACACTATGCCCTGTGCCTTGGTCGTTGTCTGCCCAGCCTGTGCATTTGTCGTGGCCTGCCTGTGCCCTGTGTTCCATGCCCTTATGGCATGCCAGCATCGTCTTCACCAACTGCCTGGTGTCGCCCATTCGAGCAAACCTAAAAGGTTTTCGAATAACGCCCTAAATTTTGTATATATTCGGCGACAGAACTGAGTGCTGTTATGTCTACTGACTTGTTCGAACGACTCGTGAGTTTCTTCAATCACATTTGCGATAGGTCCCTCTTTCTCTAGACTCCCTCTAGTCACCAGCGACTTCTCCTTCGTCAATTGCAAGGAATTCTTCTCTTCTCCCATCGTTTATCGAATCCTCAGCAAGGTTTTTGTATTGGGGTTGGTTATCATCGGTAAGGCTACTTGATGATTGGAATCGTTTATAATGTGAACCCCTCTCTTTTCAAGCTTAGTTTATTATGAAGTTTATGAAATATACCCCAAAATTTACAATTCTCTCTCTAAGGCTAAGCATTTTCTCACACTAAAACCAACATACCATATAAACTAAGCTTAGGCTCTCTTTTATAGAAGAAGAGACCTAACATCAATAAAAACCCTAATTAGACTCTAATTAGGAGACTTCTCCTAATTATAATACAATTAAAGTAAATAGCATAAACTAAATAAGAGGGTACACACATGATGTACAAAACGTGTTATGCGTGGTCGTGAGTACAACCACATGACTTATCAACTCTCCCTCTCAAAAAAGAATTCGACCACAAATTCTGTAACTCGGTATAATTCTCATAATTAAAAATGGATCCAACTTTGCAAAAGCCTCTTATAAAACCCAAGAATCATTTTCTTGGGCGACCTATCAGCACTTCCCTACTGCAAAATATTCAGCCACAAATTTTGAACTCAGAAGAGGTATCTCTGAAACTAAGACGAGTCGAATTCGTTTGCGGTACTTTTCTTACCCGCTGACTCTACATGTGAAAAGAAAAAGTGTTGTCCTACCGAAAACTGCATATGTTCCCCAAAACTTTTTATTGTTATACGTGCTCAAAGAATACTACAAAGGCCAACTTATCTACAGTACTTCCCATACTTGATGATTTTTCCTGCAAAAGACATACTATCTGTAAAGGCGGATTTTCCGATGGGATAATCCTGGCCAATACTTTAAGTAAGGAAGAGGAGAATAACTTAACTAATATACAAGATTTTACGTGGAAACTCAAAGAAACTGAGAAAAACCACGACCTGGGTGGGATTTTACAGAAGACATACTATCTATAATGGCGGATTTTCTGGTGGGATAATCCTGGCCAATACTTTAAGTAAAGAAGAGAAGAATAACTTAACAAATGCACAAGATTTTACGTGGAAAGTCAGAGAAACTGAGAAAAACCACGACCTGGGTGAGGGTTTTTGGAGCAAAAATCAAGTAGGTTGCTAGATATTATTAGTTTGTGAGTGTAAAGAGGTAAGAAAAATAGAGTGGTGATTTGGGGGACCTCCCTTATTTTTTGTCTCTCATACCCTGCCTGTATTTATAGAAATACAGGTAGGGTTTACAAATTTAGAAAGATAGTTTCCTATTCCTAAGGATGTGGGCAAACATTGCGGATCATCAACAATTCTTTGACTGAGTGCAATGACTTGTTCCAAGGTCGAGAACTTAGTCTTGATCGCTGAAGTATGAAGTCGAGAACTGTGCTTGAACTGTACATGTTTTGATCGAGATTAGCCGTCAGCTGCCATTATACTTTTGATGCTGTGATAAAGTATCTTCGAGAATTTCTATAATGGCTTCAGTATGTTGATGTTGGGAAATATGCTACTACAATTGCCTTATTCTCAACAGTAGCATATTTCCCAACATCGACATACTGAAGCCATTATAGAAATTCTCGAAGATACCTTATCACAGCATCAAAAGCATAATGGCAGCAGACGGTTAATCTCGATCAAAACATGTACTGTTCAAGCACAGTTCTTGACCTCATACTTCAGTGATCAAGACGAAGTTCTCGACCTTGAAAAAGGTCGTTACACTCAGTCAAAGAGTCGTTGAAGATTCGCAATGTTTGCCCACATCCTTAGAAATAGGAAACTGTCTTTCCAAATTTGTAAACCCTGCCTGTATCTCTATAAATACAGGCAAGGAATGAGAGACAAGAAACAAGGGAGATCCCCTGAATTACCACTCTATCTTTCTTACCTCTTTACATTCAAAAACTAGTAATAACTAGCAACCTACTTAATTTTTGCTCCAAAAACCCTCACCGAGGTTGCGGTTTTTCTCAGGTCCTCTGAGTTTCTACGTAAAATCTTGTGCGTTTGTTAAGTTATTATTCTCTTCTTTACTAAAAGTATTGGCCATGATCATCCCACCAGAAAATCCGCCATTTCAATTGGAACCGTCTGTGCATCGAACACCCTCTCTATCTCCTAGCCAAAAGCTTCCAGCAAAAGAATGACAGGAATGGACCTCCGAAGCACCTCATACATGCTGAGGAACCAAGAAGTTGCTCTTACACTGGAAGTTGCCAATCTAAATAACGCTGTGGCCGAAATTTGAAAACAAATGGAGTTAGATCGATCCGATTGTTTAAAGGATCTGCAGAATCATGAACGAGATATCCAAGTCGAAAGAGACGAGAGGAGAAAAGCTCTGGATCAATAAAGCAGGACTTACCAGATCAAAATGGACAATTTGCGCAGAGCACGAACATCCCCTCCTCGAGCACAAAGCGAACACCATTCCAGAGCAACTCGAAGAGATAGCAAACCAAGGGGAAATCAAGTTCCTGACCAAGTCCGTACATCTTGATCTTGGTCGCGAAACCCCGATAGAGCCTTTTGCCATTTTGGGGTCACAGCCTCATCCTTATCGACCATTAGAAGCCGATGCACTCGCCATCTGTCTTTATAACCGCGACGACCATTTAGAGAGCGTCTGGGACCTGAGTGCCAAGGAAATTTTGACCCCCAACTCACAGTCGAACCAGCTCCTCAGCCACATTACGTTACATTGGATGATCTTAACACCATAATCCAACTATCAACACAGAGGTACCAGGCCGAATATCTGTACTTGATAGGATTGAGACCAATCCAATCTCTGTTCACCTCGAGACCATGCATATTCCAGAAAATTTTCATATGCCAAAATTTATCCAGTATGCAGGCCTTACGGATCCTCTCACTCACGTCCGACACTTCAAAGCTGCAGTCGGGCCATACTATAAACTCGACCACATGCTCTGCAGGCTTTTCAATATGAACCTCAAAGAAGATCCCTTCCGGTGGTTTTACGCTCTTCCCGTAGGTTCAATAACAACGTTCCAGCAGCTTCAACATCTCTTCGAGTCCAACTATGCTCATGCCAAAGAGCTTGAGATCACTGTAGACTCATTATTATTCTTCGATCAAGGAGCGAAGAAAACGTTGCCGAGCTTTTACAAGAGATTCTTGCAAGAGACTCGCAAAATTGGGAACTCAGACCCCAAAATTTTAGTACCAGCATTCATCTCTGCGTTACACATCGACTTCAAACCTCGGACGGTCATGGAAATGATCGATGAAGTAAACAGCTACATAGAATTGAAGCGGTCCAAGAAGGACAAGATGAAGAGTTCTGCGGTCATTCACACCACGGAAACATCTTCATCCCAGCCTCGCAAACAAACAAACACGGGAACTCAAAAACCTCGTGGTCAAAACAATGATAACAACAAAAAACAAGATGGAAAGCCAGACAGCCAAGTCCTGACTTTGCCACCGATGAAAACAAACCTCTCCGCTATCCTGACAGAGATACAGGGAGACGAGCTATATTGAGAATCACATCTAATCCCTGACATCCCTGGAAAACCAATGTGTCAGTACCACAACGTGCACAACCACGAAGCCAACTACTGCTACTCTCTGATCCGCATATTCAACCGCATCGTACTAGCTGAAAGACTCCAACATTATGTGATTGATCTTCAGAAATTCACCGACGACGAAGTTAAAAAGAAAGATTTCGATCAAGCAAAGGGACAAGGTGAAGCTCGACATCTTTATATGATCGAGATAGAAAAAAGCAAGAAAAGGAAGCAGGATGATAGAATCACCTCTTGCTGTAAAATGACTGCAGTAGACAAATCATCCAAACTTCTCCCCAGTTCTAGTAAATCAACATGCCCATTCCTGGTAACCTTTAAAGACTACGGCACTAGCCATGTCAAGTACCCTCATGACAACCCACTGGTCATCATGCTGAAAGTAGGACAGGACTATCTGCACACCCTCCTACTCGATACAGGAAGTGCGACAAATGTTCTATTCCACAAAGCCATAAAAGTTTTCAGACTTCGAGATTCAGTAAAACATCGACCACAACCATCACAGGATTCAATAGTTCCAAGGAATCAGCTACAGGAGAGATCACACTACCGTTATAAGCAGGTGCCGAGACAACATTCGTTAAATTCTTGGTCATCAACGCAGAATCAAAATACTTGGGCATCTTAGGTCGAAGCTAGCTTAACTCCATTAAAGCAGTTCCGTCGACTTATCATCTCGCCTTCTGCTTCGCAACAGATCATGGAGTTTGCAAAATCAAAGGCAGCCAAGCAGTTTCCCGCACTTGTGAAAACACCACGATGAAATCCCATGTAACTAAACTTCTTAAAGCATAGTAACCACATCTAGAACCGACACCTACATTCGAGCAACAAGATACTAAAGTTATCGACTCAATTGGGCTCGATGGTCCTGGACGCAATACATTTATCATTTCCCAGCTGTCGCCTACCGAAAAGGAAACAATGATCCAAGTACTGAAGAAAAACGTCGACATCTTCGCATGGTCATTCCATGAAATGCCCCAAATTGATCCTTCAGTTGCTTTCCATAAACTCAACCCCCTTCCAGATAGCAAGTCGTAATCTTTCTCCCCGACTTCGTGAAGCTGTAAACGAGGAAATCGACAAACTCTTGCGTGTCAGGTTTATTCGAGAAGTGAAGTATCCAAAATGGGTCTCTAACATCGTGGCGGTCCCTAAGAAGAATGGGAAAATCAGAGTCTGTGATGATTTCACAAAACCCAACAAGTTCACACCAAAGGTCAATTTCCCACTTCCATTGATCCCTCAACTGCTCGATTCTGTCGCAAGGCATGAGCTTCTATCCATGATGGACGCTGTATCTTGTTATAATCAAGTACCTCTTGCCGAAGAAGACCAAGAAATAACTACCTTCATACCAGAAAGATGCCTATATTGCTACGCAGTTATGCCATTTAGACTAAAGAATGCTGCATCTACTTACAAACGGCTCATAACAAGAATGTTCAAAGATCATTTGGGAAAAATCATGGTGGTTTACATCGACGACATGATCTGTAAAAGCCTAAAGCGAAAAGATCATTGTCACAACCTACAAACAATCTTCGACATCCTTCGTACTTACCAGATGAAGCTCAACCCAAAAAAATGCCAATTCGGAGTTGTATCCAGCAAATTCTTTGGTCACTTGGTCAGTAAAAGAGGCATCGAGATCAATCCTGCACAAATAAAGGCTCTCATGACAATGCCATCTCATCGAGCAAAGAAATACGTTAAGTAGTTCGCTGGAAAAAATTGCCGCCCTTCACCGATTCATCTCCAAATCCTCAGACAGATGCAAACTTCTGTACCTTCTCCTTCGTGGAAATCCCACTCCTCATCATAAAAAGCAGCCAAGCGACATCATTTGGACCACAGATTGCGAGCTGGCTTTCCAGGATCTCAAAAGATACCTGGGCCCCCCCAACCTTGAGCACTCCAGTCGATGGCAAAATACTCACTATGTACCTCTCCATAGCAGACGAATCTATCAGCTCTGTCCTGATTCAAGAAGATACGGGAATAGAAAAACCAATCTATTTTATCTACAAAACTCTCACACCAGCAGAACGATGATACCCAACGATGGAAAAGCAGCTTCTTGTATTGGTATACAGTTCTTAGGAGCTCCGCCCATATTTCCAAGCTTATCCAATCAAAGTTATAACAAAGTACCCTCTCAAGCTTGTATTATCAAAGAAGGAAAAATCAAAAAGAGTTCAATAATGGTCTGTATTCCTTGGGGAGTATGACATCTCTTTCGAGCCTCAAATATTTTACAAAGGGAAAGCAGTTGCATATTTCTAGGCAGACTTTTTAGTTGAAGGCCCCGAATGGGAAGAACTTGAAGACGTACTTGCAGATGACTCAATTACCGAACCAGACGCATGGTCCTGAAGCACGGGATGGAGACTGCTTGCAGACGGGTCCGTAGGACCACGAAGATTAGGAATTGGCATCGTCCTCGTGACACCTTCCAACCATCACATCAAGATGGCCATTAAACGTAAATTCTGCGCCGCAAACAATGAGACAGAGTATGAAGCAGTACTTCATGGACTTGATCTTGCTTTAACACTTGGGGCGAAAGATATAGCAGTATACGTCGACTCCTTACTTGTCGCCAACCACTATAATAAAACGTTCAAAACTTCAGGGAAGATGGTTGATTATGCCGCCTTAGTTGATGAAAAAATACTCAAGTTCATAACCACAACGATCTCTTACCTCCCTCGAGCAGAAAATAGACATGCAGACGCTTTATCATATGTAGCAGCCATGCTCAAAAATAGTGAAAAAAGACATCTAGATTTTAAGGTTATTGAGCACTCCAGCCTTGATATCACCCATAGAATGCAAATCACAGTTGCCAAAGATGAAGATGAAGTTGAAGATGATTGGAGAAAGCCCTTCTTTGCCTATCTCAATTCCAACATTCTCCCAAGCAACAAATAAGAAGCCAGATAACTTTTAGCCAAATATCCTCGATTCAAAATCCAGAATGATGAACTATATCATAAAATAGGAGGAGGGCCCCATATCGAATGTATTTCACAGAAGCAAGCGCAAATCAGGATCAAAGAGCTACATGAAGGTATCTGTGCTACACACATATCTGGAAGATCATTGGCACAACGAGCGTTCACACAAGGATAATACTGGCCAAGGATGAGGCAAGACTGCAAAGATTATGTTCGTCAATGCTACAAATGCCAAATCCATGCTCGAGACATCAAAAGCCCAGCCCTCGACTTATATGTTAGCAATGTCCTCTGGCCATTCAAGAGATGGGGAATAGACATGATTGGTCCTTTTCACCCAGCATCGGGAAAAATATAATTCATCCTAGTCGCCACAGACTATTTCACCAAGTGGGTCGAAGCCGAACCCCTTAGCCACACCGACGAAAATGCAGTAATCAAATTTCTCTGGGAGCATATTATCTCGAGGTTTGGTTATCCAGAAATGATACACCCAGATAACAGAAAACAATTCATCAGTACGAAAGTCCTAAACTTCCTCTACAAATACAAGATCCAACTGTCTACTTCGGCACCTTACTACCCTCAAGGAAACGGCTAGGCCGAAGCAATCAATAAGAGTATCAAGTCTGGATTACGAAAGTGCCTCGACGACAAGAAAGGAAGATGGGTAGACGAACTACTCAATATTCTTTGGGCTTACAGAACAACACCTCGAACATCCATGGGCTGTACTCCATTCATGATGGCCTTTGGCACCAAAGCAGTAATCCCCTCTGAACTCGACCTTCCCAGTGGTCGAAGGAAACTCACTGATGAAGAAAACGAGTTGGGATTACTATGCAATCTCAACTATATCGAAGAAACACGTGATCAAGCCATCGTAAACTTAGAGCGATACCATGACACATTACAGAAAACATACAACAAGAAAGTCTGAGAAAGAAAATTCATCATAGGCGATCTTGTCCTTCGTCGAGTACAAGATCATACTCGGCCAAAAAGATCAGGCAAACTTTCTGAAAATTGGGAAGGACCGTATATTGTCAGTGACAAAAACGATAGTGGAACTTACTGGGTCGTGACAGAGGACGAAATTCAGCTCGAATATCCCTGGAATACAATGCAACTCAAAATGTTTTACAGATAGAGACTGTATATTCCTTAGACAAATCAAATAAAGTTCATCTTTACTATCATCTTTACAGAAAATCTTTTCAGACAACGCGTACTTATCTTTACAATTTGCATAGTCACGATCTATACTTTATAAGTATAAATCTCAAGTAGCACAATATCCATCGACAAGTTCTTTCCAATTACAGGAAAACAACTTGCAATCTTTACTTATAGACCAAAACATATCATGTTTTGCTCTCATCAAAGCCAGGTATCTCATTGAGGAAAATCTGGTACATCAGTTCATCTTGATGTATACTATAAATGTATACATTTGAACTCTATCAAGATAAATGATTTCCAATTAGAGGAATAACATCATTTGCAATCTTTACTTCTCGAGCAAAACATGTCTTGTTTTTCTCTCATCAAACCCAGGTACCCCATCAAGGAATATACCTGGTATATCAATTCATCTTGATTTATACTATCAAACATATATATCTGAACAAATGATATCCACTTCAAGTACATATCATTTGCAATGATCACATATTCTCAATCAATAATACTAAGTATTTAACCTTTTCAAAGAAGATATTTTACTAAATTACTTCGACATAAATATTAAGCAGTTAACATAATTGTCTCTGCCTCACTGACCATTTTTACAACTTTTTAAATTTATCTCAAACGTTCTCTCTCCAAAGTTACTCTACAGGAGGATCAGGAGAACACTCACTATCGCCAACAGTAACGTCATTCAGATTGTTCAACACATCATAGACATTAACACCTTCCGGAATCGTTAACACAGATTCCCTCGCCTCTTCCTCTGCATCCTCGATTTAAGGTGTCCCCACCGCCGACTCATCCTCTGATTTGATGAAAGGCAACATATTATCCTTTATAATCCCCTTATAGTATACTTTCCTTGCCATCGAATCATCGAGCTCCTTCGAGAAATTTTGTTCAATCAACACGCACTTTTCATACAGATCCTTCTCGACCTTGGCAATAGCATTCCTCCGGTCCTCATTCATCGCAGCTTTCTCGGCCTCAAATTCCTCATGTAGCCTCAAGATTTCTTCGTCTTTATCCTTCTTCGCCTCGGATACAGCTTTTTCCTTAGCCTCGGCCGCAGCTTTGTCCTTCACCTTCTCAGCATCTGCCTTATAACGATTCAACCTCGACTCCATCTTCTCCTTCTCTCTGATAACTTTATCTTTCTCCTTCATCAACTCACTCTCAATAGATTGATAGCCTTTGAACTGATTGGCCAATGGGCTCGAGTTGGCAATGAGAGGCGTCGCCTCATCGATAACTCCCAAAATTTGCATCAATGACATATTATCAATATTTGAATGAGGAACCAATTGCTCTAATCTCGCTAGTACAGATAAATTTCTCACCTTTGACAAACTTGCTTGTCCCTCGCTGAAGAATGACACCAAACTTCTCAAACTCACCTTGGTAGCCCTCAGCTTATCTTCCATCAATGCTGCTCCAACGGCGTAAACATCCAAATTCACATTCACCTCTACAGAAGACTGCTTCACGAACTTAGTTCCAGGCACTTCCAGACCCTTCTTCCCTACCCCAGCTTCCTTCCTCGAAGAGGTACTTGTCGAGCCCAATGGTGGTCGACCCCCAATGGTGCTTCTAGTCACCACCTTCGAACCTTCAGGCACACCAAACCTTCTCGATAACCTCTTTGGATCCTTCAGCTCATCACCTTCCTCAGCAGGGGAGGACCTCTATTTCATTCCCTTCTTCATCGACCGCTTCTGCATAGCATCTATTCCACTCGTTCCCTCGGTGGTATATTCAAACAAAGAAGGATTTTCCAATGGCAAAGCTTCCTCGACTTCTCTCTTGTTTTTTGCAGATATCTTCCCATCAATGGTAGACACTTCTGCTCCTTTACTTTAAAATCTTTTGACACCAGCCTCTTCGAACAAAGTATTCAGGTTATCTTGATCCCCAGCTAAAGAGTCATTCTGACCAAAACAATCCTTCCTTCTATTGTACAGTTGCTCCTTCACCTTCGAGCTCCTACCGATCTCCTTCAAAGCTGCACAAAAATAACATGATGTTAGTAAACCACACTGCAATAGTATAAAAATACAACTATTTGATAACAGTTTACCTAACCATAAACCTAAATGGAATGCCTTCCTTTACAAAGGCTCCCCGGGATTTCTCTTATCAAACTCATAGTTCCCTGATACCAAGAGCCTTTCATCACCATACTGCCCTCCAGTGGACACCATGTCATAAAAGAGGTTCCTCTTTTGAAACCTCGCCAGATAACGGTATCCCCGCTTCGCAGGGTTGATTTTCAAAAAGTAGTATACACAGATATCATCTACTGTAATCAACTCCTCCCCTCTCGCTTGTAGTTGATGGTTTATGACACCACAGACTCAGAACAAATCATACACATTCGGATCAACTTCTTCTGATCAGCTCAAAGAGGCAATTTTAACCCCTTCCTAATCTATTCTCGATGCACAAGAATCCCATCAAGAGGGATCCTTTGTGCAGTCATCTCATACTCGAACTCCTCTAGCCTGATGTCATCGAGAATTCCATATGTTTTCTTAAACCCGAGAATCTTCTTCGTCTCAGGTTTATCACCATAACATTCATTTTCATCTTCCTCAGCAACACCTTCACCATCACCCTCACCTTCTCGACCACAACCTTGTGGCGAGTGATCGATATCACTATCCGAATCATCACTATTTGATACCTCGACCTTTAGGGGTGGCACCACAGATTTTTCAACATTACGGGAACCCCCCACCCTATACTCACCTTCTAACTTCTTGACGCATGTGCTAACATCCGCGACCAGAGGCATAACATCTTCTGGTTTATCCATTATTTCTTTACCAGCTTTGTCAATTGATTCAGCCATTTTTATAAACCTGAACCTAGATTCCAGTTTTTAGCAAATTCTTTTAACAGCTGATACATATAATAGATGTTCATATATATATATATATATATATTTCACATAAATTTCAACATTTATAAGTTCATACATTAGCTATTTCATAATGCTATAATTGTCGAGCAAGTCTCCAATACAATAGCATTTTGTAATATTTTTATGATCATTCTGTTGTCGAAAATCTCCAATAACCCGTCATTATCATTACGAGTTTTGATAATCCCCAATAATAGATAAGCTAAATCATTTTTATTCTCGAACAAATACTAAACAAATTTCCCCGTTTAGTGCGTATTTGCAGGGACACTTTTCGAAGAATCTGCTCAGAAAGATATTTCCTGTCAAAATCAATCGAGTCAAAAAATCTTTTCAAATTTTCACACTCCTCGCCGTAATTCTTGGCAACATCACCCATCCTCCGGCATCCGATTGCTGAACTTCTAGAAAATAAACACCATGCAGTAGCACCATCACCACCCGTCACCCCCACAGTCGCGCCGTAACGGCAGCGACAACAACAACTCAGTCTCTCTCCACCACCAATCCCTTGATCATGCTCTCTACTTCGGTACTTCACCAAAATACTCTCACAACAATGACTACACCATCAGAACACCCCAAGCATCAACAACTCGACTAAATTCACGAAAATGCCCAAATTCACATTTTCTCAATTACTCTAAACACACTAACATTTGATTCAATTCCTTCAAACCCTTTATCCTACCTATCATTATCTACAATAGGTATTGATTACAAATCAAAAATACTACAACATGGAAGAACAACTACTTACAAAAAAGACGCGCTGCGTCGGTATCACTTGCCTTAGCTTGCTTGGCCCTCTCTATCAAAACACTGATCTCCTCTCTACCAATCGTTGCCAGCGTTTCCAACTCCAAACGGACAGCACTCTGAGAGGAAGAAAAATTTTCAAATTTTTTAAAATGTAAGCAGTCACCAGCCACATACCTATTTATAGACCAAAGGCAACTGTTCATGGCACCACTTCGAGACCGTTCGACAACTCGAGCATAACGTCTTTTTCTAACCTTCCCGAAGTCCTCCATACTTTTCCTTATGTGAGCAAGCAACCCAAGACATTGTTGCACCAAACTTTCAATGTTTCTATGCAACTCTTGTGGAACATCAATCCTCGATAACGAGAACCTAATCTTCATCAAAATAAATCGAATATGTATTTCCTTGTACTTAATCACATCACCTACAGGGCTACGCCTAGCCATCTCGAATTTTGTTTATACTTAAATGTTTACAACCTACATCTTATAATCACTCCATACCATATACTTCAAACATATTTAAATTGTAATACTTTAACATTCGAGATATCTCAACATCGAATACACCAAATTTAAATCGATAATAAAAGTAATAGAAGATAGCAAACAATTTTGATTGATTTGACATATTAAGTACATTTTACATTCGATATCTCATTTATTCGATCACATTACATTCTTCGACAACTACTTTACAGCGGTTACATTAACTTCATATTTTAATCTATCTATGCAACACAGCTTCTAGGAGCTCGAGAAGTTCCTTAACTTCGAGAAGATCAAGAGACTTTAAAAATAGTCTTTTTACCAGAGTCTGGCATTAACTCGAGGAACAGCCGCAGGCTTTTATCTGATGAAAGGGACACATTCTTCGAGAAACTGAATGAATCTCAAGTCATCAATTTTTGAAGTCCGAAGATGCCTTCGGACAACAACATGATACTCGCTTGATGGCTACCTTGAGGACTAATTTCCTGAGCAGAATAACCACTTTTGGTTCATCTTTAGGCCCATGAATTCTATGGTTATCACCTTCTACCCATATACATCCATGGTTATCACCTCTGAGATACCGGTATCTTCCAAGTTCAGATCAATGATACCTTTTTCTGCCCTCCTTGATGCAGAGTGACCCCTCTCAAAAATTTTCCAAACCATAAAATAACCAGTTACTCATCGCCCTATTTATAGATCAGTATTTAATGCAGCATTTATTGACCTCGGGAACAGATGTGGCCAGATACATTAAACCTCGGTAATGACATCTACACGGTCTACATTAGTCGACATCTTTCTCAAAGCTTCGACATTTCTTCTCGACACAACCACAAGTACTTCTGTCGATAATGGGGCGATGGTAGTAGCATATTTCCCAACATCGACATACTGAAGCCATTATAGAAATTCTCAAAGATCTTATCACAGCATCAAAAGCATAATGGCAGCAGACGGTTAATCTCGATCAAAACATGTACAGTTCAAGCACAGTTTTCGACCTTATACTTCAGCGATCAAGACTAAGTTCTCGACCTTGGAACTAGTCGTTGTACTCAGCCAAAGAGCCGTTGAAGATCCACAATGTTTTCCCACATCCTTAGGAATAGGAGAATGTCTTTCAAAATTTGTAAACCCTGCCTGTATCTCTATAAATTCAGGCAGGGTATGAGAGACAAGAAACAAGAGAGATCCCTCGAATCACCACTCTATCCTTTTTACCTCTTTACACTCACAAACTAGTAATAACTAGCAACCTACTTGATTTTTGCTCCAAAAACCCTCACCGAGGTTTTGGTTTTTCTCAGTTTCTCAGAGTTTCCAAGTAAAATCTTGTGCGTTTGTTAAGTTATTCTTCTCTTCTTTATTAAAATATTGGCCAGGATCATCCCACTGGAAAATCCGCCATTACAGATAGTAGTTCTTATGCAGGCAAAATCATCAAGTAAGGGAAGTACTGTAGGCGAGTTGGACTTTGTAGTATTCTTCGATCACATATAACAATAAAAAGGTTTTTGGGAACATATGCATTTTTTGACAGGACAACACTTTCTCTTTTCACATGTTGAGTCAGCGGGTACGAAAAGTACCGCAGACGAATTTTGACTCGTCTTAGTCTCGGAGATACTTCTTCTGAGTTCAAAATTTATGGATGAATTTTTTGTAGCAGGGGAGTTTTGATAGGTCGCCCAGGAAAATGATTCTTGGGTTTTAGAAGAGGCTTTTATAAAGTTGGATCCATTTTTAATTATGGGAATTATACCAAGTTGCAGAATTTGTGGGCGAATTCTTTTTAGAGAGGGAGAGTTGATAAGTCACGTGGTTGTACCCACGACCGCGCATAACACGTTTCGTACATCATGTGTGTACCCTCTTATTTAGTTTATACTATCTAGTTTAATTGCATTATAATTAGGAGAAGTCTCCTAATTAGAGCCTAGTTAGGGTTTCTATTAGTCCTAGGTCTCTTCTCTTATAAAAGAGAGCCTAAGCTTAGTTTATTTGGTATGTTAGTTTTAGTGTGAGAAAATGCTTAGACTTGGAGAGAAAATTGTAATGTTTGGGGTGAATCTCATAAACTTCATAATAAACTAAGCTTGTAAAGAGAGGGGTTCACATTATCAATGATTCCAATCATCAGGAAGCCTTACCGAAGAAAACCAACCTCAATCCAAAACCCTTGTTGAGGATTAGATAAACAATGGGAGAAGAGAAGAATATCTTGCCATTGACGAAGGAGAAGTCGCTGGTGCCTAGGGGTAGTCTAGAGAAAGAGGGACCTATCGCAAATAAGATTGAAGAAACTTACGTGTAGTTCGAACAAGTCAGTAGACATAACAACCAACAGTTTTGTCGTCGAAAATATGCAAAATTTGGGGCGTTATTCGAACAACTTTTAGGTTTGCTCGAATGGGAGGCACCAGGCAGTTGGTGAAGACGATGCTGGCATGCCGTAAGGGCAAGGAATACAAGGCACAGGCAGGCCACAACAAATGCACAGGTTGGGTAGACCACGACCAAGGTACAGGGCATAGTGTTGTGGGATGCTAGGTACTGGTAGCGCAGGGTACGACCCTGGCATAGGGTAGAGTAGTCTAAAAAACTGGGCAAGGTACTGCGGGCTCAGGCCAGGGCATGCTTACTAGTGGTACGGACATGCCTCTACTACATACAAACCTCATTGTTGCTCAACATATATTGCACCCAATTGATTGGGATAAACTCCCAATCTTTGATGAGTCTCCAGAAGAGGTAATTACTTTGAAGTTTATTAATCCATTTAGGCAAGAGTTTGAAAATCTTCCAAGTATAGTGATATGCAAGTTTTTGGCGAATACGGATAGTACTTCACACAGGTTTTTTTGGGCAACAAGATAGTATGTCTTCTGCAGGTAAAATCATCAAGTATGGGATGTACCGTGGACGGGTTTGTATTTGTACTGTTCTTCGAGTGGATATAACAATAAAAAGGTTTTTGGGAATATATGGGGTTTTCGGCACGACAACACTTTCTTTTTTCACATCCAGAGTCAGCCGGTACGGAAAGTACCGCAGGCGAATTCAGACTCGTATTAGTCCTGGTGTTAACTCTTATGAGTTTAAAATTCGTGGTAAATTTTTTTTGCACCAGGGGAAAGTTGATAGGTCACCCACGAAGATGATTCTTGGGTTTCAGAAGAAGCTTTTACAAAGTTGTATCCATTTTTAATTACGAGAATTATATCGAGGTTCAGAATTCGTGGTTGAATTCTTCTTAGAGAGGGAGAGTTTATAAGTCACGTGGTTGTACCTATGACCACGCATAACACATTTCGAATATCACGTGTGTACCATCTTATTTAGTTTATGCTATTTACTTTAATTGTATTATAATTAGGGGAAGTCTCCTAATTAAAGTCTAGTTAGGGTTTCTATTAGTGCTAGGTCTCTTCTTCTATAAAAGAGAGCATAAGCTTAGTTCATTTGGTATGTTGGTTTTAGTGTGAGAAAAGGCTTAGTCTTAGAGAGAGAAAGTGAGATTGTAAAGTTTAGGGTAAATCTTATAAACCCTAGGTCTTTGACCTTTATTTTATGCAACAGAGAGATCTTAGTATTAATCAAGGTTAATTTAGCTTCCGCGTTATTAGCTTTCTAACAATAACTATGATGAGATATGAATTCTTACTACAGGAAGCGCTAGGAAATGCGTCTGCATTGTTAATGCACCTGCCAAAAATTATGGCAGTGATCTTCAGAAGCTTAAATAAATTATAAATAAAATTAAAGATGTCTTTTCCTTAACCTATGTTTATTCACCAAAATATATTCACTTTCATCAGACTCGCTGAGACTTTGAGAAGCTCTTAGAATAGATAGTAGTAATTTAGGTTTGGCTAGAAGTTCTAAATAATTCATTTTCAGGGATAGAGATGTTTTCTTCAAAATCAGCAAATTGTAGGGAAAGATGAAAAGATATCCAGGGATAGAGATCGAGGAAAAGAATGAGTCAAAGAGAAAGGTTAAATATGGGATGTAATGAGTTCGTCAGATCTATCTATATATATAAGATACCAAAAATATGGGGGAAATAAGTGATGTTTTAAGTTCATCAGATCAATCTCGATAAAGTAAATATCTTGAGGTATGTAGAGTTTGGTACCAAAACATTGAATCGGGATGGAATAATTAAAATACATGACAACCCTTACATACAACAAATGATAAACATTGTGAAAACAGACAAGTTAACGCGTGCTAATTTGAAAAAGTGAGTATTTCAACATGTGTTAAATTGAACAACACGTGTCTAGTTCATTTCAATGCGTGGATGAAACAACGAAAAATACGGGAAGTGTTTTATTTGAACTAATGACAACCAATGCATTAATAATGATTTTGATAAATAATAATGAAAGCAAGGATAAATGACTACCAAAGCATAGGTAAATAACAATAAAAGCAGTACACAGTTTTAAGAAAAAAAAATGACAATGTAAGATCAGAACAACTAAAATTGCCGTGAATGGGTGTTGTTGTAGAGTAATAGGTATAACTTATTTTAATATAGCTTGATTTGATGCATCGTTTAATGGAGAGATTTCTTCCCATAGAGTATGATGAATTTATAGTCATCCATGAGGGGCGGTTGAAGTTCCTTTATGATATAAATGAAATAGTTTATAAATGACAACGTATGAAGTTCCTTTATGATGGTGCTTTTTACCTTCTCAAATTCCTTCAACATATTCATGCGTTTATCGGTAAATTTTAATGTGTGGATGAAATAGCAAAAAATACGGGATGCGTTTTAATTTGACTAATGACAACCAATGCATTAATAATGATTTGGATAAATAGTAATGAAAGTAAGGATAAATGACAAGCAAAGCATACGTAAATGAAAATTAAAGCAGTACGCAGTTTCCTGAAGAACAAAAATGACAATGTAAGATTAGAACAACCAAAGTCTGATAAGTTCAAATGAAATAATATGTAGTAAACGTAAAAACAAATGCTAAGAAATACATAATTCTCCAGTTCCTAGTAACTTTGAAAACTTCATAATAAGATTGTAGAAGAAACTTAAGTAATACTCTCCACATGGTCGAGAAAAAGTAAATAAAACGCAATCGCGCACCGGCTTTGGTCATCATCAATCCTGGAAATAGCATCCGTGTCTCTTAAGTTTTGAGCGAAGGTAAACAACCACTGTTCGGAATAAAAGGGGGCAAATCACAGCGTGAAAGCACAATGTGATTGAACAAGAACTGAAGAAACTAACTCTAACCAATATAAATTAAATCCAAGCAATAAACACATACACAAGGTTTAAATTTAGGTAGAAACCCAAAATGATCAAAACCACCCCCGACATGTATGACAAATTTATTATCAGTTAGAGTTACAAGAAGTTCTAGAGAACATTTTATCTCACCTCTACCCTTACAGATAATTCCCAGCAGGAAACCCAAGAAAGAAAACCCAAGAAATCTCTCCAGAGTAAAACACTAGATTTTTCCCTTTTCTCTATCTAATTCTTTTTCACACTTATAGTGGATTTGAACTCACACTCAATATTTATAGGCTTTCTATTAGGCCATCAGCGAAGTATGCATTACGAGACAAACTATCGCCTCCCAAAAATGAACTTACAAAACAAGCACTGCAGTTTTCATTCGAACGACATACAGTCTCGCTCGAACGACTTTAACGTAAAGCTTTTTTGTTCGAACGACTTTATATCTCGTTCGAACGTCTTCCTCTATTCCTCAGCAAAAAAAATTGTTTCTTCTGCAGCACTCATCGAATATCCTTGTCGCATTGCCCCTATGGACACTTCTCAATCAAGAGAATTACACGAGTCTAGGTTTTTCCTAGATCTACCAATTAGAACCCCTTTTTTGATCATCTTTGTTGACCGTGCCATTGCTCCACCTTAAACTAAATTTCCCTTTCGAGAAATCTTCATAGCTTTATCGGTACATGCAATGATCAATATAAAAAATGACGTCTTAAAGACCCGCAAGTGTACGGTGTACCGTTGAGTACAAGAGAAAGCGGGGATGTATCTAAAGAGACTTGTGGTACGAATTACACTTCGAGCTACTAATTTTATCCAATAATAATTAATTTGTTTTGTTAGTTTTTATAAGTGAAGAAATTAAAATAAAATTTAAACTAGAAGTGGTGTTGATACGATTAGAAAAGAAACCATGGCGTGATTCCACTTTATCCATTGTAACCTTGAGATAGTGTACCTAGTTAGAGTATTTACGAATTCTCGTATCGCATATCCTTAGTCGGGTATATGCAACACATCATGAGATAAGATAATTAGTAATTGGAAACTACCTATAAATCAACTTACTCAACCATGGTCTGGTTGATAAGCATAGATTATGATATCTTCTCCATGTTCATAACCTATCTTGTTATGGTCAAACAAGATGGTTACTTAGATTCCATATTCTTCCTAATCCTACCTATGATCAAGCATAGGATGAAAGAATATAAATATGCATTATGCCAGGATAAAGAGAATATAATTTCTCTAACTAAACTACACAATCTATACTAAGGCTATATTAGATGGAGCTTCCTCTAGCCATGGCTTAGAGGTTTAGCTACTCATCCCTTTGATTATTACCATAATACTATTATTACAATAAAAGTAAAAGATAAGAAGAAGAGAAGAACAAGAACTTTATTGCTTTGTACCTTTTGATTTACACTCTCTAAGATGTCCCTCATGAGTGGGATTCCCCTCCTATTTATAAAGTATAGGAGGGGTTACAGAATATCAGCATAAATGAGAAATCCTCTAAACAATTTCTTTCATTATGCATAAAATATAAGAGCTTTAAAATCCCTTATACTCCATGCCTTAGCCCATACACAAAATGATATGGCCTGATAATCTCCATTAATGCATCTTTAATGATCTTTATTGGACCTTTGGTTAACAATTGCTATGGGAATGAACTGTTGGAGTGTACAAGACATTCTTCTTTCTTGAGAACCATAAAAACGTATAACTTCTTTATCATGTAACCGATTCCTATAAATACAAGCAAAAACACTATTAGTATCATATTAAATTAATAAATGACAAGTTATATATAAATTTAGGAGTTGCACATGTAAATATTGCGTATCTGCCAAATATCCCCCAACTTATATTTTGCTAGTCCTCGAGCAACTGTAAATAAAAACTATTTTTGCAGGTTACGCAGTTGCAACAAGCCGTTAAACCCCCAGGTTCCCCTGGTGGACGAGTGTTTTCTCGTGAGGGTTTACAGTGATTATACCCACAAAAATTGATAATGATACTTTGGCAAATCTAGATTACAAATGGCTCATTTCATGTCAACTTATCCATACTTTCTTATGACAAGAAAACATTATGACAT
Organism: Kingdonia uniflora; assembly: GCA_014058105.1. Lineage (NCBI taxonomy): Eukaryota > Viridiplantae > Streptophyta > Magnoliopsida > Ranunculales > Circaeasteraceae > Kingdonia > Kingdonia uniflora. The sequence continues at coordinate 193,619 of JACGCM010002352.1, forward strand.
AAATTTCCTTAAAAATCATTGTTTCCCAAGTGTACCATAGAATATTATTTACAAAATCCGAAACTAGAAATACTACCTCATGCTTAGATAGAGATTCAAACTTTTTCCATAGCTATATCTCAGTATAGTGAAGATAGTGTTATAACACAATAAATTGTATAGAATAGTTGAGTTAGTGTTTGGTAGTTTAGTACTTATTGGAATAAATTTATCGGTTAGTTCGACAAGAGCCTTAGTAAATTCGTGTTCCTGGTATCCTTTTTTTACGAGCCTCTTTTTCTTTTCATATATGGTTTCTTAGTGAAGCATCTATAATAAGGAGTTTTGATCGACAATCCCCGCCAGTTGGCTAAGGTTGCCAGGGTTTAATGCCCCTCCCTAGGCCCAAGATTCTCACAAGTAACACTTTCATGCTCCCTTCACATAGTTCATGGTCATAGTTGAGATTAGTGATAATTTTTCTTCTTTCAGTTCTTAATCATGCGAGTATGCCTTGCAACGTGAAAGTTTTCGAGCAAGTTTGGCTTTTTTTTAATACTTTCTGGAATGAACTTATTCTCAAGCAGTTGTCTCCCTTGGAGTGAATTATTCCTAGTATAAATACTAAATTTTCTATATTCTGGTTAAAAACTCTGTTGAAGGTATTGATAGTATAACTATAGTGAAGTGCAAGTTTTGAAAATATTCTTAGAACAATCTGAGTTTTTCACTAATCACAAGGTAATATATCGAGTTTATGAAGACGATAAATAAATATTCTAGTGTACACTTGGTAAAATATCAAATTTTCCAATCAACATATCATTTTTCCTAAATAAAATTAGCTTAAGTGTTGGAAATTTGCCAAAAGTATATCATTAATTGCCAAAGAGTCATTATTTTTCTTTTTATCAAAAAATATATAAAAAATAGTTTTTCTACCCTCAAACTTAAATAAAACATTGTCCTTAATGTTTGAGAACAAAATTTAATACATGGAATGGGAAATACAAACTAAAACTTCACACCTGAATGCGCCTTAGGTTACCTCCCAAGAAGCGCTAAGTTTTACCATCTTCAGCCAGACGAATGTACCCCTAAACTTGAATATTATGATATAGGCCTAAAGGGGTACAAAGTACAATAATTGATCAACTATCTAGGTTGCAAGTTCTCCTTAAATAACCAAGGAACACAAATTTTTTATTTATCCTTGAATAACTAGATAATAGAAAAATAGTGGTTCTCCTTATTTGCACGTAATTGTGTTCATGATACATAAAAATAACTCAGAGTCTAATCCCTCAGGATAAAGATTTTTCTTATTTAATTTATGGGGAATCTCACTTTGAGATATTTTGCAAGGTATAACCCCATACATCAAAAATGTATCTTGATATTCATCATTTTCCAAAAAGTGACTTGAACCATTAAAGTGATGTCGGTCGGGTGGTTTTGGGTCAGGCTCAAGTTTGTATAACTTAGTTACAGGTGATTATTCTTGTACTATTTTAAGAATTACGGGGAAAATAGAGTAGGTGCAACTAGAGTTATCGCTCAACAAATCCTTAAATTCATTAAAAATTATGGTACCCCCAAGTGGCTTATGAAATGAAAATGTAGGCATATGTATAGGGAGGGCTGGTGAAGGAGTGACCAAAATAGAATCAACCCCCAATAATAGTGATATATCCCGTAAAGAAGGGTCGTCCACCCACTGGTTTTCAACATTACAATTTTTGTCAGGTGGACACGGCTCAAGGCAAGTTTGAGGTGACTCATAAGAAAACTGGGAAGGAAATTACAAGTTGATAATATCTGCAATAGGTTTGGCAATTTTCAGTTTCTTAACTTTGGTACAAATATCATCATCTACAAATTCCTCGCATGTTATCGTATAATGAGACGGTGATTCAATATATTCATATTTTATCTCATCATCATCATCATCAGAAAAATCAATAGAGGAAAGGGAAAAATATTTAGTCTCGGTCATAGTTTCCTTGAAAGAATTTATTGGGTTGACATATGAAAGGAAGGATGGTGACATTAGTGGTTGAATGCTGAGGGATAAATTTGGAGGTGATGGATAAAGAATTGTATTGGACATGCTAGCTACTTCTTCAAGATCTTCTTGTGACATAGGATCGTCGACCTTAAAAATGTTCATCTTCTAAATCTGTTTTGTATTATGGTATACATTCACCCCACGGGGAAAATATTCCTTGATTACGCTTGAATTCATCAATTCTAAATCACAAAAGGATTTAATTTTGGATTGTTCTTCTTCATTGCTTAGAAGTTTTTCGTGCTCTATTTCACTCCACGTGGTTGGCAACTGAGTTATCTAAGTCTCTAATCTAAAGATAGTTTAGGTTGTAGAAGTTTGATGTTGCAACTCATTTTACTGAAATTAAAGTATTTGTTTTTGAAATTGTAAAGCTTGTTATTGATTCTCAATTACTTATTGCATGAAAAGTGATATCGTATCCTCCAAAGATGGTTTGAGTAGAGTGGGTGGGAGTTGATTAGATGACTGGACAGATGGATGGGTACGCATATAGGAGTGAGGCTGGAAAGGTTCCACGTATTGAGAGTTTTGGTGATCTCATGATTAAAAATGATTTTGAGGTTGTTGTGGGATGTCGAATTGTGAGTTGTATGGATTCCAATGTTCTTGCATGTATGACATTATGAAATAAAAGCAACACTCAATGCAATAAGCAACCAATCAAACCTAAACTCTAGCACATCAACATATTTTATAAGTAATAAATAGGTCACCTCTATATTCTTCTTTGTTCAAAATGGGTAGGATGGCAAAAGGCTTTGGCTCCTATACTCTCCTACATCACTATACTAGTACCAACTTAAAGAAGATGCTCAGTCCTCACGCCCGAGAGAGTCGCCTTATCGTATGTCGGGACTCAGAACGCTGACGTCATAAACCTACAACCAGTATTTTGTAGTGCCAGGCTGAGACCGTATCCTATGAACCCATGTTTGTACCCCGGCCAGGTGCACCTATCCACTGGGTGATGAAATCCCGTGGGAATCTTGCTACTCTATTTTATTATCAGTTATTTTGAGGTATGGGGCGTTCAATTTTCGTGTGATACAAATTTCTTCGTATCCCTAATGGGTGGGCCCACTTGTTAGAAATCTTTTAGGGTGATGAAATTCTGCAAGTCTCTAATAGTTTTTACCTTTACTAATGTTGGAATGAAAATAATTTAAACACAACAATAGGTCAATCCAATCATAATAATTTTTTTATTAGAGTAGCGTATATTTGTACAGTCTACACGACTTGATATGTCCCTAGTGCTAGGGCGGAATGGATTGGATCCCCTTCTATATGTCAAGTTTAGAAAAGTACTAACCTACAGGAAGTGCTTCTCGGTATAGCTGCAGCCGCCCCTTCACTTAGGGGACGAAAGAAGGAAGTGCCCTTCACTCAGGGGGAACAAGAAGAATTTTGTTGAAGTGACCTTTGAGCTTCTCATATTTCCGTTCACTGCACCTTCCAAGCTTTATGTTCCTTTGTCTTGTTTACTGATGCCAAAAATTATTAAAGTTCAACCAGTCTGTGTTCACGGGAGAATGGCGGAGTGTTCATCAAAGATTACTAAGCAATTGCATGGATTGTTTTTCTTCACAGTTCGATCAAATCTTTCAAAACCAAAACCGTGCAAGATCAGTATGTCACAAGTGGCCATATGCAAGTATTATATGGGCTTTTGGATACAAAAAAAATTGAGCACATGTAAAATGATATATTTAAAGATTAGGTATTGTTGATTTTCAAATGATCATAAAATAACTTAAGCCCACCACCGCACGTAACCAACTTGTCCCAACATACCACTTAGTGGTCAATCCCCTCAGTAACAAAGATACAAACCCAAGTGGTCAGCAAATAGATTATTAAAAATAATAGTAATTGTAATTAATGTTAAAATTTAAAACACAAGATTTGCATTCAAAATTCCCCAACACCCGTGCAATTACATTATAACATAGTGCTTAATACAATAATGTCAAGTACCAACTGTTTGGTTTAATTTTGAAAACTAATCACTCATATCTCAAGCACTAAGTATCAAACAACATCGTTTGTACTCATGCAATACGAGATCTAAAATAGAAAAGAGAAAAGGAAAAGGAAAATTGGCTTAAAATAAGCAACTCAAATATAAAATGCACCTTTGAAGTCCCTAGAAATGGCGCCAAAAACTTGATCGATATAAAAATGGACGTCTTAAAGACCTGAAAGTGCACGGTGTACCGTTGAGTACAAGAAAAAGTGGGTTCGTATCCCAAGAGACATGTGGCGTGAATTATACTTCGAGCTACTACTTTTATCCAATAACAATGAGTTTTTTTTTGTTTTGATAGACAAGTAATATTTACGTTTACAACTCCTAAATTTAAATTTACCAAGTCATTTATTAAATAAATGTGGCACTAATAGTGCTTTTGTTTGTATTTATAGAAATCGGTCACATGATAAACAAGTCGAACATTTTTTCGGTTTTTAACGAAGAACAAGGGTGATACACTCTAACAATGATTCTTATTTGAAGTTGTCAACCAAAGGCCCATGCATGGAAGCCCATTGAATAGAATTAGATATAGATATTATTCTCATGAGTTGTAATATATATGCATGATTCTAGGTATTTTTTAAGGGATTTTATATTAATGGTAATATTTTATAAACCCTTCCTATACTCTATAAATAGGAGGGGAATCCCACCCATGAGAGAGCATATATGAGAGTCTAAATCAAAGTTCAATAAGCAATAAAGTTCATCTTCTTCTCTTGCTCTTGTATTTTAAATTTATCGTAGTAATAGTAGTATGGCAATGATCAAAGGGATGAGTAGCTAATCGTCTTAGCCAAGGCTAGAGGAAGCTCTACCCAATGTAGCCTTAGTGCAGATTGTGTAGCTTAGTTAGAGTAATTACTTTCTCTTTATCCTGGAATATTTCATATTCCTATTTCTTTATCCTGTGCTTGACCATAGATAGGATTAGGAGGAATAATGAATTTATGTAACCATCTTGTTGGGCCATAACAAGATAGGTTAGGAATATGGAAAAGAGAACATAATCCATACATATCAACCGGACCATGGTTGAGTAAGTTGGTTTATGAGTAGTTCCTAATTATTAAATCTCTTGTATCTTTTGATGTATTGCATATTCCCGACCAAGGATATGCGATACAGGAACTCATAATTTACTTTAATTATTTATGCTATCTAATGGTTAAAAGAGTGGAATAGAATCAATGCCTTCATTTCCACTCCAATTTATCTTGTTATTTGTTTCGTTCTTCTTTTTATTTTAAAACCTACACAAACTCGTTGTTATTAGATAAAACTAGTTGCTCGAAGTATAATTCTCACCATAAGTCTCTAGGGATATGACCCCACTTACCCTTATACTTAACGGTACACCGTGCACTTGCAGGTCTTTTAAGAAGTCAATTTAAAATCGATCAAGTTTTTGGCGCCATTACCGGGGACTTGCAAAGTTGCGTTTTATTTTTGAGTCGTTTTATTTTAAGCCAATTTTTCTTTCTTTCTTTCTTGTTTTTTTCTTTTTTTTTTGGATCCGAAAACAAAGTGATTGAGTGATTGGCTTAAACTTTCTTGGCGCTACAGTTGCTGTGAAGTCTGTCCCTGAATGTTTTACAGATTTTGATCATCTATACTTCACAGTTGGGAAATACGTTTACTAAGAAAGTTTTAGATAACTCAAAACCCTTTCCGAATTGCTATAGATCATATTTTTTTTGTTTAGTCGTTTGAGAGTTACAGCCATTTGAAAAAATAGTTAAAAATAGTCCCTGTAAAGGACGCCGTGTTCATTAATCACTTGTTTTGAGCTGTCGAAAAACTAAATTCTAGAAAACTTCCTTCTTGAATATCTTTCCTTTCTGAATTATATTTCCAAATTAATATTATTTAATGCACTCTCTCAACCGAGCTGAAAGATATGTGCATTTGAAAATTAGGACATCATAGACTTATAATAAACATAAAAATTGAATTAATATTGTTGTCGCAAGTTCACAAATCCTTTTCTCTTGTTTTGCAGGATAGTCACAAAGTTGAAAATGAGACGGACAATACGCAAAGCTAAAAGCATCATCAAATCAATCTTTCTTGTGCCCCCTAAGTGAAGGGGCGGCTACAGCTACATCGGGAAACACTTCCCGTAGGTTGGTACTTCTTAAAACTTGATATCTAGAAGGGGTACATATCCGCTCCGCCCCGGCACTAGGGCATATAAAGTCGTGTGGACTGTACAAATACATGCTGCTCTAATAAAAAAATTGTTGTGGCTGGATTGACCTATTATTGTGTTTAATATTCTTTTTCATTCTAACATTAGTAAAGGTAAAAACTGTTAGAGACTTGCGGGATTTCATCACCCAAAAAGCTCTCCAAAAAGTGGGACCATCCCTTAGAGATACGAAGAAATTTGTATCACACAAAAATTGACCGTCTCGGACCTCAAAATAACTGTTAATAAAAAAGAGTAGCAATATTCCCGCAAGATTTCATCGCCCAACGGATAGGTGTACCGGGCAAGGGTACAAACACGGGTTCGTAGGATACGGCCCCAGCCTACCGCTGCGAAATACTGGTTATTGGTTTGCGATGTTATCGTTCTGAGTCCTGACGTATGATAAGGCAACTCGCTCGGGCGTGAGTACTGAACATCTGCTTTAAGCTGGTACTAACATAGTGACGCATGGGAGCATAGGAATCAAAACAATTTTCCCTCCTACCCATTTTGAATATAGAAGAATATAGGAGAGACCTAATTATTGCTTCTAAAAAATGTTAATGTACTAGAGTTTAGGTTTGATTGGTTATTTATTGCATTAGTTGTTACTTTTATTTCAAAATGTAATACATGCAAGAACATTGGAATCCATACAGCTCACAATTCGACATCCTGCAGCAACCTCAAAATCATTTTCAATCATGGGATCACAAAAATTATCAATACGTGAAACCTTTCCAATCTTATTCATATATCCAGGCCCATCAGTCCACCCAATCATCCAAATATTTCCCACCCGCTCCACCAAAACAATCTTTGGAAGATACCCTTGCTCTCTTTATGCAACAATCAATAGAAAGCCAAAAACAATTAACGGAAAGCCAAAAATAAGCGATACAATTTTAACAACAAATGATACAATTCCAACAACAGACTTTGCTAAATCATAACTTTACGACCTAATCTATCTCTAGATTAGAGACTCATATAACTCAGTTGTCAACTACGTGGAGTGAAATAGAGCATGAAAAAATTTTAAGCATTAAAGAAGAACAATCTGAAGTTAAATCCCCTTGTGATTTAGAAATGAATGAATTCAAGCGTAATCAAGGAATATTTTCTCCGTGGGGTGATGGATACCATATTGTGAGACAAATTTAGAAGATGAATATTTTAAGGTCGACAATCCTATGTCACAAGAAGATCTTGAAGAAGCCCTCAACATTCAACCATCGATTTTACCCTCAATCATTTCATTTGTCAACCCAATAAATTCTTTCGAGGAAACTATGACCGAGACTGAATATTTTTCCCTCTTCTCTAATAATTTTTCTGACGATGATGATGGCGAAATAAAATATGAACATATAGAATCACCGTCTCATTATACGATAACATACGAGGAATTTGTAGATGATGATATTTGTACCAAAGTCAAAAAATTGGAAATTGGCAAACTTGTTGTAGATGTTATCAACTTTCCCTTTCCTTTTCAGTCTTCTTATGAGTCACCTCAGCCTTGCCTTGAGCCGCGTCCACCTGACACAAATTATAATATTAAAAACCAGTGGGTGGATGACCCTTCTTTACAGGATATATCACTATTATTGGGGGTTGATTCTGCTTTGGTCCTTCACCAACCACGCCTATACTTATGCCTGCATCTCTATTTCACAAGCCACTTGGGGATAGCATAATTGTTAATGAATTTGCGGATTTCTTACGCAATAACTCTAGTTGTACCTAATCTATTGATCAATGTCTAAATTATTTCAAGTACTGGGATGGCCCCATAATTCTTAAAATAGTACAAGCATTATCACCTGCAACTGAGTGATACAAACTTGAGCCTGACCCACAACCACCTGATCGACATCACTTTAATTGTTCAAGTTACTTTTTGGGAAATGATTAATATCAAGATAAATTTTTGGTGTATGGGGTTATACCTTGTAAAATATCTCAAAGTGAGATTCCCCATATATTAAATAAGGAAAATCTTTATCCTGGGGGATTAGACTCTGAGTTATTTTTATCTATCATGATTGCATCAACACAATTAGGTGCAGATGAGGAGAACCACTATTTTTCTATTATATGGTATTCAAGGATAAGGACAATTTTGGTGTTCCTCGGTTATTTAAGGAGAACTTGCAACCTGGAAAGTTCATCACTTATTGTACTTTGAACCCCTATAGTACCATTATAAATCATTTAAGTATGGAGGTACATTTGTCTGGCTGAAGACGTAAAACTTAGCGCTTCTTGGGATACAACCCTTGACATATTCAGGTGAGACATTTTAGTTTTCTCTTCCATTTATTTTCTTGTTCACCAACATTGAGGGCAATGCTTGATTTAAGTTTGGGGTTAGGAAACCATTTCTTGATATGCTTTTTGAAGAAAAGTAAAATAATGGCACTTTGACAATTTATGATATATTTTTGGCGAATTTCCAAACACATAAACTGATTTTACCTTGACATAAATATTATGAAAAAGCCTAAAATTTAAAATTGTACCAAGTATACACTAGAATATTTTGGAATATCTTAAGCTAGATGTACTATCTTTTTATTAGCGACTAATTCAAGTTATCTTGACATATTTTGGAAACGTACACTTCACTGTAGTTTTGCAATTAATACCTTCAATAGATTTTTGCTCAGTATAAGGGAAATTTAGCATTTATGTTAGAAATAGTTTGCTACAAGGGAGACAACTGCCTAAGAATAAGTTCACTCCTAAGAAAAAAATAAAAATAAGCCAAATGTGCTCTAAAAACTTTCACGCTGTAAGGCTACTCGCATGATTAAGAATTGAAAGAGAAAAAATTATCACCAATCTTGAGTTTGACCATGAACTATGTGAAAGGAGCATAAAAAATGTTACTTCTGAGAATCCTGAGTCTAGGTCATGATGGGGCACCACACCCTGGCAACCTTCGCCAACTGGCAGGGATTGTCCACCGAAAACTCCTTGTTACGGAGGCTTCACTAAGAAACAAAGTACTCAAAAGAAAAGGGTTACAAAAGAAAATAAAAAAGTAAAATTCTAGGAAGACGAATTGACTAAGGTACTTGTCGAACTGACAGTGAAATTTATTCCAGTGAGAACTAGACTACCAAAAATTGAGTAAATTATTCTAGACAATGTATTAGGCGATAAAACTATTTTCATTGAACACTCAAATATAGCTAACGCAAAATACTAGAATCTCTTTCTAATCTTGAGGTAGTACCTCTAGTTTTGGATAAGCTTAAAATAATCTTTGATATAATTGGGAGAATATCAAGTTTAAGGATTTTTTCATTGGTATATTTTTGTCACAACTAAGTAGGGTTAAGTTCATAGGAAATGAGTCATGTGTATTCTAGAATTGTTTAAAATGTCATTATTGACTTTTGTGGGTATAGTCACTGCAAACCCTCATGAGATAACACTCGTCCATCAGGCTAAACCTGAGGGTTTAACGGCTTGTTGTATACGCTAAATGTAACCGCGTGATATGTGAAAATGGATTTTGTTTACTTTTGCTCGAGGACTAGCAACATATAAGTTCGGGGGTATTTGATAGACACATAATATTTACGTGTACAAATCCTATGTTTACATCTACCTAGTCATTTATTAAATAAATATGATACTAATAGTGCTTTAGTTTGTATTTACAGAAATTGGTCACATGATAAACATATCGTACATTTTTTTGGTTTATAACGAAGATCATGGGTGATGCACTCCAACAATGATTCATATTTGAAGTTGTCAACCAAAGTCCCATCCATGGAAGCCCATTGAATAAAATTAGATATAGATATTATTCTCATGAGTTGTAATATATATGCATGATTTTAGGCATTGTTTAGGGGATTTTATATTAATGGTAATATTTTGTAAACCCTTCCTATACTCTATAAATAGGAGGGGAATCCCACCCATGAGAGAGCATCTTGGAGAGGTTAAATCAAAGTTCAATAACCAATAAAGTTCTTGTTCTTCTCTTGTTCTTGACTTTAAATTTATCGTAGTAATAGTAGTATGGCAATGATCAAAGGGATGAGTAGCTAATTTTCTTAGCCAAGGCTGGAGGAAGCTCCACCCAATATAGCCTTAGTGTAGATTGTGTAGCTTAGTTAGAGTAATTACTTTCTCTTTATCCTGGAATATTTCATATTTGTATTCCTTCGTCCTATGCTTGACCATAGCTAGGATTAGGAGGAATAATGAATCTATGTAACCATCTTGTTGGACCATAACAAGATAGGTTAGGAACATGGAGAAGAAAACATAATCCATAGTTATCAACCAGACCATGGTTGAGTAAGTTGGTTTATGGGTAGTTCTCAATTACTAAATCTCTTGTATCTTTTGATGTATTGCATATGCCCGACCAAGGTTATGCGATACGGGAACTCGTAATTTACTTTAATTATTTATGCTATCTAACGGTTAAAAAGGGTAGAGTGGAATCGATGCCTTGATTTCCACTCCAATTTATCTTGTAATTTGTTTCGTTCTTCTTTTTATTTCAAAATTTGCACAAACTCGTTGTTGCTGGATGAAACTAGTAGCTCAAAGTATAATTCCCACCATAAGTGTCTAGGGATATGACCCCGCTTACCCTTAACTTAATGGTACACCGTGCACTTGCAGGTCTTTTAAGATGTTGGTTTATAATCGATCAGGTTTTTATAAGTGAAGAAATTAAAATAAAATACAAACTAGAAAAAGGTATTGATACGATTGAAGAGGAAACCAAGGCGTGATTCTACTCTATCTGTTGTAACCTTGAGATAGTATACCTAGTTAGAGTATTTACAAATTTTTGTATCGCATATCCTTGGTTGTGTATATGCAACACATCATGAGATACGATAATTAGTGATTGGGAACTACCCATAATCTAACTTTCTCAACCATGATCCGGTTGATAAGCATGGATTTTGTTCTCTTCTCCATGTTCCTAACCTTTCTTCTTATGGTCAATCAAAATGGTTACTTAGATTCCTTATTCCTCCTAATTCTAGCTATGGTCAAACATAGGACGTATGAATACGAATATGCATTATGCAGGGCTAAAAAGAATGTAATTACTCTAACTAAGCTACACAATCTACACTAAGGCTACATTGGATGGAGCTTCCTCTAGCCTTGGCTAAAAGGTTTATCTACACAACCCTTTGATCATTGCCATAATACTATTACTATTATAAAAGTAAAAGACAAGAAGAATAGAAGAACAAAAACTTTATTTCTTTGTACCTTTTTATTTACACTCTTCAAGATGTCCCTTATGGGTGGGATTCCCCTCCTATTTATAAAGTATAGGAAGGGTTACAAAATATCAACATAAATGAGAAATCCCCTAAACAATGAGAAAACAAACCTCAATCCAAAGCCCTTGTTAAGGATTCCACGAACGATAGGAGAGGAGCAAAATTCCTTGCAATTAACGAGGGAAAGGTCGTTGGTGGCTAAGAACAATTTTCATTGGGAGCGGCATAAGATTATGAATATATTCTTTTTTGCAATAAGTTAAGAATTTTATATAAGAGGGATCATAAGTACAAGGTAATTTCAAAACAAGGATAAAACTGTCCTTAAAAGCGTAAAAAAGATGCTGAAACACGCACTGTTCGAATAGACAAAAAAGTCTATTCGAATAAGTTTGTATTTGAATAGATTATCAGTCTATTCGAATAAAACATCACAGCCTAAAATGTATTTAAGCAGAGAAGATTTTATTTGAATTCAAAGAGTCTGCCTAAAATGTATTTGAACAGAGAAGAAATCTATTCGAATACAAAAAGGCAGTCTAGAATATATTCGAACAGAGAAGGATTTTATTCGAATAAACCATCCACGCTGATATTTGCCTTCCAACTTGTCATCTGTCTCGATAATTTGTAAAAAATTGCCCAGTTCGTTCGAACGGCCTTGTACTTTGTTCGAACGACTTTCCACTCGTACTGAATAATCATCCAATTCAGCATGATGTCCTGACTCTGAAGTAGTCCGTGACATGATCTTCGATATTTTGTAAGTACTCTGGTCTGCCATTTGTCCAATCTTCTGCTGGTTGGTTTGTGTCTGACCCTCTCCTTGAAATTTGATCTGTCGAGAAGTTGCATTCCCTCCATACATGGCTGAATCAGATTTACAGAAGGTGGGGGATGATTAGTTCCCAAGCAGTTTTAAGTGTCCAGGATATTTTATCTTTGATGAAAACTTTAATTGCAGCACCCGAGTCAGATACGACCCACACTCTTCTTCACCCTTGTGTTACAGCTTTCTGAACACCTGATATGATTAAAGTAATCTCAGCAATGAAGTTCATAGCTTGCCCAATGGATTTACTGTATGTGCCCATGATTTCTCCTTTATTGTTCCTGTAGATGATGCCTATGCCTGCTTCATTGGGTTTGTCTAGAGCCGATCCATCACAACAAATTTTTACCTCGTCTTGATTAGGAAGCCCCCATTTACAGCTCTCTATGTTGTTGCCTAAACTCGGTTTGCACTGAACATGAAGCTCCTTGATGATCCTGAGATCCTGAATGGTGTTGTTCATTGTATTTTTGGAGAGGAGAGAGGCATCCGCAACGTTAGTTAGGATGTATAGCGTAGTTTGCTGGATAGGGGTTTTAGCTCCATCAAACTGCTATTTGTTTCTAGCTTTCCAAATGTTGTTGCATTTTGAGAAAACCATGGCTACACAAAGATCAGAAATGTATGGACTTGATGTTTTACCTCTTTCTAGTATGGTTCTCCAGTTTTCTGATGGGGTGATAGGTGCATACGCAAAACATGTCGTAGCCTTCAGCCAGAGAGAGACTGCGAAAGGGCATCGCAACAAGGTGTAAGACTCTGTTTCTGAAGCGTTATGGCATTGGTGGCATACTAACACAATAGAGATGCCCCTCTTCATTATGGCGTCATTCATAGGGAGTATATGGTTCAGCAAGCGCCAAACAATGCCTCCTAGTCTAGGGTGGATTGCTTGTCTCTAGCGTACTTCCACCACCATGCTGAATCTTCCTTTTTACAGAATGTTTCATATGCATTCTTGGTGGAGAAAAATCCTTGGATATCAGGTTTCCAGATCATAGTATCATGGGAACTGGGGTTCTATGAGATGTTATGTATGTTGATTCCTAGTGCCAGCAGTAGAAGCAATATGTCGCTAGGGAAATGCCATTCCTGTGGGTTGATTAAATCGCTGAGCCTTGTTTTGCATTTTTTCTATAAGTGTCGAGGCATATCAATATGTTCCATGAGTGGGATATCTGTTATCCAGGTGTCTCTCCAGAAATTAATTTTCTATCCATCCCCAATGAGCCATTCTATATGTGGTTTCGAAATGGTCGCTCCAGTCTGCATTCCCTTCCATAATGTCGACGGCTTATAATATCGAATAGTATCCCCGCTCTTGCTGTAGAATTTGGATTTGAGAAATTTTGCCCATTCCTCTCTTCCTTGTTGAAAGCCCAGTGAAGTTTGCAGATCATAGCTTTGCTAACTTCTCCCAGACTGCGTATTCCAAGCCCCCCTTTCTTAGTCAGTTTACATACCTTATCCCATTTCAGCGTCACCTCCTTCCTTTTGGTTGGGTCTCTAGTCCAGATGTAGTTTCTAAGGATTTTGTCTCCGTCTTTGATAAGCGAGCTAGGCCATTTGTAAACTACCATATTATGAATCGGCACGCTATTCAGGACAGACTTTATAAGAGTGATCCTTCCCCGAAATGAGATCATGCTTCCCGTCCAGCTGTTAGCCCTTTCTATGATATTTTCCAATAACGGTAAAATCGCTTGCTTTGTTACCCACCCTTGTATGAGTGGAATGCCCAAATGCGCCTCTAGAATTTTTCCTTCTTTGAAGCCAAATATCTCAGTGACCACTCTTCTGCGGGTGAGAGGTATAGAACTCAAAAATATTTTTCTTTTGGCCACACTAATCTCTTATCCAGAGACCTTCTGATATTTGGTAAGGATGAGCAGAAGCTGTCTCCGGCATTTGTTGTTCCAGTTCACAAAGATAAATATATCATCTGTAAAATGCAGGTGAGTAGGGCCATGCGTATCCATTGTTGATGTCGTGGTCTGTATTCTGCCTTGTTCTCTGGCCTTATGGAGATTAATGCTCAGTATGTCCTCCACAATTGCAAACAAAATTGGGGAGAGAGGGCCCCCCTGCTTGAAAACCCTAGCCATCTGGAAAAAACTTGAAGGACTACCATTGATAAGAATTGAAACCATACTACTACTAATAATACTTCGTATCTAGTCACAGAATTTCAAATCAAAACCAAATGCTCGAAGAGTCGTGAGTAGGTATTTCCAGCTCAGTGCATCATATGCTTGACTGATATCGATCTTAAGAGCCACATTTCCATTTTTCCTCTTGATTTTCATCTCATTAGCCATCTGTGAGGCCATGCAAATATTGTTATGGATGTTCTTATTCTTGATAAACGTACTTTGGTCCCTCGAAGCACATCTGTCGGCAATAGGAGATAACCGAGTGGCACAAATTTTAGTGATGACTTTGAAAATAAAGTTGCTGAGGCAAATCGGCCTGTATTGTTGAATCTTGGATGGGTTTTTGATTTTGGGAATCAAAACTTTGAGGTTGGAGTTGAATTTCATGGGAATCATACCATCTTTAAAGAACGAGATTATCCTAGCGTTAATATATGTGTTCAGGATTTTCTAAATTTTTTGGTAAAAAGCACAAGGAAAACCATCTGGACTGGGGGTATTGTTGTTGTCTATAGAGAATACTGCATCCCTAATCTCCTCAGTGGTTAGGGCTACAGTGAGACTATTGTTTTCTGCTTCTGAAACTTGGTTGGGGATGTGATCGAAAAGTTCTGGGCATTGCTTTGTATTTGTAGCAGCGAATTTGGCTTTGTAGTAACTCGTGATATGTTCCTGTATGAGCGTCTAACTTGTAATTTCTCGTCCCATGCTATCTTGGATATTTGTGATAAGGGCATTCTCGTTCCTAGCTTTTGTGGTTGAATGGAAAAACCTCGTGTTTCTGTCCCCTGCTTGTAGCCATTTGATTTTTGATTTTTGCCTCCAATCTATCTCTTCAGTTTCCTCCCATCTGTTCAGGAGTTTTATTTGAGCAAGGGATCTCTTTTCTATCAAGTCGTTGGTTATATCTTCCTCCAACTGTATCTGTAGTTGTAGCACCTATCTCTCCAGGTTTGTTTTTTGTTTCCGCGGGGTTTCGAATTCATGTCTCCATACCTTTTTATCAGCTTTAAGTCTTCGTAGCTTAAGCATAATAGAGAAAAAAAGGGGCAGCATACATCGTCTTCCCCCAGCTACTGGCAACGATATCCCCAAACTCAGGATCCTCTCCCCAGGACTGAAGATACCTGAAAGGGATATTTGTTGGTTTAGGCACCTGACGGCATTCACCCATAATAAGTGAGTGATCGAACTGAGTTCTAAGCAGCACTTTCTTTCTCTAACCTCTGAACGTGTTTTGCCATTCTTCATTCTTAAGACATCTGTCGAGGACCACCAGCGTTCTGTTACTCCCATTATCCGCATTGTACCATGTAAAGGTTAGCCCGGAGGAGGGGCTTTATGTGAGTTTCGCTGTATCCAAGAAATTGCTGAAATCTATCACTGCATTTGTGTTAGGTGGATGTCGTCCCCTGTTTTCAGCTACCCGGAGAACCATGTTGAAATTACCTATTCATATCCAGGGTTTGATATTTGTTGTAGCAAAATTAGAGAGGTCTTCCCAGAGAGCCAACCTGTTAATTCTGCTGCAGTCTGCATGTACAAAGGAGAAACAACTCTCCATGTAACTCACCATAATATACTATTTTATCATAGAAATTGCATCAGGTGCAGAGGTTCCTTTAAGCCAAAAAAAATCCCATATGTTAGCTTTATCTACATTTAGTTCATTGGAAATTACTATGTTGTCATACCTTGGCAGCTCAAAATTCTTACAAAATTTTTTTGGTTCAGCAATTCCCACAATATTTGGTTGTAGTCTTGCCCTAGTTTTCCTGAGATATCTTGTTGTTTTTCTATTTCCTAGCCCTCTGGCATTCCAGAATATGACTTTTATTGATCTTTACGGATAAAGCGTGTTACTCTCGGGACTATGGTATACACTTTGCCTCCTTTAAAAACTTGATTAGGGCTGAGATGCACCTGTTCTTTATGTTTCATTTCATCCACCCAACTTGACGGGTTGAGGATTTGTCTGACTTCATTTATCGCGGTGAAGTATACGTCACCTTCATGCCTTTTTTCCACCTTTGTTGGATCGTCTGTGAAATCATCCATAAGATCCTCCATATGTGGTGCTGAATTAGACTTTTCTGTATCTGTCTCTCCATCACTACTCTCCTCCTGCATTATCGAATTGTAGTTATTCTTCTGTCCTAATGCAACATAATCAGTTTGTTCTATATCATCTCCCACTTCTATTAGTGTATCAAGCTGGTTACTCCTGCTAGCTATACTGTCCCTCTTGGGTGGTACCACTTGACCGTCTCCCAAATATTTTTGTATTGTTGCAAATGGGAAGATGGTCTAGGCATGCCCGGGAAGTAAATAAGAGGTGATGCAACTCGCCTCCATAGATTCCTGAAAAGATGTATGTTTACCTAGTCCTGCAGTGATTGTCTTCCTCAACTCCATGTCCTGAGGTTGCTTTTCCTGGATTACTAATTTTTGATTGCCCCTATTTCCTTTTGCTAACTCTTTTCCCGTCATCGGTTTAGTCTTGCTATGCTCCACTTCATTAGCTTGGAATGCTTTCTGCACAATCTTGCATTCTGTGATCGTGTATCCCATATTTTTACAGTGAGAGCAGTATTTGGGGATTCGATAAAGCATGACCTCTTGTTTGATGATATTTCCCTCAGTCTCTAGAAGAATATGGTCTGGAATTGGCTTAGAGAGATCAATGTCGTCCAGAATACTCGCATGGAAACCATAGTCTTGATTTCTTGTCGATTGGTCTATCTGAATATGATTGTCAAGTGTCTTCCCCAGAGATAAGATAATCTTTTCGCTCCACATTTCGATAGGTAAACCAGGAAAATTGCACCAAATTAGAGCATTGGAGTTGCTATGTCCGTCCACCAAAAAAATTAGATTCCATGGTAGGAGTCTCATATACATTTGTTCAACCATCCAAGGTCCTCTACTCCAAATCAATATCTTGTCCTCTTCTGACTCCAATTTAATGATGAAAAACCCCTTTCCAATAGGAATCAACTTGCACTTTCCCTTTGATTTCCAGTAATTTTTTGCAAATTCCTGGACTGTTGCGAATTTGATTTTTGTTGGTCAAACCATCCTATAAGACTAAATTGGTATACTGATATTCCAGCAGAGATTTCAGCTCTAGGGATTGATATAATTGGGATGCCCCCTCTCTTTCCCCCTTTCAGAAGAACAGCAGGTCTCTCTCTCTATCTCTGGTCCACGAACCTGAATGTTTCTCTCCACCCGAGGCAGGGATTTTACTCTAGGTAGGAGATTCCCTACCCAAAACTTGATTATTCTTTGTTGTTTGATCGGGGTTTCTTCCTGACGTAATTTGGTTTGCTGAAGAATTGTTCTTTTCTTCCCCTTCTTCCATGTTCATGAATCCCCAGGGACATGCAACCATTGATTTGACCTTGTTAGCTTGTACGGGTTGACCATCAAGGACCTGAACCTCTTGTAGACTTGGATTATTTTCCTTTCAGTATGCTAGAGTGATCGGAGAGACGTTGGGAAGTGCATTCGCAGTAGGGTTTAGCGTAGGGGTAAATTTCCTTAAATTTAGATTACTGAGTCCCTCATTTCCTAGCGAGTTGATATCCCTATATATAATTCCTTGCAGGAGAGTAAGAGTGGAGAGATCCATCGTGATCATATTGAAAAAATATTAAGGATTCAGATTTGGGATTGAAATTTAGGCATTTTTTATTATTATGGATATACATGTAGGCTCATCATCAGAAACTAAGAACAATTTTCATTTTTTTATATATATTTTGCAATCTAGATGAAATACGTACTTTTAAAACAATACAATTTAAAATTTATTTAACCATGCTGCAGTGGAGATACGGATGTGCGTTGTCCTATCACGGCCTCTAGATACTCAATAGACATCTTGAAACTTCTGATTGTTATTGAGTGGCGCCCATGGCACCTTAACGAAGAGGTATGACCTGGTTTATCTTCCACATCAATGAATGACATTAGGCCGCTTTAACTGCAAGGAAATGTACTCGAACATCATGTTTGTAACTTGGGATACATTATAGGGGAACTAAATCTTTTGTTTTATGATGGTTTGGTTGGAGGGTATGTGGTTAAATACGAAGGAGTTGTTCTTACAACAGTGAGAGGAGCTGGACATCTTGTTCCGAGTTATCAACTAGCCAGAGCGCTTACCTTGATATCCTCATTCCTTCAAGGGAAGCTTCCTCCTCCTTCATAAAGATTTAACCCCCTACGGACCTATTCTCTCAAAATAAAACTTTAATTACTTATGTGATAATGAAGGCAATTTTACAATAATTGCTTGGTCCATTTTAAAATTTAGAAGTTGCAAATTTGCTAGCCTCAGATTTGGTTAACGCGGCCATCGAATTGATCTCTTATTTTTATAGATGGTCAATGTTTAAAAATATAGTAGAATTACTAAGCCCGTGTGAAGCTGAATATTTTCAATTCATCTCCATGTCTCTTTTAACAGTTTTTTTTTGTTGCAATAGAATGACACAATTCTTAGTCGTAATAATCGACGTATTTCATACTATTTACGACTATAAAATTTGCTACTCTATGCGTCTCAAACCTAAATGTCAAAAATAATAATCGTAGTAGCCAATTTTTGAAATATCTAGTAACACATTTATAAGTTCTCTTATACGTAGTAAAAAATACATCAAAAATAATAGTCACATTATCAGTTATAATAATTACATTTTAAGACATAACAATTAGTCATTTTATATGTCGCAAATATAAACGTCTCAATTTTTGTCATATTAACAGTCATTTTGTTTCAATATACAACAATCATATCAATCGGGTCATAATCACAATAGTTGTTATAAATTTCATTAACTAAAAGCAATTAATGTAAAAAATAACATATTTCAATAACAAGAACATGTTTTATTATAAATTAAAAGGTTATTGCTTAATATAAATGCCAAACTTTATTTCAAGGAACAATAAAATAAAAAGATGGCGTTTACCCGAAACAGGTAAGACTCTTATACCATACAATAGTTTCACCCGAAGAGATGTCACCTAGAGTACCACCTTCCATAAATTATTGCACATCATCATGAATAACCTCATCTACTATATGACACGTTAAAACCCTTCAAGAGCCACCCCAGATAATTGATTACTTTTGTAAGCAACTATTCTGCCATACACATCTTTTATAATGTAGTTTCTACCCCTCACTCCATCAGGTGGCGGTGAATATCTTGTTGCCTACAAAAGAATAAAAAGTGATCGCGAGTACATAGTAGAATAATGTTTTAAACAAATAACAAGTTATCTCAACAACATTGAATTTTTTTATTTTTTTATTTACAACCAAAAACTTAAACGATATTCTTTTGTCAAAATGTATATCATGATGGTAAAATTTAGAAATTCATATTATGATGTCAAAACTTTATATAGTAGCGATGTTTTGATGTACAGGTTCTCCGAACCATCGTTTACACACTGACAATGAAGGAAAATGTTAATGTCGATCTGATGAAGGATGGAGAGAATAGTAAACATGTTGCATTCGTTAAGTCATAGTCAACTTATAAGCAGTTTGCAACCCAGGCTTCCCCAAATTAATAATATCTCGTCTTAAGCTTTGCCATTCTCCTGTCGCCTTTACGCGCCTTTCGACAGCCCTATATAAACGATCTGAACTATAGAGCACCAATCAAAACATGCATTGAGCATAATCTACAAGTCCTCATAGATAGAAGTGGCTACTCAACGTGATCATTCCAGAAGCTAATTATTGACTCTCGTGCTTCACGAATCCGGTTGTTAATATCAGAACTTCCCGTCAAACTACTATGCCGTAGGAGCCACACTAAACAGGTTGAGAGACCAACAGCTCCACATGTATAACGCATCCAGTATAAGGTCATTCTTTTTGGCTTCTGGTATTTAGCTACAAGCAGAGACAGGTAAGAATCAAGTTTGTAAAGATTCTGATAAATCATGTTGATAGCTTCTCTTATTTCATAATCTATCCACTGAGAGCCCTCCTGATTAATCTATAGCAGTTTCTTAAATTATAGGTGACATGAGTTGTTTCTATCAGCACAACTAGAAGATTCACTCAAATGGATTGTGTTCAGTTCACCAACCGATGCTTCCAATTTTGAAAATAAGCTATTAATGGTCAACATTAATGAAGGCAATGATTTCCCTAGATATTTGGATAAATTCTCAGAATTTATCAACCTCCATATAAACCTTTGCAAAAAATGAAGCCAAACAATGCCATAAACTTGTTAAGATGGCTATTCTCACAAATATATGAGAACCTACTGATAGACACAAATTTTGTAAAGAAGAGCGTTCTGTGAGGCATCCTCGCATCAGCTGACTTGACACACCCCAAGCAGACTTACATATGTCACCTCATCTGGTTCAAAACCGTACGACTGCATCCTTTGCAATATCTATAAGGCCTTCGCCCCATCTCTAAGTTATTATACAGTTGTACCTTATTCCCTAATATATTCCCTTATAAGCACAAGTGTTGATGGATTATAGTGAAGCACAGTTGTTAAGATGGCTATTGAACAAGAAAAATAAAATTCATTTAACAGACTATACTTCACAGATTTCAAATGATAGTATATATCAGACGATAACATTAAAAATAAATATCAATGATTCTCAGTACATGTTTTTCTTTGCTTTGCATCTCATTGTAGATAAACAAGTTAACAAGTGTTTCATGTAGGATCTAAAGCTCATGGACTAGAGTTGTCTCTAACTTTGATCTTATCCATGGGGTTAAGTCCCCCGCTTACCTTTCAAAAGTAACTTATAGAGTATTATGATGTATTGAGATGACTTACCAATGCAATTGGATCATGATCTAAATCCTTCCCCATGATTTCTGGTTCATTTTCAATAAGTCGATTAATTTGTGCCTGCAAAATAAAACCACTAAATACACCTTCATACAAATTGTTTAGGCTGTCAAGTTTTTACGATTCTGTCTTTCATTTGCTAAGGGAAAGTACCATCCTGCTTTGTATGACAAGCAAGAAAAAGTTCAGTCCTCTTCAAAGAATATTTTAAAGAAGAAATATGATTGAAGAGATATACTTACATATTCAAAAGCATAGGAAGTTAAGAAACTAGTGAACTATCAATTGTTGTCATGTTAATTAAGATTTACTTGTGATTGCATCACATAATTACAATGGAAATGAACATGTCACTTCCTAATTAGATCTGGTAACAGAAGTGTAAAATGTTTGTATGACCTGTAAGATAAAGAAAACTTGCACACAAATATTTGGGCTATGATAAAAAGTAAAATTAAACTAACCTCGGTCTTGTATTCCTTCATGAACTAGAAGAAAAAAAAGCATCACTTTACCATATATAAATTATCTAAATCAGATTTACACAGTGCAATGTTTATTTTAGAAGCTACATTTTATGGATTAAAATTTGTTAACTATATTTATGTTTCCACCAAATCTAAGCCAGCTCGACCTAGTACAACTTACCCGAGTGAAGACTACTATGCTTCGAGTTTAATAGCATACACTAAGATAGGCTCTGGATTGAACAATGAAGAATATAGATCGGGTTTGAATAAATTTGATTATGAACCTAATATAAATTATAATAAGCACAAAGGAATTACGCCCATGGGCTATCTGCCATAATCAATTTGCAATAGCATAATAAAATACTATTATCATGTAGAGAAAGTAGTGTCATATTTTAGAAAAGGATAAATGACATAGAAGATAGAGTTAAACTTGATCCTTGAAACCTCAGGAAAGCAATTAGCCAAGCCACACACGCTTTTAGTAGAAAAGGTTTAGAAGACTTGTTCTTTAGACAAAGCCAAGCCAAGCCACATGCTTTTAGTAGATTAGAAGAAGATACTTGTTTAGACAAAGCCAAGCCTTTTAAACGAAGATACCTCTAATCTACTAGACAAAAGGAAGGACATAATCAATTTGCAATAGCATAATAAAATACTATTAGCACGTAGAGAAAGTAGTGTCATATTTTAGAAAAGGATAAATGACATAGAAGATAGAGTTAAACTTGATCCTTGAAACCTCAGGAAAGCAATTAGTCAGCCTTATTCAATACAAACATCTTGATGTAATATGAATGAAAGGATTTTCTACACAACAAGAAATAAACTAGGTTTCAGGAGCTATTTACTTAATAACGAGTATCATAAGAAAGTAAGAACTTAGTTTAACTTCATAAAATAATCTAACTTGACTACTGAATCGAATGAGATCAGGTCTTTTAAATATCATGTATTGGATATGAAGCCATAAACAATGTATGTTAAGTATAGATGTTACCGTCATCATCGTCGAAAGATGACTCCCAGTAATCGTTGTATTCTGATGGCAAAGTTCCTTCTCCAGCACCATCAGTAATAACGATAGTGGAAGAGACAGGCTTGGCACAAAAGAGTATGTTTCATAAAATCTCGGAATCTCAGTTACATCAAGAATGCAAATTTTTTTCTTTTTTGGACAGTTGAGTAAGAGCTGATTAAAATCCAGCTCGGCTAAACTACGATGATATATCGAATTCTAAAACAAAAAACTTCCATTCCCAAAAAAACTCACAAACTCAAGATCCGGTATGATAAAATAATCGGCAACTTGTGATTGTTTTGACTGATGTAGTTGAGGGAAGTGTTGTTAACTAGAAATTCGTATACACAAACTTGATCCTGATAGTTGAATAAGGCAGGGAAGTCTATGTAGTTATATGGGTAAAAACCATCACAATTTTTGATAGAAACCGGGAGTTCCATTGTTCGAAACTTCTCACTGCCAATGTCAAGAACAATAATTTTTTCCATATTTGACGGCGATCCTTGTTTTCTTAAAACCCAATGGAAGGCACCATCAAAGATTACTGGCTTTAATATATTAACAAACCATATATGAGGGTCATCTAAGAGTCTCAATGAATTTTCACCCAATGTAATAATTTCCCCAACTCTATAACACCATGGGACACTATCATCACCAAGTTCACCAAGTTTAAAGAAAAATTGTTCCACTTTATAAATTTTGTTATAAAAACAAAAACAAACACTCTCAGCCTCGGATGCACTGTTACAACCTGATTTGGGCAAACCAACAAGGTCTCTGGTAATTGGGTTATAGATGAGAAAACGATGTAATACAGAAGTTGAAGAGGGAACCTGAAGTAAAAGTAAGCCATTGCAAGATCCTAGAATTTCAATAGATCTCTTATTCCCAGTCTTTGTTTGGATCACTATGCATTTCCACTCAAAGTCCCTTTCCCCTTCATCTCTCAAATATAGACTACGTGGGGTATCATTATTTTTAAGAATAATGTAGTAGCCTACTTGCAGCATTCTAGCACACGTCGAATAATCGAAGGCTACATCGAAGCCTTCTTAGAGACTCGAACCTCAACAAGACAGTAACTAAGTCCACGAAGCCTTCCGAGACTAATCAAATACTTGAAAGAATCATCGAAGCTATCTGCCATAGTCGAAGATAGATGAGTAGCACCAGAACTCAGCATCAGTACAAAAAATACTTCGACCATGGTCATACATGGTAGAAGGAAGACATGTCTGATAGCCAGCTCACCAGAAAGAACAGTGAAACAAGCCGCTCGACAACTACAGTGACAGAACCAACAACTACAGTATCAAAACCAGCAGCTACAATGTCAGTACCAATAGCTACAATGTCTGAACCGACTCCGGGTACAAGTTAGTTGTTTCCAAAAGATATACATGTAACCTGACCTCCCATGGTGACTCAGCCCTTTTTATATCCTATAAATAGGAGGGACGAGGCATTAGGAAGAGGTTAAAGAATCTTTCCCCTCAACTCCCCAAGATAACCTTCGACCATCCTGTGACTTACTTCTATTCTATCTATCTACCAAGCTCGATATATATCATCATCTATTAAAAATGCTCGCTAGAGGTCAAAAAGTAGCCCATTCTAGGAGTCCACGCAAGTGTATTAGCTTAGTAATATCGTCTGTTATTATATGAGATGCTTACTTAATCCCCTAGTCGAAGACAACCGTGAGGTGTAAGAGTAAGTTTCCCCTTCAGCGAAACTTGGCTCATACATTTGGTACCGTCTGTGCTATACCCACTATACCCAACTCCCCTTGTATCATTTCTCTTTCACTTTCTATCCTTAACTGCCATCCTCAATGGCCCCCACCCTTCGCTCCACCTCTGCTATTATCAAAAACTCCACCGACGGCATAGCCCCCCAAGTTGCCCTCATTAGTCAATAGTTTACACAAGCCGAAAAGCGTCATTCTAATCAGCTACGTCTAGAACGTGAAGACAGGCGCAATGAGCTCAAGGCTGAACGGCAGCGCCGTTTGGATGATAACGAGTACAACATTGTGCTCTCGACTAACTGCGCCACACAGTTTGAGAGCTTCAGCAGTCCCTAACCCAGGACGCTCTTCCGTGATCCCGGGTACCTACCCCTTCTCGCATTTTAGCCCGCGCTCGCCTTGGACCTCACCCCCAAGTTGAAGTTCTCCCGGTTCACCTTGGCGCCGATGGTACTCCTACAATTTTACCTACCAACTCGATCCACCTCAGTGTATACCCCACGAAGGATTCTTTCGACTCTACCCTTTGACCTGCCCGATACCCTACACGCCGCTGAGGGGAGCGCAGCGCCGAACATACACTGAACCCTCTCGGCTTCATCTCCTTCGACCCTAGCAATCTCCTCCTGATCCTCCCTACCTTACTCTGCTAAAAATCGATAAGAAAATCCACGGAGCTATTCGCGTCAGTGCGGGCCCTACACTGAACTAGTGGAGTAGGTTAAACAACCCTATTTGCCCTAAACTTCTCACGGTCGAAGTACCCCAAAATTTCTATACCCCTAAAATTAGCAAATACCGCAATACCGAACCTTAGTCGCATGTCCTCGAATTCCAAAATGCTTTAAATTTGTATTCCACAGCCGACCATATCTTATGTTGAATATTTCTTACCACTCTAACTGATTGCCCTCTCAAATGGTACCACAGCCTCCCTAACAGCTTTATACAAAGCTTTAAACAATTGTCAAACCTTTTTATCGCCCAGTTTTTCTTAAATAAAGACCGTGAGGTCAGAGTCGATGCCCTCTTTAACTTTTGCAAATCCCCCAACGAAGTAATTGAAGCTTTTACCAAGCGGTTTCTCGATGAGTCGCACAAAGTCAAAAACCTCGACTATGCGAACGCCGTTCTGGTGTACTCTAATGCTCTACCAGATCAAAGTCGTGTTAAGGAGTACATCATGCTTCATAAACCACGAACCCTCGAGGATATATTATCTAAGGTTAGCGGATTCATCGACCTCAAGCGCCTTCGCGAGTCAAACCGCCAGGGGCAAGCCTCGACCACCAACCATAACAAACCTTGACCATCTTTTGCATCCATGGTCACTCCCGTCTAACAGGAGACCGAGAACCGCAAATGCCCTCACTCCGATGCTACCCCTACCGAGATCCACAAAAAATGAATGATGTCGGTCCTACCAAAACTCACTACCCCCATAAGCACCCTTCTCCCACAAATGCAGGCTGACCCTATCTGGAGTACCCCCTACCCCATTGAGGTCCAGAAAGATGAGCCTTACTGCCAAAATCACAAATACAACTTGTAATCAACCAACTAATGCTATGCTCTGTAGCGATATCTGGAGATGATTCTTAAAGTAGGTCGCCTACATCGATATGTCGCTGATCTCCCTACCTATCTCGATGGGTCCTATCTTAAGCTTCAACCCGCTACAACTACCGACCCAGCTGAGGTACATATTTTCAAACTCTACCTTATCGAAGTTAACAACATTGGCAGTAGTTATTCTCGAAGCAAGCGAAAATGAGTCAAAGAGTGTTGTAAGCGTACCTATCAAGAGAAGCTACCCATCCTTCTACCATAATCTAGCCAATGCCCTCGACCTGAAGGTATATCCTTCATCGTTACGATACTTCTCATGTCCGCTTCCCCCACTCCGACCCCTTGGTCATTATGATTAAGGTCGAACACCTCGGCCTCCATACCATGCTCATTGATATGGGCAGTGCAGTAGATGTACTGTTCCTCCAGACAGTTTGAGCCATGCAAATGAAAATCCTCATCACACCAGCCAATATCGGGCTCAAGAGCTTTAATGGGGCCACCAAAGTCATCGCTGGTCGTATTAGTCTCCCTGTCACCACCGGTCCCGTCACCCTTCAAACTAATTTTCTCATTATCGACAAGAAATCTGAATTCCTGGGCATTCTAGACCGCGATGGCTGGATGCCATGAAAGCCATACCTTCGACTTACCACCAAAGACTTCGTTTCACTACCCCTTGTGGTACGTAGAACATGACAGGCTCTCAATGCCTTGCCTGCTCATGCGAGCACCCTGAGATCGATCTTACTTGAAAACTTATTAAACTGCATCAATCAATGCTTCTTGCACTCCCCAAACCTTCGAACCCTTCTACCACACCTGTCAAACCCACTGTATACATCAAACTCGACGGTCCTGGATAAGGTTCATTCATCGGTTGTTCTTTGGATGAGGTCGAATGCCTCGAGCCTACCACCTTTCTTCGTGAAAATAAAGATATCTTCACCTAGATTTTCCATGAGATGCTTGGTGTCGACCCAACCCTGGCTTGCCACCGTCTTGACCTCATCCCTCATTCTACCGCCGTGAAGCAGAAAAAATGCACTTTGGCACCAAGGATTCGAGAAGCAGTGAACCTCGAGGTTGAAAAACTCTTAGCTATAGGTTTTATCAAAGAAGTCAAGTACGTTGACTGGATCTCATTTATTGTTACTATCCCTAAGAAGAACGATAAGATTCGCATCTGTGTTGACTTCACAGACGTCAACAAAAACACACCGAAGGATAGTTTTCCTCTCCGGATCATTTTAGTACTCCTGGATGCCACAGCCGGGCATGAACTACTATCAATGATGGACGTGGCTTCGAGTTGCAATCAGGTACCCCTCATCCCGGAGGACCAACTTAAAACTTCATTTATTAATGAACAAGGCCTTTACTGCTTTAGCGTCATGCTCTTTGGCCTTAAAAATGTGGGTGCCACTTACCAACATCTTGTTACTACCATGTTCAAACCTTTGCTTGGCAAGTCGGTCGAAGTGTACATCGACGACATGTTATGCAAAAGTCTTCAAAAACATACCCACATACATGACCTAAACGAAGTGTTCTTGATACTTTGTTCTTATAATATGAAGCTTAACCCAGACAAATGCCAATTTGGTGTATCATCTGGCAAATTCTTGAGCCCCATATCAGTAAACGAGGTATCAAGATCGACCCTACCCATATCCGTGCCCTCATCGATATGCCTTCCCCTCGAACCAAAAAGTTGTTCAAAAGGTTACTGGAAAGATAACCACCCTCAACCGTTTTATATCAAAATCCTATGACTACTATGCTTGGCTTTTCTCCTTCTTACGCGACCAAGGTGTCCATAAAACCAAAAAGTATAACAACCCCTAAATAAATTTGACACCCAATTGCGAATAGATCTTCCTCGAACTCAAAACATACCTTGGTCGACCACCCATCATCAGCACCCTCATCGAAGGTGAAATGTTTTCTTTATGCCTTGCAGTTACTGACACTTCTATTAGCTTAGTCCCTATTCGACTCAAATCCAGGATCGAGAAACCCGTGTACTTTATCAACAAAACTCTGGCACCTGCTGAGACTCGATATACCAAACTTGAGTGATTACTCCTTACAGTCATCTACACTACTCGAAAGCTCAAACCATACTTTCAAGCTCACCCTATACGCATCATCACCAGCTACCTTCTTCGAGAAATCCTCAGTAAGAAAGATAAATCTAGACGGGTACAATAATTGTCCTTTTCTCTTGGTAAACACGACATTACTTTTGAGAAACATATATCTCAAAAAGTTCAAGCAGTTGTTAATTTCCTTGCCAACTTCTCAGTCGAAGACATCGACTGGGAGGAACACGAAGATGATCTACTAGAAGACCAGCCTGAACAGAATGACCCTTGAAACCCTGATACAGGTTGGCGCCTCTTTATAGATGGATCCGCTGGACCTAGCGATTTAGGGATCGGTGTTGTTCTAGTTACCCCCTCTAATGACCGAATTGAAAAGGCCGTAAAGTTAAACATCGAATACTCTAATAACGAGGCAGAGTATGAAGCCCTAATACATGGCCTCGATCACTCTCTCGAACTTGGCGTTCCCAAACTTGTAGTATTTACCGATTCTTAACTAATTCAGAGACAGTACACTGGTAAAAATCAGGCAAACGGTCGCATGGCTGAGTAAACTGCCCTTGTCCGCCAGCGCATGGATCGTTTCCCCGAAAAATATTCTATTACACATTACCCTCGAGGCAAAAGCAAACATGCCGATGCCCTTGCCTACATAGTAGCCATGTTAGGCCAGTCCGAATCTTAAACACTCCTTATCAAAGTACTCGAACGCCCAAGTGTAGACCAGATGGAGGTTAATGCCATCAATACTGGGGGCGAGAATCTCGATCCCGATGGCTAGCGAATACCATTCCCCGCTTATTTTAATTGTTTAACCCTCCTAGAAGATCCCAAAGTCAAACGTTCGTTACTGAAAAACTGCCGCAGATACACCATTCTCAAAGGCGGACTACACTGCAAATCCCCGAATGGCATACACCTCCGATGCATCTCCTAAAATGAAGCCACTATCATACTTACCAAACTCCACAAAGGTACCGATTGTGCTCACACTGCTGGTCGATCTATGGTTCTTCGAGCTGTAACACAAGGTTTATTCTAGCCTAATATGAAAAAACAAGCTGAAGAGTATGCGAAACACTATGAAAAATGCTAACCTCATGCCCATGACATCCGAAGCCCTTCACAAGACATCCATTGCAGCCAAGTTGCTTGGCTGTTTAAACGATGGGACATTGATCTAGTAGGCCCTTTTCCCAAGGCCTTGGGTAGACGTGAACATATTCTAGTGGCTACAGATAACTTCACTAAATGGGTTGAAGCCTTACCTCTATGTCGAACCAGAGAAGAAGAGGTTATCAAGTTCTTATGGGAAAATATCATCACACATTTTTGTTGCCCTCATATGATTTGCTGTGACAATGGCCCATAGTTTGTTGGGAACAAAGTCCATAATTTCCTCAAGAAGTACAACATTATTCGGTCACCCTCCACTCCTTATTACCCACAGGGGAATCGTCAGGTCAAAGCAATCAATAAAACTATAGTCGATGGTCTTAAAAAGTGTGTAGATAAGAAGAAAGGCTAATGGGTTCAAGAACTATAGCATGTACTCTGGTCCTATTGTACCACACCAAGAAAGGCGATGGGCTGCACTCCTTTCCTTATGGCTTACGGTACCGAAGCTGTGTTGCTTACCCAGTTTGAAGTACCAATACGCAATCCCGGCCTCCTCAATGAAGTTAATGAGTTCGAACTTGGATGCAATATTTTATGGATCGATGAAACTAGAGACCGATCCATAACAAACCTCGGCCATTGCCACCTCTCTCTTCAGAAGTTATACAACAAAAGAGTTCAACCACGTAGTTTCAATATTGGAGATTTGGTACTTCGATGAGTCACACCCTCTTCGAAGCCTCGATACGACGGAAAGAGCTAGCTGAGTCCTGGGAAAAACCTTATGTCATGTATGACAAAACAGACAAATGATCCTATTATCTAATGACAGAAGTGGAGGATCCTCTACCTAATCCGTGGAATACAATGCAATTAGCTTTATATAACAGGCCTTGGCCACTACCTTGTTCAACTGATGTAAATACCGCATAATCAATAAACATATTTTTTTCCTCAAAGCTTCATGACATGTTTCTAGTGAATTTCTTGGACAATCCTAAGTATTACGTCCACCCTTTGACCCGACTGATACTTGGGGGCAGCTCTAAAGTTTTTCAAGTTCCCAATTTGAGTAAAACAGAGTGGCATGAATGGCCGAAAGATCAGACACTCAGGAATGCATTGGGGGTGACCACATCATGCTTCGTTTAGGCTCAATCCCGCGGATAGACCCGGGGGCGACCTTCAAAGTCCAGTGAATTTTTTGGGCAAACATAAGTATCATGTCAACCCTTCGAACTGACTGATACTTGGAGGCGACCACGAAGATTTTCAAGGTTCCAATTCGAGCAAATCCGAGGGGCATGAATGGTTGACAAATTGGACCCTCGAGGATGTATTGGGGCCGACCACATAATGCTTCGTTTAAGCTCAGGCCTTCGAAGTCTAGTAATTTTTTTGGTAAAACCTAAGTATCATGTCCACCCTCCGACCTGACTGATACTTGGGGGTGACCTCGAAATTTTTCAAGTTTCTAATTCGAGCAAACCCAAGTGGCATAAATAGTTGAAAGACCGGATACTCGGGAATGCATTGGGGGCGACCACATCATGCTTGTTTGGGCTCAATCGCGCGGATAGACCCGGGGATGACCTGCGAGGTTCAGTACAGTTCTCAACTCGGTCAAACCTAGGTATCATGTCTACCCTTCAATTTGACTGATACTCGGGGGTGACCTTGAAGCTCTTCAACGGTTCCAGGTTGAACCCATCAGGGTAGCACATTCTATATTTCTAATTGCACACATAGATACAAGCATACAAACATACCAGTAATTCAAGTCAAATACACACAAGAAATTCAAGTCAGCTACATACATACAAGCAGCTCAAGTTCAAATATGTTATACAATGTTCGAGTACTGCCGATCCAGTACACTCTGTTCAAATACCACATTATTCCAATTTAACATCACAACAAGT
Organism: Kingdonia uniflora; assembly: GCA_014058105.1. Taxonomy (NCBI): domain Eukaryota; kingdom Viridiplantae; phylum Streptophyta; class Magnoliopsida; order Ranunculales; family Circaeasteraceae; genus Kingdonia; species Kingdonia uniflora. Next base: position 224,990 of record JACGCM010002352.1, read on the forward strand.
TAAGGAGAATGAGTTGGTTATAGAAAACAGACGACAATGACATACCTTCTATACGGGAGTTGCCGCACTAACTTCTTCTATAGGTTCTTCCATTACAACATTTCCACTACCCTCAACAACAGGGCTCAGTCTTGCAGCATCTGCACCACCATCGACCACAGCATCTCCTAAAGTTGCATTAGTACCGATAACATCCCCTTCGACCACAGGAGACACCACACCATCTCCAACACCTCCACCTGCAGGATCCACTTCCATCCCTACTACCTGTGCCACATCCTAAACTATAGACTCTTTGGTCGAAGGAAAGCGCTCGAAGGTGTCGGGGTTATACCTTAAAATTTCAATAAAATTCTTCAGAGCCGTGGTCGTTTCGCACTCCTCATCATATTGCGCCTGGAAACTTGCTCTGTTATCTTTCTGCTCCTCATCTTTCATAACTAGCTTTGCCTCCAACACTCTTTGTAATTGATCACTGCTGGCAATCGTAGCTGCGACCTCTCTCGCAGCCTTAGCTCTAATCCGTAACTTATCTCGTCTTACTACATTGACCTCGGTCTCAAGCGACATTATTGTCCCACGAGCGAGCACCAGGCTATCCCTCGACTACTTCAGCTATTTACTTGGTACCTTTGAGGCTTTGATAAAAGCTTGGGACCAAGCACTCACCTTGACGAATACTCGATTAATCAGCAGTTCCCAGAGGATAAATGCAACTTCACAATTTTAAAAACATTTACCTGATGCATAGCCTTATTCATTTGTCTCCCTGCTTCATCTGGGTCTATTTCACAGAGGGTCGCCATCGACACGGCCGTTGCTCGAGCTTACTCCTCCAGTTCGGCCTCATGTTGCCTCACTTCGAATACATCATTCACATCATCGGCCACCTACTCATGAGACCTCTCACGCAGAGTAGTCTTTGTCTGCTGCACTGTCGAAGCTTCTTCTGTGACCTTGCCCTTACCTTTGCTAGCCTTCCATGATACCTCAGGAATGGCCTCGGGCACACTCAGGTGTACTATCCCTAGCCCTCCTCACCGCACCCTTGACATATAGCTCGACTTTCGATTCAGCCTTCCCATCTCCATCTCACCCGCCCTCGTCGAAGTATTTCCTTCCTTCCTCTTCTTTGACCGGGCAACAATGATAGGTATATTTTGCAGTAACGTGTCTGTCTTTTTTCGCCTCTTCCTCACAATACCTAACTTCCCAAATACCCAGTTTACCCACTCCTCGTCGTGATCGATCAGTTTGTCAATATAGCTCTTCGGATTTGTCAATGTACTGGTGTCAGGCTTTAGAAAACAATGAAAAAAAAGTTCATTAACCTATTCAAACAACATAATTAACAGCCTTCGACCATCGACTTACTTAGATTATGCAGACTATGCTTCAGCTTATACACCTCCTCCCCCTCTGTATTCTCATAATTACCTCTTACCACAACCAAATCCTTATCCCACCCTCACCCCGTCGAACACAGATCAAATAACCATAGTTTGTCTGTAGGGCATTGAATATGGTACGTATCTGCCTTCTTATTTACTTTCCTAGAGTGGAACGATACAATATCGAACCATTCGATCAAACCCCTCTTCTCACATTTCTACTCTACATTTATCCCCTCGACAACCCTCATTATCTCATAAAAATTCCCATTCATCTAACACGGGGTAGCATCCCAGTAGTTCAATACCTGCTTCACCAGCTTTCGAAGGGGCAGTTGCATCTTAATCGAATCTGGCCTCTAAGCACCATGATACCCTCCCGAGGGGTATCATTAAATGTGAACTCGGCCCCTACTGGCACCAGTATAACTCCCACCCTCGACAGCTCATGTTTTGCCATGAATCGATCCAGTCTCGCTTTTTCTTGAGCTGAGACTGGCCCAGCTACTCTCCTTCAATCATCCGAACTATCACTATTATCGCTCTGCTCCCCTTTTCCTTACTCCCTCTCATCCCCCGACGGCTTGATACTACCTTCGCTTCCCCTTCCCTCCCCTTCCCCAATCTCCTCTTCGTCACTCTCCCCGACCACTCGAGGCCTACGATGGCTCTTACACGAAGCTCTAATTCTGGTACTACCACAGCTAATGGAGTGTCCGTTACAATTTATAACTATTCTATATCGCTACTCTCACCCCCTCAGCCTCGACCAGATACACTTGGTTCATTTACTTTGACCTCTTCACCTATCAGCCTCATCCTCAAAGCTTGACAGGTACGCAATTTGATCGATATATTCGACTATCATGTTTCGATATCATATTACGCTATACCTTCTCCAAATTGCCCAACCCACAGTCGAATGTTTGACTACAACCCCAATAAATCCCTTACTATCCCCAATTTACCACTGGGCTGAACCTCCGGCCACATGGGTTACTCCCTTCCTTGGTCATGTCGTTACAAACAAAATCCCTAGCCACACCTGCCCCACAATTCAAACAAAATACAGATACAGAAGAAGAAATGATAGAGCAAAAATACAAATTACATACATTTCACAAGATATCAGAGGACATACCTGTTCGAATGGATCAACTTTCTCAGCAACTGCAAAATATTCTTCTCTTTTTTCCAGCAAGCTTCCCCTCAGCAATGGCGTATATGTTTCCTCAATTCCTTCTTTGCTCTCTCTGTGATTGATTGCTTGGGGAACAGTAAATTTCTCTCCCACCCCTTTAAATACCACCTCAGACAAATAAAACCGCCTCAATTTCCCCCACTCACCATTATTACCAGTCCTCTACCCCCTCCATTTTTTGGCTAAAATGTGGTTTGATAATATTACCCTCAATTCCTTCCACATGTGTATCACACGCTCACATCAAATAATTTTTTATACACATCTCGAACCTTCTGGCACCCTACCCGAAGTTGTAAACTCAAACCTACGTGTTACTTCCATCTTTTTCCCATAACCCGAGAAAACATCATGATGACTTGTAGGGTACTCTGCCCTAGGAGAAATTTTACCTCTGACATGTTTGTTATTTTGGTTGTCAGAGTTTGCAGCCGAAGCACATATGCCTTCGACAATAGACACCTCTAAGCCCTCTCATGCATTCATTTTTGAACCATCATCTACATCAAACTTCATCCAATCGTACATAAATATTAAGTACTCGAACCTTCGGTCTGTATTTTTCTTTATATAAATGAACCCATGGGCCCACAATTTTTAGTTTTTTTCATTACTTAAGTTTGATGTTCGACAAGTTATATCACGCCTACTTTATCATCGTTTACAACACCTAGTATAGTTCGACTACCATAAATTTGATGAACACATTTTTCATTCTGAAAACAAAAAATAATACCCCTCAGGCTTACAAAATAAGGGAGAAAGATAATCACCAACAACAAACACAAAAACATGAAACATTAACTTCCCTCTACAATCCACCACCACCACCAAGAGTGGCCTATTTGCATATGGGGCAGTTCTTACAGAGCCCTGTCTCCTCATCCTTGACTCGATTCTCGGCATCCACCTGGTCCTTGGCTATGCTCTTCAGCAAGTAGTATTGATTACTAACATTGGGACCCAACCATTGAAGCACCCTCCATCAATGCTCGTATGGCATCCCATAGATTGACCCCTCTGCATCCAGCTCTATTAACTCTGGCATCACCTAGTCTAGCCCTCGATCTCTAAAGAACTTTTCCTTCAGTGCGTTTGTTTTTTCCTCTATACATCGTTCCTTCGCCTCCATTCTTTTCTAATTCCTCGTGTATGGTGTAGTTTCCATGGCTTCGGTTATGCAAAGAAGAAGATGAAGATAGTCTGAAAATCCCCCTAACACCCCTTATTTATACTTGGATTAAGGGTCATTTAATACCCCTTAATTAACACTTCTATTAATTATGTTCCTTAATTACTCCCCTCGGAATTGGCCACATTCAACCAGTCAACCAGTCAACTCACCAACTTCCCATGCTCAAATGTTTTCTTAGCATACGCCATCTACACCAATTTCCGAGGCCCCTACTAAGAGGGGGCAAATATAGTAGCCTACTCGTAGCATTCTAGCACAAGTTGAATAATCGAAGGCTTCATCAAAGCCTACATAGAGACTCGAAGCCCAAGAAGACAATAACTAAGTCCATGAAGCCTTCTGAGACTAATTAATCACTCGAAGGAATCATCGAAGCTATCTACTATAGTCGAAGATAGATGAGCAGCGCCAGAACTCAGCATCAGTACAAGAAATACTTCGACCATGGTCATACATGGTCGAAGGTAGACACGTCAGATAGCCAGCTCACCAGACATAATAGTAAAACAAGTCACTCGACAACTGCAGGGACAGAACCAACAGCTATAGTATCATAACCAATAGTTACAGTATCAGAATCGATAGCTACAGTATAAGAACCGACTCTGGGTACACGTCAGTTATCCCCAAAGGATCTACATGTAACCTGACCTTCCATGGTGACTTAGCCCTTTTTATATCCTATAAATAGGATGGAGGAGGCACTAGGAAGAGGTTAAAGAATCTCTTCCCTCAACTCCCCAAGATAACCTTCAACCATCCTGTGAGTTACTTCTATTTGATCTGTCTACTAAGCTTGATTTATATTATTATCTATTAAAAATCCTCGCTAGAGGTCATAGAGTAACCTATTCTAGGACTCTACGCAAGTGCGTTAGTATAGTAATTTTGTTATGTTATTATATTAAATGCTTGCTTAGTTCCCTAGTCGAAGATAACCCTGAGGTGTAAGAGTAAGTTTCCCCTTCTGCGAAACTTGGCTCCTACAAATAATAGGGGGTTTTCCCCTATTTAGTTGCATTTGAATAAAGTCTCTATCTTTTGTTAAGGCATCGAAGACCTTAGAAATAAAAGTGAAACACATAAGAGTCTCAATGAGAAGTCTTGACAAGATGTCACAGATAATATCCCAAGGAAGATCAACCACTCTTCTACTCTTTTTCTCGCTACCAACTCAAATCTCCATTATATTGCTTTCCATCCTAATTCCAATAAGAAGAAAAATCTTAATAGAAAATCTGCATGAATCTTGACCCAATAGTTAAATGAGACATTAAAATAGGATTGCAAGAGAGAGAGAGAGACATCCTTTACTTGTTTATCATCTAGTCTCCATTTATTTCTTCCTTCCAAAAAACCTGCTTTGCTTCCAGTTTTAGAAATCAACGAGGTTGAAGGGAAGTTATACACTAGGTTGTAATTCATTTTTGTTTGGTTATATAGCCCTCATTCTTTGGTACTGATTTCAGCTGTCAGTTATATAGGGGCCTATCCCTTGATCTAGCCCAATTCGAGCTATTTTCAATTCAAACTACCTCCAAATCAGACTCACGCATTCCACATGTGATATAAATAGTCAACATTGACACCTACGCCATGAACTGAGGAAGAACGTGGGTCAACCTTTACAAAAAAAACATGAACAAGTTAAAGATACTTGTTATTTAGTCAACCTCCACGTACCATATTGTTCGGAGAACGTGCTTCAGTACGATAAAGAACTGCGGGGAAGGCCTATATAAAGAAAAAGTTCTAGAAGAGACAGGACCATAAAAAATATATGAGAAATCATCAAGAAAAATATATTTTCTAGATTCTCAAAACATCAAACTTCTTATTTACAAGATCCAGCATTTCTAGTTTGAGAGGTCAGTTGTAATAAGATATCAGCCTCAAGCAATAAAAGTCACTATTACAAAAGCCCTCAACTCGAGGTTGTGTTTTTTTACCTATTCAAAGGTTTTCCAAGCTAAATTACCTGTGTTATTTCTTATTTCACATTAGTTTTTGCCATAAGAATATTGGTGTAAGAGCTAATTCTAAGCCATTTTGAGCTTGCGGAATTAGGCTTAATACATTTAGCGTCGTCTGTGAGAAAGAAGGCATTTCCATGATATCCCAAGGCATACATTCACTCTACTTCAATTTTAATCATGGTCACTTCCAAACAACCAACGACCAAAATCTAGCTCGATCTTTCAGTTGAGCCGAAATAACTTACAGAGCTACAGATGAATCTTTACGCCAAAATAGATAAGCGTAATGAGCTTGAACATCAGTTAACTCTTGACCAAGAGCTTTGTGAGAAATAGATCAAAGCCAAATGATAAGCTCGTTTAACAGCGCTCAAACGACATGAAGACCAGATAATAACCATACAGACTGCATTACAAGCTCAACAAGACAGTCAACAGGCTCCTCCAACAAGGGATAACAATCAATTGCCTGAAACCTCCTGGGTTTTTACACAGGAAAGGTTGGGATCTCGAGGAGCCACCAGCTAAGCTATTTCTAGAAATATTCTGCACGAACATCAACCTTCTATTCATTTGGGTGGTGAAGTTTAGTCCAAAATTAGTAGAGATCACCAATTTTCCAAACGATAAGAGGAAGAACAATGATCTCAACCTTGAATTCTAGCCCATAATCGTTTAAGTGAGGGTACCACTACTCATAATCCTCAACCTCCTAATCAAGCCACTCAACTGACACGTCAATATGTTACACATGAGCATATGGACCAGCGTATCAAGGAGTTGATCAAAGCACAAGTTTTGGGTACTACAGAAAACCTTACAAAGCTACAAGGGAGTCCAATTGCCAAAAAAGTATTTGATATGGAAATACCCAAAGGTTTCCATACTCTAAAAATTTGTAAATATAAGGGTGCAGATCCAAAGGAGCACATTCAACAATACTGTGATTCTTTGGGTTTGTATTCCAACCTAAACCACATCCTCTACCGATTGTTCACAACAAGTCTATAAAAGGAACCGCTCTGGTGGTTCCACTCTATCCCTGAAGATTTTATACTCACATTCTATCAGCTGCAGAAACAATTCATCAAGACATACGCTCACAGCAAAGACAAAAAGGAAAATTTATATTTCCTTATTAGTATTAAACAATCACACGGAGAGAAGCTAGAGGCTTTTGCAAATAGTTGTTACTGTTTTCAGCAATGCGCTCCAGCTCGACTGTAAGGCCAAAGAACACCTCTTCCTCAACAAACCTACGACCTTGGAGGATATGATTACCAAGGTCAATAGTTATGTCGACCTGGAAATGATGATGTCTGAAAGGCATAAATCTAGTAAATCCATCCTAACCACAAAAGGTCCATCCACAGATCGAAGCACTGAACCAAAGGAGGATCAGGGCGATCAAAAGTGCCCAAAGGAAAATACCGGCAACCCTCAGAAAGGCGGTTCACTACCCAAATCGGTCTCCCTAGGACGAATATTTGAATCTCCATAATTTTTCCAATCCTCTCCAAGGATAAGCAATACCATCCCTCTTAACCATTGGAACCAATCGAGAATCTCCCGTACTACATGCATCATAAGGTAAATCATCATTCAACTAACAACTGTTATGCTTTACAGAGGTTGCAAGAGTTTATTTTCAAGGAGGGACGGATGTTAGAATATATTATCGACCGGGAATCATGCAAGGATGGCAGCTATAAGAAGAAGCTTAAAGTCATCCAGGTCGAAGATAAAGCTGAGGAAAAACATCTCTACCACATGTACTTTAACAACATGATTAAAGTCTATCAGATCACTAACTCATGCCAATTCAAGTGCAGGAGACTGTCAGAATGTTACGATCTCACACCTCAAGACAAAGAAGATAAGCTTCTACCTGAGTCGAGCCTTCGTTAGATTGGGATTTCATTCGAAGATTGCGACATTAGTCATGTAAAATTTCTACATCGTAATGCATTAGTCATAATGGTCAAGATGAAGAAATTTTTCATACACACAATGATGATCGATACTGGAAGTAGTATCAAGATTCTTTTTCAAAGCACAATCGACAAGATGGGACTGGCCGATCAAGTATTCCAAGCGATACCGATATCAGTGGATTTAATGGTTCTAAAGAAGAGCAAGTAGGAAAGATCATCTTATCTATTACTGTAGGACCAGCCACCATCGACGTCATCTTATATGCCATTAACACCAAATCTTGTTATCTCAGGATTATGAGCTACTCCTGGATTCACAATATGGAGGCAATCGCTTCCACCTATCATTAAGCACTCCGCTTCAAACACAACGATGGTATCTACGAAATCATGGGTAGTCAAAAGCTTTCTCGAGCTTGCAAAAATACCGTCTCAGCCATTCTGGATACCTCTGACAGATACTTTGTATAGCAATTACAGAGAGCTGATCACCTTGATGATCAGCCATCAGCAGATGAGCTTATAGAATATGTCAACATCGATGGACCTAGCAAATGTACTTTTATCGATACCAAGTTGGTCCAGCGCGATAAGGATGCTCTTATTCAGTTTTTATGACTAAATCGAGATGCTTTTGCATGGACTTTCGAAGAGATGCCTGGGGTTAATCCGGCCAAGGCATGTCACAAATTGGCTATCAACATCAATGCCATGGTGGTCAAGCAGAAATTGAGACGACTATCACCTCGCCTTTGATTTGAAGTTAACATGGAGATTGAGAAATTGATAAAAGTGAGATTCATTTGAGAAGCCAAATATCCGGATTGGATATCCAACATCATCGTTGTCCTAAAGAAGAATGGAAAAGTCAGAGTTTGTGTAGATGTTACAGATCTAAACAAATATACTCCGAAGGACAGTGTCCCTCTTCCTAATATTCATCAAATCTTTAATTCCACAGTAGGTCATGAACTCCTATCGATGATGAACGCAGTTTCTGGATACAATCAGATTCTACTCTTAGAAGAAGATCAAGAAAAGACCACTTTCATCACTAAAAGAGAACCTTATAGCAACAAAGTCATGCCCTTTGGGCTCAAAAATGTAAGCGTGACTTATTAACGGTAGATGACTACTATGCTCAAAGCACATCTTGTAAAAGTTGTGGAAGTCTACATTGACGACCTCTTGTTCAAGAGTATACAGTCAGTTAGCCACTTTACAGATCTCAACACAATATTCAACATTCTTCGATCTTACAGGATACGAGTCAATCCTGATAAGTGTCAATTTGGAGTATATTCAGGCTGATTCCTCAGGCATCTTATCAGCAAGAAAGGGATTGAGGCCAATCCAGATAAAATTAGGGTTTTCCTCAACATTCCATCTCCAAAGACGATGCAAGATTGCCGCTATCAACCGATTCATTTCAAAATCTTTAGATTATTGTCGTTGGTTGTTCCTATTACTCTGCGGTTGTACCAAACGAAGAAAATTTCAGCAAAATACAGAGATCCGAAGGACATTAGAATGCGAGGTAGCTTTTCAGGATCTCAAAACCTATTTGGGGAAGTCTCCCATAATGAGCACCCAGGTAGATATTTAAATCAACTCGGTTCTAATTTGACTTAAGGGAAAAATTGAGAAGCCGATCTACTTCATCAGCAAAACCCTCACTCCAACAGAAATGAGGTATTCTAAAATTAAGTGACTTCTTCTAACTCTTGTTTATACTTCACAGAAACTTAAACACTACTCTTAAGCTTACTCAGTCAAAGTCATGACGAACTACGCGCTCTGGGATGCTTTGTCCATTAAAGAAAAATCCAGCAGAGTGCAACAATGGTATATCAGTATGGGAGAACACGATATCAAGTTTGAACAACGTCATTCTAAAAAGGGTAAGGCTGTTATCAGTTTTCTCGTAGATTTTCTAGTGGAAGATCCTGAGTGGGGGGAACACGATCATCGTTTCTAGGCACAAATAAGACCTTATGTTTGAAGAGTTGGTCCTAGTATTGAGTTCTCTGCTTTCATGTCCAGACTTCCTCCAAACCCAGTTTCTTGTCAAAGTAAGATGGTGTGAAGGGATAATGACATCTGGTGACTTCCAATGCCTACTTTTCTTTAGAAGATTTTTGAGTGAGACATCACTAAAGTCAGATGAACTGAAGGATTTAATGCTTTGAAGTACCTGAAGGACTTGCAATCTGTAAAGTAGCTAAAAAATTGTTATCTATAAAGTACCTATTTTTAGAGTACTTGAAAGACTTGTTATCTGTAAAGTACCTGGAAGATTTGATATTTGTAAAGTACCTGTAATTTATATTCAAGCTTAAAAAAAATTGGTTATTCAAACTTTGTGTTGATATATAGAATAACTCATGAAATTGAGCTACAATAATTTAAAGATTTACGAATAGGGGATGTAATGTATGAGATTGTAACTGCAACATAGTAATCGAGCTGTAAAAATGTGTTAGTGCTCAAAAGATGTGTCATAATTTTTTTTTGAACATAATAACTTAGAAATTTTTTAGGTGGGAGAGAGAACTGTAGAAGTTTTAAGATATATAATAATTAGGAATTCGAGCTAATGGAGGTCGCTCTAAATTATTGGAGATCGATGTGGATAGATAAACTCAAATAATAATTCTCAAGATATCAGGGTTTCTATTATGAAAGAACATAATATAATTACGAACTGTGGGGGATTCACAATAATCTTGATAACTGTATAAATAGGGGAAATGAGCTTTTAAGAAGGTAGAAGGAAATAGAAATGGTGTGAACTCGATCTGAGAGAATTCATTATGCTGCTGAGGGGTGGATGGCGATAAGGATAGCTGAAGTGCGGGAAAAGATTTTTGGCACGTTAGACTATGATGTTGACCTGCCAGTGACTGAGTATCAATTCGAAGGTTTAGATTAGATAGGTAGGGATCTTGAGTACAGACATCTCTTCTGCGAGGAATTATTTTGGGAAGGGATGGTGGAGTCTTCAGCTCAAAAAGATGTTGTGACTGATTGCTGAAGAAGAGATCGAATTAGAAGATTGAGGTTGCGGAGGTGAAATAATCGGGTGTGGTTCCCTAGTACATCGGGATGTTCTAGGTGTAATTATAGTGAGGGAGTGAATTGTGTGAGCTTGAATATTGTCAAAGAAATATAATGAGAATAAAGTTTGAATCTGTCCTTTATAGTTGTGAAGTTGTTTGTGAGTTGTAAAAAAATGAATTTGAATATTTTTGAAATGCTGAGAGCTTTGGAAATGACGTCACCACTTCATAGTAAAAGCAGGTGGCTTTTGATTTTGTCTCTGTGAAAAGCAGGAAAGTTTAATTGCGTAGTGTTGAGTCATTATGGGTGTGGGAGGTCGAGAGGGATTTGGAAAAGAGAAATGAGAATATATTAAATATGGGCCGGGGAAATGGTGGGAAGGTATTTTAACCAAAGTGGTACAATACCTTTGACATTAATTGTAGAAGGGATGCCTTGGTTCCAAAACCAAGGGTGGCTAGTGCGATGCTAAATTAACTGCAGCAGTTAGAGAGAGAAAAATAAATAATGTTTTTCTCCTCAATCAAACATTATCAACTTCTAAACGAAGAGCAGTGAGAGAGGTAAGAGAAAAAATGCAGAGCATCAGCATAAATTAATTGTGAGTGATCAATAATCAAAGTGAGAGAGAATTGAAGAGACTAAGTCACCAAGGTGGTTATACAACAACGTTGTGAGGGAAGGATTTGGCACTGCGCCAGATTCATATTTCGACATAGAAGGTTAGTAGATGATTTGTGATAATGTGAATGTGTTTCTTTTAAAATTCCTCTTTTGGGGTATGCAAATCTAAAAAAATACGATTTACTGTAATTTATAAAATTTGTTTGATATATTTGTTAAATGAGATATAAAAGATATATGTATGTGAGTGATGCATATGTAAAAGATAATGATAAAATACCTTGACCTGTATGTACATTACAAAAAAAAATGATTATTAGGGACCAGATATTAGAGACAGAGTAAAATTTGTCTCTAATAATATCACATTTGGGACGGTATTGATTCCGTCACTTATTATTTTTGTTTATAGGACAAAAAAAATTACCCCGTCCTTAATAGTATAAGTTTAGGGACGGTGGGACATGGCCATCCCTAATAGGTTATGTTTAGGGACGGCTGGGAAAAAACACCGCAAAAACAGAAAATAAAAAGTTTCAAACTCAATTTTGTCTACTCAATCTCTACTCACTCAGTCAGTTCTTCTCCCTATCAACTCAAATCAATATCCTCTTCACTGTAATTCTTCTCCCTAAAATCTTTTTGACTGCTAAAAATACTCAAAACCCTAATACAAAATCTAATTTGTTGGTTGTTGCTCTTGGATTTGAAGATTTTTGATATCTATTGCTAATCTCTTTTTCTGCTCTCGGGGTTGCTGATTTGTTGATCTTTCTTGCTGCTGTCGGGTTTGCTGATTTGTTAATCTCTTTTGCTTCTCCCGAGTTTGCTTATTTGTTGATCCCAATTGTTGATCTCTATTATTTCTCCTGTAAGTTTTTTGGTTTCAAACTCCATTTTTTTTTCCTTCTACAATTGCTAGGTTCAATGTATAGTATTCAATTTTGTTGTTGTGATTGAACAATTCTTTTCTATGATTGTTGATTCCTAATTGCTGACCTCGCCTTACTCAGTAATCCTACCTAATATATGTAACATAAAGGTGATGAAGTAAATCAACTACATTCCCTTTTGCATAATAATAAGAAAAGATATTGAAGAACTTAATCAAATAAAGTGAAGAAGGTAGCAATCCCAGCTTTGTCTTTGGGCAAAAATATCGTGTGGCTGTGTTTTTATGAAAACCAACGAGAAGTACAATCATTTTGGATCAAAATGGGAGAAGGCAACATCATGGAATTCTTCCTTCTGTTATTTGGTTAGACCTAGAATATGATGGAAATTATTGAGAGAGACTGCGTTACCTTTTGAAAGCATCACTACAAGAAAAATGGGCAGTTGCCACTTATGGTTTTTAGTTTTTGCCACTATTTTTTTAGTGACAGACAAACCATAACTTTTATTGGGGCTAATAATCCTTAGTACTGGCCAAAAGTGTTGGGGAAAACTAAAATGGTGAATGTTTTTACTCCCGCCTCTGTTTCCCGCTAATCAAAATACAGAAATTCAATTTTTCTCTCCTCTCTCTACTCGATCCTTCCTCCTTCACTAATTTTATAAAACAAAAGTTAACCCCCTTCACCTCTTCTCTCCTTCGCCGATTTTCTAAATCCATGGTTTTAACTGGGTTTCAAGCATCCAATCTCGGTGACGCAATCAAAGTCGTCAATCAAATGGTACAATTTCAAAACCCTATCTTTGTTTCATCTCATGAAGTCGTAATTTGGTGTAAAGTATGGTTTTGAATATTTTGTTTGATTTTTTATTTGGCTGAAGTTAGATTGGAGATTATCGCATGAAGTTGTGATGGAAGATTGTAGTGAGGAGGAGAGGTTGTTGGGTTTTAGAGAGTCTGTGAGGTGCAAAGTATTTTTGGGATTTACTTCGAATCTCATCTCGTCGGGTGTTCGAGAGACGGTGCAATATCTCGTGGAGCATAGAATGGTGAGTTATTCAAGCTTTGGTTTATGCTAAAACTAGTAAAACTGAAATGTTATGATGATATCTTGTGCTTGAAATGAAGTCTGATGCAACCAAACCATTACCCAGTATCCGTTTTGTTTTAATTGTAACTTTTCAATGAAAAAATAGGAGAATTTGTCTTAACAGTTGAATTTAACATTGCCCCTTTTATTTAGACTGTATATGATGAAACTACAATACCCATTTTGAGCTAGTTGGTGAAACTCAACTACTATTATTAGGGCTGATATATCTAGAAAGTAGGCTGTAGTTTTATTGTTACTCTATTACAAGTTTTAGATTTTATTTTTGGTGAACTTCACAGGATATTATTACTAGATAATTGTCGGGTACCGGTAAGCTTTGATAATATTAGAAAAAATTGAGAAGCTTTGGTTCAGATAGAGGCACACTGACTAGAAGTTTCTGAGTCGTAGAAAAGAATAACACTTTCCTGCTTTTAAAAACTAAGAACTAACAAATTGTATGTCCGCTTGAGAAATAGATTTAAGTCTATTGACATGAAAGCATATTAAGATAAACTATTACATTTTAATTAAAATGCACAACTATAGATCTAGGTACTATAAGACTCCCAGCTTGAAGCGTGGAGAGCAGTTGATGTCGTAGATTAATATGACTATTAAATTGTAAGTAGTCCTACTTTGTTATCCTTGTTGTGTTTAATATTTGCAAATATATTTGCATGGAAATCCATTGTTTCTCTTATGTTTACAAATATGAGCTCAAATACTAAAAGAGTAAATTTTACTTCTTGAGCCAGCTGAATATTATCTTGAAATGTTCTAAGCTTTTCTGTAGGGTAGAAATAGTAGATCCTTCTTTGTTCTCCCCTTATTCGTAAACTTCAATCAAGTGGTAAAAATGACTATTTCGTTCGAACGACTTCCAATCCGTTTGAATGACCATCAATTCGAGTTCACCCTTACCATTAACATTTAGGAATTTGATGTTAAATGTTGAATGTGTTATACATAAAGGCTCGAGTTAATCCAGACTTCCTAAAATTCTACTACCTACCCAATACTCTTCGTCAATGACAGTTTCCCATGTCACGAATCGTCCAAGCTCAATTTTATTTATGTCGTCACATTCTTAATCTGACCGTTGTTGTTTGTTGAACTGCTGGATCATCATGTTCAGGTATAAATGGCTTTTATACTTCAACTGAGATTTGTTCGTTCTTTCTTGGCTGCAAATTCGGTAAACATGAATTCCTGCAAAACGTGATTCATTTTGAGAACAAAACTTACAAAAGAAACTATTTAGAATTATTTTGAAAAAACAAAATACAAAAAACAAAGTTAGGATGTAGTTATTTTCGCAAATAAAACAACACTCCTTGGCTCCTTTGCTAAAAAATTATGAGTGAGCTGCAATAGCTAGCCATTGGATTTGGCAAAGCTCATTCAATACAAGAATTTTTATGACTCAAACTGTTTCTGTTTGGCATGAATTCTGGTTGTTTAAGCGTAATTATCTTCATGGAAAATGGGGTCTCTGTAGAACTTTTTTTAACAGGCAAGAGAGGTCCACTCATTACCAACTGCTTTCGCCACAAGCAATTACAATATGGATATGCGTCACATTCAATTACACTATGGATATGCGTCACACTTTAGTTTATGTATGGGTTCAAGCAAGGTGGATTATGATGATCAAACGCCTAAATATCTCATAGGGTTAAGGTGCGCTACGATTCTAGAAATTCATGATATTAAACGTTCATAAGTTGATCCTCCTGCTACTATGATAGGGGCAAAAATCATGGAGAGCCGACCTGCTACTAAAGAAGATGAACTGCTGGCCATGGAGAATAGGTTGAGACTGGCAGCTGGAAAAGGTGCTGAGGACCTGAATACCTCTCGATCGCCAAAGGTGACATGGTTGACCCATCAGTTAAAATTAAAAAGCTGGAGGCAAATGTAGCTTATGTTCAGGCTCACATTCAAAGACGAAATAAACATTAAGGGGGAGCCCACATAAGTTAGATATTGCTCTTCGTGGTGAGCTAGAGTTAGAGGGGGTGATTAAATGGAAGGATGAGTTGTTGAAGAAGACTCCTGTTGGGGGGCGTGATGGAAATGAATGGGAGCTGGAGGAATTTTGTACTCAATTGGCAATGTTGAGGACGATGACAACGGATGAGTTAGATGAAGTAGCAGAGTAGATAGTGCAGCAAAATGTGGGTATGACAAGCGCAGAGTAACGCATCGCGTGGAAAGATGGAATACACAAAGACTTGAAAGAGCGTTACTAGAGATTACAAAAGCATTTTTTTGAGATAGTAATGTACGATTGAAATACGTATATTCAAGAAATAATGTGCTTACAGGATCTAATGGCTATTATTGCCTATTTTGTGGAGAAAGTAAAAAGGCTTGAGCTTGGTAGGGATACCTTGTACGACTGAGTGTCATTCCGAGGATGTATTTGTAAATCTGACATAGATCGAGGAAATTGTCTGAATGCCATGGGAACAGAGTTAGGTTCCCAACCTGATGAATTGGCAGAATAAGGTAGGATTATTATAATTTCTCAAGCTCCAGAATTTATGGCTGAGCATCCTCCTATTTTAGGAAAGGCGTAGCCGACCTCCCATAATAAAGAAGTACCTGTAGAAGTAACCTATAGTTGTAGACATATAGAGAGAAGAAAACTTGCTTTACCTTTACTTAATCTTATGTTTGATAAAGATTTTTGATTAAAAACTAGTATTACCTTTTTTTTAATCATAGAAATTTGTATAGATGGTCGATTCAAAGTTAGTATTACCTTTGCTTTAATTTATGTATAGATAGTCGATTGAAAGCTAGTATTACCTTTACTTTAATCTATGCATAGAGGGTCGATCAAAAGCTAGTATTACCTTTGCATCAATCTATGTATAGAGGTCGATTGAAAGCTAGTATTATATTTTCTTCAATCTATGAGATTTAGTAGAGTCTACGTAATTAGAGAGTAATGTAGGAAAAAACTTAGAAGTTTTCATTTAGTAGAATAAAATGTATATTGTATGGAGATTGAAATATCACTTTTTGAATGTAAATAATGAGAATAGTATAATCTGTTTAGGAGAAACTAGGGACTTAATGATAATATCGTTTCAATCGCCTAGTATTACATGGATTTGGGATTTGAACTCATTGCTCCGTCATGAGATAGTATGATCCCAGACCAATTCGACTAATAATGAGGAATGGATCATCCTAATTTTCTGCAAGCTTCCTAGCACGTGCATCTTTTTTGTATTGTGGGATCTCTCTGAGCACGAGATTATCAATTTGGAACTTATAACTTTAGACTTTTCTATTGTATGGGATGCCTAGTATATTGTGATATCGAGCTAGATTGGCAATAGAGCATTCTCTAGTTTTAACAATCCAATTAATAGTACAAGTCAACACGAACTCATTTTCTTCGTCTGCAAGCTCATGATCTCAGACAGGATGGTAGTACTCTGCTGGAATGATGGCCTCTATGCCATAAGCTAAGAGGAAGGGGGAATAGCTGGTTGATTTTCGTAGAGTAGTTCGATATTCCCATAAGAAGAGAGGGAGCTCCCATATCGAGTTTCCCTTCTTTTGTAATTAAAGCCTTTTCTTGAGCCCATCCACTATGGTTTTGTTGGTGATTTCGGCCTGGCCATTGCCTTGTGGATAGTATGGATTGGATGGGAAATCGGTGATGTTGTTCTTGTTGAGGAAGGCTATGACCATTTCTCTAATGAATTACGGCTCGTTATCAATCTGAATCAGGTAGGAGAATCTGAACCGTGTGAAAATGTGTTTCTCGATAAAAGAGATGACCTCTTATTCTCTAGATCATCAAAGAGGAACTGCTTCCAACCATTTTGAAAATTAATCGGTTGCTACGAGTAAGAAACATTAGTTACCTGAAGTATTAAGAAATTCTCCGACGAGATCGAGCCCCCATCACTTGAATGGCTAGATCACCTTTCTTGCATATAGCTTGAGTGCAAGGGCATGGATCATGTGCCAATGTCGTTGACATGTATCTCACTTGAATGAGTACTCGTCTGCTTGCTTGTTCATTCCTGGCCATAATATTCCTTGTGTGATTGCTCTGCTAGCCAATGATCGACCTGTAGTATGGGAGCCACAAGTTCCTTCATGTAATTCTTTGAGTAGTCCATCTACTTTTTTTTTTGAGAAGAACTAAAGATAAGGCCCTCTGACTGAGCAGTGATATAGGCGACCATTTTGAACTGTATAACGCTTTGAGTTTATGATCAACTGTCGGCGTTCTTTCAGATCAATTTGAAGGGGACCGTCGCATTTGTTCTTCGGATTGAGGTAGGCAATAAAGGGCTTCCGCCAATAGTCATTTTCCTCCTCATCGCCTCCAGTATTGATCGTTCATATAGAATAGAGATCAATGCACGGGGTTGATATCACATTGATCTGTAAATATCGTGCCTCTGTACCTAATACCCCGGCTAAATAAGCCAAGGAATCGGCATGTCTGTTCTCACCTTGAGGTAGATAATCGAGAGTTGCTTTCAAGAATCTGCTCATCCTATCGAAAATGAGGGCATCATACTCTATCATCTTTCCATTTTTCTTATATTATTTTGAATAGTTATGGATGATGAGTAAAGAATCTGCATAGATTGAGAGCTCAGGGATGCCAAGCTAGAATGTGAGGTCGAGTCCATGAATCAGTGTTTCGTATTTTATGATATTATTAGAGGCCTCAAAATTTATGTAGATTGATCTCTCGATCAGTCGTTAAAAGGGGTAATCAATGCGATTACAATTCCAGGCCCTGCGGGATCTACTGAACTATCTGTAAGAAGTCTCCACCATTTCCTTGTAATCCTTTAAGTTTGCTCGTCAAATACTTTGATGGGTGGATCTTCTGCAATTTCATTTCTAAGGACAGGATCGTGTTCCTCCCAATTGGGATCTTCCACAAGAAATTAAGAGAAAATCGATAATGGCCTGACCTTTTTTTAAATGGCATTATGCAAAATTGATATCATGTTTGCCCAAACTAACTGACTAATACAACACGCTTCGTGATTTCACTTTTTAACAAAACTTCCCGTAGTGAGTAGCTCATCATGACTTTGACAGAAGGAGTATAAAAGTTGTGTTTAAGTTTCTGTGAAGTGTAATGAAGAGTAAGAAGTAGTCTCTCAATTTTAGAATTCCACGTTTCTGCTTGAGTGAGGGTTTTGCTGATGAAATAGACTAGTTTTTCAGCCTTTGCCTCAAGTCGAATGAGAATTGACCTGATAAAAGTATCTGTAACTGCTAGGTAGATGATCAATTCCTTATTATCTACTGGGGTGCTCATGATGGGAGAATTCCCCAGATAAGTTTTGAGTCATTAAGAAGCTGCCTCACATTCTGATGTCTGTTGGATCTTTTCAGTGGGCTGAACTTTTCCTCATTTGGTACAACCTCGGAGTAATATGAACAACCAACGACATCGATCTAAAGACTTGGAAATGAATTGGTTAATAGCAATGATCTTGCTTTCAAGTTTTTGTACGTCCTTTCCTATTCTTAGAGATGGCATGTTGAGGAGAACTAGAATTTGATCTGGGTCAGCCTCAGTCCCTTTCTTGTTGATGAGATGGTCGAGGAACTTGCCTGAATTGACTCCGAATTGATATTTGTCTGGATTAAGTCACATCCTGTAAGAACGTAAAATATTGAATATTGTGGAGAGATCTATGATATGGTCCTTTGACAATAAGCTATTGCACAGGAGATCATCGAAGTAGACTTCAGCAATTTTATCCAGGTGCGTTTTGAACATTGTTGTCATTAATTATTGATAAGTGGCGCCAGTATTCTTTAGTTTGAAGGGCATGACTTTGTAACAGTAAAGTCCTTTTTCGGTGATTAAAGTGGTCTTTTCTTGATCGGCCTCCAAGAGAGGTATCTGATTGTATCCAGAAGTAATGTCCATCATAAATAAAAGTTTTTAACCTGTTGTAGAATTGAGAATTTGATGAATAATTGGAAGAGGAAAATTGACCTTTAGAGTGTGTTTGTTTAGATCGGTAAAATCTATCCAAACTCGGACCTTCCCATTTTTCTTTGGAACTGCGACAATATTAGAAATACAATCTGGATACTTGGCATCTCGAATGAATCCTACTTTGATTAACTTATCGAAGTCAATGTTGACTTCATCTCGAAGGCGAGGTGAGAGTCGTCGTTATTTCTGTTTGACTATTGTGGCGTTACTGTTGATGCTCAATCTATGTCATGCCTTGGATGTATCAACCCCTAGCATTTTTTCAAAAGTTCAAGCGAAGATGTCTCAATTAATTCATAAGAATTGAACGAGGGCTTTCTTATCGTACTGGACTAGCTCGATACCAATATAAATTCCTCTACTAGGTCCATCAATGTCTATGTACTCTCTAGGCTCTTTTGTTGAAGGCTAATCATCGATGAGACCAGTAATCTGTAATTGCTATGCAGCGTATTTGTCTTATGTGTCTAGAATAGTAGAGTTAATATTCTCACAAGCCCTAGAAAGCTTTTAACTACCTTTGATTTCACAAATGCCATCATTGTGCTTGAAGCAAAGTGCCTGATACTAAGTGGAAGTGATTGTTTTCGTGTTTTGGATC
This sequence comes from Kingdonia uniflora, assembly GCA_014058105.1. Classification (NCBI taxonomy): domain Eukaryota; kingdom Viridiplantae; phylum Streptophyta; class Magnoliopsida; order Ranunculales; family Circaeasteraceae; genus Kingdonia; species Kingdonia uniflora. Next base: position 244,970 of record JACGCM010002352.1, read on the forward strand.
CAGTAGTGGCCTATAATCTTGAGATAACAAGATTTGGCATTGATGATGTAGAATGTGATGTTGATTGTTGCAGGTCCAGTGGTAATAGGTAAGATGATCTTGCCCACTCGTTCTTCCTTTGAACCATTGAATCTACTTATATGGAGTCGCTTGGAATAACATGATCGACCAATCCCATCTACTTGATCAGGCTTTATAAAAGAATTTTAATACCACTATCAGTATCGATCATCATTGTATGCATGAAAAGATCTTCATCTTGAGCATGATTACCAATGCGTCATGATGTAGAAACTTGATGTGACTGATGTCGCAATCCTCGGATAAAATCTCAAGCCGGCGATTGCTCAACTTAGCAAGAAGTTTGGCTTCTTTATCTTGAGGTGTAAGATCACAGCACTCTGTTAATCTCCGTCACTTGAATCCACAAGAGCTGTTAATCTAATGAATCTCGATCATGTTATAGTGGTACATGTGGTACAGGTGTTTCCCCTCAGCTTAATCTTCAACCTGGAGTACTTTGATCTACGTCTTGTAGTTGCCATTATTGTATGATTCTAGATCGACAATGTATTCGTACATTATCACATCTTTGAAATTTTATTCTGCAACCTCTATAAAGCATAGCAGTTGCCAGTTTCATGAAGATTTACCTTGTGATGCATGTAATATGGCCTTCCTTCAATCTGTTCAAGTGGTTGAGATAGACGGTAGAACTTATCCTATGCTAGAATTGGAAAACTAGAAGAGATGCGGGCACTCATCTTTGGGAGGACCGGCTTGGGAAATAAGTTGCTTTATCAAGGTTTGCTAGTGTTTGCCCGGGAACGTTTTTGATCACCTTGGTCCTCCTTCGGTTCACTATTTGTGTAATGTGTTTTGACCTTTAGTGGTTTAGACGGATATAGTAGATTTATGCATTTCGGTCATCTTCCTTTCTGGGTTGACATACCCATTGACCTTGGTGATCATGTCCTCCAAGGTTGCTGGTTTGTTTAAGAAGAGATGCACCTTGACTTTACAATCAAGAGCGCATTGGTGAAAGTAGTAACAACTATTTTATGATCCTGGTTGTCCACTTTTCTTGCGAGCTCCATAAACTTCTTCGCAAATTCCTCAAGCTTCTCTCCAAGTGGCTGCTGGAAACTAATAGGAGAATATAAATTCTCCTCCTTATCTTTACTAAAAGAATAAGTCTTGATAAAATGCCTCTATAGTTGATCGAATGTGAGGATGGAATATTCAGGTAGAGAGTGGAACTTCCAGAGCGGCTCTCCCTATAGACTTATTACGATCAGGCGACATAAAATGTGGTTAAGATTGGAATAAAATCCCAGTGAATCACAAAATTGTTGAATATGCTCCTTTGGATCGGTGCCTTGTATTAAAGTATCTTCAGAGTATAGAAACCTTTCAGTACTTCCATATCAAATAACTCTTTGGCAATCAGACTACCTTTTAACTTGGTGAAATTGTCCTTACTGCCGAGGGCTTAAGCTTCAATCAACTCCTTAATACGTTGATCCATGTATTCCTCTGTAATGTACTAACATGTTGCCTGAGTGGCTTGGCGGGCTGGTTGAGAATTATGAGTACCGGTGCCTTCACTCAAGCGATCATATGTTGGGATCCGAGGTTGAGGTCGCTATTCTTTCTCTTGACGCTTGGAAGGTCGGAAACCTCTGCTGATATCAGACTAAATTTTTTTGCCAAATGAATGAAAGGTTGAAGTTTGTGTTAGAGATTTTTAGAAATAACTTAACTGGTTGCCCCAACATATCTTAAGGTATACATTCACTCTACTATTGTACAGAAATTTGAGAGTTCACCAGAACTTGATCACGATCTCTGGTATGGGGAGCCTGTTTGTTCTGCAAAGCTTGTAATACAGTCTGGATGGTTATTATTTGTTCTTCATGTCACTTCAATACGTTCAAACGAGCTTGTCGTTTTCTTTCGATCTCTTTATCACGGAGCTCATGGTCAAGAGTTAATTAACACTCGAGCTCATTCTGCTTCTCTGTTTCAGTATGGTGACTCGCCTATATTTTGTGAGCTGTTCTGGTTCAACTAAATGATTGAGCTGGATTCTTGTTATTGGCCGCTTAGAAGTGACCATGATTGGAAATGGATAGTAAAGTGGATGTATGCCTTAAGATATCGTAAAAATGTCCTCTTTCCTACAGACGGCGCCGAATGTAATGGCCTAATTCAGTAGCTCAAAATTAGATCTTACACCAAATGTACCTGTGATAAAAATTAGTATAATGCAAGAAATGACACAGGTAATTTAACGTGGAAAACCTTTGAATAGGTAAAAAACCACGACCTCAAGTTGAGGGTTTAGTAGCTGCAACTTTTATTTCTTGAGGCTGATGATATCTTATTATAATTAATCTCTTTGAACTTAGAAATGCTTGATCTTGAAATAAGAAGTTTTGTGTTCGAGTCTAGAAAATCTGGTTGTTCTGCTCCCTATCTCCTTTAGAACCTTTTCTTTATATAGAAGCACATTCTCTGAATAATGATGTAACTGGCAGTTGAATGTATAACTGTTTAGTTCGTGGGAGACATGTATCTTTAACTTGTTCACGTTTTGCTGTAGTGCTCGATCCACATTCTTTATTAGTTCGTGGTCTAGGTGGCAATCCTAATTGTAGATGTCACGTGTGTAATGCGTGAGTTTGGTATTGAGGTAGTTAGAGTTAGGACTGGATCGAGGGATAGGTCCCTACAAATCTAACAAATCCGACCAATTTCAATTCAACATTTTAACATAAAAGTAAGTAAGCTATCACCCTACTCGACCATCGTTACTTCCATACCCTTTTCACCATCCACAACTTTACCAACATCTACCCCACCCTTTGCTTCTTGAAATTCTGACCTTACACTTACCCCCAAGACCCACGAAACCCCCATAAAAAATAACCCAATACCAACCACAAATCATCAAAACCCTAATACCGTTCACACATCATCACAACCCAAAATGACCACAATGTTCGAGGCAACCCTTACCAATCCATCTTTTATGCCTCTTCCCCAAACCACTTCCACCAATATGAAATTGTGCAACACCACCACAGTCCACAAAAGACCAATAACTGATAGACACGTAATATTTATGTGTACAACTCCAAAATTTATATCTACCTAGTCATTTATTAAATAAATGTAATACTAATAGTGTTTTTGGTTGTATTTACAGAAATCGGACGCATAATAAGCAAGTCGTACATTTTTCTAGTTTTTAATAAAGAAAAAGGTGATACACTCCAACAATGATCCTCATTTGAAGTTGTCAACCAAAGGCCCATGGAAGTCCATTAAAGAAAATTTAATGTTTAGATTATTCTCATGAGTTGTAATATGTATGCATGGTCTAAGGCATTGTTTAGGGGATTTTATATTAATGGTGATGTTTTGTTACCCCTCCTATACTCCATAAATAGGAGGGGAGTCCCACCCATGAGAAACATCTTGGAGAGTGTAATTAATAAAGTTATTTCATCTTCTTTTCTTTTTGTTATTTTTTTTAATCAAATAATATTGTAATGATCATAGGAATGAGTAGCTAATCCTCCTAGCCAAGGCTAGAGGAAGCTCCATCCAATGTAGCCTTAGTGTAGAATTGCAGTTTAATTAGAGTTTGTACTTTCTCTTTTTCAAATTTATTACATATTCTTCTTCCTATGATCTTAGCTTGACCATAGCTTGGACTCAAGAAAGTAAAAAATCTAAGGAACCATCTTGTTTGACATTATAAGATTGTTTAGAACATGGAGAAGAGAGCATAAGTCATCCTTATCAACCGGACCCTGGCTGAGTAAGTTGGCATATGAGTAATTCCCAAATGATGGAGATTTCTATATGATGATGTATTGCATATACCCAACCAAGGATATGCGATATGGGAATTAGTAACATACTCTAGTCAGATTTACTATGTCACGGGTACAACAAATGGAGTGGAATCGATGCTTTGGTTTCCACTCCAATTTATCTTGCAATTTGATTCTTTCTTCTTTTCATACGATTACCTATACACAAATCTTTTGTATTTAATACAATTAATAGGTCGAACCTAGTTCGCACATATAAGTCTCTTGGGATATGACCCTGCTACTATTTGTACTCAACGGTGCACCGTACACTTGCGGGTCTTTAAGACATCAATTTTATAATCAATCAAGTTTTTGGCGCCGTTGCCGGGGACATGTAAAGGTGTATTTAATTTTGAGTTATTATTTTTCAGCCAATTTCTATTTCTTTCTTCTTTCAATTTTTTTTTGATTTTTTTTTATTTCAATTACTTTCGCTTGGTACAAACATTCCAAATCGTTTGTTGCTTGGTGTATGTAGTTGGTGTGTTACTGTGACTCTAATTTGGTGGTAACTATTCTATGGACAAGGAAAACATTGGACTATACACGTAGTACTTTATTTTATTTACTCTGAAATAGTAGTAGTGGTTACTTGGTACATTTGTGGGCCTAAAACATTTGATAAGATTTTTTATTACTGTACCTCATCTTTGATTCACATTTTTTTTCTTCTCATTTGCTTTATATATATTTTTTCCCACCAACTTGAAAGTTTCAAGTACTGCTGGTTAGCGGTACTAAGGTGTTATACACTTTAATTTTACAAGATTATTTGCATTTCATGAAATCACCTTTAATTTGTTGAAACTGTATGAACTTTAGTACAACTCCTCTAGTTTTTACTTAAATATATGCTAGTTTAATTTTTGTTTGACTTCGACAGATGGAAAGGGTACGACGAATGGAAAATGCAAAAAACTCAAAGCGGCTTCAAGAATCCTTCTTGTGTCCCGAAAGTGAAGAGGCGACCACAGCTACAGCAGGAAACACTTCCCGTAGGTTGTTACTTCTTTAACTTAACATGGTACATATTCGCTCTGCCCCAGCATTAGGACATATAAAGTCGTGTGAACTGTGTAAATACACCTTACTTTAATAAAAAAAATTGTGGTTGGATTGACCTATTGTTGTGTTTACTATTCTATTTTTTTCCATCATTAGTAAAGGTAAAAACTATTAAAGACTTGTGGGATTTCATCACCCAAAAAGCTCTCTAACAAGTGGGACTACCCATTAGGGATGGAAAGAAATTCGTATCACATAAAAATTAAACATCTCAGACCTTAAAATAACTGATAATAAAAAAGAGTAGCAAGATTCCCATGGGATTTTATCACCCAACGGATAGGTATATTGGATTGGGGTACAAACATGGGTTCATAGCATACGGCCCCAGCTCAGCGCAACAAAATACTGGTTGTAGGTTTACAACGTCACCATTTTGTGTACTGACGTACAATAAGGCAACTTACTCGAGCATGAAGACTGAACATCTACTTTAAGCTGGTACTAGCATAGTGATGTAGAGGAGTATAGGAACAAAAACCTTTTGTCATCCTACCCATTTTGAACATAGAAGAATATAGGGGAGACCTAATTATTACTTCTAAAAATTGTTAATGTTCTAGAGTCGAGGTTTGATTGAATGTTTACTGTATCGGTTGAAGAATTATATTGATTATTAGTTGTGCATGATCAATTGGACACGTAGAGAGAAACGATTAGGAAGTTTACCAGAACCTTTTTCTATTTACGGCCCACCACCTTAGCCTAAGAAGAGAGGGCAACCACCTCATTCAGTTAACATAACATAGGACTTAAAAGCCCCATTTTGGTAAGAGAGTGACCCATATCAAGTTTCCTAAATTTTGGAGGAGGGTAATCCATCTAGAGTTGACTCAATTGAACATTTTGTTAAGCTAGAAGTCGAACCCCTAATTATGGCTGCTACAAAATCTCCTAGGGACTATTGGACCCCAGTGGTGAGCAATATGCCTTCATATATCGTGTTACTAGCCGTCATGACAAACCATTATAAAATCAAGCCTAGTGTGATCCAAATTTTACCAACATTTAATGGCTTGATTTTAAGAGCCCTTATAAGCATGTCATTAACACCAACATCTATCAATTTATGGGATCAAATGGAGACCAAGTTCAAAACCAAATGATTTTCTATGGGAAAAACCCTCGCTCTTAGAAATGCAATTGTTAAATTTGTTCAAAATAAAAGTAAAATATTTTAGGAGGCATGGGAGAGATATAAAGATCATCTTTCATAATATCCCCATCATGGGTTTGAGAAGCAACATCTAGTCCAGATCTTCTATTGTAGAATAACTTCAGAGAATCGTTATAGGCTAGAATTAATGCATAGTGGCAAATTTCAGGACCTTGAACCCGATAGAGCTTATGAGGAGTTTGAGAGATTGGTTGAGAACTCTCAGCAGTGGGATTTAGATTATAATAGAAATATTCATACAACCATGAAAGGTGGCTTATATAAAGTGAGTTAGGGAATGGCCATCAAAGCCTAATTAGATACTCATACCCGAAAAATCGAGGTTATGGCTATGAATCTATCTAAGGGTAGTGTAAACCAAGTTCAGCAACAGGGTTACACCGTTTGCTAAGATGTATCCCATGAGAATCAAATATATCCCATGTTCAATGAAATGAATGATAATTAAGAGAAAGTGATTACTTTAAATAATACCTACAAGAGGCCCTTTGACCCGTACAAACCAACTTGGCAGAACCACTCAATTTTTTTGTAGAAGAAGAACCAACCCAGTTCGGGTTTTGGGGAGCCACAAACCTCATATCATAATTTACCTAGAAATCCCCTTTCTCAATCTTATCCTTAGGCATTTCAACAATTCTTTCAGTCGTCCAAACAGTTTCCACTCGTTCAACCCAAACCATTTTTGGAGGACTTTATTGTTCTCTTCATGCAATAATCAATGGAAAGTTAATAATAAGCATTATAATTTCAACAACAAATGATACAATTCCAACAATAGACTTTTGTTAATCAAAATTCTACATCCTGATCTATCTCTAATATAGAGACTCAGATAGGATAATTGACAAATGTATTGTATGAGAGACCACTAGGTAAGCTACCTATCCAACGTGTATCTAATCCGAATTGAAAAATTGATAACCAAATTGATATAGGTTGATAACCGAGTTGCTATTGAGGATGAGGTAGGTATGAGTGAACCAGTTGAATTGAGCAACCATGAACCATCTAAGAAATCTAAGGAGTTGCCTACCTTGTCTGTTTTTGTACCAAAGGCACCTTTTGAGCCAAAGGTATCTTATCCACAATGCCTTCTTCCAGTTAATAAAGGGATTTAATTTAACGAGATATTGCATATATTTAAGCAAGATCATATAAATATTTCAGTACTCAATGTCATCGTGCCTATCCCTTTATACACCAAATTCTTTAAGGATGCGTGCACTAGGAAAAGGAAAATCAACGTGCACAAAAAAGTCTTCTTGACTGAAACATTAACCCCTCCTAAGCATCGAGATCCTAGAAGCCCAACCATCCCTTATAAAATTGGAGATCACAATGTGGATAGGGTGTTAGCCGACTTAGGGGCAAGTGTGTGTAGGAGCACACTCCCGTAAGCTACGAGGTGGGAGTTTGCTAGGCAACCTAACCACTAAGAACATCAACACTCTAGTAAGGCCATTCCATGAGCTTCCTCGAACAAAAAATAGAATCACGGATGAGGCTCGTCCAACGACCATAGAAATGTAACGACGACAACTCCGCGGTTAGCCCCCTACCAGCGAGGAAGTTTGAAAACCCACGACCCCGAAGGGATAGCTTAGAAACTTCCCAGGGTATGTGAGCCGGAGCGCCCCAAGGTTAAACATTGCCTATATATAGAGGAGACGAGACAACCTAGAAAGGATCTTCTACTTGCTTTTTTTATATTGCCTATAGCATGATTATCTTCCAAAGACGATTAGTTGAACTAAGGAGACAGAGAGGAACTCGAAGAGAGTCGAGCGATACCCTCCTCTGGCACAATTTCAAGCCTGAAACTAACATACGTTTATTGTTGTCCCCTAAAGGAATAGTGAGACTACAATTGGTGCCGTCTGCGTTCCCCATCGATGCATCTTCCGAGTAACGATTGTAGTTTCCACCCGCAACCAATCTCATGAACAAGCTATGGCCGGGATGAGGGCGACATTGTTACAGCTGCATACCAAATGTCCACCAAGGATGTTCAGATATGCCAACTCCAAATTATCTATGATACACTTCACGAAACCCTAGTCCCTGGTACTCAATTACCGCCAGGCAGCCCGATGGCCTCCACGTCAGTCAGTGAGTCCACACCACATGAGCTAGCATAAGGGAATGGTGCGCTGCCCCCTAACAACGACCCAACTTGTGGGCACTAGGGCACACTGCTTGACAATCCCTACGCGCCGCTTCGCAGCTTGCCTTTGCCACTACCCCCCCAGACTTACCATGGCACGGGTCCACTGCGGCCACGACCGAGTTATCACCTCACCCGTAATGACCCGCCTCCCCCCGGTCGGTCTACTCCGCAATTCTACGATCCCAGAGAACCAGTTCCCATTATGGATTACGGTACATGGCTTGGCAACGGCCGTACAAACGACCCACCATGGCATCCACCTTACAGCCCCGATGACCCCTCCTACCCCCTGGCCACGGATTCTACCCCTACAGCGACCGGTACAACGCATATAATGAAAGATTTCACGACCGATATCTGGGCATGCCTTACAATGAGAGCAACTTCGATGAGTCATCGATAACTCTACGCTCCAAACTATGAGAGCCACTTCGGCGAATCATCCACTAGGAGTGAGGTCGTCCACAAACGGGTCACGGGCATTAATGACCAGTAGCCGTTAACAGCTGTGTCCGTAGAGGCAATAATCTGGACCATGCTAGGAACTGATCTAACTAGGCGGTTAACCAAGGAGATGCTCCGCTGGATCCATAATAAACTTTTCGCCGTGGCCATTCAGAGCTACGTACCGGGATAAAACTACTCTCGACCAAAGATCGAGGCCTTCACAGGTTGCCAGAATCTTGGCCAATACCTCTCCAAGTTTTTATACAGCATCGACCTAAAATATCAAATGGATAAACATATATGTCATTTGTTCCCCTCGACCTTGTCTGATGGGGCCCTCACCTGGATCTAGAGTCTCGAACACAATTCTATATTCACGTTTGAATAACTCTTGCTGGCTATCTTCGAGAAGTACCTCCACAACCAGCTGTCAAAGAAACAGTTAGCAGAGCTGTTCTCATTGAAACAATAGGTTGACAAAACCACCGACTCTTTCCTATCAAGGTTTAAAAGCGAGCACAACCTCATAGAATGGGTCGACGCCCCGACCGCTTGCCTTGATTTCATGGGTATTGCCTCTCTGGCTCTAAACTACGTGAGGCCTTGCATATGAAACAGCCTAAAACTCCCGAACACCTGTATGAAAAGGTCCAAAAATATCAGAATGTGGAAGCCGACAATCGTGCATCCGCCTTGCAAACCGCCGCCCTTATGAGTACCACATCCCCCCCATCGGTAGTTCATTCCGAGGCTACTAAAAACTTGAGGGACCGACAAGGGGACCTCAATGATGGCATGAATATGCGACGTACAGATCGCGACCCGTATGATAAAAAAGAACCCCCTTGAGACGGACGTGAAAGAGCCCCATGCTGGGAATGCTATCCCCCAATTCACCTCACCATATCACGGGTGGACCTACTCCCCACTGTTAAGAATGACCCTGAGTATAGAAAACCATGCCCCAAGCTCGATCGTCCTGACTGCCCATACTGCACGCACCACGATATGTATGACTACGCTACTGAGGAGTGTTATGACTTCATCAATATAACCGAGAGTTGGTTCTACCTCGGCCGCTCTGCAGACGGATTGCCTCGCTAACATTCGACCAATCCACGTCAAGCGTACGGGCACTGGGGCATCTAACAGTATGTGAAATGATCTTGGGGGACCTCAACAAAACTCTGTCATGGCACACCATCTCCAATTACATAAGGCAGTGTTATTGCCTCACCGAGAATCAGCGAACGGTCCACGACATTGAAGCAGCCACTAGCACACCGCCCGGACTGGCCATTTACTTCCCTGACCACAACCTCAGTTCAGTCTCCCATACACACGATGATGCCCTCCTTATTTAGATCGTTAATGGGAGGAAAACTCAGTATTTAAATACCCAGCTCAAAACTACGGGTGTCGCAGGGCAAGCGAGGGTCGAATCTACGGGGAGAAAACGTATTAAAAATATAATTTCCTAATTAACTAATAAACGAATCTAAACTAAGTTTGATAAAAAGGTTTTGATCTAAAATATAAATCGAAATTATTAACTTTAGTACGATTAAAAAGAAAAGAACATAGGCTTTGGATCACCTCTAACTTAGATTACTAGACGATATGAAAATGGTAGCTTCTATCCCAACGTAATAGCCATGACTAGGTCTATTCGGTTCTAAGATTTAGGGTTTGTGGCTAAAACCCTAAGTAAGAACGTTGTTGCTCATGGACAATCGGATCTAGGGTTTATAAACTCCTTTTTATGGCTAGGTGGAGAGTATTAACTCTAGTGATCTAAAATTCCCTTTGGGCATGTAAACAATCGAATATGGGTAATTTGATATCTTCCTCATATTTGTAGTAACTTAGAGTTGTCATGGCAAGATCAACTCTTCGTAACTACAAATTAGAGAATTAAAGATTAATTCTAGATCTAAACTACTATTAACATCAATTTAGCTTACTTCACCGGGGGTTTAATCCTTAGCCTAAGCTATGAAGACTAGCTCTCCATTAATGGTGTTGATCACAACTTAAATTAAATGCATAAAATAAAAGAGAGAGAAGGAGAGAGATACTGAAAAATGCAAGCTTTATTCCTTCCTATGATTGAGATGTGAAAAATACATAGAATTGTTCTCCTATTTATAGGAGATAAGAGAGAGTTGTTTATAATTCTGAAACTCTATCCCTAAGTAAAGATAAATCCTTATAGAGTCCTTCATCATCTTTATTCCATGGAGAAAATCTACAAGTACATTAAATGTAGACATCTTCCTTGTACCTGAGAGACTGCTGGAGATGCATCAACTCTTTATACCTTCTATTAGATGTCTTTTTCTACTTATTAGCTCTAACAGTGATAAGTGCCTGAAAATAAGAAAATGCTACTAACATTAGAAATTAATAAATCGGGATTAACAAAACGATACTTCTAGGCGTATTAATCCTACGTATTTCTACGTCTATCAAATACCCCCAAACTTACCATTTTGCTTGTCCCGAGTGAAATAAAGAAATAAAATTAAACTAAGAAAGGAAACTACTTTCGCAGGACTCGCGATTACATTTAGCGTATGCAACAAGCCGTTAAACTTCCAGGTATCCCTGATGGACGAGTATTGTCTCGTGAGGGTTTACAGTGACTACACCTACAAAAGTCAATAATGATATTATGGCAATTCTAAATAACAAGAGGCTCATTTCCTATCAATTTATCATTATTTAGTTATGGCAAAAATATACAACTAGGAAATTCCTTAAACCCTATTATTCCCTGAATATACCATAGAATATATTGTACTTATCCAATACTAGAGATACTACCTCACGATTAAAAAGAAATTCAAGTATTTTACCAGATATATCTGAGTATATTATGAAGATAGTTTTATTACTTAATACATTGTCTAGAATCATTGAGTCAGTGTATGGTAGCCGAGTACTTAGTCAATTTTAGTCCACGGTATCTTATTTTTCATAGTCTTTTTTAGTACATTATTTCTTAGTGAAGCCCCTGTAACAAGGAGTTTTCTGCCGATAATTCCCGCCAGTTGACTAAGGCTACCGGGGTTTGGTGCACCTTCATGACCTAGACTCAGGATTCTCACCAGTAATATTTTTCATGCTCCTTTCACATAGCTCATGGTCGTCTCGAGATTGGTGATAATTTTTCCTCTTTCAGTTCTTAATCATGCGAGTAGCCTTGCGGCATAAAAGTTTTAGGAGTAACTTTGGCTTCTTTTTTTCTTTCGGGAATGAACTTATTCTTAGGCACTTATCTCCCTTGTAGCGAATTATTCCTAACATAAATATAAGATTTCCCTAAAGCTGGTCAATAACCTATCAAATGCATCAATTGCAAAACTATAGTGAAGTGCAAGTTTTCAAAATATACCACGTTCACTTGAATTAGTCACTAATTAAAATATAGTACATCTAACTTAAGATGGCGTACAAAATATTTTAGTGTATACTCGTAAACTTTTATGTTCTTGGTTTCGTTTAAGATTTATTCGGGTTTCCCAACTAATATTTATGTCAAAATAAATTTAGTCTAAATGTTGGAAATTTATAAAAAGTACGTCATAAATTGCCAAGAGTGTCATTATTTTACTTTTCTTCAAAAAAATATTTAAAAAATAATTTTCCTACCCCCAAACTTAAATAAAATATTGTCCCTAATATTGGAGAACATTAAATAAAGATAGAAAGGAAAATTAGAATTTCTCACCTGAATATACCATGGGTCGCCTCCCAGAAAACGCTAAGTTTATCGTCTTCAGCCAGACAAAACTCCCGTACCCCCAAACTTATGTGAAGTCAAGAAATTATTTGGGGATGGGCAATTCCCTGCATTTTGGCTCGCAAAAATCTATATCAGGGAAATTTTCTAAAGGGATTGTCTCGAGATAAGGTTTAAGACGCTGGCCATTGACGTTAAAAGTTTTCCCAGTATGATAGGTTCTTGCTTCAGCCCAACCATTTTGGTGTATGTTTACGACTTCAACCGGGCCATGCCAACGGGTTTGTAATTTTCTAGGAAAAAGACGCAGCTTTGAGTTAAACAATAAAACTTTTTGTCCTGGTGTAAAGATTTTTCGGACTATATGTTTATCATGATATGTTTTGGTCCGATCCTTATATATTTTAGCATTATCGTACGCCTCTTGTCTTAATTCTTCTAACTCACTTAGTTGAAGTTTTCGATGAAGTCCTACTGCGTCAATATGAAAATTAAATCACTTAATTGCCCAGAAATTTTTATGTTCTAATTCCACAGGCAAGTGAGAAGATTTGCCAAAAATACATTTATAAGGTGACATTCTAATTGGGGCTTTATAAGCAGTCTGATAGGCCCAAAGAGCATCATTAAGACGAGTTGACCAATCTTTACGATCTGGTCGGACAGCTTTCTCTAAATTTTTGTTATCTCCCAATTTGAAACCTCTACATGCCCACTTGTTTGTAGATAATATGGGGTGACAACTTTATAAGTAATATCATATTTGTGCATAAGACTTTTAAACTAGCGATTACAAAAATGAGTTCCACTATCACTTATAATTGTACGAGGTGTACCAAATCAGACTAAAATATTAACGTTTAAAAAGTTAATTACGACAGCGTGATCATTTGTTCGACATGGTACAACTTCTACCCATTTAGAAACATAGTCAACTGCTACAAGATCCATAAATAACCATTAGACACCAGAAATGGGCCCATAATGTCAATGCCCTAGACATAAAAAATTTTAACCTCTAAAATATTGTTAAGAGGCATCTCATCCAGACGACCCATGTTGCCAACCCTTTATCAACGGTCACATCATGAACAATGGTCGTAAGTATCCTTAAATAAAGTAGGCCAATAAAAACCATATTGAAGTACTTTATTAGCCGTTCTATGGGGCCCAAAATGACCACAATCATCATGAAGACTTTTTAAAATTTGTGGAATGTCATTTTCAGAGACACAACGACGAATCACTAGGTTAGCGCCAACTTTAAATAAATAGGGATCCTCCCAGATAAAACATCTAGAGATTGTTTCAAATCTCTTCTTATCTTGTCTGCTCCAATCTGGTGGTATGTATCCTGTGGCTAAGTAATTTGCAATGTCGGTGAACTAGGGTACCATATTAATATTTATTAACTGTTTATCGAGAAAATGCTCAGGAATAGGAAGGTCTTCGCTAATATGGACAACTATCAAACGCGACAAATGGTCGGCAATAATATTTTTTTTACCTTTTTTATCACGTATTTCAAGGCCAAATTCTTAGAGTAAAAGGATCCAACGGATAAGCCGTTGTTTAACCTCCTTTTAATTAAGAAGATATATCGAAGGGCTGAATGGTCAGAGTGCACAATAACTTTTGACCCTAAAATGTATGACCGAAATTTTTCTAACGCGCAAAATGATGGCTAACGGCTCTTTTTCAGTCGTCGCATAATTAATTTGGGCATCATTCAGTGTTTTACTCGCATAGCAAATGACATGGGGTGCTTTTTCAAAGCGTTGTCTAAACACGGCACCCACGGCATAATTTGAAGCGTCACACATAATTTTGAAGGGCAAGGTCCAATAGGGTGGTTGGATAATCGGTGATGTGGTCAATGAGGACTTAAGTGTTTCAAAAGACTTACGACATTCATCGTTAAAATCAAAATGGATGTCTTTAGCAAGTAAATTGCATAAAGGTCGTGAGATTTTGCTAAAGTCTCTAATAAATTGTTGATAAAAACCTGCATGCCCGTGCCTGAGGAATGCGCAAACGTCCTTCACTATTTTAGGATGAGGTAGAGAAGAAATCAAATTAATTTTTTCTTTATCAACTTCTATCCCCTTAGATGATATCAAATGGCCAAGTACTATTCCTTGACTTATCATAAAATGACATTTTTCCCAATTTAGGATTAGGTTTTTCTCTTTATACCAGATCAAGACCAATTCTAAGCATAAAAGACATTCATCAAATATGGAGCCATAAATGGAAAAGTTATCCATGAAGACCTCTAAGAACTTTTCTACCATATCTGAGAAAATACTTAACATACACCGTTGAAAGGTCGCGGGTGCATTGCATAGGCCAAAAGGCATGCGACGATAGGCAAAAGTTCTAATGGGCAAGTAAAAGTAGTTTTCTCTTGGTCTTCGGGGGCTACTGAAATTTGGTTATATCCTGAATAATCATCCAGGAAGCAGTATTATGAATGACCAGCTAAACGTTATAATATTTGATCTGCGAATGGTAATGGGAAATGGTCTTTTCATGTAGACGCATTTAACTTTTGGTAATCAATGTAAACTTGCCATCCTGTCTGGGCGTGGGTGGGTACAAGTTCATTGTTTACATTTTTTATGACAGTAATACATGATTTCTTAGGTACTACTTGGACTGAGCTTATCCAAGAGCTGTCGGAGATGGAATAAATAATACCCGTATCAAGAAGTTTCATAACTTCCGCCTTTACTACCTCCTTCATTGGTGAGTTCACACGTCGCTGTGGTTCTCGAGATGTTTTGGAACCTTCCTCTAAGTGTATCATATGCATAACCACTGATGGGCTTATTCCTTTTATATATGCTATTGACCATCCAATTGCTTTTTTGTGGGTTTCTAGTACAGCAAGGAGTTTATTTTCCTGATCTAAGTCCAATGAAGATGAAATGATAACAGGAAGAGTTTTGTTAGGCCCGAAGAGCCGATATCCTAGATTATCTGGAAGTACTTTAAAATCAAGCTTTGGCGGTGACACAATAGAAGGAACTGGGGGGTTAGAAGACATAGGGAGTGACTCAAAATTGGTAGCATAGCGATGAGGAGGAGTGTATGGAGGAGGATTATTTTCTAGAATAGCTGAAATGTCTTTTAGGATTGGCTCGTGAATACCAACGATATCGTCCTCTAGACAATCTTCTAAGAGGTCGTCCCTAGAATGTTCTGAGATAATGGTACCTACCATATTACACTCTTCAGCAGAATCTTGATATTGCCTCATGGTGTTAAAAATGTTCAGTTCTAAGGTCATGTTACCGAATGTTAGGTTCATTATTCCATTTCTACAATTGATTATAACGTTGGAAGTAGCTAGGAAAGGTCGACCTAAAATAATGGGGATTTGTTCACGGAACTAAATTTTTATAACGTTGGAGTTAGAACAATTGATTATAACGTTGGAGTTAGAACATGATGTGGCCTAGATGCTAAATTTTTATGGGATTTTTTCTGAGATTTGGGAACTAAATTGCTCTTAATTGGTGGTATAGGGTCTGGTCGAGTTTCTATAGTTCTCTTATTCTGAAGGGGTCATAACTGCTTGAGCAGTTTTAATGTTCTCAGGTGAGCTATGTTAGGTATGAACCTCAAAGGCGGCCCTCGGGTCAGTAATTGGATGACTAGGGAATTTTCCATTTTCTCGTTGACTTAATTGGCTTTCTATTTGTCTTTTTTGGGTGTCTAGCTTCTGTATAAAGGCTCGCATTTATGAAAGTTCCCTAGAATTTTGTTGGATAACCCCTCTAATCTCTGTTATAAACTGTTGGAGTGTGGATTCTAAACTAACTGGGTGGGCTTGTTTGGTCGGGTATGTTTGATTATGTTGATATGGTGGAGGATTATAACTGGATTGTCCTTGTGGTTAACTCCTCCTAGAAAATTTTGGGTTACTTTGCCAAGGAGATCTACCAAAATTATTTTAGCGTTGTCTCCTTTTATTATCCAAGATAGCATTTACGTGGTCCAGAATAGAATTAATTAACTCAGGGAGTTCTGGACACGTGTGTGCATAATGGGTCGGATCATTGCATAAATTGCAGACCCTAGGAATGGATGCTGGTTTAGGGGCTGCTACATTCCCTACAACCATAGCCTTGACTTTACGTGTAAGGGAGTCCAGTTGGACTTTTAATTCGAGGCTTTCAAGTAATTCAGGGATGCCTCCTTTTCTAATGGGCCTACGATCGCGAGAAGTAAAGTCCCATTGTTGGGATATCTCAGCGTATTTATCAAGAAATGCATATGCAGCAGTTTCATCCATATCTTGGAATTTTCCCAAGCTAGGGGCTTCGATTGATTCACGGGTTAAAAGAGTTAACCAGTGCAAAAACATTTGGATTAGTCTCCATTTCTCAAAACCATGATGGGGGCACCTTTGTAATTTTTCCTTAAAACGTTCCCATGCTTCGTAAAAAATTTCTCCGTCTTCTTGAAAGAAATTAGAGATATCACGTTTTAAAAGATCAGTTTAAGGGTGTCCCACTTGTCAATTGACTCGGATGACAGAGAATTAAACCAACATTTTGTCTTATCTTTTAGAGAGAATGGGAGAAGGAGTAAATAGATGTACTCCATTACTATGTCCTTACTTCAAAATGTTTGGCAGATAGACTCAAATTCATCGATATGTAAGTATGGGTCTTGGTTATCGAGTCCATGAAAAGGTGAGATTAGGTTCAAAATAGCAGGCTTAATATCAAACTGGGTTGACAAAAATTACTGGCAACTTAATACATTTTGGCGAGTTTTTCGAAACGGAAGCAAAAAATTCCCTCAGTGACTTGTCACCCATTGGTTCAGGAAGAAATTTGTTTTTAGTTTTAAGGTCGTATATGGCCTGAAGGTCACCCTGTTGGACTTGGTTAGCCATATTAGCTATTTTAGAAATCGGTGGTATATCAATGTGTTGCCTAATCTGATCGTACTTGGGCATATACTAATGAAATAAAATAAAATTGTAAAATTTAAAGGGAATTTAAACACACAATTTAAGATAAACACATCAACAGTTTTTAAAGTTAAATTAACTAAGTCAATCCTAATCTAGATGTTAATCAAACAGGGTAGGTCGGGCTAGTGTGTGATTCCTAACACGAAAGCTTCACTTTGCTAACAACGGTCTTAGTGTTTAAACATCAGTCCTCATGCCCGTGTGCCTCGCCTTATCGTACGTGACTCACACAGAACAGTGACATCGCTTAACAACCGATGGTTCACGGCGCTTGGCTGAAGTAGTTCCTATAAATCCGTGTTAGTACCCCGGTCCGGTACCTCCTAATTCCTTAGGTGATGAAATCCCTTGGAAATCTTACTAATAGCTTTTTAAGTTTTAATTAAATTTAAAGGTTAGGATAGTTAGGAACGTGTGATACGAATTTCTCTGTATCCCTAAGTGGGAGGTCCCACTCGCTAAAGATTCCTTTGGGTGATAAAATCCCTTGGAAGAGCCCTAGCGGTTAGAAACCTTTACTATGTTAAACATAGAGCAAAAATTGAAACACGATAACAAGTCAATCCAAACACAATAAATTTTTTAATTTAAGAGCAACGTTTATTTGAACAATCCACACGACTTATTTTCCTAATGCCGGGGCGGAGCGGTGATGAACCCCTTTTATATGTCAAGTTTTAGGAGAGGACCAACTTACGTGAAGTGTTTCCCAGTGAAGTTGTGGACACCCTTTCACTTAGGGGGCGAAAGAAGGAGATGCCCTTCACTTAGAGGGCACAAGAAGGATTTATAAAGAAACTTGTCAATAAATTTTGTAAATTCTTAACGATCTCTGAGTACCAATTTTCCGATTATCTTGCAAAAGAAGAGAAAAAAAAAAAATTAGTGAACTTACGACAACAAAAATATAAATTCAAATTCCAAGTTTATTGCAGTCTATGACGTCCTAATTTTCAAATGCGTATATCGTTTAGCTTAGCTGGGAGAGAACATTAAATAATACCAATTTGGAAAAATAATTCAGAAAGGAAAAACATTGAAAAAGAAAGTTTTCTATAATTTTGCTTCCCTACAGCACAAAACAACCGATTAATGAACAACAGCGTCCTTTACTGAGATTGCTTTTACTGTTGTTTCAAAAAGCTGAAACTAACGGCTAGGCAAAAAAATATGATCTATAGCAATTCAGAAAGGGTTTTAAATTATCTAAAACTTTTGTCACAAACAAATTCTTAAATTGTGAAGTATAGATGGTCAAAAACTGTAAAACATTCAGGAACACATCTTTCGATAAAAACTGAGTATGTTTCTTCCAAAATTAATATCTCTGAAATCGCTTATAAGAAAATATTAAGACTAATTTATTCATAAAGAAATCTCAGAGATCTAATCATAAAATAAATTAATTGGCAGACTTAACAACTAAAAAGAAGAAAATAAATTAACTAAAATAAAAAAACTATGATTTAATAAACTATTGCCTCTCCGGCAACGACGCCAATTTTGATGCGAAAAAAACTCGATCTTTAAATACCCCGCTCAAAACTACGGGTATCGTAATATAATAAGGGTAAGCGGGGGTCAAATCCACGGGGAGTAAGCGTATTTAAAATATAATTTCCTAATTAACTAATAAACGAATCTAAACTAATTTTGATAAAAAGGTTTTGATCTAAAACATAAATCTAAATTACTAACTTTCGGTACGATTATAAGGAAAATAACCTAGGCTTTAGATCACCTCTGACTTAGTTTACTAAATAATATAAAATCAGTAGCTTCTATCCGCACGTAATAGCCATGACTAGGTCTATTCGGGTCTAAGATCTAGGGTTTGTGGCTAAAACCCTAAGTAAGAACTTTGTTGTTCATGGACAATCGGATATAGGGTTTATAAACTCCTTTCTATGGCTAGGTGGAGAGTATTAACTCTAGTGATCTAGAATTCTCTTTGAGCATAAAAATAATCGAATATGGATAATTCGACATCTTCCACATATTTGTAGTAACTTAGAGTTGTCATGGCTAGATCAACTCTTCGTAACTACAAATAAGAGAATTGAAGATTAATTCTAGATCTAAACTACTATTAACAGCAATTTGGCTCACTTTACCGGAGGTTCAATCCTTAGCCTAAGCTATGGAGACTAGCTCTTCATTAATGGTGTTGATCACAGCTAAATTAAACGCATAAAATAAAATAGAGAGAAAGAGAAAGATACTAAAAAACGCAAGCTTTATTCCTTCCTGAGATTGAGATGTGAAAAATGCATAGAATTGTTCTCCTATTTATAGGAGATAGGAAAGAGTTGTTTACAATTCTGAAACTCTATCCTTAAGTAAAGATAAATCATTTTAGAGTCCTTCATTATCTTTATTCCATGGTAAAAATCTATAAGTACATTGAATGTAGACATCATCCCGGTACCTGAGAGACTGTTGGAGATGCTTCAACTCTTTATACCTTTTATTATGTCTTTTTCTTCTTATTAGCTCCAATAGTGATAAGTGCCTGAAAATAAGAAAATGCTTCTAGCATTATAAATTAAAAAGTCAGGATTAACAAAACTATACTTTTAGGCGTATTAATCCTACATATTTTTACGTCTATCAATCGCGATTGACGGTGTCCTCGATAAGCCCATGCTGGTCGATTCTGGCAGGCGATGCTAACATCTTTTACTATGATACCCTTCGCAACATAAACATGTACAACTGCCTAGTACCCTCCAAAAAAGAGATCTCCAGGTTCAACGGGTCCACCGAATAAGCTATGGGAGAGCATGTCACTCAGGTACAGGCTGGCCCAATCGTGGTACCTATAACGTTTATCGCCATCAATAGCCCTACAGTCCATTATAATGGTAATATGGGATAGGACTAGATTCACGCCATTAATGTCACCCCCTCTTCCTACCACTAGGTAATACGCATCCCAACAAAATTTGTCCCTTACCAGATATAAGGCTGCTAGGTCGCGGCCCGTATCTGTTATGCCAACTCACTACAAAACTTAATAAATCAAGAGACATCCATGATAAAAGAGAACCATGTTGTCATTGAGGATCAGCAACGAACCAGGAATGAGCCCACGGCAGTGGATTCGTCCCCCGTTCCATGCCACCCAGATACGTTAAAGCATTCAGACGCACCACCTGACCAGAACAATGCAATTATAAGCACGCTCAACAGAGCATGGACCCTACCTCTCGTGGAGCTAGTCGTTAAGATTGATCTCGATGGCCCTACGAGAATAACATATATTGGTTCTTTGTTGACAGGTGACGAGCAAACAAACCTTATCACACTCCTCCGGTAATACAAAGATATCTTTGCCTGGTCCTTCGATGAAATGTCAGGTATAGACCAAGCAGTGGCCTGTCATCACTTACATGTTCACGACAAAGCCAGCCCCATCAAGCATAAGCCACGTCGTGCAACACCGAGATTACGCAAGGCCATCAACGACGAGATCTAAAAGTTGCTGCAAGTAGGCTTTATCCGACCCACTGACTGCCCACGCTTGGTAGCTAACGTCGTCGCCATCCCGAAAAAGAATAAGAATACCTGAGTGTGTATTGATTTTACTGACCTTAACTTGCACTTTCTAAAGGGTAGCTTCCCCGTGCCACTCATCACCAGACTAGTCGACTCCACGGCTGGACACGAGCGGCTGTCCTTTATAGACAGTTACTCCGGGTTCAACCAAATACCGTTGGTAGTCGAAGACCAAGAGTTCACATCCTTCACCATAGAGCAAAGCCTATACTGGTATACAATCATGCCTTTTGGCTTTAAAAATGCGGGTTCTACTTACCAACACCTCGTAACCATGATTTTGAAGATTTGTTGGGCAAAACAGCTGAAGTCTATATCAACGACATGCTTATCAAGAGTCGGCTGAGCGGCGACCATCTTACTGACCTTGAGGCGGTCATTACAAAGTTGCGATCCTATAAGATGGCTTTAACTAGGAGAAGTACAGTTTTGGAGTCTCCTCGGGAAAGTTCATAGGACACCTCATCACTCAACTTGGCATTGAGGCTGACCCTGGCCAAATTCGTGCTCTCGCCTGTATGCCATTGCCACGAACACTAAAACAAGTTCACTCCCTCGTCGGAAGTATTGCGGCTCTCGGACACTTCATTTACAAATCTTCCTACAAATGTCGTCCGTTATTTCAATACATTCACGAGAACAAAAAATACCAATGGAGCTATGAGTGCGAGGCAGCTGATAGACACGTAAAATTTACTTGTACACTCCTAAATTTATATCTACCTATCCATTTATTAAATTAATGTGAAACTAATAGTGGTTTTGTTTGTATTTACAGAAATCGGTCACATGATAAATAATTCATATATTTTTCTGGTTTTTAACGAAGAACAAGGGTGATCCACTCCAACAATGATTCTCATTTGAAGTTCTCAACCAAAGGCCCATGCATGGAAACCCATTGAAGAGAATTAGTATCGATACTATTCTCATGAGTTATAATATCTATGCATGATTTTAGGCATTGTTTAGGGGATTTTATATTATTGGTGATATTTAGTAACCGTTCCTATAATCTATAAGTAGGAGGGGAATCCCACCCATGATGGAGCATCTTGGAGAGTATAAATCAAAGTTCAATAAGCAATAAAGTTTTTGCTCTTCTCTTGCTCTTGTCTTTTAATTTTATCGTAGTAATAGTAGTATGATAATGATCAAAGGGATGTCAAGCTAATCTTCTTAGCCAAGGCTAGAGAAAGCTCCACCCAATATAGTTTTAGTATAGATTGTGTAGCTTAGTTAGAGTAATTACTTTATCTTTATCCTAGAAAATTGCATATTCGTATTCCTTCGTCCTATGCTTGACCATAGCTAGGATTAGGAGGAATAATGAATCTATATAACCATCTTGTTGGATAATAACAAGATAGGTTAGGAACATGGAGAAGAGAATATAATCCATACTTATCAACCGGACCATGGTTGAATAAGTTGACTTATGGGTAGTTCCCAATTACTAAATCTCTTGTATCTTTTGATGTATTGCATATGCCCGACCAAGGATATGCGATACAGGAACTCGTAATTGACTTTAATTATTTATGCTATCTAACGATTACAAAGGGTGGAGTAGAATCGATGCCGTGGTTTCCACTCCAATTTATCATGTAATTATTTTCGTTCTTCTTTTTATTTCAAAACCTACACAAACTCGTTGTTATTGGATAAAACTAGTAGCTCGAAGTATAATTCGCGCCACAAGTCTCTTGGGATACGACCCTGCTTACCCTTGTACTTAACGGTATACCGTGCACTTGCGGGTCTTTTAAGATGTCTGTTTAAAATCGATCAAGTTTTTGGCACCGTTGCCGGGGGGACTTGCAAAGTTGCGTTTTATTTTTGAGTTATTTTATTTTAAGCCAAATTTTCTATCTTGTTTTTTATCTTTTCTTTTTATTTGGATCCTAAAACAAAGTGATTTTGTTATTGACTCAAACTCTCTTGGCGCTACAGTAGCTGTGAAGTCTGTCCCTGAATGTTTCACCATTTTCGATCATCTATACTTCACAGTTGGGAAATACGTTCGCTACAAAAGTTTTAGATAATTCAAAACCCTCTCCAAATTAATATTGATCATATTATTCTGTTTAGTCGTTTGTGAGTTACAGCCATTTGAAAAAATAGCAAAAAACAGTCTCTGTAAAGAACGCCATGTTCATTAATCACTTGTTTTGAGCGGTAGGGAAGCTAAATTCTTGAAAATTTCCTTCTTAAATGTCTTTCCTTTCTGAATTATCTTTTCAAATAGATATTACTTAATTTTCTTTCTCAACCGAGCTGAAAGATAAGCACATTTGAAAATTAGAACATTATAGACTAGAATAAACTTAGAATTGAATTAATATTGTTGTCGCAAGCTCACTAATCATTTTTCTCTTATTTTACAGGATAGTCACAAAGTTGGAAACGAGATGGACAATATGCAAAGCTAAAAATATCATCAAATCTATCATTCTTGTGTCCCCTAAGTGAAGAGGCACTTGCTTCTTTCGCCCTCTAAGTGAAGGGGCGGCCACGGCTACACTGGGAAGCATTTTTCGTAGGTGGGTACTTCTTAAAACTTGATATCTAGAAGGGGTACATATCCGCTCCACCCCCGTACTAGGACATATAAAGCGTGTGGACTGTGCAAATACACGCTGCACTAATTAAAAAATTATTGTGGTTGGATTGACCTATTGTTGTGTTTAATATTCCTTTTCATTCCAACATTAGTAAAGGTAAAAACTATTAGAGACTTGCGGGATTTTATCACCCAAAAAGCTCTCCAACAAGTGAGATCACCCATTAGGGATACGAAGAAATTTGTATCACATGAAAATTGAACGTCCCAGACCTCAAAATTACTGTTATTAAAAAAAAGTAGCAAGATTCTTGCGAGATTTCAGCACCCAACGGATAGGAGTACCGGACCGGGGTGCAAACACGGGTTCATAGGATACAGCCCCAGCCTAGCACCGTGAAATACTGGTTATAGGTTCGCGATGTCACCGTTCCGAGTGCTGACGTACGATAAGGTGACTCGCACGGCCATAAGGACTGAACATCTAACGCATGGGAGTATAGGAACAAATCCTTTTGCCATCCTATCCACTTTGAATATAGAAGAATATAGAGGAGACCTAATTATTACTTCAAAAAAATGTTGATGTACTAGAGTTTAGGCTTGATTGGTTATTTATTTCATTGGGTGTTGCTTTTATTTCAAAATGTCATACATTTCAAGAATATTGGAATCCATAAAGCCCACAATTCGACATCTCACAACAACCCCAAAACCATTTTAAATCATGGGATCACCAAAATTCTCAATACGTGGAACCTTCCCAATCTTTTTCATATATGCAGGCCCATCAGTCCGTCCAATCATCCAATCAGTTCCAACCTGCTCCACCTAAGCCCTCTTTGAAAGATACCCTTGCTCTCTTTATGTAATAATCAATGGAAAACCAAAAATAAACTTTGCAATTTCAACAACAAATGATGCAATTTCAACAGCAGACTTTGGTAAATCAAAATTATACGACCCAATCTATCTCTAGATTAGAAACTCAGATAACTCAGTTGTCAACTACGTAGAGTGAAATAGAGCATGAAAAACTTCTAAGCAATGAAGAAGAACAATCTGAAGTTAAATCCCTTTGTGATTTAGAAATGGATGAATTCAAGCGTAATCAAGGAATATTTTCTCCGTGGGGTGATTGGATACCATATTGCGAGACAGATTTAGAAGATGAAAAATTTAAGGTCGACGATCCTATGTCGCAAGAAGATCTTGAAGAAGCAGTTATCATGTCTAATACAATTCTTTCTCAATCACCTCTAAATTTAGCCCTTAGCATTCGAGGAAACTATGAGCGAGACTGAATATTTTTCCCTCTCCTCTAATGATTTTTTTTACGATGATGATGACGAGATAAAATATGAATATATGGAATCACCATCTCATTATATATGCTTGGAATTTGTAGATGATGATATTTGTACCAAAGTCAAGAAATTAGAAATTGCCGAACCTGTTGCAGATGTTATCAACTCGTCATTTCCTTCTCAGTCTCCTTATGTGTCACCTCAGCCTTGCCTTGAGCCGCTTCCACCTGACACAAATTGTAATGTTGAAAGCCAGTAGGTGGACGACCCTTCATTACAGGATATACTACTATTATTGGGGGCTGATTATGTTTTGGTTACTCCATCACCGACCACACCTATACCAATGCCTACATCTCCATTTTATGAGCCTAATGGGGGTACCATGACCATAAATGATTTTGAGGATTTGTACGGAGAAAATTCTTATTATATTTCTGTTAATGAATGTTTAAATTATTTTGCGGACTCGAATGATCCTGAGTTCGCGAAATGGTACAACCATTAGCATTTCAAAATATGTTTCAACTTGGTCATGTCCTTAAGCCAATGAATATCCACGTCAATGGTCAGGATGAGTCCCTTGAGATAAGCTGTGACTTTAGGCACATAAATTTTAAATGTTTGTTAGAGTCAATTGTTCCCTAATCCCCACATCCACAAATATGTTATATAGTTTTTCTTCTACTAAAAGAAAGCATCTTTTTGAAAAATTATAATTTTGGGGATGCCTCACGGACTTGCTTTGTCAGAACCACCTATCACATTTTTTGGAATATCAACGATAACATGGGGGTTTTGAAAATTTTCAAAGGAAATATCTTTCCAGAAAAATTGAGTTTTGAATCTAGTACATTTTCGGGGATGAATAGTTGTATACCAATCTTCTTATTTACTGCAACATGTAGTAATCATATGATTGTATTGAAAAATTTTAAATTAAAATATGTTCCCTGGGTATGTATTTGCTTTATCTTAGAGTAAATGGTTTTTCTTGATTTGTCTAAGATTTTTAACTTGGAATCATCAAATGATAGGCAAAGTTTTTTGAAAAAATCTTTTCCATAGAGAATTAGTTTTGAACTCTCTCTAGTTCTTACATAATCGATCTGCCCAATTAATGGCTAATATTAAGGATCACCATTCATGTGTTATTTAGTTTTTGAAATAGAATTTACAACCAGGATAGTACATCACCTTTTCAACTTCGTAACCTTTCAGTTATATTAAATATTTTAAGTTTGGGGGTACATTCGTCTGGCTGAAGACCGTAAACTTAGCGCTTCTTGGGAGGCTACCCATTACACATTCAGGTGAAAAATTCCAGTTTTTATTCCTCCATTTTCCTTATGCCCTCAAACATTGAGGGCAATGTTTTATTTAAGTATGGGGGTAGGAAACCATTTTTTGATATGCTTTTTGAAGAAAAGTGAAATAATGGCACTTTGAAAATTTATGATATATTTCTTACGAATTTCCAAACACTTAAACTGATTTTACCTTGACATAAATATATGGAGAAACCTAAATTTTGAAATTGTACCAAGTATACACTATAATATTTTGGAATATCTTAACATATATTTACTATCTTTTAATTAACGACTAATTCAAGTTAACCTGGCATATTTTGAATACGTGTACTTCACTGTAGTTTTGCAATTAATACTTTCAATTGATTTTTGCTCAGTATAAGAGAAATTTAGCATTTATGCTTGGAATAGTTTGCTACAAGGGAGACAACTGCTTAAAATTAAGTTTATTCATGAGAATAAATAATAAGCCAAATGTGTTCTAAAAACTTTCACGTTGCAAGGCTACTCGCATGATTAAGAGCTGAAAGAGGAAAAATTATAACCAATCTCGAGTTTGACAATGAACTATGTAAAAGGAGCATAAGAAAATGTTACTTGCGAGAATTCCGAGTTTGGGTCATGATGGGGCACCACACCTTAGCAACCTTAGCTAACTGGCGGGGATTATAGACCAAAAACTCCTTGTAACGGAGGCTTAACTAAGAAACAATATACTCAATAAGAAAAGGCTTATAAAAGATAAGAAAAAAAAAAAAATTCTAGGAAGACGAATTGACTAAGGCACTTGTCGAACTGACCATTGAAATTATTCCAATAAGAACTAGACTACCAAAAATTGAGTAAATTATTCTAGACAACGT
The DNA here is from genome assembly GCA_014058105.1 of Kingdonia uniflora. Lineage (NCBI taxonomy): Eukaryota > Viridiplantae > Streptophyta > Magnoliopsida > Ranunculales > Circaeasteraceae > Kingdonia > Kingdonia uniflora. Next base: position 272,055 of record JACGCM010002352.1, read on the forward strand.
ATTAGGCAATAAAATTATTTTCATTCTACACTCAAATATAGCTAAAGCAAAATACTTGAATCTCTTTCTAATCGTGAGGTAATACCTCTAGTTTTGGATAAGCTTAAAATATTTTTTGGTATACTTAGGAAAATAACAAGTTTAAGGATTTTTTTATTGACATAATTATGTCACATCTAAGTAAGGATAAGTTCATAAGAAGTGAGTCATATGTATTCTAGAATTGCTTAAAATGTCAATATTGACTTTTGTGGGTATAGTCACTGCAAACCCTCACGAGACAACACTCGTCCACCAGCCCAAACCTGGGGGTTTAACGGCTTGTTGCATACGCTAAATACAACCGCGTGACATGCGAAAATTGTTTTTGTTTACTTTTTTTCGAGTACTAGCAAAATATAAGTTCGGGGGTATTTGATAGACACGTAATATTTACGTGTGCAACTCCTAAATTTATATTTGTCTAGCCATTTATTAAATAAATGTGATACTAATAGTACTTTTATTTGTATTTAGAGAAATTGGTCACATGATAAACAAGTCGTACATTTTTTTGATTTTAAACGAAGAACAAGGGTGATGCATTCCAATAATGATTCTCATTTGAAGTTGTAACCAAAGGCCCAAGCATGGAAGCCCATTAAAGTAAATTTTATATAAATACTATTCTCATGAGTTATAATATCTATGCATAATTTTAGGCATTGTTTAGGGGATTTTATATTAATGGTGATATTTAGTAACCCTTCCTATACTCTATAAATAGGAGGAGAATCCCACCCATGAGAGAGCATCTTGGAGAGTGTAAATCAAAGTTTAATAAACAATAAAGTTCTTGTTCTTCTCTTGTTCTTGTCATTTAATTTTATCGTAGTAATAGTAGTATGGCAATGATAAAAGGGATGAGTAGCTAATCTTCTTAGCCAAGGCTAGAGGAAGCCCCACCCAATCTAGCCTTAGTGTTGATTGTGAAGCTTAGTTATAGTAATTACTTTTCTCTTTATCCCGGAATATTGCATGTTCATATTCCTTCATCCTTTGCTTGACCATAGCTAGGATTAGGAGGAATAATAAATCTATGTAACCATCTTGTTGGACCAAAACAAGATAGGTTAGGAACATGGAGAAGAGAACATAATCCATACTTATCAACCGGACCATGGTTGTATAAATTGGCTTATGGGTAGCTCCCAATTACTAAATTTCTTGTATCTTTTGATGTATTGTATATGCCCGACCAAGGATATGCGATACGGGAACTCATAATTTATGTTATCTACAGTTACAAAGGGTGGAGTTGAATCGATGCCTTGGTTTCCCTCCAATTTATCTTGTAATTTGATTCATTTTTCTTTTTATTTCAAAACCTACACAAACTCGCTGATATTGGATAAAACTAGTAACTTGAAGTTTAATTCGCTCTACAAGTCTCTTGGGATACGACCTCGCTTACCCTTGTACTTAACGGTACACCGTGCGCTTGCGGGTCTTTTAAGATGTCGGTTTATAATCGATTATAGCTTTCCGGCACATGTTGCGCTACCAGGCCACCCTACCCACCCTCAGTGCTCCCAACGAACACGAGTTACTAGGTTTGTATCTTGAGAATACAAATGAATCCATAAGTGCGGTCCTCGTTCGTAGGGCAAACTGAACAGAGAAACCTGCTTGCTTCATCAGGAAAACCCTCTTGGGGGCAGAACTGCGGTACTCTACTGTGGAAAATAGGCCCTCGCCCTGGTATATGCCTCTCGAAAACTCCTGCCATATTTCCAGGCCCATAAAATCAATGTCATCACCACTGAACCACTACTATAGATCTTCTCCAAGAAAGATAAAACTTGCTGGATCGCCAAATAGGCGATTACTCTTGGGGAGTTTGACATCCGTTAAGTGCCAAGGGTAGCGATCAAAGGACAGACGGTCTCCAACCTCTCATCTAACCTCCCCATTGTTGACGACAACTGACATAACGACGAGGACGAAGACCATGACACCCACACCGATATCAACGAGCCGGCATATACTAAGGGATGACGGCTCTATACTGACGGGTCTGTTAATACGGGCGGCTCCGATTTGGGGATAGTGCTGGTTAAATCGAGAAAGCCATACGGGCTAACTTCCCACATAGTAACAACAAAGCCGAATATGACGTATTATTGTCAACCAACATAGCATGACATTCCAGGCCAACGGCAGAATGTCCGACAACATGGAAACCCAGAAACTGCGACTAAGTAAGTTCCGAGAGGTACACGAACACATTCACCACGGCGTGAATAAACACTCAGACGCCCTTCCGTATTTAGCAAGTATCATCGGTGTCAAACTCTAAGTAATTCAGATCAAAATCCTTGATCAACCGATCATAGCCCTAAGCCTAATATCGGCCATGCAAACGGACTACCCTACCCTCCTTGACTGGCTCCAGCCTCTCCTTGTCTTCCTCGGGGAACACCATATTCTTTCTACTGACCGGTCGACGGCCGAGAGCATCCACAATAAAATATACAAATACATGATTATTAACGGCGAACTCTTCCGAACAAGCCTGTATGCTCCATACCTTATATGTATCGTTGGGGAAAGAGTTAACAGAGTCATCATAGAAATCCATGAAGGTGACTGTTGTGCCCACACAACGGGTTGTTCCATGGCCGATCGTGCTCATATACAAGGATTGTATTGGACAATGATGCGACAAGATTTCATAGCTAATTCCCAAAAATGAGACAAATGTTAATTTAATGGGCACTTGATTTATGCACCTTCTATCGACCTCCACACAGTCGCCAGCCCCTGGCCATTGGTAAAATGGGGATTAGATATCAGTGGGGCGCTCCCTATGGCGAGCGGGTGAGGCCAATGGTTACTACTTACGACTGACTACTTTACCAAATGGGTAGAGACGATACCCCTCGCCCGTATCAGGGAAGAAAAGGTTATCACCTTCCTATGGAAGCACATCATTATGCGGTTCGATGTCCCCGTAGTTCTGATGACCGATAATGGTACACAATTCGTGGGAAGAAAGGTCACAGATTTTGTCTGATCTTACAACATCAAAATCCTTCCCTCCTGCCCCAGATATCCCCAGGGAAATGGGCAGGCTGAGACTACTACCAAAACAATAATTGATGGTACCAGTAAATGCCTGGATGCAGCCAAAGGTCGCTGGGTAGATGAGCTGCCCTACGTACTGTGGTCTTACCGAACGATGCCACAAAAGAGTACGGGCTTCACCCCGTTTATGCTCACTTATGGCTCCGATGTTATACTACCTACCAATGTCATCATCAATACTACGAGATCCCTGATTGTGGGTAGTAAGATCAATGACCATCTCCTCGCTAAGAACCTCAACTTGGTAGATGAAACTAGAGAAGAAGCATCTTCCAGCATGCTTCGATATCAGGAGACACTAAAAAGAAACTTTCACAAATGGGTGATTCCTCGGCAGTTCTGCGAAGGGGTCTATGTCATAAAGAAAGTCTACCCTACAACTTACAATAATAACAAGGGTAAACTATAGCCTAATTGGGAAGGCCCATACCTCATATCCTATATCGTCGATGGATACATATACTTCCTACTTAATCGCGACAAGGAGGAGCACAAATCCCCCTAGATCTCAATGAACCTCCGTAAATGGATTCAGTAGACATACCTTACGTGTAAATAGCCACTCATCTATTATATATTTCAGTTTCAGCTCCATAATCTTCCATATCCTGACAAAGAGCTAGAGTCATTTTTTGAAGTAAAAGTAGACTCACATGACAGGGGGCGTCCTTGAAGTAGGACGTCCTCGCAAAGAATGAGAGTCATTTTTTGAAGAAAAAGCGGACTCGCATGACTGGGGGCGTCCTTGAAGTAGGACGCCCTCGCAAAGAACGAGAGACATTTTTTAAAGAAAAAGTGAACACGTATGACTGGGGCGTCCTTGAAGTAGGACGTTCTCGCAAAGAACGAAAGTCATTTTTCGAAGTAAAAGCGGACTCCCTTTACTAGGGGCGTCCTTGAAATAGGATGCCCCCGTAAAGATCGAGGGTCATTTTTTGAAGTAAAAGTGGACTCACATGACTAGGGGAGTCCTTGAGGTAGGACGTCCTCACAAAAAATGAGAGTCGTTTATTGAAGTAAAAGCAGACTCATATGATTGGGGGCGTCCTTGAAGTAGGACGTCCTCGCAAAGAACGAGAGTCATTTTTTAAAAGTAAAAGAGGACTCACTTGAATGGGGGCATTCTTGAAGTAGGGCATCCTCGCAAAGAACGAGAGTCATTTTTTGAAGTTAAAGCGGAGTCACATGACTGAGGGCATCCTTAAAGTAGGACATCCTCGCAAAGAAGAAAGCCATTTTTTGAAGTAAAAATGGACTCACATGCCTAGCGGCGTCCTTAAAGTTGGACGTCCTCGCAAAGACGAGAGTCGCTTTTTAAAGTAAAAATGAACCCACATTCCTGGGGGAATCCTTAAAGTAGGGCATCCTCGCAAAAGCTATAGTCATTTTTTGAAGTAAAAACGGACTCACATTCCTGGGGGAGTCCTTAAAGAAGGACATCCATGTAAAGAACGAGAGTCATTTTTAAAGTGAAAGACGACTCCCATGACTGAGGGCGTCCTTGAAGTAGGATGTCCTCGCAAACACGAGAGTCATCTTCTGATGTAAAAAATGTACGCATGCCTAGGGCATCCAAGACTACCAAGTCCAACGAGGACTACTTACAATTTTTGTTGGGTACCTCGCGCCTAAGTAAATTCTTTCGGTCACTTGAATGACTAAGACAACCTAGTCCAATGAGGACTAAAAATTTTTGTTGGGCACTTCGCGCCTAAGTACATTGATACTGTCGCTAGGATGACCAAAACTACTTAGTCCAAGAAGGACTACTTCAAATTTTTGTTGGGAATTTCGCGCCTAAGTAAATTGAAACGGTCGCTAGGACGACCAAAACTACTTAGTCCAACGAGGACATTTTCAAATTTTTGTTGGACACTGCGAGCCTAAGTAAATTCTTACGGTCGCATGAACGACCAAAACAACTTAGTCCAGCAAGGACTACTTCAAATTTTTGTTGGGCACTTCGCGCCTAAGTAAATTCTTACGGTTCCAAGGACGGCCAAAACTACCTAGTCCAACAAGGACTACTTTAAATTTTTGTTGGGCACTTCGCGCATAAGTACATTGATACGGTCGCTAGGACGACCAAAAATTCCTAGTTCAACGAGGACTACATCATATTTTTGTTGAGAACTTCGCTTCTAAGCACATTCTAGGTCGTTAAGGCGCCACGGCGGACTTCAAAAAGTTTTATTGGGCATTTTGCTCCTAAGATTTATTTTAGGCGACGACGACTGCTAAAATTATTTTTTGGCACCCCTCGCCTAGTATACTCTTAAGATCGCTATCAAATAGCTGAACTCCTACTCTAAGAAGGCCTACATAGCACATCGGTCGATCACTTTTCGCATATCTAACTTACTCAGGAAACAAAAATAGTGAATACGATTCAACTTTCACAGCGTTTACAGCAATAGCTCTACATGGAATCGTAAAAACCTTACATTTTACTACCAAACAAAATTCAAGAAAAACAAGACAAACATACAAAAATCGGTAACAATATCACATACAGCAGGGGTACGGCCTCTCCTAAACTCCATATCCCGGTCCCTCGCAGCTAGCCGCTTTTACATCTTCAAGGGTCATCGCCAGTAGAACCACTTCACGACCTACGCAGTTTTGAACTTGGTCACATAAAATGAGGTACCAAAACTACTGCTTCTCCTGCGTCGTCCTTTCAGGAGCAGGAAGGAAAGAAGTCCTGATATATGACTGTAGTTGTGGCATCCCCGCAAGTCCACGATTACCGAAATAGAACTTATTGTAAAAATCTACCCACGCTGTTATATGTGATTCGAACCTTGCCTGCGATCGGGTCTGCATCCTCTTCCTTGGAAGTCTGATCCTCCGGTGTCAGGCACCAAGCTCTACTTTGAGTTGGCCCCTCCCACAGGTCTTGTTTATATATAAGCCTCAGTCCCTATTAATTATCTTGGGGAAATTCAAAAGCCCCTTCCTTCATTAATGCGCATATTGCCTCATTAATATGGCTATTGAACGCCGCCTACTTCTTCCCAGGTGGCCCCATATACTGCCCCATCCTTGGAACTCCCATTTCGCATTCATAACCATTATGACGCTTCGATTACCCTTATCTCCAATTTAGAGGCTCCTATGAGGGCTGGCCGACGAGGGCTAACCAACGAGGACTGACCAGAGAAGGCTGGCCCAACAAGAAAAATGCCAGCTGGAGCCATCCCAGAACATTTAATAGCCACGTAATTCATATACTAAGCATAAATAAGCATAAATAGTTTGAAATACATAAGCATCATCATAAATAAGCATAAACAGTTTGACAAAACAAGCATACATAGTTTGACAAAACAATACTTCCATAATCATCCATCAACGCCTTCAGTTTACTTAAGCTATTATAAGTTTTCAAGACACTCGCCATTTCGGGGATTACACATGTTGTAATAATTAAAATTTTGGCTGACCAGCTACCTCTGCGGCCGCCCTCTCTTCCTCCATTAGATGCGCTTCCTCTTCCGAGGTAATGTCCATCATGTCGTTGACCGGTCGGGGACCCTGTCGTGCAGAATTACCGAGATAGCGCAGCTTGGGAACATCTTAGGTTTGATGCTAAACGAGCAACGTCGGGCCCTACATTGCCACCCACCACTCGGTGGAAAGCTAAAATTCTTCTTCCAGACACGTTTTCCCATCCACCAACTTGGCGACTTGACCCTGTAGACCGTCTGACACCTGCTTCTCACCTGCGAGTTGATCAAGAAGGGTTTGCTCACTCGCATCCTTTTCTAGCAACAACGCTTTTAAACGCCCATGGGTTACCTCCAAATCACCTTCTACCAGCATCTCCTCTTCAGTCACGATTATCAAACGTTTCTACGAACCCTGCAGTCATGCCCGCCAAGTACTTTGATAGCTTATACTGCACAACCTCCTTTAGGATCTCCTTCTACATTGCTTGCATCTCCTCAAGCTGATGCTCTAACCCAGCATTACAGCTGACCAGGTTCTCGCTACGGAGCAACGCAGCTTCGAGGCTAAGGGTATACTGTATCACACACAAATTCATTGTTAGCACCATAGACGACCAAGTACGAATACATAATTAAAGTAAATAACTAAGTACGAATACGCGATTAAAGCACTTACCCGAACAACTGCCACAACCGCTGCACGCTAGGCGCAAGGATCGTTCAGCGCTTCCGCCATACGAATCTTCTCCTTATCCTTGTAAGGAGTATTCTGCACCTCCCCCTCGGGAAAGCTACCGGCAAAAAGCATGCCACTACCCACATAGCAGGTCCCTTCCTCCATATAGGACTGCGACAATGTATCCCTTTCCCTACCTTGAAGTTTTTCCTGTTCCTCATCCATAAGATTGGCAACCACCATCTTCTGCCGCTTTGTAACTGGGACCACCTCCATATGGCCACTAACCTCCCTCAGGCCAAGAATCAGTCCAGCGATAAAAGGCGTAATTGGCGTTGAAGAAGATGCATCCCTCTTCCTCGTATTCAGGAACCGTGGCTTCATCCCAACACTCTCTAAGGATTTATAGCTATGTACACTCTCCACTGAATAAGTCTTGCTTGCCAGACATAAATGGGGCTCGTTATACTTCTTCGTTGACGAATTTGTCCGAATAAAATGTTCTGCTCAAAATCGTCGTCAACACTAGGCAGTCTTTTTTTTCTGGCCGAGCACACGTAAACGAGATGTCTTATAAGATACCTTTGCAAGCGTCACACCTGCACACTCCAACGAGCAACCATTTAAACCATGAATAACAAGCGATAGTAACAAACAATTACATATTACACAACAAGTAACGTACACTTCGTGTTAAGCACTTTATGAAATAAGCGACGGTGGGGCCTGTCGTCGAAGTCAAAGGCCCCAGTCACCAGGATCAGATTCCAACACCAATAGTTGCCACTCATTGGCAGATTTAAAATCTTTGGCTCACAAGTACGCATGACCCTCTGACACCTCGTACCTGCCTCACCCTCTTATCCTGGGGCTACCTCGGCTACTATTTTTCTTGCTTTGGTCGAGGACCAGATTTACCGTTCCGCACAATCCGCCGGCGATCGCAAACGTATGATTCGGGGAGGCACAGGCCCATCCAGCGCCCCAGACTCGTCCACCTCTTTCCCCGCGCCCTCAGGGATGATATCCCATTGAGGAGGACTCATAAGCAACCATTACATCCCAACAACCTTCCTTCCACCGAGGCAGCATTGACTGGTTAATCAGTTGATACCCCATCATCACTTAGTAAAATTTGTCGTTCATTTGGCCCTGTGTCCGCCCAAACGTGTTCAAACATATTTTCGTCAAGTCATCCAAGAGAAACCTCAATCCCACATCAAATTTCCCATATTAGATGGTGCATTGATTAGGCGCCAACATTTAGCAGTCCGGCCATATCCACTTACTACTACCACCCACCTTTGCTCGCTCGTTAACCTCGTTTAGAAATTTTATCCTGATCCATGGGCTCTCATCCTCAAACAACGACCCAGGCAACCACTACTTGCTTAAATAAGGCCAAATGGTTTATGAGGGCCCCCTCGTTCGACCACTGATAATGGCCTCGTGGGAAAAATCCCCGGGCACCCTCCCTTGTACCTTGAAATATACACACGACTCCGCCCGTAAATCTCACGGAACCAACGTTCCCGCCTCGTGGTCGTGGTTGCCCACCCACTCTATGGGTACGACACAAGGCAGAACAGCCATTAAATCCTCCGCCGATGACTCTCCGTCGGGTACCTCAATCCCTGGACTCGTCTTTTCTCTTGTCAAAGAATACCGACTTGTGATTGGCACTCATACGTCCCTGCACGAGCCAGGTTTAAACGTCAAGCTCAACCCTAAAGGTACGAAGGGCATAAAGGTCACTCAGCTTGTTAGGGCACCCTAGGGACACGTTACCCCTTAAACCTTATTGGCCCTGGGGCAGCTGTCAGCCTAATTGCAACACCGCGATGAATAACCACGATTCATCTCGGCATCCGGTCAGTCCCCTTTTTCTAGTTACATGCGCCGACTCTCCGACCGTTAGGTAATACATCTTCTGGTTAGCTGGGGCGTTTAGCGAGTTCTTACGCTATACAGTACATCTTCCTAGTTATAATGCGGCGCATCACCCTAAATCAGACTTGTTACCAGAAAATTTACCGAAAGGCCCACGCATATGGCTACACAGCTCCCAAATCCCTCTGTTTGGCCCTACTCTAACACCACAGCGAATGCGCTAAGCTCCATTCTTAGAAGGCAGGCTCGAAACAGAAGAAAGAGGAGCTCCAAGGTTTTTTCAGCTCTTTTATAGTGGAGAACAAGAAGAGACAGTTATCATTAATACTCCGGACCTACACATATGATATGATACGTCGCCCATAGTTACAACAGTCACACCACATGCCTTTCCACATATTAAATACTCCTCTCCCCACCCAAGGAACTGACAGACATGCTGCCACACACCACCCCATAGAACGATCCCTGCACACGGCCAGACCACCTCAGTGAGTGAGATTGTAGGAGCACGTTCCCTCTAGCTATGAGGTAGGAGGTCACTAGGCGACCCCACCACTAAGAATAGGAACACTTTAGTAAGGCCATTCAAAAAGCTTCCTCAAATAACAAATAGAATCACAGCTAAAGCTCGTCCAACGACCATAGAACAAAAATGACAGCAACTTCGCGGTTAGACCCCTACCCGCGAGGAAGTATGAAAGCCCACGACCCTAAAGAGATTGTAAAGGAACTTCCCAGGGCACGTGAGTAGGTGAGCCCCACGGTTAAACCCTCCCTATAAATAAAGGAGAGGAGAAAACCTAGAGAGGATCATCTACTTAGTCTTCTTCTACTACCTCCAACGTGATTGTCTTCCAGAGATGATCAGTTGAACTAAGGGGACAGAGAGGAACCCAAAGAAAGTCAAGCGGTACCCTGCTCTGGCACTGTATCAAGCCTGAAACTAACATACATTTATTGTAATCCCCTAGAGGAACAGTGAGACTACAGTGTGAATGTTTTACCTTACTCGGTCTATAAGGAATGTGGACTTAGAAAGCTAGAACCTACCCGAATGATACTTCAATTGGCTGACAGGTCAATACGATACCCACATAGTATCCTTAAGGATATTCCTATCGAGATTGATACTCTCATTTTTCCTATGGCTTTATCATTTTAGATACTAAAGATGTCATGAATCTTAGTTGTAAGATCCCCATCATATTGGGTCGCCTTTCCTTGCAGTTGCTCATGCTATTATTAATTGCTTTAATGTAGTCTTATAAATATTAATGAGAGACAGGAAGATAGCACTCAATGTTTTTAACAATAATACTCAAGTCCCTCATTCTTATGATATTGCAGAGCTAAATATGATTCACTCCCTAGTTTACAACTCGTTCCCTAAATCATTTTTTGAGGACCCCTTAGAATCATGTTTTAAGAACTTTGGTGAAGACTTTGATGAAGATACGATTATTGAAGATCTTAATGCCCTACATGACCAACACTTATTTTTATCAAGTCCAAATGGAGACCTCATGTTGAGCCTCTTAAACCGTCCACTACTTTTCCTATTCCATCCATTGTTAAAGCACCAAAGTTAGACCTCAAACCATTATCAAAGACTCTGAAGTATGCTTTCTTTGGTGAGTTTGAAACTCTGCCTATGATCATAGCTCCCAATCTAAATGTTGACTAGGAAAGTAGATTGTTGGGTATCCTTGGAAGATACAAATCCACCCTTGGGTGGTCTATAACAGACTTAAAGGGGATTAGCCTGGCCATTTGCATGCATCGCATCAATCTCGAGGATGGTGCTAAAAATTCTCGCGGGATGCAACGGCGGTTGAAATCCACCAAGATGGAGCTGGTGAAGAAGAAAGTTCTCAAACTTTTGAACTCGGGTATCATATACCCCATTTCGGATAGCAAGTGGGTCATCCTCATTCAGGTTGTCCCTAAAAAATTAAGGATTATTGTAGTTAAATATGAGAATAATGACCTAATCCCCACACGTATGACAACCAGGTGGCATGTATGTATCGACTACAGGAAATTAAACACAGTCACAAGGAAAGATAATTTTCATCTTCTATTTATTGATCAAATACTTGAACGCTAAGCCGGAAAGAGTCATTTTCTTCTTCTATTTTTGGGTACAATTTAATCCCCATTGCCCCAGAAGATCAGGAAAAAATAACTTTGAAGAATCCCTACGGGACATATGCTTAACGACGTATGCCATTTTGGTTGTGCAATGCAACCGCTACATTCTAACGTTGTATGAAGAGCATATTTTATGATATGGTTCATAAGTTTCTTTAAATCTTTTTGGATAACTTTTCAGTGTATGGATCATCTTTTGATGAGTATTTACACTAATTAGCGTTCGCACTAGAATGATGTACACAAACCAATTTGGTGTTAAAGTAGGAAAAATGTCACTTTATAGTTACACAAGGGATAGTTTTATGACATATTATCTTCAACAAAAGGATTAAAGTTGATAAGGCCAAGATCGACATTATTTCTTCTTTACCTCCACATCGAACGGTTAAGACCATTCGATCATTTTTGGGCCATGTTAGGTTTTATCGCCGGTTCATCAAAGATTTTAGCAAAATTTTCCAGCACTTGTATAATTTACTTGCTAAGGACATTGATTTCAACTTTGATGACGCATGTTTAGGAGCTTTTGAGAAGCCCAAACTTCTATTAACTTCAGCCCCTATCATGCAGCCTCCCAATTTGGAACTTCCCTTCGAACTCATGTGTGACGCTTTAGATTATGCTATTAGAGTAGTTTTAAGGCAAATAGTAGATAATAAACCTCATGTTATTTACTACGCTTGTCGCACGCTCAATGACGCCCGGCTAAATTACTCCACCATGGAGAATAAGTTATTAGCTATTGTGTTTACCTTGGAGAATTTTTGATCATACCTTGTTAGATCCAAAATCATTGTTTACACCGACCATGCGGCCTTAAAATATTTATTATCTAAAAAAGGCATTAAGCCTTGATTAATTTGATGGATTCTCTTATTACAAGAATTTGATATCCAAATTCAAGATAACAAAGGTGTTAAAAATGATATTGCAGACCATCTATCTCGAATTCTCACTAAAGGTACTAAAGATTTTCTCCCTATCATGGAGACATCTTCTAGTGAGCTGTTCATGGCTGTCTCACAATTATATTGGTACGCCGATATTATCAATTATCTTGCTATAGAGCGATTACTTAACCATTGGTTAAAGCAAGATAAAACCAAATTCTTGCACGAGGTTTGTCATTTTACTTGGGACAATCCTTATCTATATAAGTTTTATTGAGGCCAAGTGATCAGAAGTAGGAAAGGAAAAAATAAATTAGCTTTGATTATTTTTTGTAAGGAGATAAATAGTTCGATTGTGTGTAAGTATAGAGTCATCATGAGTGTGGGAGGGTCTGAGTGAGATTTTATTGGGAGAGAGAAAAATATATTAAAATATAAAAAGTAGAGCAATGATGAGAAGGTACTTTCACCAAAAAAATATGAAACGTCTAACATTAATTATAGAAGGGATGCCTTGGTCCCAAAACTTAGGGCGGCTCGTACAAGGCCCAATAACTACCAGCAGTTAGAGAGAGATAGAATAAATAATAGCTATTCTTTCTCATTCAAACGTTTATCAAACTCTGAAAAATAAATAGATAGTGGAAGAGAAAAAATAAAAATTTGGAAAGAATTAAGTGAGAGATTGGACGAAAGTGATCATCGCAGATGGGGAGAGAAATCTGCGGAGGAAGAGTCCAGACGTTGGTTGCACAGTGTCGTTGTGAAAAAAGGATGAGGCACTGCTTCTGATTCATACTCAGACATTGAATGTTGGTGATTGAGTTTTAGATTTAGTGTATGTGAAGATTGAAAATATAGGTGGGTTTCAAAAATTATGAAAATTTTCTATTTATAGTAATTTATAAACATCTTTTTGATTTATGTGTAAAAAGAAATGTGTATATGTTGTTCGTTTATGTATGATAGATGTTCGGTAGATGTGTGTATGGATGTGCATAGACAAGAGATAAGGATAAGTTGACAGAATACCTAGACCTATATGTAGGTTGGGGCGTGAAGAGAATCTGTATAGAAACAAACCTCATCCTTTAAGCCTATATCTATTATGGAGGTTTCCCTAATATGGAGACGTCGACCTCTGGTTATATGGGTGAGTCCAAGAATATAGAATTTGTAAATATAAACTTTGAGAGGGGGGGGTAAATTACGTTTCTAGATTTCCCTGGAATTTTGTGCTTTTATCCTCTGAACTCAGACGTATTCAAAGAGTTTTGTAAATCCAAAGCTAATATAGCTAAAAAATGGGGTAATGATGTAGAACATGTTTGGAGGTCATTCAGAGGATGTATTACGGAGAGTGAGGAAGAATATTTTTTTTTTTGCCTGACATAGAATAAGATAAAAGGAGAAGGAAGATGGAGGAATCGAGACACTTAGACTAATTTGATGGGAATGTTTAGAGCGACCTGGACAATGGTTTTATGTGTTATTTGTCCGAGTTGGAATATGAACTGGGATTGCCTCTTATCGATCTTGTTAAAGGTATACTGATTTCCATAGAGGCCCGTCCTACCCAATTGAATGGGAGCATGTGGGAGGTGATAAATTTTTGTGAGATTCTTAATTGATTATGGGAGGAGAATGAGGTAGAGAAGAGAATAATTCTTGACATTTTGCAGTACTACATTATGAAATATTATGCTGCAACTGGAGGTACATATATATGTTCTAGTTTGTCTTGACCTCTTTTCTTTGATCTGAATTCAGTAGGCCGAGTTTGGAACGATAATGTGATATGGGTGAAAGGGGACTGTCTGGAGAGAATGGACGAGGAGCCCATGGAGCTTGTATATAGAACTTTGAAGAAAAGTAAGCAATAATTTTTAATATCGAACTGTTGTGGTATAGGGTAGTTCTGTGGTTTAGCAATTTGTTTTATTATCTTGCAGGTCCTCGGTCCAAGGTGACAAGAAAACAATCACTCCTGGATACTGTAGCTCAAGAAGCTATTGTGCTTGAGATAGTCTTGAAAGAGCTTGGTATCAGCAGAAACAAAAGATCTAATAGTAGGTCACAAAATGTGCAAAAGTCTCAGGCGAAGAGACCGATGACGGGAGCTAGAGCTAGCAAGAAAAGAGGAGCGGACGGGGTGGAGGGTCCGGTACTGCCAAGAGCTTCAGAAATATCCCTGGATGATGCTTTTGTAAGGACTAATTCGAGCAAGTTAGCTTTAAAGCACCCCAAGAAGAAAGTTGTGAAGGGTGGCTCGGCCTTCGGTTCTACAACGAGTGGTGAGGCCGAGGGGAATGCAAAAAAAAGGAGAGTTGATCCTCCTACTACTATGATAGGGGAAAGGCCGTGGAGAACCGACCTGCTACTAGAGAAGATGAACTGCTGGTTATGGAGATCAGGTTGAAGCTGGCAGCTAGAAAAGGTACTGAGGAACTGAATACCTCTTGATCGCCAAAGGTGACTTGGTTGACCCATCAGTTTAAATTAGAAAGCTAGAGGTAGATGTAGCTCATGTTCAAGCTTACATTCAGAGAGGAAATAAACATTAAGGAGGAGCCCGCATAAGTTAGATATTGTACTTCGTAGAGGGCTAGAGTTAGAGGGGGTGATTAAAAGGAAGGTTGGTTGTTAAAGAAAACTTCTATTGGGGGGGGTGATGTAAATGACAGGGAGTTGGTGGAATTTTGTGCTCAATTGGCAAAGTTGAGGACGATGAATAAAGCTGAGTTAGATGAAGTAGCAGAGTAGATAGTGCAGTATAATGTGGGGATGACAAGCGCAGAGCAACGCATCGCGTGGAAAGATAGAATACACAAACACTTGAAAGAGCGTTACTAGAGATTACAAAAGTGTTTTTCTTAGGTAGTAATGCGCAATTGAAATACGTATATTCAAGAAATAACGTGCTTACAGGATCTAATGGCTAATATTGCTTATTTTGTGGAGGAAGTAAAAAGGCTTGAGCTTGGTAGGGATACCTTGCACGACTATGTGTCTTTCTGAGGATGTATTTGTAAATCTGACATAGATCGAGGAAATTGTTTGAACGCCATGGAAATAGAGTTAGGTTCCCAACCTGATGAATTGGTAGAATAAGGTAAGATTATTATAACTGCTCGAGCTCCAGAATTTATGGCTGAGCATCCTCTTGTATAGGGAAAGGTGTATCTGACCTCCCATAACAGAGAAGAACCTACCTATAGAAGTAACCTATAGTTGTAGACATAAAGAGAGACAAAAACTAGTTTTACCTTTACTTAATCTTATGTTTGATAAAGATTTTTAATTAAAAGCTAGTATTACCGTTTTTTTAATCATAGATATTTGTATAGATGGTCGATTCAAAGCTAGTATTACCTTTGCTTTAATCTGTGTATAGATGGTCGATCGAAAGCTAGTATTACCTTTACTTCAATCTATGTATAGAGGGTCGATAGAAAGCTAGTATTACCTTTGCATCAATCTATGTATAAAGGTCGATTGAAAGCTAGTATTACCTTTACATCAATCTATGAGATTTAGTAGAGCCTACGTAATTAGATAGTAATATGGGAAAAAACTTTGAAGTTTTCATTTTGTAAATAAAATGTACATTGTATGAAGATTGAAATCTCACTTTTGGAATGTAAAGAATGAGAATAATATAATATGTTTAGGAGAAACTAGGGTCATAACAATAATATCATTTCAATAGCCTAGTCTTACATAGATTTGGGATTCGAACTCATTGCTCCGTCATTAGATAGTATGATCACAAACCAATTCGACCAACGATGAGGAATGGGCCTTCCAAATTTCTACAAGCTTCTTAGAACGTGCTTCTATTCTATATTGTGGGATCTCTCCGAGGACGAGATCATTGATTTGGAACTCATAGCTTTAGACTCTTCTATTACACGAGCTGCCTAGTATATGGTGATATCGAGCAAGATTGGCAATGGCGCATTCTCTAGATTTATCAATCCAATTGATATTGCAAGCCAACTCAAACTCATTTTCTTCGTCTGCAAGCTCGTGATCTTTGACAAGATGGTAGTACTCTATTGCAATGATGGCCTCTTAACCATAAGCTAAGAGGAAGGGAGAATAACCTGTTGATTATCGTAGAGTAGTACGGTATGCTCATAAGACGAGAGGGAGATCCCATATCAAGTTCCCCTTCTTTTGTGATTAAAGCCTTTTCTTGAGCCCATCCACTATGGTTTTGTTGGTGATTTCGGCTTGGCCATTGCCTTGTGGATAGTATAGATTGGATGGGGAATTGGTGATGTTGTGTTTGCTGAGGAAGGCTATGACCTTTTCTCCAATGAATTGCGGCCCGTTATCGATCCGAATCAGGTGAAGGCATCCACACCGTATGATAATGTGTTTCTGGATAAAAGAGATGACCTCTTATTCTCTAGATTAACAATGAGGAGCTGCTTCCACCCATTTCATAAATTAATTGGTTGCTATGAGTAAGAAACATCAGTTACCTAGAGTATTAGGAAATTCTCCGACGAGATCGAGCGCCAATCACTTGAATGGCCAGAACACCTTGCTTGCATATAGCTTGAGTGTAGGGGTGTGGATCATGTGCACATGTTGCTGACATGCATCACATTTTCTTGAGTACTCTTCGGCATACTTGTGCATTCCTGGTCATAATATTCCTTGTGTGATTTCTCTGCTAGCCAATGATCGACCTGTGGTATGGGAGCCACAAGTTCCTTCATGTAATTCTTTGAGTAGTCCATCTACTTTCTTCTTCCAGAAGTACTTAAGATAAGGCCCTGTGACTGAGCAGCGATATAGACGACCGTTTTAAACTGTATAACGCTTCAAGTTTTCGATCAACTGTTGGCGTTCTTTCAGATCAATCAGAAAGGGCCTGTCGCATTTGTTCTTCGGGTTGAAGTAGGCAATAAAGGGCTTTCGCTAATCATCATTTTCCTCTTCATCGCCCCCAGTATTGATCGTTCATATAAAATGGAGATCAATGTTGGGGGTTGATATCACTTTGATCTATAAATATTGTGCCTCTGTACCTAAGACCCCGGCTAAATAAGCCAAGGAATCGGTATGTCTGATTTCACCTCGAGGTAGATAATTGAGAGTTGCTTTCACGAATCTGCTCATCCTATCAGTAACAAGGGCTACAAATTCTATCATCTTTCCATTTTTCTTATATTATTTTGAATAGTGGTGGACGATGAGTAAAGAATTTGTATAGGCTGAGAGCTTAAGGACGCCAAGCTAGAGTACGAGGTCGAGTCCATGAATCAGTGTTTCGTATTCTATGAAATTGTTGGAGGCCTCAAAATCTAAGTGGATTGATTTCTCAATTCTATCGTTGGAAGGGATAATAAATATGATTCCAATTCCTGGCCCTGCGGGTCTTGCTGAACTATTTGTAAGAAGTTTCCACCATTTCCTTCTAATCCATTAAGCTAGCTCCTCAAATACTTTGATGGGTGGATCTTCTGTAATTTCTTTCGTAAGGTAAGGATCGTATTCATGCCAATCGGGATCTTCTACAAGAAATTTAGAAATTATTGATAATGGCCTGATATTTTTTTGAATGGCATTATGCAAACTTGATATCATGTTTGCCCAAACTGACTGACTACTACTGCACTCTTCATGATTTCTCTTTATTTGAAAAAACTTCCTAGAGTGAGTAGTTCATCATGACTTTGACAGAATGAGCTTGAGAGTTGTGTTTAAGTTCCTGTGAAGTGTAAACAAGAGTTAGAAGGAGTCTCTCGATTTTAGAATACCACATTTCTTCGAGAGTAGAGGATTTACTGATGAAATAGACTGGCTTTTCAGCCTTTTCCCTCAAGTGGAATGAGAATTGAGCTAATAAAAGTATTTGTAACTGCTAGGTAGATGATCAGTTCCTCATTATCTGTTGGGGTGCTCATGATGGGAGACTTCCCCAGATAGCTTTTGAGTTCTTGAAAGGCTGCATCACATTCTGATTTCCATTAGATCTTTTTGTTGGGCTAAACTTTTCCTCATTTGGTATAACCTCAGAGTAATATGAGCAGCCAACGATAGCGATCTGAAGACTTAGAAATGAATTCGCTGATTGCAATAATCTTGCCTACAAGTTTTTGTTCGTCCTTTGCTATTCTTGGAGATGGCATGTTGAGGAGAACTCAAATTTGATCTTGGTCGGCCTCAATCCCTTTCTTGTTGATGAGATGGTCGAGGAACTTGCCTGAATTCACTCTGAATTAACATTTTTTGGATTAAGTCGTATCCTGCAAGAACATAAAATATTGAATATTGTGGAGAGATCTATGATATGGTCCTTTGACAATAAGCTATTTCACAGGAGATCATCGAAGTAGACTTCAACATTTTTATCCAGGTGTGTTTTGAACATTGTTGTCATTAATCATTGATAAGTGGTGTCAGTATTCTTTAGTTTGAAGGGCATGACTTTCTAACAGTAATGTCTTTTTTCGGTAATTAAAGTGGTCTTTTCTTGATTGGCCTCCAAGAGAGGTATCTGATTGTATCCAGAAGTAGCGTCCATCAAAAATAAGATATTTTGACCTGCTGTAGAATTGAGAATTTGATAAATAATTGGAAGAGGAAAACTGTCCTTTAGAGTGTGTTTGCTTAGATCGGTGAAATCTATGCAAACTCGGACCTTCCCATTTTTCTTTGAAACTGTGACATTATTAGAGATCCAATCTGGATACCTGGCTTCTCGAATAAATCCTACTTTGATCAACTTATCGATCTCAATGTTGACTTCATCTCTAAGGTGAGGTGCGAGTCGTCGTTATTTCTGTGTGACTGTTGTGGCATTGCTGCTGATGTTCAATCAATGGCATGCCTTGGATGGATCAACCCCTAGCATTTCTTCAAAAGTTCAAGCGAAGATGTCTCGATTAATTCATAAGAAGTGAACGAGGGCTTCCTTATCATGCTGGATTAGATCAATACCAATATAAGTTCCTCTGTTAGGTCCATCAATGCCTATGTACTCTCTAGGTTCTTTTAATGAAGGCTGATCATCGATGTGACCAGTAATCTGTAATTGTTAAGTAGCGTATCTGTCTGATCTGTCTGATGTGTCTGTAATTGTTATTTTTGGGCTCACCCAAATTAATTTGTAATTGTTCATCAACAGGGTTACACTGCTTGCTATGATGTATCTCATGTGACTCAAATGTATCCCTTGTTAAATGAAATGAATGATAATTAAGAACAAGTAATTACTTTAAATAATTCCTACAGGAGGCCCTTTGACCCGTACAAACCAACTTGGCAAAACCACCCAAATTTTTTGTAGAAGAACAGCTAACCCAGTTCGTGTTTTGGCGAGCCACAAATCTCATATCATAATTTGCCTAGCAATCCCCTTTCTCAATCTTATCCTTAGGCATTTCAACAATTCTTTCATTCGTCCAAACAGTTCCCACCCGCTCTACCCAAACCATCTTTGGAAGACTCTATTGTTCTCTTCATGCAACAATAAATGGAAAGTCAATAACAAGCATTACAATTTCAGTAACAAATGATGCAATTCCAACAATAGACTTTAGTGAATCAAAAATCTATATCCCGATCTATATCTAATCTAAAGACTCAGATATGACAATTGGCAAATGTATTGTATGAGAGACCACTAGGTAAGCTACCTATCTAACCTGTATCTAATCCGAATTGACAAATTGATAACCAAACTGATATAGGTTGATAACCGAGTTGCTATTGAGGATGTGGTAGGTATGAGTGAACCAGTTAAATTGAGCAACCATGAACTATCTATGAAATCTAAGGAGTTGCCTTCCTCATCTGTTTCCGTACCAAAGGCACCTTTTGAGCCAAAGGTATCTTATCCACAATGCCTTCTTTTGGTTAATAAAGGGATTTAATTTGACGAGATATTGGATATATTTAAGCAAGTTCATATAAATATTCCAGTACTCGATGTCATCAAGCTTATCCCTGTATATGCCAAATTCCTTAAGGATGCGTGCACTTGGAAAAGGAAAATCAATGTGCATAAGAAAGTCTTTTTGACTGAGACATTAACCCCTCCTAAGCATCGAGATCCTAGAAGCCCAACCATCCCTTGTAAAATTGAAGATCACAAAGTGGATAGGGTGTTACTCAACTTAGGGGCTAGTGTGTGTAGGAGCACGCTCCCACTAGCTGCGAGGTGGGAGTTCGTTAGGCGACCCCACTACTAAGAACAGTAACACACTTGTAAGGCCATTCCACGAGCTTACTCGAACACCAAATAGAATCACGGCTGAAGCTCGTCCAATGACCATAGAACCGTAACGATGACAACTTCGTGGTTAGCCCCCTACCAACGAGGAAGTATGAAAGCCCACGACCCTGAAGGGATAGCTTAGGAACTTCTTAGGGAATGTGAGCAGGGGCGCCACTTGGTTAAACCCTACCTATATTTAGAGGAAAGGAGTCAACCTAGAGAGAAACTTCCACTTGCTCTTCTTCTAGTGCCACCAGCATGATTCTCTTCCAGAGACGATCAGTTGAACCAAGGAGATAGAGAGAAACCCAGAGAGAGTCGTGTGGTACCCTCCTCTGGTATAGTATCAAGCCTGAAACTAACATACATTTATTGTTGTCCCCTAAAGGAACATTAAGACTACAATTGGTGCCGTCTGCGTTCCCCACCGAAGCATCTTTCGAGTAACGATTGTAGTTTCCACCCGTAACTAATCTAATGAACAAGCTATGGCCGAGATGAGGGCGACATTATTGCAGCAACAGGACGAGATGCCCACCAAGGATGACCAGATATGCCAACTTCAACTTACCAACGATACACTTCACGAAACCCAAGTCGCTGGTACTTAATCGCCATTAGGTGACATGCGGCCTCCACATCGGTCAGTAAGTCCACACCACATGAGCCAGCGTAGGGGAGTGGTGCACTACCCTCCAACCACGGCCCAGCAGGTGGGCTCCAGGCCACAACGCTTTACCATCCCTATGCACCACCTCGTAGCTTGCCTGTGCCACTGCCCCCCATGACTCACCATGGAACAGGTCTACCACGGCCACGACCGAGTTATCACCTCAGCCGTAACGACCCAGCTCCCCTCAGTTGGTCTGCTCTACAGTTCAACGATCCAAGAACACCAGTTCCTATCGTGGATTACAGTGCATGGCTTAGCGACGACCCTGCAAACCACTCACCATGGCATCCACCTTACAGCCTCGATGACCCCTCCTACCCCCTGGCCATGGATACCACCCCTACAATGACCGGTACTGCACATATAATGATAAGTTTCACGACCGGTATCCGGGCATGCCTTACTTTGAGAGCCACTTCAACGAGTCATCCACAACCCTACGCTCTAAACTTTAACCCTACAACAACCCTACGCTCCAAACAATGAGAGCCACTTCGATGAATCATCCACCCGGAGTGAGGTCGTCCATAGACGGGTCACGGGCATTAACGACTAGCAGCCGCTAGCAGCCACGTCCGTAGAGGCACTAATCCAGACTATGCAAGGCACTGATCTAACTAGGTTGTTAACCAAGGAGATGCTCCGCCGGATCCATTATACCCCTTTCACCGTGGCCATTTAGAGCTACGTGTCGGGCCAAAGCTACTCTCGACCAAAGATCGAGGCCTTCACAGGTTGCCAGGATCCTGGCTAGCACCACTCCAAGTTCCAGTACATCATCGACCTGCAACATCAAATGGAAAAATATATATGTCGTATGCTCCCCTTGACCTTGTCAGATGGGGCCCTCGCCTAGTTCTAGAGTCTTGAACCTGATTTTATATCCATGTTTGAACAACTCTCGCTGGCTTTTATCGAGAGGTACCTCCACAACCAGCACTCAAAGAAACAGTTAGCGGAGCTGTTCTCATTAAAACAGCAGGTTGGTAAAATAACTGACTCTTTCCTATCAAGGTTTAAAAACGAGTTCACCCTCATAGAAAGGGTCGGTGCCCCGACCGCCTGCCTCGCCTTCATGGGTGCTGCCTCTATGGCTCTAAACTACGTGAGGCCTTGCATATGAAACAGCCTAAAACTCTCGAACACCTGTATGGAAATATCAAGAAATATTATAATATAGAAGCCGACAATCGGGCATCTGCCTCACAAACCACCGCCCTCCTGAGCACCACATCTGCCCCTTCGCCGGTAGTTCATTCCGAGGCCACTAAAAACCCGAGGGACCGACAAGAGGACCTCAACGATGGCATGGACAAATGACATACATATTGCAACCTATAAAACAAAACCCCCTAGAGACGGATGTCAAAGCTCCCCACCCTGGGAATGTTATCCCCCCAGTCACCTCACCATACTGCAGGTGGACCTACTCCTCGCTGTCAAGAATGACCCTGAGTACAGAAAACCACGCCCCAAGCCTAACCATCCTGAGGGCCCATACTGCACGCACCATGATATATATGACCACGCCACTTAGGAGTACTATGACTACATCAATATGACCGAGACTTGGTTCTGCCGCGGCCGCTATACTCGATACCTCCAAAGACCCATCCCGTCTGCAAACAGATCACCTTGCCAAACACTCGACCAACCCGCATCTAGCGTATGGGCGCCAAGGCATCTAGCAGTATGTAAAATAATCTTGGGGGACCTCAACAGAGCTCTGTCACTGTACGCCGCCTCCAATTCCACGAGGCAGTGTTATCGCCTTACCGAGAACCAGCGAATGGTCCATGGCATTGAAGCAACCACTAACACGCCGCCCGAATAGGTCATTTACATCCCTGACCACGACCTCGGCTCTGTCTCCCATCCACACGACGACGCCCTTGTCATTTAGATTGTGATTGGCGGTGCCCTCGTTAAGCGTATGCAGGACAATTCTGGCAGCGGTGCTAACATCCTTTACTATTATGCCCTTCATAACATGAACATGCACGATTGCCTAGCACCCGCCAAAATAGAGATCTCCGGGTTTAACGGGTCCACCCAACGAGCTATGGGAGAGCTTGACACTCAGGTACAGGTCGGCCCAGTCGTGGTACCTACAACGTTCATCGTCATCAATAGCCTTACAGTCCATTATAATGGTATTCTGGGACGCGACTGGATCCACGCCATGAATGTTATCCCTCTTCCTACTACCAGGTAATATGCTTCCCAGCAAAATATGGCCCCTACCAGATATGAAGCTGCTAGGTCGCGGCCTGTATCTGTTATGCCAACTTACTATATAACTTAATAAATCAAGAGACCTCCATGATAAAAGGGAAGAATGTTGCCATTGAGGATTAACATCGAAAAGAGAATGAGCCCATGGTAGCGGAATCGTCCCCCGTTCCTCTCCACCCAGATACACAAAAGCATAAAGACGCACCACCTGACCAGAATGATGCAATTATATGTACTCTCAACAGAGGATAGACCCTGCCTCTCGTGGAGCCAGTCGTTAAGGTTGATTTCGATGGCCCCACGAGAATAACATATATTGGTTCCTTCTTGAAAGGTGACGAGCAAGCAAATCTTATCACGCTCCCCCTGTAGTACAAAGATATCTTTGCCTGATCCTTAGACAAAATCTTAGGTATAGACCCAGTAGTGGCCTATCATTACTTACATGTTCATGACAAAGCCAGCCCCATCAAGAAGAAACCATGTCGAACAGCACCGAGATTACACAGGGCCATGAATGACGAGATCCAAAAGTTACTGCAACCAGGCTTTATCAGACCCATTGACTGCCCACGCTGGGTAGCTAACGTCGTCTCCATCCCCAAAAAGAATAAAAAGTCCCGAGTGTATATTAATTTTACTAACCTTAACTAGCAGTTTCCAAAGGATAGCTTCCCCATGCCCCTCATCACCAGACTAGTCGACTCCACGGCCGGACACGAGCGGTTCTCCTTCATAGACGGTTACTCCGGGTACAACCAAATACCATTGGCAGTCGACGACCAATAGTGCACTTCCTTCACCAAAGAGCAGAACCTATACTACTATACAGTCATGCCTTTCGGCTTTAAAAATGCGGGTTCTACTTACCAACACCTCGTAACCATGATGTTTGAAGAACTTTTGGGAAAAATAGTTAAGGTCTATATCAGCGGCATGCTTGTCAAGATTCGGTTGAGCGGCAACCATCTTACCGACCTCGAGACGGTCTTTACAATGTTGCGATCCTATAAGATGCGCCATAACCCGGAGAAGTACAGTTTCAGTGTCTCCTTGCAAATGTTTCTCGGACACCTCATCACTCAACGTGGCATTGAAGATGACCCTGGTCAAATCCATGCTCTCGCCTGTATGTCATTGCAACGAACACTGAAACAAGTTCACGCCCTCGTCGGGAAAATTGTGGCTCTCGGACGCTTCATTTATAAGGTTTCATGCAAATGCCGTCCATTATCTCAATGCATTCGCGAGAACAAAAAATGCCAGTGGAATTATGAATGCAAGGCAGCCATCCAGAACATGCTGTGCTACCTGGCCACCCCACCCACCCTCAGTGCCCTCAAAGAACATGAGTTACTGGGTTTGTATCTCGGGTATACAGATGAATCCATAAGTGCGATCCTCGTTCGTACGACAAACCAAATCGAGAAGCCAGTTTACTTCGTCAGCAAAACCCTCCTGGGAGTAGAACTACGGTACTCCACTGTAGAAAAATAGGCCCTCGCCCTGGTATATGTCTCATAGAAACTCCGGCAATACTTCCAGGCCCATAAAATCAAGGCCATCACCACCCAACCACTACGAGAGATCTTAGCCAAGAAAGATAAAACTCGCCGGATCGCCAAATGGGCAATTACTCAGGGGGAGTTTGACATCCGTTACGAGCCAAAGGTCACGATCAAAGGACAAGTGGTCTCCAACCTCCTATCAGACCTCCCCATTACCGACAACATGTGACATAACTACGAGGACGAAGACCATGACACCCACACCGATATCAACAAGTTGATATATACTAAAGGATGGCGGATGTATACTGACGGATTTGTCATTGCGGGCAACTCCGGTTTGGGGATAGTGCTGGTTACTCCTACCAATGAGAAAATTGAGAAAGCCATATGGGTTAACTTCCCACTCAGTAACAACGAAGCTGAATACGATGCATTATTGTCAACCGGCATAACGGGACGTTCCAGGCCAATTGCAGAATGTCCGGCTACATGGAAACCCTGAAACTACAACTAAGTAAGTTCTGAAAGGTACATCTTGAGCACATTCACCGTGGCGTGAGTAGACACTCAGACGCCCTTGCATATTTTGCAAACATCATCGGTGATAAACTTTAAGTAATTTAGGTCGAAATCCTTGATCAACCGAGCATAGCCCTGAACCCAATACCGGCCATGCAGACGGACTGCCCTGCACCCCTTGACAGGCGCAAGCCTCTCCTTGTCTTCCTCGGGGAACACCATATTCTTTCCGCAGACAGGTCGGCCGCCGAGAGCATGCACAATAAAGCACACAAATACATGATTATTAACGGCGAACTCTTCCGAACAAGCCTGTACGCTCAATACCTTACTTCTATCGCTGGGAAAACAGTCAACAGAGTCATCGAAGAAATCCATGAAGGTGTCTGCGGTGCCCATACAGCGGGCTATTCCATGGCTGATCGTGCTCGTACACAAGGATTGTATTGGCCAGCGATGCGACAATATTTCATAACTTATTCCCAAAAATGCGACAAATATCAATTTAACGGGTACTTGATTCATGCACCTACTATCGACCTCCAAACAGTCTCCAGCCCCTGGCCATTTGTAAAATGGGGATTGAATAGCGTTGAGGCGCTCCCTATGGCGAGCGGGAGATGCTACTGGTTGTTGCCTGCGACTAACTACTTTACCAAATGGGTAGAGGTAATACCCCTCGCCCGTATCAGGGAAGAAGAGGTCATCACCTTCTTATGGAAATACATTATTATGCGGCTCAGTGTCCCCACAGTCCTGATGACCGATAATGGTACACAATTTGTGGGAAGCAAGATCGCAGATTTCGTCTGACCTTACAGCATAAAAATCCTACCCTCCAGCCCCGGATAACCCCAGGGAAATGGGCAGGCCGAGGCTACTAACAAAACAATAATCGATGGTACCAGTAAACGCATGGACGCAGCCAAAGGTCGCTGGGTAGATGAGCTGCCCCGTGTACTATGGTCTTGCCGAACGACGCCACAAAAGAGTACGGGCTTCACCCCGTTTATGCTCACTTATTGCTCCGATGTTGTACTACCTACCGAGGTCATCAACAATATTACGAGATCCCTGATTGTGGGCAGTGAGATCAATGACCATCTTCTCACTAAGAACCTTAACTTGGTAGATGAAACTAGAGAAGAAGCATCTTCCCGCATGCTCCAGTATCAGGAGATGCTAAAATGAAACTTTCACAAATGGGTAATTCATTGGCAGTTCCGCGAAGGGGACTACGTCATAAAGAAAATCTTCCCTACAGCTCACAATCACAACAATGGTAAATGCTAGCCTAATTGGGAAGGCTCATACCTCATATCCTGCATCGTCGATGGATATGCATACTTCATACTTAATCGCAATAATGAGGAGCTCAAAGCCCCCTAGAACGCCATGAACCTCTGTAAATGGATTCAATAGACATACCTTACGTGTACATAGTCATTCATCTTCTATATATTTAAGTTTCAGCTCCATAATCTTCCACATCCTCCAAAGAACGAGAGTCATTTTTTAAGGTAAAAGCGGACACACATGACAGGGGGCGTCCTTGAAGTAGGACGTCCTCGCAAAGAATGAGAGTAATTTTTTGAAGTAAAAGTGGACTCCCATGACCGGGGGCATCCTTCAAGTAGGACGTCCTCGCAAAGAACGAGAGTCATTTTTTAAAGTAAAAGCTGACTCGCATGACTGGGGGGATCCTTGAAGTAGGACGTCCTCACAAAGAACGAGAATCATTTTTTGAAGTAAAAACTGACTCACTTGACTAGAGGCATCCTTGAAGTAGGACGTCCTTGGAAAGAACGAGGGTCATATTTAAAAGTAAAAGGGGACTCATATGACTGGGGGTGTCCTTGAGGTAAGACGTCCTCGCAAAGAACGAGAGTTGTTTTTTAAAGTAAAAGCGGACTCACATGATTGGGGGTATCCTTGAAGTAGGACGTCCTCGCAAAGAACGAGAGTCATTTTTTAAAGAAAAAATGGACTCACTTGACTGAGGGCGTTCTTAAAGTAGGGCATCCTCGCAATGAACGAGAGTCACTTTTTGAAGTAAAAGCGGACTCACATGACTGAGGTCATCCTTAAAGTATGACGCCCTCGCAAAGACGAAAGCCATTTTTTTGAAGAAAAAATAGACTCATATGCTTAGCGGCGTCCATAAAGTAGGACGTCCTCGTAAAGGCTAGAGTCATTTTTTGAAGTAAAAACGGACTCACATTCCTGGGGGCGTCCTTAAAGAAGGACGTCCTCGTAAAGAACGAGAGTCATTTTTGAAGTGAAAGACGACTCCCATGACTGAGGGCGTCCATGAAATAGGATGTCCTCGCAAACACGAGAGTCCTCTTCTGATGTAGAAAATGTACACATGCCTGGGGGCGTTCAAGACTACCTAGTCCAACGAGGACTACTTAAATTTTTTGTTAGGCACTTCGTGCCTAAGTAAATTCTTACGCTCACTTTAACGACCAAGACATCTTAGTCCAACGAGGACTACAAATTTTTATTGGGCACTTCGTGCCTATGTACATTAATACTGTCACTAGGACGACCAAATCTACTTAGTCCGACAATGATTACTTCAAATTTTTATTGGGCAATTCGCGCATAAGTAAATTGATACGGTCGCTAGGACGACCAAAACTACTTAGTCCAATATGGACTACTTCAAATTTTTGTTGGGCACAGCGAGCCTAAGTAAATCCTTACCATCGCTTGAACGACCAAGACAACTTAGTTCTACGAGGACTACTTCAAATTTTTATTGGGCACTCCACGCCTAAGTAAATTCTTACGGTCGCTAGGCGGCCAAAATTACCTAGTCCAACGAGGACTACATCAAATTTTTGTTGGGCACTTCGCACCTAAGTACATTAATACGGTTGCTAGAACGACCAAAACTACCTAGTCCAATGAGGACTACATCATATTTTTATTGAACACTTCACGCCTAAGCACATTTTAGATTGTTAAGGCTACAACGGCCACATAGTCCAAGGCGGACTACAAAAAGTATGGCTGGGCATTTTGCTCCTAAGCACTATTTTAGGCGACGACGACTGCTAAAATTAATTTTCGGCACCCCTCGTCTAGTATACTCTTAAGATCGCTACGAAATAGTCGGGCTCCTACTATAATAAGGCCTACTTAGCATGCCGGTCGATCACTTTCTGCCTATCTAACTTACTCATGAGACAAAAATAGTGAATACGATTCAACTCCCACAAGGTTTACAGCAATAGCTCTACACGGAATCGTAAAAACCTTACATTTTACTACCAAACAAAATTCCATAAAACAAGACATACATACAAAATATGGCTCTACGGTAACAATATCACATACAACAAGGGCACGACCTCTCCTAAACTCCATAGCCCGGTCCCTCCTGGCTAGCCGCTTTCACATCTTCAAGGGCAATCGCCCGTAGAACCACATCACGACCTACGCAGTTTTGAACTTGGTCATGTAAAATGAGGTACCAAAACTACCGCTTCTCCTGCGTCTTCCTTTCAGGAACAAGAAGGGAAGAGGACTCGATATATGACTGCAGTAGTGGCTTCCCCACAAGCCCACGATTGTTGAAATATAAATCAGTGTAAAAATCTACCCACGTTGCTACATGTGATTCAAATCATGTCTGCGATCGGGTTTGCATCCTTTCCTTGGAAGTCTGATCCTCCAGTATCAAGCTCAAAGCTCTGCTTAGATTTGGCCCCTCCCACAAGTCTTGATCATATATAATCCTCAGTCCCCATTATTTATCTTAGGGAAATTGAAAAGCCCCTTCCCTCATTAATGTGCGTATTACCACATTAATATGCCTATGGAACGCTGCCCACTTCTTCCCAGGAGGCCCCATTTACTACCCCATCCTTGGAACTCCTATTTCGCATTCATAATCGACATGACGCTTCAATTACACTTATCTCCCATTTTGTAGCTCCTACAAGGGCTGACCGACGAGGGGTGACCAACGAAGACTGGCCAGCGAGGGTTGGCCCAACGAGAAAAGTGTCAGCTGGAGCCATCCCCAAACATTTAATGGCCCCCGTGACGCATACACAAAGCATAAATAAGCATAAATAGTTTGACATACATAAGCATCATCATAAATAAGCATAAACAGTTTGACAATACAAGCATACATAGTTTGACAAAACAATACATCCATAGTCATCCATCAACGCCTTCAGTTTACTTAAGCTATTACAAGTTTCCAAGATACTCGCCACTATGGGCCTTACACACGTTGTAATAATTACAATTTTGGTTGACCAGCAGCCTCTGCAACCGCCCTCACTTCCTTCGCTATATGTGCTTCCTCTTCTGGGGTGATGTTTTTCCTGTCGTTGACCGGCGGGGGACCCTGTCGTACAGAATAACCGAGATGGCGCAGCTCGGGAACATTTTGGGTTTGACGCTGAACGAGCAATGGCAGGGCCTACATTTTCACCCACCACTCAGTGGAAAGGTGAAATTCTTCCTCCAACTACGTGTTCCCGTCCACCAACTCGGCGACTCGACCCTGTAGACCGTCTGACACCTGCTTCTCACCTGCAAGTTGTTCACGGAGGATTTGGTCACACGCATCCTTCTCTAACAACAACATTTTTAGATGCCCATGGGTTGCCTCCAAATAACCTTTGACCAGCACCTTCTCTTCGGTCACGATCATCAAATGCTCTTTGAACCATGCGATCATGCTCGCCAAGTGCTCTGCTAACTCATATTGTACAGCCTCCTTTACGAGCTCCTTCTGCATTGCCTGCATCTCCTCAAGTCGATACTCTAACCCGGCGTTACGGCTGACAAGGCTCTTGTTACGGAGCAATACAGCCTCAAGGGTAAGGGTATATTATATGGCACACAAATACATTGTTAGCACCATAGACGACCAAGTACGAATACTAAATTAAAGTAAATGACTAAGTACGAATACACGATTAAAGCACTTACCCAGATAGCTGCCACAACCACTGCACGCTGGGCACGAGGATCGTTCAGCGCTTCTGCCACACAAATCTTCTCCTTATCCTCGTAAGGAGCACTTTGTACCTCCCCCTCAGGCAAGCTACCTGCAAAAAGCTTACCACTACCCACAGAGCAGGCCCCTTCCACCACATAGGACTCCGACAACGGCCCCCTTTCCCTACCTCGAAGTTTCTTCAACTCCTCATCTATAAGATCGGCAACCACCGTCTTCTACCACTTTGTAACCGAGACCTCCTCCATATGGCCACTCACCCCCCTCAGACCAGGGCTCAGTCCAGCGATAAGAGGCGCATCTGGCGTCGAAGAAGACGCATCCCTCCCCCTCGCATTTAGGAACCGTGGCTTCATCCCAATACTCTCTAAGGATTTATAGCTATGCACACTCTCCACCGAAGAAGTGTTGCTTGCCGGACCTAAACGGGGCTCGCTATACTTCTTCATTAACCAATTTGTCTGAGTAAAATGTTTCGTTGAAAATCATCGTCAACACATGGCAGTCTTTGCTCACCAACGAGCCGCCATTTAAACCATGAATAACAAGCGATAGCAACAAACAATTACATATTACACAATGCGTAATGTACACTTCCTGTTAAACACTTTATGATATAAGCGACGATGGGGCCCGTCGTCGAAGTCAATGGCCCCAATCACCAGGATCGGATGCCGATACCAATAGTTACCACTCGCTGGCAAATTTAAAATCTTTGGCTCGCCATACTTACGAGATAAATAATACCAGTGCCTCCACACAGGCGTACAGGTATGCATGACCCTCTGACACCTTGTACCAGCCTCACCCTCTATGCCTAGGGCTTTCTTGGCCACTACTTTTCTCACTTTGATCAAGGTCCGGGTTTACCGTCCCTCACGACCTGTCCGCAATCGTGAATATGTGATACGGGGCAATGCAGGCCTTTCCAGTTCCCTGAACTCGTCCACCTATTTCCTCGCGCCCTCAGGGATGATATTCTATTGAGGAGGACAACGTCCCATCTTATAAGCGACCATTATTTCCCCACAACCTACGTTCCACCGAGTCCAAACATTTTTTTGTCAAGTCATCCAAGGGAAACCTCAATCCCGCATCAAAATGCCTGTAGTAGGCGATACATTCATTAGGCGCCAGCGTTTGGCAGTCCGGCAATATCCGCTTACTACTGCCACCCGCCTTCGCTCGCTCGTTGACCTCGTCAAGAAATTTTATCCTGATCACTAGGCTCTCATACTCGACCAACAATCCAGGCAACCTCCACTCGCTGGAATAAGGCCAAAAGGTTTTTGACGACCCCCTCGCTCGAGCACTGATAATGGCCTCGAGGGACAAGTCCCCGGGTACCCTCCCTTGTACCATGAAATCCACACACGACACCGCCCTTAAATCTCGTAGAACCAACATTCCCGCCTCATTATCGATGTTGCCCACCCACTCTATGGGTACGACACAGTGTAGAACGGCCATTGAACCCTCCGTCGACGACTCTCCATCGGGCACCTCCATCCCTGGACTGGTCTTTTCTCTTGTCGAAGTATACCGACTCGT
This sequence comes from Kingdonia uniflora, assembly GCA_014058105.1. Lineage (NCBI taxonomy): Eukaryota > Viridiplantae > Streptophyta > Magnoliopsida > Ranunculales > Circaeasteraceae > Kingdonia > Kingdonia uniflora. The sequence continues at coordinate 303,958 of JACGCM010002352.1, forward strand.
GTTCGGCTCTCATACGTCCCTGCATGAGCATGGTATAAACTTTAAGCTCAACCCTAAAGGAACGAAGGGCATAAAGGTCACTCAGCTTGCTAGAGTACCCTAAGGACAAGATAACTGCGACGTCGTGACAAATAACCATGATTCATCTCGGCATCATGATCAGTTCCCTTTTCCTAGTTGCCAGCGCCAACTCTTCGACCGTTAGGTAATACATCTTCTTGCTAGCTAGGGCATTTAACAATTTTTTACGCAATACAGTGCATCTTCCTAGTTACAATATGGTGCATCACCCTAAATCAGACAAGTTACCAGAAAAATTACTGAAGGCCCACGCGCACTGTTATACAGCTCCCAAATCCCTCTGTTCGGCCCTACTCTAGCACCACAGCGAATACGTCAAGCTCTATTCCTAAAAAGAAAGTTCGAACCAAAAGAGGGAGGAGCTCCAAGGTTTTTTTAGTTCTTTTATAGTGGAGAACAATAAGAGATGGTTATCATTAATACTCCTGACCCACACATATGATATGATACATTTCCCATGGCTGCAGCAGTCATACCACACGCCTTTCCACGTAATAAATATTTCTCTCATCTTCCAAGGAACTGATAGGCATGCTGCCACACACCTCTCCATGCAACGACCCCTGTACATGGCCAGACCACCTCAATGGGTACGATTGTAGGAGCACGTTCCCGCCAGCTACGAGGTAGAAGGTTGCTAGGCGACCCTACCACTAAGAACAGGAACATTCTAGTAAGGCCATTCCACAAGCTTCCTCAGCACCAAATAGAATCACGGCTGAAGCTCGTCCAAAGGCCATAGAACCTTATCGACGACAACTCCGTGGTTAGCCCCCTACCCGCGTGGAAGTATGAATTCCCATGACCCTGAAGGGATAGCTAAGGAACTTCTCAGGGCACGTGAGTAGGGATGCCCCTAGGATAAACCCTACCTATATATAGAGGAGAGGTGACAACCTAGAGTGGATCTTCTACTTGTTCTTCTTCTACTGCCTTCAACATGATTCTCTTCCAGAGATGATCTGTTGAACCAAGGAGACAGAGAGGAACCCAGAGAGAGTCGAGAGGTACCCTCCTCTGGTAGAGTATAAAGCCTGAATCTAGCATACGTTTATTGTTGTCCCCTAGATGAATAGTGAGACTACAGTGTGAATGTCTTACCTTACTCGGTCTATAAGGAATTAGGAGTTAGAAAACACGAACCTACCCGAATGATACTTCAATTGGCTGACAGGTCAATACGATACCCACGTAGTATCCTTGAGGATATTCCTATCAAGGTTGATACTCTCATTTATCCTGTGGGCTTTATTATTTTAGATACTGAAGATGTCATGAATCATAGTTGTGAGATCCCCATCATATTGGGTCGCCCTTTCCTTGCAGTTGCTCATGGTATTATTAATTGCTTTAATGTAGTCTTATAAATATTAATGAGAGACAGGAAGATAGCACTCAATGTTTTTATCAATAATACTCAAGTCCCTCATTCTGATGACATGGCAGAGCTAAATATGATTGACTCCCTAGTTTACAACTCGTTCCCTAAATCATTTTCTGAGGACCCCATAGAATCATGTTTTATAAACTTTGGTGAAGACTTTGATGAAGATACGATTATTGAAGAGCTTAATGCTCTACTTGACACAAACCTATTTTTAACAAGTCCAAATGGAAACCTCATGTTGAGCCTCTTAAACCGTCCACTACTTTGGATATTCCATCCATTGTTAAAACACCAAAGTTAGACCTCAAACCATTTCCTAAGTCTCTGAAGTATGCATTCTTTGGTGAGTCTGAAACTTTGCCTATGCTCATAGCTTCCAATCTAAATATTGGCTAGGAAAGTAGATTGTTGGGTGTCCTTGGAAGGCACAAATCTGCCCTAGGGTGGTCTATAAAAGATTTAAAGGGGATTAGCCTGGCCGTTTGCATGCATCGCATCAATCTCAAGGAAGGTGCTAAAAATTCTCGTAGGATGCAACGGCGGCTAAATTCTACCATGATATAGGTGGTGAAGAAGGAAGTTCTCAAACTTTTGAACTCGGGTATCATATACCCTATTTCGGATAGCAAGTGGGTCATCCCCATTCAGGTTGTACCTTTAAAATTAAGGATTACTGTAGTTGAGTATGAGAATAATGACCTAATCCTTACCTGTATGACCACCGGGTGGCATATATGTATCAACAACTGGAAATTAAACACGGTCACAAGGAAAGATAATTTTCCTCTTCCATTCATTGGTCAAATGCTTGAACACTTAGCCGGAATGAGTCATTACTGCTTTCTTGATGGTTATTCAGGATACAATTTAATCCCCATTGCCCCAGAAGATCAGGAAAAAGCAACTTTGAAGTATCCCTATGGGACATATGCTTAATGACGTATGCCATTTGGGTTGTACAACGCACCCGCTACATTCTAGCGTTATATGATGAGCATATTTTATGATATGGTTCATAAGTTTCTTTAAATCTTTATGGATAACTTTTCAGTGTATGGATCGTCTTTTGATGAGTGTTTACACTATTTAGCGCTCGTGCTAGAATGGCGTTCACAAACCAATTTGGTGATAAAGTGGGAAAAGTGTCACTTTATGGTGACACAAGGGATAGTTCTTGGACATATTATCTCCAACAAAGGGATTAAAGTTGATAAGGCCAAGATCGACATTATTTCTTATTTACCTCCACATCGAACGGTTAAGGCCATTCGATTATTTCTGGGCCATGCTGGGTTTTATCGCAGGTTCATCAAAGATTTTAGCAAAATTTAATAGCACTTGTATAATTTACTTGCTAAGGATAATGATTTCAACTTTGATGACACATGTTCAGGAGCTTTTGAGAAGCTCAAACTTCTATTAACTTCAGCCCCTATCATCCGACCTCCCAATTGGGAACTTTCCTTCGAACTCTCGTGTGCGACGCTTTAGATTATGTTATTGGAGCAGTTTTAGGGCAAAGAGTAGATAATAAACCTCATGTTATTTACTATGCTAGTCGCACGCTCAATGACACCCAGTTAAATTACTCCACCAAGGAGAATGAGCTATTAGCTATTGTATTTACCTTGGAGAAATTTTGATCTTACCTTGTTAGATCCAAAATCATTGTTTACACCGACCATGCGGCCTTAAAATATTTATTATCTAAAAAAGGCATTAAGCCTTGGTTAATTCGATGGATTATTTTGTTACAAGAATTTGATATCAAAATTCGAGATAAGAAAGATGTTAAAAGTATTATTCCAGACCATCTATCTCGAATTCTCATTAAAGGTACTAAAGATTTTCTCCCTATCTTGGAGACATTTTCTAATAAGTTGCTCATGGCTGTATCACAATTTCCTTGGTACGCCGATATTATCAATTATCTTGCTATAGAGCGATTACCTGACCATTGGTTAAAGCAAGATAAAACCAAATTCTTACACGAGGTTTGTCATTTTAGTTCGGACGATCCTTATCTATATAGATTTTGTTCAGACCAAGTGATCAAAAGATGCATCCCAAATGATGAGTTCCGTAGTGTACTCACATTTTGCCATACCTAGCTTGCGAACGACATTTTGGTGCCAAGAAAATTGTAAAAGTCCTCAAATCTGGTCTTTATTGACCTACACTTTTTTGTGACACACATACGTTTTGCTCTAAATATGATAGGTGCCAGAGGACCAAGAATATTTCTCATCGAAACATGATGCCCCTGAACAACATCCTTATTGTGAACTATATAATGTTTGCGGTATTGACTTTATAGGTCCATTTTCTTCTTCTCGCGGGTACCTTTACATATTCATTGCGGTCGATTATATTTTCCAAATGGGTTGAGGCGGTACCATGTCAAACAAATAATCATTAGCCCGTAGAAAAATTTTGAAAAACATTTTTAATCATTTTGGTACCCCCTCAAGTATTACTGAAGGTGGTAGACATTTTTGCAGCCACATCTTTCAAAATCTATTAAAAAATTACTCCATCACTCATAAAGTTGTCACACCTTATCATCCATAAACAAGTGGTCAAGTCAAAGTCTCTAATCGGGAGATCAAAAGAATTTTTGAAAAAACTATTCGAACTGATCGTAAAGATTGGTCTGATCGTCTTGATGATGCCCTTTGGGCATACCGAACTGCTTTCAAACCCCCGATTGGCATGTCACCCTATAGACTTGTCTTTTGAAAGGCTTGTCACTTGCTAGTAGAATTAGAATGCAAGGCTCTGTGATAGACACGCAATATTTACGTGTACAACTCCTAAATTTATATCTACCTAAACATTTATTAAATAAATGTGACACTAATAGTGCTTTTGTTTATATTTATAGAAATCAGTCACATGATAAACATGTCATACATTTTTCCAATTTTTAATGAAGAACAAGGGTGATGCACTTCAACAATGATTCTCATTTGAAGTGGTCCACCAAAGGCCCATGCATAGAGGCCCATTGAAAAGAATTAGATATAGATACTATTCTCATGAGTTATAATATCTATGCATGATTTTAGGCATTGTTTAAGATATTTTATATTAATGATGATATTTAGTAACCCTTCCTATGCTCTATAAATAGGAGGGGAATCCCACCCATTAGGGGGCATTTTGGAAAGTGTAAATCAAAGTTAAATAAGCAATAAAGTTCTGGTTTTTCTCTTGTTCTTGCCTTTTAATTTTATCGCACTAATAGTAGTATGGAAATGATCAAAGGGATGAGTAGCTAATCTTCTTAGCCAAGGCTAGAGGAAGCTCCACCCAATGTAGCCTTAGTGTAGATTGTGTAGCTTAGTTAGAGTAATTACTTTCTCTTTATCCTGGAATATTGCATATTCCTATTCCTTCATCCTATGCTTGACCATAGCTAGGATTAGGAGGAATAATGAATCTATGTAACCATCTTGTTAGACCATAACAAGATAAATTAGAAACATGGAGAAAAGAACATAATCCATACTTATCAACCGGACCATGGTTGCGTAAGTTGGCTTATGGGTAGCTCCCAATTACTAAATCTCTTATATCTTTTGATGTATTGCATATGCCCGACCAAGGATATGCGATACGAGAACTCGTAATTTAATTTATTTATTTATGCTATCTAAATAGTTACAAAGGGTGGAGTGGAATCGATGTCTTGGTTTTCACTCCAATTTATCTTGTAATTTATTTCGTTCTTCTTTTTATTTCAAAACATATACAAACTCGTTGTTATTGGTTAAAACTAGTAGCTCGAAGTATAATTCGCATCACAAGTCTTTTTGGATACGACCCCACTTAAACTTGTACTTAACGGTGCACCGTTTACTTGCGAGTCTTTTAAGACGTCGGTTTATAAATCGATCAAGTTTTTAGCGCCATTGCCGGGAACTTGCAAAGTTGCATTTTATTTTTGAGTTGTTTTATTTTAAGCCAATTTTTCTTTCTTATTTTTCTTGTTTTTTTCTTGTTTTTTTCCTTTTTTTGGATCCGGAAATAAAGTGATTGAATGATTGGCTCAAACTCTCTTGGCGCTACAGTAGCTGTGAAGTCTGTCCTTGAATGTTTCACCATTTTTTATCATCTATACTTCACAGTTGGGAAATAAGTTTTCTACAAAAGTTTTAGATAATTCAAAACCCTTTCGGAATTGCTATAGACCATATTTTTCTGTTTAGTCGTTTGTGAGTTACAACCTTTTAAAAAATTAGTATAAAATAGTCTCTGTAATGAACGCCGTGTTCATTAATCACTTGAATTGTGCAGTTGGGAAGATAAATTCTAGAATACTTCATTCTTGAATGTCTTTCCTTTCTGAATTATCTTTCCAAATTGATATTATTTAATGCTCTCTCTCAACCGAGCTGAAAGATATGCTCATTTAAAAATCAGAACATCATAAACTACTATAAACTTGGAAATTGAATTAATATTATTGTCGCAAGTTCACTAATCTTTTTTCTATTGTTTTGCAGGATAGTCACAAAGTTGGAAGCGAGACGGATAATATTCAAGGTTAAAAGCATCATCAAATTCATCCTTCTTGAACCCCCTAAGTGAAGGGGTATTTCCTTCTTTCGTGCCCTAGAGTGAAGGGGCGGCCACATCTACATCGGGAAATACTTCCCGTAGGTTAATACTTCTTAAAACTTGACATCTAGAAGGGGTACGTATCCGCTCTGCCCCAACACTATGATATATAAAGTCGTGTGGACTGTGCAAATACACACTGCTCTAATAAATTTTTTGTTGTAGTTGGATTGACCTATTGTTGTGTTTAATATTCTTTTTCATTCTAACATTAGTAAAGGTAAAAACTGCTAGAGACTCTCCAACAATTGGGACCACTCATTAGGGATACGAAGAAATTTGTATCACACGAAAATTGAACGTCCCAGACCTCAAAATAGCTGCTAATAAAAATAAGTAGAAAGATTCCCGCGGGATTTCATCACCCAACGTATAGGTGTACCGGACCGGGGTATAAACATGGGTTTGTAGGATACGGCCCAGCCTAACACCGTAAAATACTGGTTAAAGGTTTGCGATGTCACCATTCCGAGTGCTGACGTATGATAAGGCGACTCGCTCGGGCGTGAGGACTAAACATGTACTTTAAGCTAGTACTAGCATAGTGGCGCAGGGGAGTATAGGAACCAAAGCCTTTCGCCATCGTACCCATTTTGAACATAGAAGAATATAGGGGAGACCTAATTATTATTTTTAAAGCGTTGATGTGCTAAAATTTAGGTTTGATTGATTGTTGACTGTATTGGGTGCCGAATTTTATTGATTATTACTTGTGCATGATCAATTGGACACGTGGAGGAAACCGTTCAGGAAGTTTTCCGGAACCTTTGCCAATTTACGAGCCACCACCTCAGCCTAAGCGGAAAGGGAAACCACCTCGCCCAGTTAATACAATAGAGGACTTAGGAGCCCCAGTTTTGGAGGAAAGTGATCTATCTCGAGTTTTTCCAATTTCGGAGGAGGGTAGTTCATCTAGAGTTGCTTTTATTTCAAAATGTCATGCATGTAAAAACATTGGAATCCATACAGCTCACAATTCGACATCCCGTAGCGACCTCAAAATCATTTTCAATCATGGGATCACCAAAATTCTTAATACGTGGAACCTTTCCCATCTTATTTATATATGCAGGCCCATCAGTCTGTCCAATCATCCAATCAGTTCTTGCCTACTCTATCTAAACCATCTTTGGAAGATACCCTTGTTCTCTTTATGTAACAATCAATGGAAACCAAAAACAATCAGTAGAAAGCCAAAAATAAGCGTTGCAATTTCAACAACAAATGATACAATTTCAACAATAGACTTTGGTGAATTAAAATTCTACGACCCAATCTATCTCTAGATTAGAGACTCAGATAACTCAGTTGTCAACTACATGGAGTGAAATAGAGCATGAAAAACTTCTAAGCAATAAAGAAGAACAATCCGGAGTTAAATCCCCTTGTGATTTTGAAATGGACAAATTTAAGCGCAATCAAGGAAAGATTTCTCCGTGGGGTGAATGGATACCATATTGCGAGACAGATTTAGAAGATGAACATTTTAAGGTAGACCACAAGAAGATCTTGAAGAAGCAGCTATCATGTCTAATACAATTCTTTCTCAATCACCTCTAAATTCAGCCCTTAGCATTCAACCACCGATGTCACCATCCATCATTTCATTTGTTAACCCAATAAATTATTTTGAGGAAACTATGACCGAGACTGAATATTTTTCCCTCTCCTCTAATGATTTTTCTGACGATGATGATGACGAGATAAAATATGAATATATGGAATCACCATCTCATTATACGATAATATGTAAAGAATTTGTAGATGATGATATTTGTACCAAAGTCAAGAAATTAGAAATTGCCGAACCTGTTGCAGATGTTATCAACTTGTTATTTCCTTCTCAGTCTCTTTATGAGTCACCTCAGCCTTGCCTTGAGCCGCATCCACCTGACACAAATTGCAATGTTGAAAACCAGTGGGTGGGCGACCCTTTTTTACAGGATATACCACTATTATTGGGGGTTGATTCTGTTTTGGTTACTCCTTCACCAACCACACATACCAATGCTTACATCTCCATTTCAGGAACCTAATGGGGGTACCATGACCATAAATAATTTTGAGGACTTGTACATTGATAATTCTTGTTGTATGTTTGTTAATGAATGTTTAAATTATTTTGGGGACTCGAATGATCCAAAGATTCATGAAATGGTACAATCATTAGCATCTAAAAATATGTTTCAACCTGGACATGTCCCTAAGCCAATGAATATCCACGTCAATGGTCAGGATGAGTCCCTTGAGATAAGTTGTGATTTTAGGCACCTAAATTTTAAATGTTTGTTAGAGTCAATTGTTCCCCGATCCCCACATCTACAAATAAGTTATATAGTTTTTCTTCTACTAAAAGAAAACATCTTTTTGAAAAATTATAATTTTGGGGATGCCTCACGGACTTGCTTTATCAGAACCACCTATCACATTTTTTAAAATTTCAATGATAACATAGGGGTTTTGAAAATTTTCAAAGAAAATATATTTCCAGGAAAATCTAGTTTTGAATCAAGTACATTTTCGGGAACGAATACTTGTATGCCAATCTTCTTATTTACTGCAACACTTAGTAATCATATGATTGAATTGAAAATTCTAAAGAAAAATATGTTCCCTGGGTATGTATTTGCTTTATCTTGGAGAAAATGGTTTTTCTTGATTTGTCTAAGATTTTCAACTTGGAATCATGAAATGATAGGTAAAGTTTTTAGAAAAAATATTTTTCATAGAGAATTAGATATAAACTCTCTAGTTTTTACAGAATATATCTGCCCAATTAAGGGCTAATATTAAGGATCACCATTCATGTGTTATCTAGTTTTTGAAAGAGAATTTACAACCAGGATAGTACATCACATTTTAAACTTCGTATCCTTCCAGTCATATTGATCTAGGAGGATCTAGTGTGTTTTGAAGAATTGTCAATGTCGTTCGAATGACTTTCAGTGTCGTTCGAATGAGTTGGCATGTCCTCTAGAATTTGGCCCAGAGGCATATTTTCATTCGAACGAGTTTAGGTTCGTTCGAACGAGTTGTCGAACGACTATCAAAATTTCAGTTCTAGAAAGAGTTTTAAATACCTTTTAGAGTTGGATTAGAGTTGGATTTCGAGTTGGATTGTAACTACGACTTGTGACCTCTATAAAAGGGTAAGCCTAGGCTAGAGTTAATTATCTAGAGTTTAGATCATTGTTCTAGGTTAGATTTGTTAAAGTTTAGAGATTAAGAACTTAGGGTTTAGAGTTTTGTTTGTAATTACTTGATTCAGTAATTAGATCTCTTTATCTCCCAGAAAATTGAGTTCCTCTGTTCTTCTATTAACCTATTTTTCTTTCCTCTTCGTATTGTGAATTAAGTGGTATCAGTTTTCCAGTTTTGATTCTCGGGGGGTTGATTGTGATTTATGGTCTCTACACGTGACTGTCTCAAGCAAACGAAGGGGAAGTTCTATAGATTTTTGACGTTTGCTACAGTGATTTTATAACTGCTACAGTGATTTATTGGCTTTAAGATTGAGATTCTGGTTTTTGATGGTTCCGTCGATGCCGAGAAATTAGATAATTGGTTAGATAGGTTGGAGACCTATTTTTCCATTGATGAATATTTAAACGCTTAGAAGATTTGTTTCTCTTCTTTGAAATTCACGAGTCACTCACTAACGTGGTGGAAATCGCTATTGGAAACGATATGATGTCGGAAGTCTGAGTTGGAAGGAATTCAAGGTTTTGGTGAGGAAGCAATTCTATCCGATTGGGTATGAACAGGAGCGGTGGTATAAATGGCACAATTTTCGCTAAAAGTTTGGGCAATCCCTACAACAATTCACTACGAAATTTCATAACCAAGCGTTAGTTTTGGATGTTGACGTGGATGATTACGACGTGTTTATGAAGTATATGGGGGGTTTATCGGAGTCTATTAGAAGAGAATTAAAGTTCTTTAAGGTGGAAAATATCGAGGACGCTACTGTTAAAGCAATTGCCATTGAAGGCAAGTACTTGAAGAGCGACAAGAAAGACGACAAAAACAAGTCGGGGTACAAGGCTAATTAGAAGTTTGATCATATAGGGGAGTCTAAAGGAGAGGGGTCTTCATTCAAAGGGACTATCTATAGTCATTACAAGGCTAATGGGCATAATTCTGATAGATATTGGAAACTTCACACGGAACTTCAGCTGAAGGAGGAGAAGGGTAAAAAAGAGAAACGTGTACTAGCCACAGCGATTATGGATCTTCCGAATTTAGATAAGCCAAATCCTAAGCTTAATCTAATGTTCAAGCAACCTCCAGTTATCGACAAGGCGAGTCGGGAAGAGCTTTTCTTTGTCAGCATTCAAGTGAAGCAGAGCTTAGTCGAGACCATTATTGATCCGGGTAGTCAGAAGAATTTAATTTCGGAGGCGGTGGTGAAGAAGATGGGTTTGGCTACTGTGGCTCATCCTGAGCCGTATGGTTTGGGTTGGATTCAGAAAGACGCAGAGTTGAAGATCACTAAGCAGTGTACGTTCAAGTTTGCGATTACTGAGAAGTTTATTGACGAAGTGACATGTGAGGTAGTTCCGTCGGACGTATGTCAAGTCATCTTGGGTAGCTCTTATCTTTGGGACCGATATGCAATCCTTTACCGCTGTGCTCGCAAGTATCATTTAGTGAAGGATGGGACTGATTTTTATATTAATGCGTGCAAGGAACATATCACTACCTGTAATTTGGTAACGGCGACTCAGGCGAAGAGGTTGGTTAATGCAAGCGGCAAATTTGTTTTATTGTTGGTGTGACTCGATCACGAGGGTCCGTCGGCTACCGTATTGTCTACTTTGGCAATGTCTCCTAAGCAATAAACTGATATGGGGGAGTTGCAAAAGGAGTATGGAGACTTGTTTCTGGGCATAGAAGGGATGTCGCGCAAGATGGATGTGGAGCATGTATCACCTTGGTGAATGGTGGGCCACTACCCAATATTGGGTTATATCGGACTTCTATTACTGAGTCTGATGAGATCAAGAAACATGTACTCGAACTCTTGGAGTAAGGAGTTATTAATCCGAGTTGCTCGCCTTATGGTTCGTCGGTATTACTGGTGCTGAAGTAGGATGGGCCTTGGAGGATATGTATGGATTATCGGGCGTTTAACAAGATCACGGTGAAGAATCGTTATCCGCTTCTACTGATTGACGAACTTTTAGATGAATTGCAGACGGCTCAGTTTTTCACCAAGTTGGATCTTAAGTCAGGTTACCATCAAGTTCGAATCCGGGAGGAGGATACGTGGAAGACAACATTAAAAAAAAATAGGGCTTATTTGAGTGGTTAGTGATGCCTTTTAGGTTATACAATGCTCCGACGACATTTATGCGGCTAATGAATGAGCTTTTTCTGAACGGGAAGAAGTGCGAGTTTGGGAAATGGGAGCTAGTCTATTTGGGTTTTATTGTTGGTGGTGGCGAGCTTAAGGTCGATCCAAAAAAGGTCTCGGTCATTACTAATTGGCCTAGACCCCGCACAGTGACAGAAGTAAGGAGTTTTATGGGTTCTTGTCAGTACTTACGGAAATTTATTCGGCATTTTTCACAAATAGCCGCACTGTTACATTCTTTGACGAAGGCCGGGATACAGTTTGTGTGGGAAGATCGCCATGAGAAAACCTTTCTGTTACTGAAGCGGAAGATTACAGATGCACCAGTGTTAGCATTGCCTAATTTGAGTGGCCTTTTAAGGTCGAGACAGATACGTCAGACTATGCTTTGGGAGCAATCCTTTTACAGGATGGAAGCCGGTTGCTTACCATTCTGAGAGGTTTACAGGAGCAGTACGCAACTATCCTACCTACAATAAGGAGTTCTACACGCTATATCAATCAGTTAAGCATTGACGGAGTTACTTATTGGGAAAGGAGGTTGTGGTACATTCTGATCACAAACCGTTGCAGTTCCTATCTACGCAGTCCAATCTTCAGCAAGCTCGCCATATGAAGTGGATGTCGTACCTTCAGCAGTTTATCTTATTGATCAAGTATAAGAAAGGAATAAATAATAAGATGGCTGATATGTTATCTCGACCCCCATTACCAACTATTTCCACTTTGTTGGTAGCTATGAAGATCCAGCCGATTGTTCCTTCTGAGTATGTTTCAGGGTATGAGGACGACAAGGAGCTAAGTGCGGTTCACGGGAAGTTGCTGCAGGGAAAGACGTGCGAGTACATTCTGAAGGATGGTTTGATTTACATCGGTAGTCTACTATGTATTCCTGAGGGTGAAGACCGTTTGCAGTAGATTCGAGATGCACATTGTTCCCGGGTGGTAGGTCATTTCAGGGTTGAGAAGACTTTTTTGAATTTACAGCGTTATGTCAATTGGCCGAAGATGCAGGTGGATATTGCTCATATGGTTCATGGTAGCGTGCTATGCAGCACTTTGAAACCTTCCAATAGGAAGATAGGACTGTACTTACCATTGCCAGTTCCTAGTCGACCTTGGGAGAGTATTTCGATGGATTTTATGGGTGGTTTGCCCATGACCAGGTGTAAGAATGACTATTTGTTTGCGGTGGTGGATCGATTCAGCAAGAAGATTGTTCTTATTCAATGCCATAAGACGGTCACAGGGGAAGGAGCAGCGCGATTGTTTTTCAGAGACGTCTGGAGGTATTTTGGGCTCTCTTCTTCTATTATTTTTGATAGGGATAGCCACTTTTTAGGGCATTTCTGGAGATCGTTATGGGGGATGATGGACACTAAGTTGAAGAGAAGTACCATTTTTCATCCGTAGACAGATGGGCAAACAGAGGTCGTTAACCGCACTTTGGTACATTTATTACGGGAATTCCATTATAAGTATCCTAAGACTTGGGATGAGAGCTTACCGCATCTTCAGTTTGCGTTCAACCGGGCGATTCATAGTTCCACATTGAAGTCTCCTTTTAAAGTTTGTTTGAGGTACTTGCCGCAAAGCCCTTTCGATTTGGCATTTAGTCTTGGTGACAAGACGGTAACAGGGAAGAAGGAAGAGGACCAGGTTAAAGCTCAGGGTTTCATTAAGAATATCAGCAAGGTTCATGAGATGGTTGAAGCTCACTTAAAAAAGGCTCAAACGAAGTATAAGGCGCGCCACGACAAGCATCGGGTTGAGTGTACATTTCTTGAGGGCGACCTCGTTTGGTTGCATTTGGGTAAGGAACGGCTTAAAGGGGAAGGTAAGAAGCTCAAACCTATCCGTTATGGTCTGTTTTTTATACTCAAGAAGATTGGTGACAATGCATTCCAGTTGAATTTTCCACCTTTCATGAAGATGTATTCGGTGATTAATGTCGAGCATTTGAAGCTTTTTAAGCCGTCTCATTTGGATAAAGCCTCTGTAATTGATACTCACCTACCGTCAGTTGATGACTTATGGATAAAAAGAGAAGATCCATTGCCGGAGGATGGTATTCCAGAGTGGAAGGTTCATTCTACAAGACGGGGTGCTATTGATTCGTTCCGAGTTGGGAAGAAGAGTCAGCTGCCGACTAAGTCGAAGTGGTACAGCAGGGAATTGGGCATCGCCGCATTCCCACATCTCTAGTTCTGGCTTGAGCAGGAGCTCAAGGCTCCTAAAGGGGGAGCCATGATCAAGGAGGATCTAGTGTGTTTTAAAGAATTATCAATATCGTTCGAACGACTTTCAGTGTCATTCGAACGAGTTGGCATGTCCTCTGGAAATTGGCCCAGAGGCATATTTTCGTTCGAACGAGTTTGGGTTCGTTCGAGCGAGTTGTCAAACGACTATTACAATTCTAGTTCTAGTTAGAGTTTTAAATACCTTTTAGAGTTGGATTTCGAGTTGGATTGTAACTAGGGCTAGAGTTAATTATCTAGAGTTTAGACCATTGTTCTAGGTTAGATTTGTTAGAGTTCAGTGATTAAGAACTTAGGGTTTAAAGTTTCGTTGGAAATTACTTGATTCAGTAATTAGATCTCTTTATTTCTCCCAAAAAATTGAGTTCCTCTGTTCTTCTACTAACCTATTTTGCTTTCCTCTTTGTATTGTGGATTACATATTGAAAATTTTAAGTTTGGGGGTACATTAGTCTGGGAACCCATGACACATTCAGGTGAGAAATTCCAGCTTTTATTCCTCCATTTTTTTATGCTCTCAAACATTGAGGCAATGTTTCATTTATGTTTGGGGGTAGAAAAACATTTCTTTAAATGTTTTTTGAAGAAAAGTGAAATAATGGCACTTTGACAATTTGTGATATATTTTTAACGAATTTCCAAACACTTAAACTGATTTTACCTTCACATAAGTATTATGGAAAAACCTAAATATTGAAATTGTACCAAGTATACACTAGAATATTTTGGAATATCTTAATATAGATTTACTATCTTTTTATTAGCGACTAATTGAAGTTAACTTGGCATATTTTGAAAATGTGAACTTCACTGTAGTTTTACAATTAATACTTTCAATAGATTTTTGCCCAGTATAAGAGATATTTAGCATTAATGTTAGGAATAGTTTACTACAAGGGAGACAACTGCCTAAGAATAAGTTCATTCCTAAGATGAAAAAATAAAAATGCAAATGTGCTCTAAAAACTCACGCTGCAAGGCTACTCGCATGATTAAGAACTGAAAGAGGAAAAATTATCACCAATCTCGAGTTTGACCATGAACAATGTGAAAGGAGCATAAGAAAATATTACTTGTGAGAATCCTGAGTCTAGGTCATGATGGGGCACCACACCTCGACAACCTTAGCCAACTGGCAAGGATTGTCAACCGAAAACTCCTTGTAACGGAGGGTTCACTAAGAAACAATGTACTCAATAAGAAAAGGCTTGTAAAAAAAAAATCTAGGAAGACGAATTGACTAACGCACTTGTCAAACTGACCGTTGAATTTATTTAAGTAAGAATTAGTCTACCAAAAACTGAGTAAATTATTATAGACAACGTATTAGGCGATAAAACTATTTTCATTGTACACTCTAATATAGTTAATGCAAAATACTTGAATCTCTTTCTAATCTTGAGGTAGTACCTCTAGTTTCGGATAAGCTTAAAATATTCTTTGGTATACTTAAGAAAATAACAAGTTTAAGAATTTTTTCATTGGTATATTTTTGTTACAACTAAGTAAGGATAAGTTCACAGGAAATGAGTTATATGTATTCTAGAATTGCTTAAAATGTCAATATTGACTTTTGTGGGCATAGTCACTACAAACCCTCACGAGACAACACTCATCTACCAGGCTAAACCTCGGGGTTTAACGGTTTGTTGCATACGCTAAATGCAACCGCGTGACATGTGAAAATGCTTTTTGTTTACTTTTGCTCGAGGACTAGCAAAATATAAGTTCAGGGGTATTTGATAGACACGTAATATTTATGTGTACAACTCCTAAATTTATATCTACCTAGTCATTTATTAAATAAATGTGATACTAATAGTATTTTTGTTTGTATTTACAAAAATTGGTCACATGATAAACAAGTTATACATTTTTCCAATTTTTAACGAAGAACAAGGGTGATGTACTCCAACAATGATTCTCATTTGAAGTTGTCAACCAAAGGCCCATGCATGGAAGCCCATTGAAGAGAATTAGATATAGATACTATTCTCATGAGTTATAATATCTATGCATAATTTTAGGCATTGTTTAGGGGATTTTATATTAATGATGATATTTAGTAACCCTTCCTATGCTCTATAAATAGGAGGGGAATCCCACCCATTAGGGGGCATCTTGGAGAGTGTAAATCAAAGTTCAATAAGCAATAAAGTTATTGTTCTTCTCTTGTTCTTGTTCTTGTCTTTTAATTTTATCGTAATAATAGTAGTATGGCAATGATAAAAGGGATGAGTAGCTAATCTTCTTAGCCAAGGCTAGAGGAAGCTCCACCCAATCTAGCCTTAGTGTAGATTGTGTAGCTTAGTTAGAGTAATTACTTTCTCTTTATTCTGGAATATTGCATATTCGTATTCCTTCGTCCTATGCTTGACCATAGCTAAGATTAGGAGGAATAATGAATCTATGTAACCATCTTGTTGGACCATAACAAGATAGGTTAGGAACATGGAGAATAAAACATAATCCATACTTATCAACCAGACTATGGTTGGGTAAGTTGGTTTATGGGTAGCTCCCAATTACTAAATTTCTTGTATCTTTTAATGTATTGCATATGCCCGACCAAAGATATACGATGCGGGAACTCGTAATTTACTTTAATTATTTATGCTATCTAAATGGTTACAAAGGGTGGAGTGGAATCGATGTCTTGGTTTCCACTCCAATTTATCTTGTAATTTATTTCGTTCTTCTTTTAATTCAAAACCTACACAAACTCATTGTTATTGGATAAAACTAGTAGCTCGAAGTATAATTCGTATCACAAGTCTCTTGGGATACGACCCCGCTTTCCTTTGTACTTAACGGTACACCGTGCGCTTGCGGGTCTTTTAAGACGTCGGTTTATAATCGATCACTCTGTGGGCTACAAAGACTTTTAACTTTAAAATGGATAAAGCCGGATCACAGTGCAAGTTTTATTTGCATTCCTCAATACACAGGCATTGTTGGCGCGCAGTTTCGCATGGCTTTCTATTGTAAATGATTGTCCCATTTGCTTTGTGTTTATCACTAAGTACCACACTAAATCTTAAGAGACTTCATAGAGTTTATGATTTTGTTTTGATGGAGATCACACATAAATAAACAGTCGAAACATTAGACGTGTCGCTAATTCAAACTTAAAAACCTGGATGCGGAAGCACCCCAGAGAGGCAGCTTAGCCATGCAACGAAGGAAAATATTACTCCCAACACAGATGCATTCCCTATTCTTCTATCCCAAAACTCAAATCGATTACAACGCATTCTTATCTAAGGCATATTGGGTTGGTTGTCACAATGTTCAAGTGGAGGAAATTAGAGATTATGACTCAGGTGATCTTCCATTTACTCTCTGCTGCACGGATAAAGCTTACTATTTAAATATCATTGTAAAATCTGATCTCGTTTTAATCCTGTTTTTTGGGGATTTCTATTTTATTGTAAAATCTGCACCGGCAACATCTTGACTTGAACGCATGCACTTCACGACTTCATAAATATTTCATGTGTAAAGCTTATTATTATCACGTTGCTAACCTGGCCTAAACTGCATTTTCACGCTAATATCAGTTATGTTGAAACAACTCCTATGGCACGCTGCTGACCTGCTCTAAACCGCACTTCATATATATTTTTCTCACCCTTACTGCCTTACATCCGGATGTTACACCAAAGTTATTCAATATTGAAAATGGGTAGTCTACTTAGATCTTAGATATCTGCGACATTGGAGAGAACTAAATACATAAGTCATGTATATTACATTTAACCCCATGCCAAACACTATTATCTTAGATATCTACGACATTGGAGAGCCTTTGTGATCATTTTTGTGGGTGTTGATTGGTACTAGGCTAGCACTTGTGCTTTTGGTTATTGTCTTAAGCTCTGTTGCCCCCTTGTCCCCTTTTTGCTGTTTGTATAGGTTTCAATGCCATTGGTGTATCCATGCTCTTTCTCCTCAGCTAGTAGGTGGAGAGAGTTGTCCATGCTCTTTCTCCTCGGCTTGTAGGTGGAGAGAGTTGTCCCCGCACTGTACATATTATTGCTTTAGTAAGTACACTTCTCTTTACATCTACTATACTTATTGAGGCCTATGTTCCTGTTTTTATCTCCATGTATTTTTTCTTTAAAAATGTCGCATGTATTCACAACTGTTTGGAGTGGTTTAAACATCTCAGCACTATTAATTACGAAAGAACCATCATATAAATGTTGCAATGTTTTATTATTGTATGTTACAAAACATCAAATTCGATTTGCCAAATTATATATATTGGTACAACGAAAAAGTGTAGCAAGTGCCGGTTACAATAATTCACCTAATTCCTCTCATGGGCTCCTCTCTTTACAAACGTTAATATGAAGCTACCAATATGTGAACATGATTAAAAGAAAGTAATACTAATTCCGGAATTCACCAACTTTAACACCTGTACCCAGTACTCTTCAATTCGAAAGTTGCACAAAATCATATGTGCGTCCTTTAGTTATAAAGAAGAACAAGTTCGCACAGCTTCAACAGAACACATATCTTCATTCCTAAAAATTGCTTGATAGCCCTAACTTCAATGTGTTTTGAGGACCCTTTCACATTGGACATACGTCTTCATAGCCCTAACTTCAATGTGTTCACTAGATGAAAAACTGACATCTAACGATGTCCTCCTATAACCCAGAGTTAATCACCAGCCGATTTTCTATCTATAAAATTCAATGGGTGTGCATCCATAAATCTAATCCATAAAAATTAGCCTAGCGTGTGCATGCTTACCATCTTTGAAGCAGGGACGAAACAAGGAAATTTGTTCAGTGGGGTCAAAAAACTGATAAGGGGTTCGGGGGCAGGAGCCCCTGAGATTTTTTTTCTTGAGAATGCAAATTATTTTTAAATGACTATAAAAAACCAAGAAAATAAGGATAACTCATGACGATATACAAAGAGAAAAGGTGAAAAGCGGGTCACGAATGTTCTGGGTGGGGTCAAAATACCAAACAAATGCACAAAATGCTCATCATCTAATACAAGTTCTACAGTGCCCTTACTAGCTTCACCCCTGCTTTGAAGCCAATAAGCACCACAATCTTTCCCTATAGGGTAAACCTCATATTTTCTAGGACGGTGATGACAAATGAGATATCCAGGAGTGTTTATGAAAAAAACTATCCTTGGTTATACTACGCCATGTTTTACACATACAGCTGCATCAAGCAAGAGAAGTGAAGTGAAGTGAAGTGAAGTGAAGCAAACACTACTAGTTTTATCGCTAAACGGTAGGGAGACTGACGCGATGTTTTTTCAAAAGCCACAAAGGCGTGCCTTCGGCACTACACCTCTTTAGTTTCGAAACTCATTCTATTTCACAAGAAAATAGTTTGAAGTCTGGTCACATTACTTATTCTTTGGGTCCGGATGCAATGAGGACGAGAACTTGCAAGCCAAAAGCTTAAGCGGAGAACAAAATAGGAATAAAATGGTACAACTTCATATGTAGAAACCATGAGGAAGGTGTTTATGGAACAAACACATATCAGAAAAGAGAAAAAACAAAATAGAAAGACTGAATTAGATTCGAATTAAGAGCATAACATTACTGCATCATATTACTAGTACTAGAGAAACCATAACTCACCATGCAACAGCTCAAAACATATAAAACCCTCCTCTCGATCCAAATCAAACTTTTGCTTAAATCATAACTATATCAAACTTTAATTAAACAATCTTCTCTAAGCCCTTTCACCACAAATCCTTTTTGCAAGCTGAATATCCTTAGCCATGATCGTAACGCGTTTGGCATGAATAGCGCAAAGATTAGTATCTTCAAACAAACCAACCAAGTAAGCCACAGCTGCTTCCTGCAATGCTAACACTGCGTGGCTCTGGAACCGCAAATCCGTCTTGAAATCCTGCGCGATTTCACGAACCAACCTCTGGAACGGCAGTTTCCTGATCAAGAGCTCAGTGCTCTTCTGGTACTTGCGGATTTCCCTGTAACAACAAAAAAAATGTCACAAACCCAACATGCAAAGCCACAATAACAATTAGTCAACCCTAAAAGTTCAAAAACAAAGTAAATCAGGTTTCGAGTTGTTAGATGTTACCGAAGGGACACAGGACGGTATCTGTGAGGCTTTTTCACTCCTCCTGTAGTTGGGACAGACTTACGGCAAACCTAAAACTCAGAAGAAGAAAATGTCATAAGGATAAAAAGGAACATTGATCACAGCAGCCCCATACAGTCATACATAGAGAAAAATGATCAACTCACCTTTGTTGCAAGACGCTTTCTTGGATGTTGTCCACCGGTAGACTTGCCAGCAGTTTGTTTGGTACGAGCCATATCTGCAAATTCCAATAACCCAAAACATAAAGCTTAAATCCTAAAAATAACCTCAAAACCATAATTTGAATATTGATGCAAGATCAAGGAAGAGAAGGAAAGAATCACAACCTCTTTCTTCCTTCGACTTTCGCAGAGAGAAAACTTTTATTAGGAAAGCTGATAATTTTTTTAATAAAAGTTAAGTGGGTATTTATAGAGTTTGCATGTAGGTTGTTTGAGATCAAACGGCTTATACTGGTTGTAATTGTGCTTTCTTCATCCAGCAATCAACGGTTTAGATGTTCTTGCTGATCGTCCCATGGATAGCGATCCTCGTCATTCTTCAACTCTCTGAACAAACACAGAAATCAAGCAATGTTTACTGAGCTTTGTTTTTGCAGATCGGAGGTTGCGTATAACCGAAAGACCGAGAGTTTGATGTTTCCAGATGAAGTAAAGACTTCAATTTGGAATTTGGGTTAATGGGGTTATGAAGGTTAGTAGGTGCATGAAGAAAGTGGTGGGGAAAGGGTGAAGGAGTTTAATAAGGTGAATGGAATGTCACCTAACATGTTGCTGGTACATCCAGTTGATCTGTTGGTTAATCAGTACTCAAGACAAGCAATAAAGTATCTCCAACAGAGCTTGGTTTTGATTCTTGGAACTTAGAAGGCTCAAGTACTAAACACCAGCTCAGTTTAGGGGTACATATAGAGTAAACCTCATATTTACGAATATAAGAGCATCCACAACAAGCTCTCTATAATAGAGTTTTGAGGAGTTTCAACCCAACTTTGATATTGTGGATGTAGCAGACTCCCTACAAAAAGGAGCCACATCACAAAATTAACTACCTAACCCACTTCAAATTAGTTATCTTTAAAAATAAGAGGCAAAAAGTAACCTTTTTTTTTACTTTCCACATTAAAATAACTTTACACGTAATATAAGAGTCCTACGTGGCTGACCAAATATTTTTCTAGACTCCCCATACTTGAGGAGAGAGAGAGAAAAACAGCTGTCATCATCAAACATATAATGAGTTCAAAATATTCCAGAATCAAAATGTCTTTCGAGGTTTGCGCAAGTATTACAAGCTTTCAGATAAATGTATCTACTGCCTACAAATGGCCAGTTTGCTAAATATTGTATACCCTAAACTACACTCTCACACCGTTACACTAGTACCAACCAGTACATAACAATTTAAGATAAGTAACTTTTGTTTGATAAAAACATGCATGTCATTAAAAGTCTCATTACAGCTGTTAAAATCGGTGGATCAAAGTTAGTCTCACATCAGGTAGAAGATGTAGTTCACACAACGATATAAGAAGATACGAACTATCAAATTGCATCGAGGCCTTTTAAGAATAAAACCCCACACCTAGCCCAACCCAACTAGGTGGTAAAGATCGGGACAATATCGGTGCAATGGGGGCTCGAGCCCTAAAAAGTGGTATCATCGGCTGGGAGTATCTTAACGTATCAGCACGTCTCTCCAATCGTTCGAAGTGGTAGAGCTCATATTCGCTTCCGTGAAAGCTCAAAATGGACGGTTGTTGACTAACGATGTTTGATCCAAGGTGGAGATTGTTAAGATCCCGGGATCAAAGTTAATCCCACATCGGGTAGAAGATGTACTTCACACAAGGATATAAGAATATACGGACTATCAAATTGCACCGAGGCCTTTTAAAAATAAAATCCCGCACCTAGCCCAACCCAACTAGGTGGTAAAGGTAGGGACAATATCGGTGCAATGGGGGCTCAGGCCCTAACAGTAACAATATTGAACAATGATATTAAAGCACGCAGATTATAGTTAGGTAACTTTCAATTTTAACTAGAGACCAGAACTTAAGCTTTTTCCTTTTTTTGGTTCGAACTTTGACTTATCATGCAGAGACTCTATTAAACTAGTGTACTAATCGAAAAATCAAATTGTGCTCTCATTGTTGCGAAATTGCTTTAGCAATCCCAAAAAAATGAAAATAGTTGTGGAGGAAGAAAATATGATCTCTTCCCAAACCAAATAAGAGAATTGCATATTATAAATGAGTGAAAACTAAACACCCAAAAGCTAAATTTGGGTTCACAATACAATTACCATTGATTCTTTTATTCAAACTAAACAAAGTTATCAAATGTTCGATTCTCACCACTGGTGGGGTTCGATGTTGGCATGAGTCGGTCGGCTTTGTGTCAGCTTGCCCGATTCGTGTGGTTTGCGGGTTATTGTTCGAATCCTAGAGGATCTAGTCGGGAGTTGACGGTCTGGCCAGATACCTCAAGAAAAAAATATTAATAAAAAATCTAGCCATTATTTTATAAGTAAACAGCTAAACTCATTTTTAAAGCTCCAGTAGCACCCTCAAGTGGTATTAAGACCGAAACTTGAAATTTCTTGAAGTAAATTATAGTCACGCTTTATCTGGTAACTGTAGGGACTTATCCCTCGAGTTGGGATATCATCGAGTTAATACCATGCCAGACTCACGCAGTAGGCCCGTGATATACGCTATCAACAATGACACCAGGACTAAGAACTACATAAGAACGTGGCTCGAGCACTCCAAGTGAAACAAAACAAGTTAAAGACACCTGTCACCTATGAACTAGCAGTTATAGAGATAACCTCCACTCTTTCCCAATTCAGGAGAACGTGCTGATACATGTAAATAAACTGAGAGTAAGGACCATAAATGGAATAGAGCACAGAAGAAGAAAAAGGGACAAAACCAAGTTTTCTAGCTCAAGAGATCATAACTTGTAATCAAAACATCAATATCAAACAATAAAGTCACAGTTACTAAATCCTCAAACCGAGGTCACGTGCGTTTCCACGCTAAATCATCTGTGTCAATTTTTATATTAATTGTATCACAGGTACATTTAATGTAATAACCATTCGAGCTACAAAATTAGCTCTTACATTTGGCACCGTCTGTGGGAAATAAAATATTTCCACAAAATCCGAAGGCAAACAGTTACTCAGCGATCATTTTCTAATTATGGTGACTTCTAAGCGACCAGTCATAGAAATTCAGCATGAAATTTCCATCGTACCCGATCAGCTTGCAGAATTAAGGGCGATTCTCCACGGTGAAACAAAGAAACAAAATGAGCTCGAGCGTCAGTTGTTACACGACCGGGAATTTTGTGAACAAGAGCTCAAAAATGGACGTAGAGCTCGACAAGCAAAGTTTAAACGACAGGAAGAAAATATGACCACGTTGTAGACCGCCTTGAATGCACTGTAAGACAATCAACAGTTCAGGCTCTCAGGGAGCGTGATGCCATTCCAGCGACATCCAGGATTTTAGCACGGGATAGGCTGGGACCTCGCGGCGCAACAAGCAGAGTAGCTTTCAAACATCAGCCAATGATCCACAGGTACCAGAAGCCTCAATTCATCTAGAACGAGAAGATCAGTCGATAATTAGCAAAGGAATCAAGCCTTCCAAGCATAAATAAGAGGGGCCGCGTCCTCCATTGATAAGAGGTTTTCAGAGTCCTCTACCAAAATACCCGCTCAAAGTACAGTTGTCGAATTGTAATACGGATAAGTGGGATCGAATCCACAGGGAGGTTTGGCAAAACAAATACCATATAGGCGGAATAAAGTTTTATAAGAGATCGATTGAAAAGAAAGAAATAAGACAAACAATTAACAAGATAATAGCTATGACTAGAATTTGGCCCAACCAAAGTAATATAGCTATCATGTAGTTTTACTAGGCAGATTATTCATATCAAAAATCCTTGGTAAGGCATTTTCGATGTAAACGACAACCCTAGATCCCTGGTTAGGTATCTAGGATTTGGTCATAATATGTTTGCCTAAATTCAATATATAGGAGAAATTCTTTCAATTATGGTTAAGCTTGGTCGAATCTCTTATAACGAGTCCTCTTCATTTTTGCCCAAAAATTTAGTTTAATGGTTATAACACCGGATTTTTGCTAAATATTCTAAATCAACTTACTAGTTATGGTTAAGCCTAAAAGTCGATTATAACTATTTTAGAAGATTGTAAAAGAGAACTAATCCTAGAACTACAATATAACTATTACTACTAGGGTAAGGGCTTCCTTCTAGTCATAGCTAGAAGGGATTAGCCTTCTATCATTCCCAAGATCATTGCATGAACTAGCTAACTATTTACAGAAGAAAATAAAAGAGAGATGAGACAACTAAATAAAACTAAGCTTTTATTTCTTCTAAACTTGCTCCAATATGAGATACCCAATTACAATGGGGGGGGGGGTTCTTTTTATAGGAGAAGAAGCGCAAAATTTAGAAACTATACATTAAATTCTAAAGAATATTTTCTCAATAATTTCTTTTAATATTACAACCAATAACCTAAGATTCTTGCATATAATTCCCTTAAGTGATGTAGAAATCTTTTTTCATGGAAACTCTTGCATATATCTTTAATATAAAAATCTTTAAGAAACTTGGATGCAATATCTCCTTTGATCTTATTCTCCAAGAATATATTTATGTATATATTTTATCAATCTTGAGGCCAAATATATTGTGTCCTTAACTTTTTGTGCTATGAACTACTAGAGACACTTTTACTTGACTTTAAGAGCTTGGTTTCAAATATCCATATCCAATAGCTACAATCAAACAAACGCGCAAAAGTACCCAAAATTAAATATAATTGACGACTAAAATACATGTTTGGGTATATTAAAAATATCATAATTACGTGTTCATCATTGGGTAATAGTTCGCGAACATTTGAGTGAGGAAGTGGAACTCATAACCCCCGCCCTACACGCCAAGCCATTTTACCACCACGTCAGTATGTCACATATGAACACATGGATCAGCGCATCAAGAAATTAATGGAGGCTCAAGCACTCGACAATAAGGATGATTTGACCAAATTACAAGGTTATCCAATTGCCAAATAGTTATTTGATATGGAAGAACCGACAAGTTTCCATACTCTAAAGATTTATAAGTACAAAGGGACTGATCCTAAAGAACACATCCAGCAATTCCGAGACTCATTGGGGTTGTATTTAAATTTGAACCACATTCTGAGACGATTGTTCGTAACAAGCCTACAGGGAGTACCACACTGATGGTTCCATTCTCTACCTGAATATTCAATCCTCACATTCGACCACCTACAGAAAATCTTAGTCAAGATGTACGCTCATAACAAAGACAAAGAAGAGAATTTATACACTCTTATTAGTCTATAAATAGTCTTGGGGAGAGAAGCTCAAGGTCTTTGCAAAGAAAATTCTAGAACTTGCTCGGAAGGTTGATAATCTCGATCATAAAAAAGTTGTTTCGACATTTACCAATGTACTACAGATCAATTGCAAAGCAAAGAAGAATCTCTTCTTGAGCAAACCCTCAACTTTGGAAGACATGATTACCAAGGTTAATAGGTATGTCGACCTGGAAAGGATAATGACCAAAAGGCATAAATATACTAAAAACATCCTAACCATGAAAGGTCATAATACAGATAGAGACAGTAAACAAAAGGATGGGCAGGGTGATAAAAAGTGAGCTAAAGCAAACACGGGTAAATCTCGAAAAACCAATTTATTACCCAAACCGGTCCTTCTAAAGATGAATGTTAGCATCTCAGCAATCTATCCCATACAGGAGAAAGACAAGTTATATCATGTATCTCAACCTTTGGAGCCAATCGAAGGAAAATGGTATTACATGCACCACAAGGTAACCCATCATGAAACTGAGAACTGCTACACTTTAAAGAGATTGTTGGAGTACATTTTCAAATACGGGAGATTGCACGAGTACATTATCTATCTGGAGGGATATAAGAATTGGAGCTATAAAAAGAAAATCGAAATAGTTCAGGTCAAAGATCAATTCGAGGAAAAATACTTGTACCATATCTACCAAAACAATATGATCAAGATCCATCAAATCAACAATTCAACTAGGTTTAGAGGAGGAGGTTAATAGAGTGCTATGATCTTACCGTTCAACGTAAAGAAGTTAAACTCCTTGTATCTAGCAATCAAAGAACTAGAATTTCATTTGAAGATTGCGACATCGGTCATGCCAAGTTTCCACATCATAACGCACTAGTTATTATGCTTAAGATGAACAAATTTGTCATGCATACCATGATGATTGATATAGGCAGTGATATTGAGATTCTTTTTCAAAGTACAATCGAATAAATGGGACTGGCAGACAAAGTTGTTCCAAGCGACATCAATATTAGTGGTTTTAACAGATCAAAAGAAGAACGAGTATGAAAGATCATCTTACCTATCACCGCTTGACCCACCACCATCGACGTTGTTTTCTACATCATCAATGTTAAATCCCGCTACTTGGGGATAATAGGCCACTGATGGTTACACAATATGGAAGCGATCGCATCTACATACCATCAAACGCTTCATTTTAA
Source organism: Kingdonia uniflora (assembly GCA_014058105.1). Classification (NCBI taxonomy): domain Eukaryota; kingdom Viridiplantae; phylum Streptophyta; class Magnoliopsida; order Ranunculales; family Circaeasteraceae; genus Kingdonia; species Kingdonia uniflora. Next base: position 330,403 of record JACGCM010002352.1, read on the forward strand.
GTACAATGACGACAACTATAAGATCAAAGGCAGTTAAAAGAATACCGTATCTGCCATACAAGACACATCCGACAGATTTGCTACATATCAATTACAGAAAGTTGATCGCATCGATGATCAGCCTTCTACAGTAGAGCCTACAAAATATATTAAGAACGATAGACCTAACAGGGGTACTTATATTGGTACCAAGTTGGTTCAATAGGAGAAAAAAGCTTTCACACATATTTTTATAGATGAACCGAGATGTCTTCGCTTGGACTTTTAAAGAAATGTTGGGAGTTGACCCAACCAAGGCGTATCACAAATTGAGCATCAAAGACAAAGCTACGGTAATCAAACAGAAATAAAGGAGGTTATTACCTCGTCTTAGAGATGAAGTCAGCAGTAAAATCGAAAAGTTGATCGAGGTCAGATTCATTCGAGAGCCCAAGTACCCGGATTGGATCTCGAACATTGTCGCAGTTCCAAAGAAGAATAGAAAAGTCTAAATTTGTATAGATTTTACAGATCTAAACAAACATACGCCAAAAGACAGTTTTCTTCTTCCCATCATCCATTAAATACTTGATTCTACAGCGGGTCACGAGATACTATCAATGATGGATGCTGCTTCGGGATACAACCAGATACCCCTCTTAGGTGAAGATCACGAAAAGACTACCTTCATCACTGAAAGAGAGCTCTACTATTATAAAGTTATGCCTTTCAGACTAAAGAACATCGGAGCAACTTATCAAAGGTTAGTGACAACTATGTTCAAAGAACACTTAGGGAAAATCGTTGAAGTATATATCAATGATCTATTCTGTAAAAGCTTGCAGATGAAAAGATCACATTGCACATCTCGATACAGTTTTCAACATATTACGGTCATACCGGATAAAGCTCAATCTAGATAAATATCAATTTGAAGTACACTCTGAAAAGTTCCTGGGAAGTCATATCAGCAAGAAAGGAATCGAAGCTGATCCATATCATATTCGGGTTCTAATTAACATGTTGTCTCCACAGACAAAGAGAGATGCACAGAAGCTCGCTAGCAAGATTGCAGCTATTAACAGATTTGTCTCCAAGTCTTTAGATCGATGTCGATGGTTATTCTTTTTACTTCAAGGATTTACCAAGATAGGCAAAGTTCGACCAAACAAAGAAATTGAATGGAAGGAAGAATGTAAAGCAGCTTTTCAAGAACTCAAAGTTTACCTTAGGAAATCCCTTGTAATTAGCACTACGATAAACAATGAGGAATTTATCATCTATATTATAGTTATAGATAATTCTCTTAATTCGGTTCTCATCTGGATCGGCGGAAAGATTGAAAGACTAGTATATTTTATAAGCAAGACCCTTACCCCGGCAGAAACAAGATATTCTAAGATCGAGCGACTACTCCTCACACTGTTCTGTACTTCACCGAAGCAAATGCACTATTTTTAAGCATATTCAGTCAAGGTCATGATGAATTATCCCCTTCTGGAAGTGCTATCTAAGAAGGAGAAGTTCCGTAGAGTGCAATAATGGTCTGTCAGTTTGGAGGAGCACAATATCAAATTTTAACAAAGAACCTCAAAAAAAGGGTAGGTAGTGGCTGATTTTTTGCATACTTCTCAGTAAAAGATCCAGATTATGAAGAACATGATCCAGACCTCACAGAAGGGTTGGAGACTTCTTACAAACGGATCAATACAAGACCTGCAGTGTCTGGGATTGAACTCGTACTAATTAGACCCACAATAACATAATTAAAAAATCAATCCGCCTTAATTTTAATGCTTCAAATAATGTCACAGAGTACGAAGAGTTAATTCACGGCCTAGATATGGCATTGGAGAATGGAGTTCCTGAAATATTAATCTATATCGACTTATTGTTGATCGTCTACCTCTACTCCGAGCATAAAAAAAGAATGGCAAAATGGTTAATTATGCAGCCCTAGTTGCTAACAGGATGAGCAGATTCGAAAAAGCTACTCTTAATTATTTTACCCCGTTGAGAAAATCGATGCACCAATTTTTTAGCTTACTTAGCCGGAGTCTTGGGTACTAAAGCACGATACCTCCAAATTGATGTGGTTTCGACCCCCAACATTAATCTCCCAACGGTATGCGCGATCAATACTGGGGGCGATTAAGAGGAGGAAGACGATTGGAGGAAACCTTTCCACACATATCTCGACCCAGAGAATAAATGTGATGGGCCACTTCTAGAAGATCCAAAAGAACGTAGGCAATTGATTGAAAACTCAAAGCGTTATACAGTTCTAATAGACAGTTTATATTGAAAATCGGTTACTGGACCATACCTCAAGTGCCTCTCCAAACAACAAACAGATGGAATGCTCAAAGATTTCCATGATAAGTCTTGCGGCACCCATATCGCAGGTCACTCGCAAACAGAGCTATTACACAAGGAGTATTGTGGACTGGAATGAGAAAATAGGCTGAGGATAATTCAAAAAAATACGACGCATGTCAATGACATGGTAATCAAATACGAGCTCATACTCCCGAGCTCCACGCAAGTAAGGTATATTGGCCTTTCAAGCGATGGGCACTTGATCTTATGGAAGAATTCCCAAACACACCGGGTAACCGTAGATTCTTACTCGTTGCCACAGATTATTTTACAAAGTAGGTTGAAGTAGTTCCCCTCTATCGAACTCAAGAATAAGAAGTCATCTTATTTATCTGGAAATATATCATCAAACAATTTGGTTACCCCCACTTAATTTGGATCGATAACGGCCCACAATTCCTTGGAGAGAAGGTAGTGGCATTTCAAAACAAGCACAACATCATTCATTCACCCTCCAATCCATACTACCCCAAGGCAATGGGTAGGCCAAAATTACAAACAAGACTATAATGGATAGAATCAAGAAGAGACTTAATTCAGAGAAAAAGGCCAATTAGATAAGGGAACTGCCACATGTCTTGTGGGTTTACCGTACAACACCGATATAGTCAACATGATGTTCCCCCATTCCTAATTGCTTGCAGAACAGAAGCTGTAATCCCAATAGAGTATCATCATCCCGTCAAAGATCACGAGCTCACTGATGAAGAAAATGAGTTCGAGTTAGCCTGCAATATGAGTTGAATTGATAATAAACGCATAATTATGACTTTTTTAATATACCCAAATATGTATTTTAGTCATCCATTATATTTAAGTTTGGGTACTTATGCGCGTTTGTTTGATTGTAGTTATTATATATGAATATTAGGTGATTGGTTATAATATTAAATGAAATTATTGTAAAAATATTCTTTGGAATTTAATGTATAGTTTCAAAATTTGGGTTCATTATCCTATTAAAAGAACCCTCCCCCCATTATAATTGGGCATTGGAGCAAGTTTTGAAGAAATAAAGTCTTAGTTTTATTTAATTGTCTCTACTCTCTTTTCTTTTATTTTGTAAATAGTTAGCTAGTTCATTCAATGATCTTGGATCGAATGATAGAAGGTTAATCCCTTCTAGCTATGACAAGAAGGAAGCCCTTACCCAAGTAGCAATAGTTTTATTGTAGTTTTAAGATTAGTTCTCTTTTACAATCTTCTAAAATAGCTATAATCGACTTCAAGGCTTAATCATAGCTAATAAGTATATTTAGATTATTTAGCCAAAGTTCGGTGTTATAACCATTAAACTAGATTTTAGGCTCGTTAGAAGATATTTAACCAAGCTTAACCATAGTTAGAAGAATTTCTCCTACATATTGGATTTAGGCAAACATATTATGACCAAATCCTAGATGCCTAACTATGGATCTAAAATAGCTATAATCGACATCTAGGCTTAACCATAGCTTGTTAGTAGATTTAGACTATTTAGCCAAAATCTAGTGTTATAACTATTAAAATGGCTATAATCAACTTCTAGGCTTAACCATAGCTAGTAAGTAAATTTAGACTATTTAGCCAAAATTCGGAGTTATAGCCATTAAACCAGATTTTAAGGCAAAAATGTAGAGGACTCATTAGAAGAAATTCAGCCAAGCTTAACCATAGTTGAAAGAATTTCTCCTACATATCAGATTTAGGCAAACATATTATGACCAAATACTATATGCCTAACAATGGATCTAAGGTTGTCATTTACAACAAAAATGCATTACCAAGGATTTTTGATATGAATAATCTTCCTAGTAAAACTACATGATAACTGTATTACTTTGGTTGGGCCAAGTTCTAGTTGTAGCTATTCTCTTATTAATTGTTTGTTTTATTTCTCTCTTTTCAATCGATCTCTTATAAAACATTATTCAGCCTAGAAAGTATTTGTTTTCCCAAGCCTTCATGTGGATTCGATCCCACTCATCTATGTTACAATTCGACAACCGTACTTTGAGCGGGTATTTTGCTAGAGGACCCATAAAAACCTCCTATAGCACCGTTGCCGGGGAGGTAACGGTAAAAATGATATCTATATAATACCAAGTTTTTTTTTTTCCTTTTTATCGTTCAACTATATATAAAATTAAAAATAAAAATTAACCCTTCATCTGTTTTGCTTTGATTCACCTTTATGGAGGTTCTGCTTACGTTTCAAAGTTGCACAAAACTATAACGTGACTGGATGTTTAAGTACAAGGAATAGTGGCTCATTTTTACTAGGGTTAATTAGCTTTTAGACCTGAAATAATGACCACGATTTGGGCTAACCCCCTATGATTGTTATTTTTAGCTTTTGGGCCCTAAAACACTCCGAAAGTCGTTTTCCGAGATGAAAATATAATGAAGTACCAGAAATAACCCTACATTTTTGGAATCATCATCATCACCTTAAACACGTACACAGAGAAGAAAGATAAATAAGTGATTGTCATCATCATCAACGAGGGTAACGAAGGCAGAGAAGCGAGGTTTGATGGTTTCACCGATCATTCTAAAATCGAGTCCACAATTCGATTCTCCCTCCAAACCCTTTTAAAATCGATTCCACAATTTGATTCTAAAAGCGAAGTTTGATGGTTTCACTGAGGTTCGAAGATGATGATGATGATTTTAAAAGGTGATTGATGATAATATTTGGAAGATGAAAGCTAAGTTTTTGAGGCCTTGAAGTTTTGAAAGTATAAGTTTTTGGGTTTGTTAGAATTTTTTTTGGGTTTTTTTTTTATGATGCTGGTTGTTGTTGATAATGATGATTTTGGAAGTTGATGATGACTTTTGAAGATGAAAGCTAAGTTTTTGAAGGTTTGAAATTTTAAAAGCATGAGTTTATGGGTATGTTGAATTTTTTGGTGTTTTTTTTTTGTTGGGGCTTTTTGTGATGATGTTGGTTGTTGTTGAATGTTGATGATGATGTTGTTAATAGATTTTTGTTTTAATTTAGTTTTAATTTATGTTTTGTTTTATAATTTATGCATTACTTTAGTTTTAGAGCTTCAATGGCAGAGAAGGAGAGGAAAAGGGTAATTTTTGTATTTTAACAAAAACTAACAGCTTTGGGGTATTTTAAGGTCCAAAAGCTAAAAATGGCAATCATAGGGGGTTAGCCCAAATCGTGATCATTATTTCATGTCTAAAAGCTAATTAACCCTTTTTACTATGATCTCTTTCTGAATAAATTAGTCTCAACATTTTCTGATAAGCGGTTTCGGAGATATTAATTTTGGAAGAAACATACTCAGTTTTCAACAAAAAGTGTGTTCCTGAATGGTTTACTATTTTTGGCCATCTATACTTCACAATTGGGAAATACATTTTCTATGAAAGTTTCAGATAATTCAAAACCCTTTCCGAATTGTTAAAGATTATATTATTTTGTTTAGTCGTCTGAGAGTTACAACCTTTTGAAACAATAGTAAAAATAGTCTCAATAAAAGACACCGCTATTCATTAATCACTTGTTTTGAGCGGTAGAGAAATTTAATTCTAGAAAAATTCCTACTTGAATGTTTTTATTTTCTAAATTTTCTTTCCAAATTGATATTATTTAATACTCTCTCTCAACCAAGCTGAACGATATACGCATTTGAAAATAAGGACATCATAGACTATAATAAACTTGGAAATTGGGTTAATATATATTATTTATTTATTTTTTATAATCGCAAGTGCACTAATCTATTTTCTCTTGTTTTGCAGGATAGTCACAAAGTTAGTACTTAGAGATCGTGAGGAATTTACAAAGTACATTGGCAAACTTTTATCTAATCTTTATTGTGCCCCCTAAGTGAAGGGGCATTTCCTTCTTTCACCCCCAAAGTGAAGGGGCAGCAACAGCTTCACTGGGAAACACTTCCCTTAGGTTGGTACCTTTATAAACTTGACATCTAAAAGGGGTTCATACCCGCTCTGCCCTGGCACTAGGAACATAAAGTCGTATGGACTATACACGCTGCTCTAATAAAATATTTGTTATGGTTGGATTGACCTATTGACGTGTTTAAATTTTTTTTCATTCCAACATTAGTAAAGGAAAAAACTGTTAGAGACTTGCGGGACATCATCACTCAAAAAGCTCTCTAACAAGTCGGACCACCCATTAGGGATACGAACAATTCGTATCACACGAAAATTGAACGTCCCGGTCTTAAAAATAACTGGTAATAAAAAAGAGTAGCAAGATTCCTGCAGGATTTCATCACCCAACCGATAGGTGTATTAGACCAGGGTACAAACACGGGGTCGTAGGATACTGCCTCAGCCTAGCACCGTAAAATACTGGTTGTAGGTTTGCGACATCACCGTTTTGAGTGCTGACGTACGATAAGGTGACTCGCTCGAGCGTGAGGACCGTACATCTACTCAAAGCTAGTAGTAACACAATGACACAGGGGAGTGTTAGAGCCAAAGCCTTTGACCATCCTACCCTTTTGAGAATATATAAGAATGTAGGGAAGACCTAATTATTTCTTCTAAAAAACCTGTTAAAGTGCTAAAGTATTAGGCTTGATTGATTTTTTTATTGGGTGTTAATTTAATTGTAAAATGTCATACATGCAAGAACATTGGAATTCATACAGCTTACATTTTAACATCCCACAATATCCTCAAAATCATTTTTAATCTGGGCACTACCAAAACTCAAAATATGTTGAACCTTTTCAGCCTCAATACTATATACAGACCCGTCAATCCTTCTAGTCATTTAAACAGCTCTCACCTACTCCACCCAAACCATCTTTAGAAGATACCCTTTCTTTATTCATGCAACAATCAATAGAAAGTCAAAAACAAGTATTACAATTTTAGTAACAAATGATGCAATTACAGCAGCAAACGTCGTTAAATCAAACTTTTGCGACTAAATCTATCTCTAGGTTAGAGACTCAGATAAGTCAGTTAGCAGCCATGATGAATAAGAATGAGCAAGAATATCTAGCTAACAGTCTTGAAAGGGAGTTCAAAGTAAATTCTACTTTTGGTCTAGAAACTATTGAACTCGAGCAAAGTCATGGAATTTTTTTCCCGTGGGGTAAATGGATGCCATATTATGAGACAAATTTAGAAGATAACCATGTTGAGGCTGATGTTCCTATGCCACAAGAAGCTCTAAAAGAAGCGGCTAACATGTTCAATAAAATTCTTCCTCAATCACCTCCTAATTCAGCCATCAACATTCAACCACCGATATTATTGTCCATCCCTTCACCGATAGATCCCCACCAATTCAAAAATGATATCATGAAAATAAGTATTTTTCTAAATTCTTAGACGATTTCTCAGATGATGAGGATGATGAAAAATTTCCTAGAATTATGAATTCAACAATGACCCTTGAGAAAATACGAGCTCCATCATTATCTCAACCAGTGTCACCTTTTTTATCTCTCTTCCTTGAATGCATACCTCCATCACCTGAGCCTAATGGGGTTACCATGACTATGAGCAATTTTGCGAACGTGTACGGACATAACTCTTATTACATTTCTGTTAATGAATGCTTAAATTATTTCATAGACTCGAATGATCCTGATATCCGTGAAATGGTACAATCATTATCATCTGAAAATAAATTTCAACTTGGCCATACCCCTAAGACAATGAATATCCATCTCAATGGTCGTGATGAGTCCCTTGAGATAAGTTATGATTTTAGGCACGCACATAATAAATATTTGTTAGAGTCAATTGTTCCCCGATCCCCATATCCTCAAATATATCATATAGTTTTTCTTCTACTAAAAGAAAGCAACTTTTTGAAAAAATTTAATTTTAGGGATACCTCACGGACTTGCTTTGTCAGAACCACCTATCAAATTTTTTGGAATATCAGCGATAAGGTTTTGAAAATTTTCAAAAAAAATATCTTTCCGGGAAAATTGAGTTTTAAATCTAGTACATTTTCGGAGAAGAATACTTGTATACCAATCTTATTATTTACTACAACACGTAGTAATCATATGATTGTACTGAAAATTCTAAAGGAAAATATGTTCCATGGGCATGTGTTTGCTTTATCATGGAGATAATGGTCTTTTTTTATTTGTCTAAAATTTTCAACTTGGAATCATCATATGATAGGAAAAGTTCTTAAAAAAATTCATTTTCATAGGGAATTAGTTTTGAGCTCTCTTTGGTTTTTACATAATATATCCACTCAATTAGGGGATAATTTTGAGGATCGCCATTCATGTGTTATCTAGTTTTTGAAAAAAAATTGTAACTAGGATAGTACATCACCTTTTCAACTTCGTATCCTTCCAGTCATATTGAAAATTTTAAATTTGGGAGTATATTCGTCTAGCTGAAGGCGATAAACTTAACGCTTCTTGGGAAGTAACCCATGACACATTTAGGTGAGAAATTCCAGTTTTTATCCTCATTTTTTCTTTATGCTCTCAAACATTGAGGGAATGTTTTATTTAAGTTTGGGAGTAGGAAACCATTTCTTTAAATGTTTTTTGAAGAAAAGTAAAATAATGGCACTTTGACAATTTATAATATATTTTTGATGAATTTCCATACACTTAAACTAATTTTACCCTGACATAAATATTATGGAAAATCTTAAAATTTGAAATTGTACCAAGTACGCACTATAATATTTTGGACTATTTTAAGCTAGATGTACTATCTTTTTATTAACGACTAATTCAAATTAATTTGCCATATTTTGAAAATATGCACTTCACCGAAGTTTTGTAGTTAATACTTTCAATAAGTTTTTACTCTGTTTAAGGGAAATTTAGCATTTATGTTAGGAATAATTTGCTACAAATGAGACAACTGCATAAGAATAAGTTCATTCCTAAAAAAGTAAAAAAAAACAAAAGTGCTATAAAAACTTTAACGATGTAAGGCTACTCGCATGATTAAGAACTAAAAGATGCAAAATTATCACCAATCTTGAGTTTTACCATGACTATGTGAAATGAGGACAAGAAAATATTACTTGTGAGAATTCTGAGTCTAGGTCATGATGGGGTATGACACCCCGGCAACCTTAGCCAACTGGCGGGAATTGTCGACCGAAAACTCCTTATTACGGAAACTTCACTAAGAAATAATATACTCAATAAGAAAAGGCTTACAAAAGATAAAAAAAATGAAATTCTAGGAAGTCGAATTGACTAAGGCACTTGTCGAGTTGACCGTTGAATTTTTTCCAGTAAGAACTAGACTACCAAAAACTGAGTAAATTATTCTAGACAATGTATTAGGCGGTAAAACGATTTTCACTATATACTCAAATATAGCTAAAGCAAAATACTTGAATTTCTTTCTAATCTTGAGGTAGTACCTCTAGTTTTAGATAAGCTTAAAATATTCTTTGGTATACTGGGGAGTATAGCAAGTTTTGAGATTTTTTCATCGGTATATCTTTTCACAACTAAGTAAGGATAAGTTCATAGGAAATGAGTCATGTGTCTTTTAGAATTGTTTAAAATATCATTATTGACTTTTGTGGGTATAGTCACTGCAAACCCTCATGATACAATACTCGTCTACCAGGCTAAATCTGGGGGTTTAACAGCTTGTTGCATATCCTAAATGCAATCGCGCTCCCTGCGAAAGTGGTTATTATTTTATTTTTTTATTTTACTTGGGACGTGCAGAAGATAAGTTTGGGTATTTGATGAGCGCGTAATTATGACATTTTTAATATACCTGAAACATGTATTTTAGTCGTCCATCATATTTAATTTTGGGTATTTATGCACGTTTGTTTGATTGTTGCTATTAGAGATGGATATTTGAAACCAAACTCTTAAAGTCAAGTAATGTGTCTCCAACAGTTCATAGCACAAAAAGTCAAAGACACAATATATTTAGTCTCAAGATTAAAGAAATATATACACAAATATTCTTGGAGAATATGATCAAAAAAGATATTGTATCCAAGATCCTTGAAGTTATTTTATATTAAAACTATATGCAAAAGTTTCTATGAAGAAAGATCTCTGCATCACTTAAGGGAATTATATGCAAGAATCTTAGGTGATTGGTTTTAATATTAAAAGAAATTATTCTAAAAATATTTTTTAGAATTTAATGTATAGTTTTTTAAATTTGGGTTCCTTCACCTATAAAAGGAACCCTCCCCCGATTGTAATTGGGCATCTCATATTGGAGCAAGTTTAGAAGAAATAAAGTCTTAGTTTTATTTTATTGTCTCATCGCTCTTTTATTTTATTTTGTAAATAGTTAGCTAGTTCATGCAATGATCTTGGGAATGATAGAAGGTTAATCCCTTCTAGCTATGACTAGAAGGATGCCCTTACCTAAGTAGCAATAGTTATATTATAGTTTTTGGATTAGTTCTATTTTACAATCTTCTAAAATAGCTGTAATTAACTTTTAGGCTTAACTGTAGGGGCTTACCCCACGATCTTACCTAAATTGATCTGTCTTTAGTTCGAACTACCTTCATGTCAGACTCACGCATTTTCCACATGACTTTACCAGTTTACCAATCAACATTACCACATACTCCACGAACTGACAAGAAATGTGTGTCGAGCTTAATTCGAAAATCTTGAACAAGTCAAAGGCACCTCTCTCTCTCAATTTCAGCAGTTACTCAGTCAACTGCCACTAACCATATTGTTTGGAGAACGTGCTCCTGCACGATGAAGAACTACGGAAAATGCTTATATAAAGAAAAGTTCCATAAGAGACAAGGACGATAAGAACATAGGAGAAATTACAAGGAAGACTATATTTTCTAGATTCTCCAAAAACTTTAAACTTCTTATTCACAAGATCAAGCATTTCTAAGTCTAGAGATCACTTATAATAAGATATCAGTCTCAAGCAATAAACGTCACTATTAGAAAAATCCTTAGCCCGAGGTCATGGTTTTTTAACCAATTCATAGATTTTTTATGTTAAATACCTGTGTCATTTCTTGTTTTTAATTTAATTTTGTTACAGGTACATTGGTTTAAGAGATAATTCCAGGCCACTTCGTGTTTATGGAATTTCGCCATTACATTTGGCACCGTTTGTGGGAAAGAAAATCCTTTCCACGATATCCTAAGGTATTTAGTCACTCTACTACAAATTTCAATCATGGCCACTTCCAGACGACCAGCAACCGGAATCCAGCTTAACCTTTCAGTTGAGCCAGATTAACTTTAAGGGCTACGGGCAAATCTCAACACTGAAACAGAGAAACGTAATATGCTCGAACGACAACTAACTCGTGACAGGGAGCTCCGTGAGAAGGAGCTTAACGTCGAACGGTAAGATCATTTGACAACGCTCAAACGACACGAAGACAAAATAGTAACAATACGGACTGCCTTACAAGCTCGGCAAAACACTCAGCAGGCTCCACCAACGCGAGATCACGATCAGGTGCCTGAAGCCACCAGGGATTTTGCACGGGAAAGATTGGGACCTCAAGGAACAACTAGCAAAGCTATTTTTAGGAATATTTGGAGTGAACCTCAACCCTCCATTCACTTGGGAGGTGAAGTTCAGTCTGAGATCAGCCAAGGACACCGATGTTCCATATGCCAAGAGGAAGAATAGAGACCTCCGCCTTGGATTCTAGTATCAGATCATTTGAGTGAAGGTACCGATACTCATAATCCACCACCTCCTCGCCAAGCCACTCAACCGACCCGTCACTATGTCATACAAGAACATATGGACCAGCATATTAAAGAGTTAATCGAAGCACAAGTCCTGGGTGCTACCGACGACCTTACAAAGTTACAAGGGAGTCTAATTGCCAAAGAACTATTTGATATGGATATTCCAAAAGGTTTCCATACTCCGAAAATTCGCAAGTACAATGATACTGATCCAAAGGAGCACATTCAACAATATCATGATTAATTAGGGTTGTACTCCAATCTTAACCACATTTTCTACCATCTGCTGGCCACAAGTCTGCAGGAGGAACTACTCCGATAGTTCCACTATGCCTGAAGACTCCATATACACGTTCGACCAGCTGCAAAAATAATTTATCAAGACGTATGCTCATAACAGAGACAAAGAAGAAAATTTATATTCTCTTATCAGTCTCAAACAGTCGCACGGAGAGAAGCTCGAGCATTTGCAAAAAAGTTTTCGGAGCTCGCGCGTAAAGAAGACAATCTCGATCAGAAAACTGTTATTAGTACTTTGACCAAAGCACTCCAACTCGACTGCAAATCCAAAGAGCACCTCTTCCTCAACAAACCTGTGACCTTGGAGGATATGATCACCAAGGTTAATGGCTACGTCGACCTGGAAGGGATGATGTCTGAGAGACATAAATCTACTAAATCTATCCTTTCCACGAAAGGTCCATCTGCAGATTGAAACATTGAATAAAGGAGAACCAAGGTGGCTAAAAGTATACCAAGGGAAACACCGGCAACCTTCGGAAAGGCAGATCACAAGTCAAAATGGTCCTCCCAAAGGTGAATGTTTGAATCTCCACAATTTTTCCAATCCTCACAAAGGATAAGCTCTACCGTCTTTCCCAACCATTGGAACCCATCGAGAGCCGACCGTACTGCATGCATCATAAGGTAAACCATCATTCTATTGACAATTACTATACTTTATAGTGGTTGCTTAAGTACATTTTCATGGAGGGACGGATGTTGGAATATATTGTCGACCTAGAATCATACAAGGATGGCAGCTATAAGAAGTAACGCGAAGTAATCCAGGTCAACGATAAAGCTGAGGAGAAGCATCTCTACCATATGTACCACAACAACATGATCGAGATCAATCAGATCACCAACTCTAACAGATTCAAGAGCGGAAGGCTGTCAGAATGCTGTGATCTCACACCTCAAGACAAAGAAGCTAAACTCTTCCTGAGTCGAGCAATCACTGGATCGGAATATCATTCGATGATTGCGATACAAGCCATGTCAAATTTCTACACCATTATGTACTAGTCATAATGCCCAAGATGAAGAAGTTTTTCATGCACACAATGATGATCGATACTGGCAGTGGTATTGAGGTCCACTTTCAGAGTACTATTGACCAAATGGGACTGGCCGACCAGGTCATTCAAAGCGACCTTGACACCAATGGATTTAATGGCTCTGAGGAAAAGTAAGTAGGAAAGATCATCTTACCTATTACCGTTGGACCAGCCACAATTGATATCATCTTTTATGTGATCAATGCCAAATCTCGTTATCTTGGGATTATGGGCCGTTGCTGGATTCATAACATGAAAGCAATCGTTTCTACCTATCATCAAGTACTCCGTTTCAAACACAACGATGGGATCTACGAGATCAGGAGTAGTCAAAACCTTTTGCGAGCTTGCGAGAATACCTTCTCTGGAATTTTAGATACCTCAAACAGATATGCTACATAGCAATTACAGAAAGCTGATCACCCCGATGATCAGCCTTTTATGGAAGAACCAACCAAATATATCAACATTGATGGACCTAGCAGAGGTACTTTCATTGGTACCAAGCTGGTTCAACATGAAAAAGACACTCTTATTCAGTTCTTATGACTAAACTGAGACATTTTTGCATGGTCTTTCTAAGAGATGCATAGGGTCAATTCGGCCAAGGCATGTCATAAATTGGCCATCCACATCAATGCAACGGTAGTCAAACAGAAATAGCGGTGCCTATCGCCATGGCTTCGAGATGAAGTTTACATGGAGATCGAGAAATTGATCAAAGTAGGATTCATTCGAGAAGCCAAATATCCAGATTGGATATCTAACATCGTCGTTATCCCAAAGAAGAATGGGAAAGTTTGAGTTTGTGTGGATTTTACCGATCTCAACAGGCATACTCCAAAGGACAATTTCCCTCTTCCCAAAATTTATCAGATCCTCAATTCCACGGCAGGTCATAAACTCTTATCTATGATGGATGCTGCTTCAAAATATAATCAGATTCCACTTTTGGATGAAGATCAAGAAAAGACCATTTTCATCACTGAAAGATGACTTTACCGCTATACAGTGATGCCCTTCAGACCCAAAAATGCAGGTAAAACTTATCAATGCCTAATGACTACTATGTTTAAAGCACAACTCGGGAAAGTCATGGAAGTCTACATTGAAGATCTCTTGTGTAAGAGTGTGCAGTCCATTAACCACATTTCAGATCTCAACACAATATTCAGCATTCTTCAATCTTATAGGAGGCATCCCAATCCTAATAAGTACCAATTTATAGTATATTCAAGTCGATTTCTAGGCCACCTCATCAGCAAGAAGGGGATTGAGGCTGATCCAGATCAGATTCGGGCTCTCCTTAACATACCATCTCCACGAATGATAAAAGATGTTCAGAAACTTGCCGGCAAGATTGCCGCTATCAACCGTCTCCTTTTAAAATCTTCAGGCCGCTATCGTTGGTTCTTCCTACTACTCTGCAGTTGTATCATGCAAGGAAAATTTTAGACAAATATAGAGGTTTAATGGACATTAGAATGCAAAACAGCTTTCCAGGACCTCAAAACCTACTTGGGGAAGTCTCCTATCATGAGTACCCCAATAGATAATGAGGAACTGATTATCTACCTAGTAGTTACAGATACATCACTCAGCTCGGTTCTCATTCAAATTGAAGGGAAAATCAAGAAATCAGTTTACTTCATCAGGAAGACCCTCACTTCAGAGAAAATAAGGTATTCTAAAATCGGGGAACTTCTTCTCACTTTTGTTTATACTTTACAGAAACTCAAGCACTACTTCTAAGCTCATTCCGTAAAAGTTATGACGAACTTCCCACTTCGAGAGGTTCTATCCAAAAAAGAAAAATCAAGGAGAATGCAACAATGGTCAGTCTGGTTGGGAGAACATGACATCAAGTTAGAATAACGTCATTCCAAAAAGAGGGAGGCCTTTGCCGATTTCCTCGTAGATTTTCTAGTAGAAGATCCCGAGTGGGAGGAGCACGATTCCGACCTTGCAGAGGAAATTCTAGAAGATCCACCCCACAAAGCATTTGACGAACGAGCTAAATGAATAATAAGGAAAGGGTGGAGACTTCACACAGATAGATCAAGGGGACCCGCAGGGTCAGGAATTATAATCATATTGATTACCCCTTCCAACGACAGAATTGAGAAATTAATCTGTTTAGATTTTGAGGGCTTAAACAAT
Organism: Kingdonia uniflora; assembly: GCA_014058105.1. NCBI lineage: Eukaryota > Viridiplantae > Streptophyta > Magnoliopsida > Ranunculales > Circaeasteraceae > Kingdonia > Kingdonia uniflora. The sequence continues at coordinate 345,902 of JACGCM010002352.1, forward strand.
ATCACCGAGTACGAAGCTCTCATTCACGGACTCGATCTTACTCTCGAGTTCGGGATCCCCAAGCTCACAGTTTACACAGATTCTTTACTCATCATTTACCATTACTCTAAGCAATACAAGAAGAATGGAAAGATAATCGAATATGTAGCCCTCATTGCAGATAGGATGAGAAAGTTTGCGTAAACAACTCTCAATTATCTCCCTCGAGGAGAAAATAGACACGCCGATTCTTTGGCATATCTAGCCAGGGTCCTAGGTACAAAAGCTCGATATCTCCAGATCAAAGTGATTTTAACCCCCAACATTGATTGTATTTTTGTATGCACGATCAACACTAGGGGCAATAAAGGGCGAGACGACGATTGGCGAAAGGCTTTCTTAGTTTATCTCGGTGTCAACAATAAATGGGAAGGACCACTTCCTGCAGATCCAAACGTGTGCCAACAACTGATAGACAACTCAAAGCGCAACCCCAATCAAAATGGTACCTTATACCGCCATTCATTCATAGGTCCTTACCTCAAGTGTTTCTCCAAACAGAAAGTAGACGAGATGCTCTGCGATTAACATGGAGGGACTTGTGGCTCCCATGCTGCAGGTCGATCACTGACAAACATAGCCATTACGCAAGGACTATTCTGGCCCGACATGTGCAAGTAAACAGAAGAGTACTCACACAAATATGATGCCTGTCAGTGACATGGAAAGATGATCCGCACCCCCGTACTTGAACTCCATGCAAGCAAGGTATTTTGGTCATTCAAAAGATGGGTACTCGATCTTGTCGGAAAATTTCCTAATTCTCCAGGTAACCGCCGCCACCTACTCGTAGTTACTGATTATTTTATAAAATGGGTAGAAGCAGTTCCACTCTATCAAACCAGAGAAGAAGAGGTTATATCTTTTATCTGGGAACACATCATCACTTGGTTTGGGTGCCCTCTCTAATTTGTATCGATAACGGTCCCCAATTTGTTAGAGAAAAAGTCATAACTTTCCTAAGCCAATACATCATTTACTCACAATCCAATTCTTACTACCCTCAATGCAATGGCCAAGCCGAAATCACCAACAAAGCCATCGTGGATAGACTCAAGAAAAGGCTACACTCACAGAAAAAGAAAGGGAATTGGGTTCTAGAGCTTCCTTATGTCTTATAGGCATATCATACCACTCTACGTCAGTCAACAAGCTGCACTCCATTCCTCCTTACCTATAGCACCGAGGCCGTCATTCCATCTAAATCCTAGCATCCAATTTAAGATCACGTACTAACTGACGAGGAAAATGAGTTCAAATTGGCTTGCAACCTTAATTGGATCGATGAAACCAGGGAGCGTGCCGTCGCTAACCTAGGCCGATATCACCAAATGCTGGCTAGTTCTTACAACAAAAGTGTCAGAAGCCGTGCCTTCCAAATTAATGATCTCGTCCTCAGAGAAATACCTCAAGACCGCAAAAAACCTCAGGCTGGGAAACTAGCAGACAATTGGGAGGGTTCATTCCTTATTACATGTCTCTCAACCTGGGATCATACTACCTCATGACAGAAGATGGAGTCCATATTTTGAGCCCTCGGGACACTAGGCGACTGAAGCGATATTATCGTTAAAGTCCCTCTCTACTCTATCTCAGTTTTTCCCCTTTTTCATTCCAGAAGTGAGATTTACATCTCCATCCAATGTAAATTCTTTTTCAGAATTTAACAAAACTTACAAGTTTTTCTCCATACATCTCTCTACTTCGTAGATAATACATAGATTAAGGCATAGATAATACTAGTTTTTAATCGATATCATATCAGTTAAATCAAGAATACACTTGGTTTGGTAGACTCTACTAAATCCCCAGCGATTAGAATAAGGTAACACTTATTTTTAATCAAAAGACTCTCCCAGGCATAAGATAAGGCAAAGGTAAAACTAGCTTTCATCTCTTTCAATATATCTGCGACATCATATCAGTTAAATCAAGAATACACTTGGTTTGGCTGACTCTACTCAACTTTAAGATTAAAACGAAGGTAATACTAATTTTCAATTGAAGAGCTCAACCAAACATACGATAAAGCAAAAGTAAAACTAGTTTTCATCTCTCCACATGTCTATAACATATTATTTCCTTTCAGGTTTATGCACAACCACTACAATAGATTTTGTTATGCTGTTGGGATGTCATCTACGCTTTCCCCTACAAGAGGAGGTCGACTAGCCATAAAATCTTAAGCTTATGCAATCACAACAATTATGCCCTACTCTATCAATTCAGTAGGTCGAGGGCCTAAATCCGTCCCCATGGAACTCATACAATCTCCTTGATCTATATCAACCTTGACGATACATCCCTTTGCTGGCACACAGTCAAGCAAGGTATCTCTCTCTAACTCAGGTCATTTTACTTCTTCTACAAAATAAGCAATCACCGCCCTTAGCAATTCTGAATATCAGGACTGTTACAACTGAATGAGAGAAAATCATCCTCGACCTCTGAAAGCGATCTTCTAACCTCTTCTTCCGTACTTTCTGACTTACCATTACTCTTTCTATTAGATCTATAAAAGCAATATTCTCTACAAAAAAAAATTTATCTTTAGCTGACTCAGCTTGATTAATCGCCTCTAAATCTGCCACTTGAGCACGAAGTACCTTGATCTCCTTGTTCAGTTCTACTACATCTAGAATTTTCATTAACAATTCCTCTTTATCCTTTATCACAATCTCTGTCCCTCTAATAACACACTCTAACCCTTTTTCCCTAATAAGAGCAACGTCCAGCTTTAATTAACACTCCCGTAATTGCCCAACTCCTTTACGCACATACCCTTGAATTTTAGCAACACCTCCAATTCTCTTATTTAAGCTGACAGACTAACGACGTCGCCATGAACAAGAGTAACTCTGGCATCATTTTTATTCTTCCTCGAGCGCACGAGAGCCTCAATGCTTTTTGCACACGAATTGGCCTGCGCCAGATCGGTTTACAATTGAGCCACTCTCTTATTCTACTCTTTACACTTGCGTTGTACCATCCTAAGCTCCATATCTTTTGCAGAGAAAGTTACAGTCAATTGTTCGACTGCAACTTTAGACGTAGATAGATCGTCTCGAGATCCCTTTAGCTCGTTATCTTTATCAGCTAATTTCTACTTTGATCGACCCAGCTCACTCCTGTTATTCGCCAAATCAAATCGAATTTGCTCTTGATCATGAGTTTTCCTGGCCAGATCATTTCTCAAACCTGCCATCGACCAATTTAAACCTTCCTCTTATCTTTTTAGGGTATGTATACGGTTACGAGCCATGTCAGCCTCCCTGCTCGTTACCACCAACGCATCATTCTGGCTTTTGAGTTTTGCTGCATGTTCTTTTAACTCCTCGAGCTCTTTCTGCCCTTTCTCAATTTCGGTATCCTTCTCCTCAATCTGCCGAGTCAGGTCGACAGATGTATGAGTTACCACAATAAGCTTGAAGTACACCTTTACATGTTGATCTTCTTTATCTTTATTTGCCTCTCTCATCCTATCAAACTCTTCTCCAAACTCTTGGTTACATTGATGAGCTTCATCTTCGCGTAAGCGAGCTGACTCCAATTTGACCTGCACATAACATTTATATTATATCAAGTTTGATTCAGAACACTCAATCAGTACATATGACTCACTTCTAACAAAATATCTATTTTTTGACATCTACTGTATAAAACTACTTTTGAACTTGAGGTCAAAGCACAATCTCGGATGAATGATCCATAACATATACTTCCAAGTCTAAGGTACACATTCTCTATATTTTAGTTTACCAAAGACAAACATCTTTTATACACACCATTCCAGTGTCGTTTGCACCTAAACAGGTAACGAGTTTTTGGTCTGTCTCTACACTCTATCTATTACTTTGTACCTCTATATTAATGAAGCGTACAAATCAAATATTTCTTGCTATATTCTAACCTGTAGCTCCACTTGCGAAGACAATAGGGGCGTTGAGGTCTCTCTCTCCATAGCAAGCTCAACCTCTAAATCTTTTATTATGAGGCGTATATCCTTAAGTTCCTACAGCAAGGTTTACGAAAGCTACTTAGCCTACAAAATTCTATCCAAAATATATCCATAGTTTACAAACATTCTCAAATATTCATACAATCACAGTTCTATCTCACTATCCTACCTTCCCATTTTCCAACTCTCAGCGTTCGTTGTCATCCCCTTGGTTGTCTCTCATCGTTTGGGGAGACACACCATCCAGCCATTCCACAACGCCAGTGGCAACATCTTCAGTCTCTTTATCCTCATCCTCCTTCACATAGGTGCCGATCTTAATGGCGTCCACCTCATCTTCAGAATATCCTTTGGACATAAGGTAACGCCCGAGCCTATCAAGCTCGGCTACCACCTCCGCCAAATGCACTCTCGCCTCTGTATGAAGCTTGTTGATCCGCACTACTTGGGAAGCCTTCAAGGCCTTCAACCGCTTCCCCTCCTTTCTCAAAGTAGATTTCAATCGAGCTACGTTTCTTTCGAGCTCGACCTTCTTCCTTTTCAGCTCAGCCCTCTCTTCCTCAACCCTGAGGCATATTTCATTCATCAGCCGAGAAGCCTGCAAAAATCAAACAAAATCGACCCTATTAACTAGCTCGAATCATAATACCAAAATCTATTACAATACGTATTCGAGCTTATGAACATACCATTCTGCTCATCTCTTCCTCTCCGTGGAGAGCTGCCAACCTGGCTTTTTCCTCCACCTCTTTCCAATCGTCTTCCGCCACAGGTAAATCTTTAATGACCTTCACCCCTGACATTTTAGGTTCAACCCTTCTCCTTTTTCCCCCAGCCTCGCCACTTCCCGTGGTCTCAGAAGTCGAAGGATGCTTTAGCATTTACCTTTTGGGGAACGTTCGATCTAATTTGCTCGACGTAACCGACTCAAGAAATCCTGCGCATTTCGCTCCAGTGGCCTTAGGAAAGTTTGTTCACCTTTCCCCATCAGTCCCCTTCTTCTTGTTGCCGTCTGCACTCGTCATTAGCCTTGTTGACAGAGATTTTAGAACTTTGTCAACTCGGCTGTTAACTCGTTTTTTCTACTAATGCCAAGATCTTCCAGTACAACCTCGAGCTCTGTCTCCTTTTGAGCAACTGTATCCAACAATGATTCTTTCCTCTTCATCAATGATTTAGGACCTGCAACATACAAAATGTTAACATCAGCGAGCATTTCATTGTCATACAATTTCAACTATCAATCTAATATATTATTCATGGTTATACTTACTTTATTTTATAGTTCTAAAGAGAAGTTTCATGGGATCTTTATCATATCTCTGAAGGCAATCACCATTTACCCATATCACATTATCATTCCACGGTCGACCTGCTGAGCTTAGATCAAAGAAGCAAGGTCGAGTTGCGCTCTCACAGAAATATGCCCCTCCACTTGCAGAATAGTTTTTTACACCATAAAACTATAATTCATCCTCAGAGGTTATCTTCCTCCATCTCCCATCTCCTTCCCACTGAATATTTAGAGTTTTACAAACACTTATCACCTCCAACATGTACCTGCTCATCTGAACGGGACATGCCCCTATGAGATTCATAATCCCTTTCGCCAGATTGCTAAGGGGAAGACTCAACCCATACTCTAACTAAGATAGGTAACATAAAAAACCCATTAACAGTTAGTCTGAACATCCCCATCAAAATACTCCAAAGAGATCGATTCCTCTATACCCCTATCCCTTTTTTCCTTCACCAAATCAGCCAACAAATAAAAATACTCATCTCCCGTCGCTACAGTACAATCCCTAAATTGCCTACCAACATAATCTATACAGTTACCCCATCTACCTCCTATAGAAGCCCTAGCTTTACAAAACCTATTGAATGCATCCGAACGAGGAGGATAAGATACTAATCTTCTAGGGAAACCTGGAAATTGATCAACACCTCCTTCTTCCTCACTTCCAGATGTTCTAATCTCAGACTCAACCAACCGACCAGAGGTCGATGCCTTACTTATAAGGGAACTCTTTATATCAACTACAAGGAATGATTTTATCCTACATGACACGATTAACCTACATACAGGTTAAGGTATCTATCATTATCTTTTAATATACGTCAACCACACTCAAATATCTTTTATATATTATATAACAAAAGATTTTCATAAATTACTATAAATAGTAATTTATCACTTTTTTTAGCAATACCAAATGATCTTTAAAAATCACGTATACACATCACAAATCCTCTACTAACCTTCTATGTTAGAGTGTGAATCTGAGGCATCGCCAAATCCTTCCCTCACCACGCTGTTGTACAACTACCTTCGCGGCCCAGTTTCAGTGACTCTCTCACTGCTCTTTAAATTTTTAGAAGTTGAAAAATATTTGATTGACAAAGATGAAACAGTATTATATTTTCTCTCTCTAACTGCTGGCAGTTATTGAGCCTCGCACAAGTCGTCCTCAGTTATGGAACCTAGGCATCCCTTCTACTATCCATGTCAGACGTCTTACACCTTTTGGGTAAAAATGCCTTCCCATCATTTCCTTTTCCCTTGTATTTTAGTCTATTTTTATCTCTCTTCTCCACATTTCCCTCTGAACTAACCGCACTCATGATGACTCACACTTATACGTAATCGGGTTTTTCACAGCTTTTGCACAAGGGACAAAATCAAAAACTCCTTGCTTTTTATGTACGTCCTTCTTCTTCTACTCTTCTAGGAGCAATGACGTCATTTTCAAGGCTCACATAACAAAGTTTCAAATATTTTCAAATTAAGATTTTACAACGGTTGCAAATAGCCATCACAAAAATAGAGGATCAATTCAACAACAATTCCTTTCAAATTATTTAAACATAAGCAGTTACATTCTATCACCCCTATTTTTACATCAACTTTGTTCACCTCATATATAATTTCATCTAAAACTACCTTCATGGCCTGAGAATCCACATCCAATCAATAAACCTGCAGTGATCCTCGCATCCTCAAAATCAATCTCTTATTTAGCAATCAGTTCCACCACCTCTTCTCGATCTGCAGGATCAGTCACCAGTTCGCAAAAAAGCCCTTCATAGAAAAAATATGCATACACAAGTTCCCTGCCCATCGAATCTAAACCTTCAGACTGACATTCCCTCACTGGCAACTCAGCATCATAATCTGGCAGTCTAAAAAAAATTTCACGCGCTTCAGTGATCTTTATTGCCAATCGTCCTTCAGCGGCATAACGGATTATCTGGATTCGAGTCCACACCATTCTTATCTCTTTCCCCATAATCAGAAATCATTCTACCCTTATTTATCCATTTTTACAATCAATTTCACACAAATTATGCTATTTTTCTTTTATCTCATAACAGACGCCCCTTATCTTGAGAGAAATTATTTGAACGTATCTCTTCCTATCGAACACAGTAATCCCAGACTGTTACCGATCGAACTTATTATATCCAGATCTAATTTTATAAAATGACCTCTTTGAGATTGATTCTTCATTCAAAACTCCTGCAAAAAATTTTCTCTCTTACATTTCTAGCTCACAGATCGAAAACTATTCGTCTTTTAACATAGATATTTAAAGATAAATGTATAACAGTTCGATTATTACAAGTATTTTACTTTTTTGTCATACATTTCATTTCATACAGCGCCTTCTTACAACAAAATTTCTATAGTTATTCTATTTCTATATCAGTACGAATTTGGATAATAAATTTTATTCATCTCAAAACATATTACAAGTGCTTTTACAGATAACAAGCCTTTCAAGTACTCGACATCAAATACTTTTCAGATGAAGTTCTGTCCAATACTCAGATTCAGGTACTTTACAGATAACAAGTTTTTCAGTACTTTTACAGCTAACAAGTCTTTAAGGCACTCTGAATCTTCAAATCCTTCAGTTTGTCCTGCTTCAGTAATTTTTTACCCTGATGCAAAGCAGATATTGGAAACAACGAATATCCTCCCTTCCATGAGTTTGGTCGAAGTCTAGACGAACTTCAAATGAAAACTATAGGAATAAGATACTCCATGCTTGAACAAGCCCTACAAACTAAGGGCCTTCTCTGATTAAAGTCGTGATGGAAATACAGAAGCAGACTTCTATTCTCCGTCTACCTCCTCCACTACCATCGCCGCCTCTCCTATAGCCACCAACCCCAAAGAGCTGGTAAAGATGAAAAGGGCCCAACCTTAGAATCTGTTGCGATGCAAGACATCAGCGCAACTGCACCGTAGTTGCACCAATCCCTGCATCTATCTCCCCAACCTTGTCTTCCGCAAGAATGTAGAGACAAACCCAACGCTGCTCGCATGTCAAGACAACGTGGTGAAACCTCCATCTACAGTAAAAATCCTCCTCAGCTTCAGTAGCTTCATTTTCCGACATTCCTTGATACGTCGGAGGAACAGGAACATGAGTCGGATTCTCCAAGGACTGATCTCCGAAAATCTTGAACTTCAACCTCTACATTTCAGAAGCGATTTCCTCTTCAAGAACCATCCTTCGAGTCCTCACCATCTTCAACACTTGCATAAGATTTTGTATCAGAATAAATGTACTTCACTACCAACCTCGGCACAGGTACTAGTTAACTGACCGTACATTTATGCTGCAGATACATTTTCTCAATCGTCATCATTCAATACGACGAGACTCTTCAAAACTTAACTGTCACATACATTAATAATCCCATCAACAACAAATATACGTACTTCCCCTTTGACACACGCAATCTTCATGCTGTCAAACACCATTATTACTTCATTCCTCATTCAAATTTCTAACCCATATCCTAAAAATTCTTTCTCAACCCAAGCCACCCATGACTTCGGTTGTGAGGAGGCGATTGTAGGGGCTTACCCCACGATCTTACATATATCGATCTGTCTCCAATTTAAATTACCTCCATGTCAGACTCACGCATTCTCCACATGACTTCACCAGTCAACATTGCCACATACTCCACAAACTGACAAGAAGCATAGGTCGAGCTCAAACTGGAAAACCTAAACAAGTCAAAGCCACCTGTCTCTCTCAAACTCAGCAGTTACTCAGTCAACCGCCACTAACCACATTATTTGGAGAACGTGCTCTAGTACGATGAAAAACTGTAGAAAAAGCCTATATAAAGAAAAAGTTCTAGAAGAGACAAGGACCAGAAGAACACAGGAGAAATCCCCAGAAAGACTATATTTTCTAGATTCTCCAAAAGCTTTAAATTTCTTATTCAAAAGATTATGCATTTCAAAGTCTAGAGATCACTTGTAATAAGGTATCAGCCTCAAGCAATAAACGTCACTATTACAAAAATCTTTAACCCGAGGTCGTGGGTTTTTAACATATTCATAGGTTTTCCACGCTAAACACCTGTGTTATTTCTTGTTTTCAATTAGATTTTGTTATAGGTACATTGGCGTAGGAGCTAATTCAAGGCCACTTCAAGTTTATGGAATTAGGCCATTACATTAACCATAGCTAGTAAGTAGATTTAGACTATTTAGCCAAAATCTGGTGTTATAACTATTAAACTAGATTTTATCGCAAAAACGAAGAGGACTCGTTAGAAGAGATTCGACCAAGCTTAACCATAGGGTGAAGAATTTCTCCTACATATCGGATTTAGGCAAACATATGATGACCAAATCCTTGATGCCTAGCCATGCATGGATCTAGGGTTGTCGTTTACATCGAAAATGCCTTACCAAGGATTTTTGATATGAATAATCCGCTTAGTAAAACTACATGATAACTATAATGCTTTGGTTAGGCCAAATTGTAGTTGTAGCTATTCTCTTGTTAATTGTTTGTTTTATTTTTTTCATTTCAATCGATCTCTTATAAAACCTTATTCGGCCTAAAAAGTATTTGTTTTCCCAAACCTCCCTATGGATTCGATCCCACACATCTGTGCTATAATTTGATAACCGTACTTTGAGCGGGTATTTTGCCAGAGGCCCTAAAAACATCTTATCAATTAACGATACATGAGCTCGAGTTGTTGCAAACTTGAGTCACTATTATTAGATCTTAGCCAGTTTATACAACAAAAGAGTTCACAGTTGTGAATTCCAAATCGACAACCTGGTCCTCTAAGAAATCCCCAAAAGCAAAAGAGAGTTAATTGCTAGAAAGCTCGCAGAAAATTGGGAAGGTCCATTTTTGGTCATGGGATAAACTAGTCTGGGATCCTACTACCTCATGACTAAGGACGGTGTCATAATACCTAGCCCTTGGAATACTAGGTGATTGAAGCGATATTATCGTTAAAGCCCTAATTTTCCAAGTACATAATACATCTATTATTATTCCTTACATTCAAAAAATGAGATTACAATCTCCAACAGTATGTATATTCTTTTCTCATCAATAAAAACTTTTTAAGTTTTTTCCCACATTACTCTCTACAGTTAGACGTGCATTTATCTACTAAATCTCAAATATTAAAAAAATGGTAATACTAGCTTTCAATCGATGCACATCTACTATCTCTGAATCTCAAAGATTAAAGAAAAAGTAATACTAGCGTTCAATCGATACACGTATACTATCTAATGATAAAGCAAAAGTAAGACTAGCTTTCGTCTATCTAACATCTATAATGCATAAACGAACACAGTTTACAACTTCTTTATACAACCCCTTTTGGGATACATCAGATGAAGATTCACCAACATTAGGAGTTTTAAAAGACATAAATTCTTGTGCTCTAGCAGCAACCATCTCTCTACCAAATTCTACTTGTTCCCCTGTAATGGGACCAATATCGTTTTCTATTAGATTCAAACAGTTCCTACGATCTACATCAACCTTACAGATATAGCCCTTCAAAACCAGACAGTCATGCAACACGTTCTGTTCTACCTCGATCCTCTTCACTTCCTCCAGAAAATATGCAATTACTGCCATTATCTCCCCCGAATGCAACTCATCTAAGGAAAGTTTATCTCAAATTGATACGGCCAGGTTAGCAAAATTCTTACGTATATTATGAAAAAAATTACTCAATTTTGCATAACGAGCCTTGGCTCCCTCTAAGCGTTCCACCAAATTTGTTACAAGATCGTTCAATACCATCAAGGATTCTAACGATTTACCCCGTTCGACCTGATTTTTCTCTTTTTGCTTGTTCAACTCCTATACTTTACTTCGCAACCCCAGCAACTCCGTCTCCTTTTTCTGTAAAACTTCATTTCCGCTATTCCCACTAAAGCTAGCATTATTCAGCAATTCATCATTTTTCCTTAACACATCCTCCAAGTCATTTTCCTTAATTTGAGCAACATTCAACTTATCCCCATTCTCTCTAGCTCACTCATTTTCTTTCCTTATGGCAGCCCAAACAGAAACCAAATCTGATTCTAATGATTTGATGTGAACTAGAGCACGAGCCAATTCCACCTCTTTCTTCCTCAATTTCTCCATAACATTATTAAGATTCTACATTAATTCTTTTATTTTTGCCTCTAAGGCTCCAATACCATATTGAGAATGATCTGCATCTCTGTTCTTCCCCTTTATTTTCTCTACATCCCTTTCCAACCTCTGTACCATGCTATTCAACTTTTCAACCTAACTTTGAGCGTTCACTAACCCAACCTAAACGCTACCTAATTCAGCTTCTTTATCTTCGATCGTCTTAGTCAGCTCGCTAACCACCGCTTCTGACTTAGTCAACTTCAATTCCAATTTCATATACTGATTCGCAGTCTCTTCAAGTGCCTGCTGGGCCCCATCTAATACGAGCTTCAAATCTTGGTCACTTTTGAGGGCATCCTCCTCACATGCTCTTGCAGCTTCTAACTCGACCTACAACATAGTTTATTTTCACATTCTACACATTTCAAACTATCCAATAGATGGTCCTCATATAAGTACTTCGCACATACAGCAATATACCGACATCACTCACATCTCTTACAGTCAGATATTTATATCATATACACTCCACAACGAGCGAATACTTAACCTTCAAGCTATATAATTTTCTCGCTCTAGTGAACATATGCTCTACGATCTCAGGAGTATACCACATATCCGATATTAAAATATTATAAGGTATACACTTTTAACCCTCTCTCACTATATATCTCACCATCTACAATGAGGGTCAATTGCATTAAGTCTTCGGTTACATTTAATCGAATTTAAAAATATATATATATATATATACCTACACTTATCTTTTCTAACCACTTCCTCTTTCTTTAATTTTTTGCCCCATCCTAAGCGAGCTACGCATAAATCACTCCAATGCTTTTTGCTAAGTTCTCTATATTTTCTTACCTGAACCTCCGTGCGTACATTCAGGAGCACTGCTGTATGTGCAGAGTTTTTCTCACTAGCAAGCTCTTTCTTTAATGCCTCAACTGTGACGTATAGGTTGTTAAGTCCCTACACAACAATTTTCCTATCAAACAGTATAATAGTATCCATATTTACTACTTAAACAATCAATCCAAATATTTTTCCTCCTCCAATAGAGTATTATCTAAAGCCATTAAAATGTATATTACTATACCTTTTCCTGGTCCTTATCCAATCCTTAATTATCTAACTTAGTACTCCCAGAGACCGCATTCAAACCCTTAATAGTCTCCTGGGGAGTGCTATCACCCTCACGGTCCTCTTCTAGATCGGGCTCCTCAAGGTTTGAGAATCGCCCTTCCATTATTGCAACAATAATGGCCTCAGACTATCCATCCTCGTGAAGATTTTGACCGAGTTTGTCTCAAGCAGTAGTCACTTCGTCTACATTCCTTTTCGCCTCCTATTCAAGCTGGTCGATAGCTACCCAGAATGAATTCCTCAAGTTCTCCTCTTCTAAGCCCGAACGCGCTTTCTCTTCGGCCAATTTAACTCGTTCCTCTGTTAACTTTTTCTCTAGCTCCAGAGTTCACTTCCGTGTCGTCCTCCCCTACTCGACACCATGGGTGATTTCTATCAGCATCCGGGATACCTGCACAATCATTTAACACAATGCAACTTATCAAAAAAATCATAATGAGTATGACCATTTTTTGATTTACCCTACATAGCTCCACACGAACTAAAGATCAAAATTCCTTGGCGTTCTTTAAAATAATAGCCTTGAACTTCTCTTTCATCGCAGCCAGCTCTACCTTAAATTCCGTTCCCACCTCTACTTCCTTCACCTTGTAAGCTACAACTGGCAGGGAATTATCCATTTTTCTCTTTTTTTGAGGCCATCTTGACTTCCCCACTGTCCGTGAACACAGATTTCAGACCATCAGCCTTCACGAGTCTCCTCTTCGCTGTACTTTGGCTTGCTCTACCAGAGATCAAAGTTGTACCCTTAGACACTAAAACCATTGGTATCATTTTTGCCAAAACTAGCAGTGTACTAATACCCGTAGATAATTTCACTCCAGCAGATGGGATAGCTCCGGTCATTTTTTCTTGGCCTGTGACTTCTGGACATTCAAAAATTTACTGTTCACCCTCTTGTGCCTACTTATTTCAAGTTTGCCTAGCACAACTTCTAGCTCGAATCCCTCTCGGGCTACTATATCGATCAAAGATTCTTTATTCTTTACATTAAAACGAGGACCTGCGAACAACAAAAATATTGTCATAACCAAACAGAGCACTAACAGGAACAGTTTAGTAAGATTTACTTACGTTTCTTAAAATTTTTATATTTCAGAGCCAGAGGGTCCTCATTAGCTCCCTGGAGACACTCTCCTTTCACCCAAATCACATTATCATTCCATACTCTTCCAGCAGAATTAAGGTTAAAAAATTATGGCCGGGTCGGGCTAGAAGAGAAGTATGCACCCCCAGACGAAGTGATGTACTTCACAGTATAGTACTTTAAAACATCTAAAGAAGTTAACCTTCTCTCATTTCCCTCATGGACCCACTTCCTATTCAAATTCTCACATACATTGATCACCTCCCACACATTATAATTTACCAGGATAGAACACGCCTTGATCTGGTTCATAATGCATCTCGCAAGGTTGCTTAAAGGCGCTGCCAACCCATATTCGAATTGGGTAAGATAACACACAAAAAACCATCTTCCAAATCACTTCCAATATCCCCATCATAATACTCAGGAATAACGGACTCTGGAATTTTCCTACGAGTTTTCTCATACTCCAAGTCATGCAACAAGAAATACGTACTTACACCCCCATTTCCATCCTAACATTCCCTAAATAAGCTCCAATCGTACTCCATTACATCTCCCCAAAAGCAACCTATACTACATTAACATTTATAGTACTCCTTAAACACATCTGAATCTACATAATAAAGAGTACCAGGGAAATCTGGAAACTCGAGTTGTTTTGTACCTTCCCTCTCCTCAGAGTTGCTCTCCCCCCCCCCCTCTTCATCTCGAGCGACCTCATTTGAGTTATTCTTACTATGCTCGCCCACCACATATTTTACAACCTCAAGCCCTACATCTTCGTCCTCAATCGAGCGACTTGAGGTGGAAGGCTCCATCTTGAACGACAAGCTCAACAACAAAAAAAGACATACTTCTAATTCTTTGCTACAAATCTACACCTACATAATGGTCCAGGTATTTCAATCAATTTTGGTATATCTCTATAATTATTATTTTTCATATAAAAAAAAAATATATATATATATACAATTTATTATTTTCATCTCTCTACAGTACCTATCACTCACAAAAGAAAAATAGATTTCAAAATGCCAATTTTTTACCAAACCGTACAAAAGCAAAATTTCCCATATAGTAAACATTTCAAAATTCAAATACCCAAAAACTAGAGGGAATAACCCATAGACACAGAACTGCCATACACAAATGTTCATATCAAACACAATTATGACAGTCACAAAAAATACTAACCTTCACCGTCATAAATAGAATACGACACCGTGAATGCTTCCTCTTTAACTACAAAACTTCGTAACAATATTTTTTTCTTAACCCCAACAATAGCAACTTCCTCTCTCCTACCAAAAAGATGCCTACTCTCTGGGTTTTTCTCTTCATAATCTCTACAATCAAAAAAATTTCTCTCTTTAGATTTTTAACTCTATGTTTTCTGTAAACGCTTAGAAGAAGAAAGAGGACTATTTATACTTTTTCCTTTTAACCGCTGGCAATTTTTGGGACTCACGTAAGCCGTCCTCGGTTTTACATCCGAGGCATCTTTTGCACTATTCCTATCAGGCAAGTTATACTTTTTGGGTAAAAGCATCTTTTCATCATTAACCCAAACCCTATAATTAAATGTATATCTCTTTCTCCTTCCAACCCCTCTCTCACATTTTTCCACATCCATGATGACAAAATCCCCTAAAAAAAAATCGGCCTACAATATATCCCGTACTCTTAATTTCATATTCCCCTACTTATAACAACTTCACCGTCATTCCTAACACTCCAACATTTAAAAATCAAATAAATCATAAATAACTTTTACATAAAAACAAAATAATAGAATCATAACAAAAAAAATGTCATTAATGTCTGTACAGTTTCATTATTTTGACCTAAGCACCTGATCGACCTCTCACAGATAGTTATATCTAAAACAACCAAGGTACTCTACAGAACCACATTTGATTGGTTTACCACCAACAATCCTCTCATCTTCAGTAGTTATCTCATCCGGTGTAATCTCTTTCACAGTAGTTCTTCGAGCTTCGGGCTCAACAATCATTTCACAGAATACCTCACACCAAAAATGACGATCAACCACATTCACCCTCGCCCTTGCATTCAACCCATCCACCTAGATTATAGAAATTGGCAAATCGGCATCATAATCGAGCTGCCCAAATAACCTTTCACGAACTTCGGCTACCTTAATAGCCAAACGCCCCTCAGCCGCATGGCACACTCTCTGCAAACGAGTTCTCACCATGGTTACTAATTTAACATCTTCTACCCCTTATTTATATGCATATAGTACAATATTATTCAATCCCATCTTATACGCCTCTCAAATACTACCTGATAACCATCATAGCTGTCATAGTTATCTCCCTAACAAACAGATCCTTATCTCTCTACCTCAGCTCGAACAATATATACTACTTGGTCAAAAAAAATTATCACAGTTATTTACACAATATTTTTTTATTCACTCACTTCGAGCAGTGCTTGCTTAATTTCATCTTACATAATTACTATTTTCATCAGCTCGATATTCAGATTTACAACATTTCACATGCACAGTTCAAACGATCTACATTTTTAGTTCATGAAAATTATACTCATCTATCTCCATAATTTATTGTTTCTCGCATATTACAGAATGTAGTTTGATGGATATTTCATATTTCGATCTAACCATTCTATAATCTACAGTTCAATATAATCCTTTTTATATACTAATTCCGAGTTTCAGACATCTACTATCGCAACAATCTTTTTTATTAGCTTAAAAATGAAGATGGTTGTAACAGAGATCTTCCGCCACCTCTGAAACCACCACCTCCGCAACAAAACGAAGATGGTTGTAACATAAGCATTCTTTTACCACCACTTCTTCCTATATAACCCAATCAGTTGTAGGATACCGATGAGACTTCCTGGCATGGACGCCAGCAACCTCATCCTCCTCAGTTATGGCATCCTCTACAAGTAGACAAAGGCACACCCTGCGTTGCACCCCCTCAACCACCAGCTAATGGAACCATGCCATCTGGTAATAGTCATTATCCACCTCTACCACCTCCTCGTATGTCATACCTTGATAAGTCGGATGCACTAGAATTGGAGTATGAAGATCTAAGGATCGCATCACAAAGCAACAAAGCTAGAGTTCCTAAAATTTGGTAAGAATCCTAGATTCATACACTTGACGTCTGGTTCCCACCATTCTCACTGCAGAAAATTTGAAGTGATAGAAACTAGCAGAAGAATAACTGGCAGTATAACGATAACAGTAAATATAAAGACATATAATCAATGCAGGGGAGATTTCTAACACAGTTATCATTCAAAAAATACTCATGGGAAATCCAAACAACCAATTTCACACAGCCACAGTCCTCCAAACATTCAAATTCCCAATAGTCCATTACATTTCCAAGGTAAAATTCTATGTACCAAATCCACCATTGCCAACATCAGACAACCTCTTCATATCCCAATACTGAGCTCGCTTAAACCTTCTCAACTTAAGACACGCGTGCCTTCAGTTAAGGGGGGGCGATTGCAAGGATTTATCCCTTGAGCGGGGATATCATCGAGATAATACCATGCTAGACTCACGCAATAGGCACGTGACATACGCTATTAACAATGACACCTGGACTAAGAACTATAAATGAATGTGGCTCGAGCACTCCAAGCGAAACAGAACAAGTCACAGACACCTGCCACCCGCAAGCTGGCAGTTACAGAGATAACCTCCACTCTTCCCCAATTCAGGAGAACATGCTGCTATATGTAAATTAACTGAGAGTAAGGATTATAAAAAGAATAGAGCATAGACGAAGAAAAGGGGACAAAGCCAAGTTTTTCTAGCTCAAGAAATCATTACTTGTAATCAAAACATCAATATCAAGCAATAAAGTCACAGTTACTAAATCTTCAAACTGAGGTCATGGTTTCTACCTATTCAAAGGTTTCCACACTAAATCATTTGTGTCAATTTTTATACTAATTGTGTCAATGGTACATTTGGTGTAAGAGCCATTCGAACTATGAAATTAGGCCCTTACAGTAAACATCAAAGAGATACTCGTAAATCATAATCTCTAATCCCACTGCTTAAGATAGTACTATTGAGTTGGATTTATAGAAATAATAAGAAAATACGCTCTACAAAAAAATGCTTGTAAAATAAGGTCGTATACTTTATGTATTTTGAGTTTAATTGCCTTGTTAATGCAATGGGGGTAAGTATTTCCTATCAAAGCATTTTATTCCCTTCTTTTAGGCATTTGGTTCATGATTCTTAAAGACAATTTAAACTATTAGCTAGCTAATCGCGTGTATCAAATAGTGGCAAACTCAAATTTTTAGCTTAGTAGTATGGGAAGTGCAATCAAAATCATAGTTCAAAGGAGATTCTAAATCTAAAAGTGTTGTTA
Source organism: Kingdonia uniflora (assembly GCA_014058105.1). NCBI lineage: Eukaryota > Viridiplantae > Streptophyta > Magnoliopsida > Ranunculales > Circaeasteraceae > Kingdonia > Kingdonia uniflora. The sequence goes on from JACGCM010002352.1 coordinate 363,971, forward strand.
AAAATTCATCAAGACTATAAATTAGTATGAAATATTGTATATCATGGGAAAAAAGTTAACAAACTGAAAGAAATAATGAGATGACAAACTAGGTAAAACTATTCAAGTGATAAATTTTCTTTTGGAAAATACTTTAATATCACGGGGGGTCAAATATAAATCCATGTTTTTTTAGATTTTAGAGGATTTCAAGTAATCTGTAGCATTGTTTCATGTATAAAGTATATACTTAATATACCATGGCCAACAAAGTTTAACTCATGTGAAAATCGCAACATTCATGTCTCATTCACAATAATATTGTGCAGTGGTTAATGAAATTCCCATAGTAATATGAAGTTTATGAACATCTCCTAAGAATCAACTCTGGAAGCCATCTTTTCAGTAACAATGTCGTCTCTTTAGACAAATTAGATTCCGAACTTGCATCCTTGTTGTTTTGAATGTGGTCAAGTACGCAATCTAGTGGAGAATTTAAATTTGAATGGACAAATCTAAAATATTGGAGGAAACTGAACTAAAATATTTGTTTGGAACTCACAAAAAAAAAAATTGAACTGCCTCACGTCTTTGTATTCACAAAAAATTCTCATATACCTTTCTAGTCATTTGAAAGGATTGTATCGTTATTATTTACTAGGGTCACTGATTGTTCAAGTTAGAAAAGTCTTAAAATTAAGTCCAAAATGCAGATCTTGAAGTGAGAATGAGTGATAAGATATGAAACATATCTAGGAAGATAATATTTATAATGATGGCACAAACACGATGCATTCAAAATGTTGTTTTAGCTTATGAAATTATGAATATTGCCATGGAATATAACATTCGAGCTACTTAAACATCATAAAGATGTTCGCCTTTAAAAGAATAGTTGTTGTCGCTCAAATTTTTGTCATGAATCATTGTCCCATGTCTTCGGCGGTCATCCTTAAGAAAAATGAGAACTCCAATTCTTTTATTATATTTTTCATTCGAAAATTAGGATTTTAAATACTAAAAAATGCAAACTTTCCAAAATCGATACTTTGGCAAGGCGGTTCCAAAATCAATACTTATATTACCAAATAGATACTTGTCCCACCTACTATCCCCTAGTCGCCATCCCTATTCTTATGCATTAAATATTGATGAGTAGTCTAATCAACTACAGTTACAAGATGGAAGATTCCCCCTAAATGCTTAAGTTCTGGGAAAATAAATGATAAAGATTTCTGAACAAATGGCAAAGTTCTGAGAAAATAAATGACAAAGTTTTCTGACATGTGTACATTGAAAATGTTAATCAGTAATCTAATCTAATACAGTAATTAGAGGGAAGATTTCCCCCAAAATAAACTACCAACCTTAAAAATCAAAGCTTCTTCTTCTTCTTCTTCTACAACAAGCTCCTACAAAAATCAAAGGAGATTCTCCTTGATGTATTGTTTGTCTCCTTGATGTACCAAGTCTTCTAGCCATCGCAGTGCATTCGCTGATGTCCTCATACAGAGGTGATTAGGGTGAAAAAGATCATTGTTATCCAAGGTTATTCTCATTGCTAAAGATCGTTGTTATCCGTCTCTCCAACCATTGAAGTAAATATCATCTCTAACTTGTATCCGTAATCTCTAACTTTGTATCTGCATCATGATTTGTCCCATTTATCTTTAGAAAAGATAATGTGCAAGATGATATGTATTGTTATCAATATGTACTTAATCATTTATCTTTTGCTACTTTATCATTTGTCTTCTGCTACTTTATCATTTCTTTTATACTACTTTATTATACGTTCATAACAATTTTTCTTTTGTCATTAATTTTTATTATTTGTTTCAGGGATGCCTATTATTTGTTTGAGGGATGGCTGGAGTTGAGCTTTATATCATTTGTCTTCAACTACTTTATCATTTATATCCTGCTACTATATCATTTGTGTTGTGCATCCTTGCCATTTTTATTGGGTCAGTTGTATTATTTGTTTTTTGCTACTTTATCACCAGCATTATTTATTTAAACCATTTGCTTCAGGGATGGATAGAATTTAGCATTATACCATTGTTCATTTTGGGGGAAATATCTTACCTCTAAAGATGGGATCAATTGTTAGTTATGATGGGGTTTTTTTAAAACCAAGCCCGCCCCATTAAGAGCGGGACGAGGCGGGGCTCCGGTGTGGTGGGTAAAATTGCCAGCCTTATATGGATTGTTAATGAGCGTTGGGTACCTTCTCAAAACTTTCAGAACTTCGGTTCAGGTAAAGGGTTGTTCACCACCAAAGATATTGGTTCAGTAAAGTGTTGTCCACCACCAAAGATATTCGGATGCTTTAAGCGGGGGGATCTTTGTGTCATAACTCATTTCCTGACCTTAAGTCAGAATACAGGGGTTACCATGAAATAAACAGCAGAGGGTTTGATCCACGTAGGTTCGAACCTTTAGTGGATGATGTTTCTCAATCAAAAAAACCTTTTGAAACTATCCCTACTGATGTTCCTCTCTCAAATAAACCTGATATTCCATAATCAAATGTTTATCTCACAAATGAACCTATGTTAACTAATGTTCTTCTTTCAAATGAACCTATGTTAACTAATGTTCCTCTTTTAATTAAACATAAACCTATCATTGGAAAAACTGAACCTTCATGTAAGCACACAACATTTGTTATCGGTGATGAGGGTTTCAACATTTGTTAATATATTATTATCATGTTAAGAAGCATTTTTCTCATCTGTTTAACTGAATTACGGTTTGAGTCACAACCCCAATTGGTGAAAGATCTCTTGGATTTCCAGTTCAAATATGTTGTATACACGAGCAAACTTTATGACTTCAGTAAAGAGTTAAACATTGGTGATCTATATCGAGATTGGATTGTACTAAAGAATCACATAGGAGCTCATAAAATTGTAAACAAGTTCAATCTCGTACACGTTATGAGCAGCGAATATAAAATTATGGTACGTTCAAAGTTCATAATTTCTCTTGGGAGATTTACACAACAAGGTTGTTTGGTTATACCTTATATAGAGTAAGTATCTATTGCCTTGTGCATACATTCATCTGAGTAGAAATTGAGAGTGGGAACGCATATAAGGCAGCGTCTAATAGATGGATTGTTTCTATAATCAAGAGAAAACTATGAAAAGACCCAAACTATAAACATGTAAGAATTATTGACATTACGCAAATTAATCACAATAATGGTGAAATTTATAATCTTGCCTGGCGTGCGAAAGAAAAAGCCAACTCTGAGGTAATAATATTTTATTTGTTATTTGTTCCCTCATCACTCGTCATTTGTATAATCAAGTTTATCATTTGATCGAATGTCATTTGTTAGAAGAAATTTGTCATTTGCCCTATGATGTTTATCATTTGTCTATTCCATAATTTTATTTGATCTAGAATATTTATTTCAGATGTGAGGCAGCTTTGAGCATGCATACTAACTACTTACAAGCTACTTTGTGGAAATGAGGTTGGTTGACTCAGATTTGGTGTTTGATATTCAAACTACAAGTTGTAAGGATAAGTGATTCACAAGGTGTTTTTGGTGTTTTGGTGCTACCAAAAAAACTTATAAACTATTGATACGCATTGTAGTGACTGATAATTTTTTTTTAAAAGAAGATATCGTGGGACTCTACTAATAGTCATCGCCATTGACCCAAGCAATCAAATTTGTTTACTTGCATTTTCAGTAACAGACTCGGAGACCATCAAAAGTTGGGCATACTTCCTGGAGATGTTTGGGTCTAATTTCTACGGTTTTGACACTGGATTTGTCGCCATTTCTAACAAGAACCCTGAAATGACTAATTCTATACCCAAGGTGTTTCTATTTATGTCCATACATTTTGTGCTTTCCACATATCGAATAACATTAAAACTACCCTCGAAAGCATAAGGATCATATTTAGAATGGCAGTAGAGGTTCTGACCAGCATTAACTTCAATAAACACATGAATTCTATCTGAAATACGGATTTAGTGAGTATCTAATACATATTAGGTATTCCCAAGGAAACCTGGTCTAATCTATACATTCCAATGAGTAGGTATGTTGTCATTCTCTATTAATAAACTTGCCATTAATTATTTCAAGACTAGTCATTATTACTCCTTTGCAGTTATTCTTTAATTATTTGTCATTATTTCATACACATTTATCATTTGTTTACCATTATTTGTCATTAGTTCATTATTACTCATTTGTATTTCTTCTTTTTCTATTTGTCATTAGTTCAGATACGGAGTGGCTTACACTAATCATGTCGAGAGTTAGAATAATGTTATTGTAAAAGTGAGAGATCACCCTATCCATGTATTTATTAAAGAATTGCGCAGAATCTGTTCAAAAATATCCTACATGTATAGAAAGGAAGCTGAGAAGAGTCAAGCTTACTTAACGCCATGGGCTACGAATCACAATGAGATCAGAAAGTTTGTGGCAAATTCACTAACCTGCAGGGTTCATATAACACGTTACCATTTTCAGATGACTAGTTATGGTAGAATCGATTCAGTAAATATTAAAGATGGTACTTGTTCTTATCGTTGGTGGCAAACGAAGGGGATATCTTGTGAACATGAAGTATGCATTCTCATTCTTGCTAATATTGATCCAACTGCACATGTCCCTGAGTACTTTACAAATGATAGATGCAAGGCTATTTATGAACCGATATGGATTCCTATCCGAGGAATAGAGTAGTGGGTAATTTTAAAAATTGATCCAGATGTTCGTGTTCCTATATTAATAGTTCAAGCCAGTCATCCTCGTACGTAAAGGAAGATAAGGGAAAAAATGTTAGGTCTGGTTACCATGCTAAGATTTTGTAGCAGTTGCCAAAAAAATAGACACAATCATCGTTCTAGTAAGCTTCTTCCAATTCTATCTGACAACAATACACATCCGATAATGGCACTACCTTTTACGATGAGCACTGAGCCACCTGTGATCCCATATGAAGATGTTACAATCAGTTTATGCTAAAGATTTTGGGTACTTTATTAATCATTAGAACAAATATGATAAACTACTATTTTAAGTATTTTAAGTCTATTTATCATTTGTTTGTTGATCTTCTATCATCAATTTTGGTAAGTTCATCATTTTACTATCATTGTTCATTGAAAATTTATTATTTGTTTGCTTCCCTCATATCATTATTTTCTTCAACGAAACTGTCATTTGTTTGTTTCCCTCATACTAGACGTAAATTACTATTTAAAAGCTAAAAACAAATGAAACAAAACAAAACAAATGTTCATATAAGGGAAACAAGCAGACACTATATATTACAACTAAAAACAAAAAACAAAGAGATTTCACAACTCCTCACTTGAGGAAACCTGATCACGTTCAATAGCCTAGATCTACTACTCGATGCAACTAGTCTTACAAGCCGACTCCTCCCACAGTATCTTGTGTTCGTCCCAGTCTAACTTTACGGCGTAGAGCTGATCTTCCAAGAAGCAGATATGGAATTTGAACTTATCAAAATGTTATTTTTTCTTTTCTATAATTTTATCCAGTTCTTCCTCCATTTTAATAAACTCTGCTAATTTCTTCTTGAACCGTTCATAATAATCTTTCAGCAGTCGCGCCTTCTCTTCGAAGTAATCCTTCTTCATTAGGCAAATTCAATTTAATTTGAGGAGACGTTCGTCACCTTGATCTTCTTGAATCCCTACCACCTCAAACAAATCTCAAGGGGTGCTCTAAGAGACACAGTTAAATAAAGTGGAGTGCGACATTTCTTGAGAAGTTAAAAAAAATTAGGGTTTAAATAGGTGGGATGTTAAAAAGAGTTTAGGGTTTAGGGTTTGAATAATTGAAAGAGTTTAGGGTTTTATATACTAGGGTGAATTTAAATCCTTGAGATAACTTTCTTGTATTGGGAAGAGACTTTGAATCACACATGGCAGGGTTTAGGGTGGCAGGCATCACGTAGATATTTTTGATAACTTGTTGTACACGTAAAGAGACTTTAAGCTGTGTTGTCTAATTGAGTATTAAAAATTAACTTATCACATCGACTGTAAAGGAAAGAATCTGTCAGAATTAAAATGGATTCATTGTCATTGGTTTATACACAGAGTGTTATTGTAATACCGTGAATTGTCACCATACAATAACTGTATTCTCCCTTAAGGATTTACCATTGGTTTATCGAAATTGTTGTTATCCGTTATTGCCATTTTAACATTTATAATTTGCCATTTCATTGTACCTAGCTCTGTTCTACACACTTGCTTCCAGTTCTATTATTTTGTGTGTTCACTACATAACCTATACACTTGATTCCAATTCTCAAATAGTACATACCTGCCTAATACTTCCCTAGAAAAGATACATTCCCTTGTTTGCTGGTGCAGTGAAAATTGCAATCTTCATCTCTCGCGCACAAGCCTCAGCCCCAACCGCCGGTTATGTCAATGCCTACAAAAATTTGGCGGGTGTGGTCTTTAGGCGTGGGTATATAAGGTGAAAAAGTGCAATTCTGGTCTCATTTGTAGAGTCCCTAAACTGCTCGGTAGGAGATTCTATCATTGCCCATAATATCTTTATGAGTTCAAAATTTGGTTTTGAGAAGCGGCTAGGCCCAATGATTCTAGGAGGCCAAAATCGACAATAGTAGAAGAAATCGCAAATTATGGTCAAGGGAGAAATAGTATCCTAGATACTATTACAAATTAAACTTGAACTCAACTAAGGATCTCCGAGGTCAGAACCGTGGTCAGAACGGAGATGTTACAAGATTTTATGTATAAGTTAAAATCTCAATATCTTAACAAGTAGTCAAATACATAGGAGTAAAGTGTACTATTTATTATCTTAAGTGATGTTTAGTTATGGCTTCAGCATGATCAGCCCTTTAGGAACAAGTGATGAAAAGTATACTTACAAATGACAAATAATGATAATCGGACTACAAATTCTACTAAATAACAATATTACAGAAGATAAGTAAATTTATGGTTCAAGACCGGGCAACCTCTCCTCAATTAGATCTAACCTCTCCTCTAGAGACTTAATTATTTTAATAATGTGCACAATATTTAAATTTATGGTTATAAAACTAGCAGCAATCCTATTGACAATGTCCTCGATAGCTGATTGAAGTTTCATAAAGAAATCAAAAACCCTCCCGGAGAAGTTATCCTCCGTAGTTTGGCATTTCTCCCTTGCCGACTGATGGTTGTGAAGATGGCGTGGTCATCCTGGATCCATTATGATTAATTCTGGAGTAGAACTTTACATATATGGAGTCCACATCATATATAAGGCAAAAAGAGAATAGCGTGACGTGACGTGTTAAACAATCTTTTAGAGTCAAAACAACATGACAAAACAGTAACAAAAAATCAAATTCTTTGAAAAAATAGTAGGAAGACGAAAGAAATAATATATGATGAAAACTGACATAAAACTAGATGATAAATGATAAAAAAAATTAATAACAAATGACAAATAGTTCATGACTAAATGACAAAATTGATGACAAATAACAAATAATAGATAACAAATGACAAATATTGCATAAACAAATGACAAATACATTCAACTAGATTAAACTAAATAGACACTACATTCAACATGTTCTGACCTTCTTGTCTCTTGAAAGTTCATCACCACCTCAATTGCTATCACTACTAGCATCCACATTGCCACCATCACCACCATTATCAGAGTCACCATCTCCATCTATTTTATCGGAGTCCCCATCACCATCAAAGACACTATCATTATTAGAGTCACCGTTATCATCAGAATCAGCATCCCTATCTCCATCTATTTAATCAGACCTGTCATCCTCACTCTTCCTTTTATCAAAGTTATCATAACCATACTTCTTTTCAGCAAAGTCATCTATGGGATAATTATAATCCCTTTATTCATCATCTTTAGAGGTTGTGTAATATTTTATTGCTCTTAGACTGTCACTATCCATTGAAGAAGATGACGACAAGAAGGTTGTGTTATGATATATTTGGGGTTACAATATAAGCTTTTATAGACTTAGCTCGAGTTTTGGGGTTAAAAATCTAAATAATACTCTTAAACACTTGTATTTCCCAAAAACCATAGTCAAACAAAAATAAATTAAATTAGGAGTAGTTGGCATATTGGGAGATGTAATACCTACTAATTTATTCCATACATCATCATTTTAATTAAGTTATTCCCCCATGTCTAACATTTTCATACCTGTAAATGTTCAAACAAATATTTTATAACTCTGTGACATAAAATTAATAGCAAATGATAAAAAACTGATAACAAATGAGAAATATTGCATAAACAATTTGCAAATACGTTCAAATAGATTTAACTAAACAGACATTATGAATTAAGAAAATCCTAATTAGAAGAATAGTAAGAAGAACTTATAATTTGCTGGGATAAATCCCTTTTAGAGTTTAAATTGCACAAATAAATCGGTTACAATCAAATTCTTCCCAAACCCTAAATCTCTCTCTTAGAATTTTGATTGATCTAACCTGATCTAATCTTGCCTAGCCTTGCCCCTTTAGGAGGGTTACAAGTTCCTAGTTACAAAACTTAGACAAATATGTCCGTATACGCCTAAAATAATAGGCTGAATTGCATCTCTATTCGAATAGAACAAGTCAATATCCGAATAGAACACTCAGACAGGTGTTTATTTGAATATAAATAAAAGTTTATTCGAATAAAAAAGGGTGTATTCGAACAGACTAAAAGTTTGTTCAAATAGAACATTCAGACACCTGTTTCTTAGAATAGGAATCAAACTTTATTCAACCACAAAGAGGTGAAAAGTCTGTTCGAATAGACTTTAAAAAAAAAATTATAAGTACACTAAGATCCTCCTGGATTATGGCCTAAGCTCTGGGTGAAGTTTCCAACATTCATCTAAAATGTGCCCATTTTCCTTACAATGACTACATTAATTCCCCTTGGACCAGACTTGTACCCCGACCTGCTCTTGTCGTCTCTCTTGTCACTCTTCAAGTACTTGCCTTCAATAGCAATTGCTTTAGCGGTAGCATCTTCGATATTTTCTACAGTAAAGAGCTTCAACTCCCTTCGAATAGACTCCGATAAACCCTCTATATATTTCATGAACACCTCATCCTCATCCACATCAATGTCTAAACCGACGCTTGGTTATGAAACTTCGCAGTGAACTGTTATACGGATTGCCTAACCTTTTGGAACAAATTGTACTATTTGTTCAAACGCTCTTGTTCTTACCCAATTGGATAAAATTACTTCCCGACTAGCACCTTGATCTCCATCCAAATCAAACTTCCTAATTCGTGACATTTCCGATAGGATTTCTACCATATGAGTGAATGACTTGGGAATTTTAATGTAGATAAACAAATTTTCTGAGCATTGGAATATTTATAAACATAAAAATAGGTCCCTAACCTATCTACCCAATTATCAAACTTCTCAGAATTAATTGAACCATCGAATACCAGAATTTCAATCTTAAAGTCGATAGGAAGATTACGAATATGATTCAATGAATTACCAATAATCGAGCGCTCTTTGACATATTCGGCATAACTAGAATCACTATCAACCTCCTCAATACCCCCATTTTTATCCTCCTCCACAACCCCTTTCTTCTTTGAGCGTACTAGCAGCTTAACCAAAGAGAAAGCTTGCGCGAGGTTCGTGAGACGTAATTGCCCTACCAACTCTCCGAGAGTGGTAGTTCGGTCAGAAACTTTCGTTTCCAAAGTCGTGAGTCGATCTTCATAATCGCCTATCTCAAAATCTGCCATCTTCATCGAGTTAGGTTTCCGGTGAATCTTCAACGGACTCACTAGCTTCTCCTTTATTTGCTTGAGTCAGTCACGTGTAGAGACCATAGACAACAATGACCCACGAGAATCGTTACTAAAAAACTGTGCCACTTAATCTGCAATACGAATTGAGAAAACCCAAATTATATGAATAGTATAAAGAACACACAATTTGGTGGGAGAAATCCCTTTTAAAGTTCCAATTGCTCAAATAAATCAATTGCAATTAAATTCCTCTCAAACCCTGAGTCTCTCTCATAAAATTTGTATTGATCTAACATGATATAATCTTACCTAGCCTTTCCCCTTTTTAAGGGTTACAAGTTCCAAGTTACAAAACTTTGACAAATATGCCCTTAAATGTTTAAAATGACAGGCTGAATTACGCCTCTGCTCGAGCATAAAAAGTCTCTGTTCAAATAGAACAATCAGGCAGGTGTATATTCGAATAGAAATTAAAGTCTATTAAAATAAAAAGGGGTTTATTCGAACTGAACAATCAGACACCTATTTCTTCGAATAGGAATCAAACTCTATTCAAACACAAAGGGGTGTATTCTAAAAGACTAAAAGTTTGTTCGATTAGGCTTAAAAAAAGTCTATAAGTACACTCAGATCCTCCTGGATCATGGCCTCAGCTCTGGGTGAAGTTTCCAACATTTATCTAAAATATGCCCATTTACCTTAAAATGACTACAGTAATTCCCCTTGGATGAAGACCCCTCTCCTTTGGACTCGCCTATATGCCCATTCTTCCAACCCGACTTGTACCCCGACTTGCTCATGACGTATTTCTTGTCACTCTTCAAGTACTTGCCTTCTTCGATATTTTCTACAGTAAAGAACTTTAACTCTCTTCTAAAGGAATCTGATAAACCCTCCGTATATTTCATGAAAGCCACTTCCTTTTCCACATCAATGTTTAAAACTGACGCTAGGTTATGAAACTTCGTAGGGAACTGTTACACGGATTGCCCAAACTTTTGGCGCAAATGGTACCAATTGTACCAATACTCATGTTCATACCCAATTGGATTAAATTATTTCCTCACTATTACCTTGAACTCCTTCCAACTCAAACTTCCTACTTCGTGACATTTTTGAAAGGATTTCCACCATGTGAGTGAATGACTTGCCAATTTTAATGTAGAGAAACAATTTATCTAAGCATTGGAATATATTCATAAACAGAAAAATATGTCTCTAAACTATCTAACCATTTATCTAACTTCTCGGCATCGATTAAACCATCGAGTACCAGAATTTAAATCTTAAAGTCGATACGAAGATTACGGATAGGATTCAATGACTTCCATATATCCGAGCGTTCCTTGACGAATTCGGTATCACTAGAATTACTATCAACCTCCTCAGTACCCCCATCATTATTCTCCTCCACAACCTCTTTCTTCTTCGAGCGTACTAGCGGTTTCTCCAAAGCGGAAGCTTACGCGAGGTTCGTGAGACGTAATTGCTATACCAACTCTCCTAAAGTGGTAATTAGGTCAGAAAATTTCGTTTCCATAGTCGTGAGTCGATCTTCAGATTTGCCCATCTCCAAATCTGCCATCCACTTCGAGTTAAGTTTACGGTGAATCTTCAACTGACTCACAAGCTTTTCCTTCATTTGCTTGATTCGGTCACGTGTAGAGACCAAGAGCTACAATCACCCTTGAGATTCATTACTGAAAAACTGATATGACTTAATCCATAATAGGAATTAAGAAAACCCTAATTAGAAGAATAGTATGAAGAACATACAATTTAGTGGGAAAAATCCCAAGCAGAGATTAAATTGATCAAATAAATCGATTATAATCAAATTCCTCTTAAACCCTAAGTATCTATGTTAGAATTTTGATTGATCTAACCTGATCTAATCTTACCTAGCCTTGCCCCTATATAAGGGTTATAAGTTCCTAGTTACAAAACTTGGTCAAATATGCCTTTAACCGCGTAAAATAATGGGCTTCACCTCTGTTCAAGCGGAACAAGTCTCTGTTCAAATAGATTACTAAGACTGGTGTTTATTCGAATTGAAATTAAAATCTATTCAAAAAAAAATGGTTCAATAGAACAGACTAAAACTCTATTCAAATAGAATAATCAGACACCTGTTTGTACGAATAGGAATCAAACTCTATTTAAACACAAAGGGGAGTATTCGAAAAGACTAAAAATCGATTCGATTAGAGTTTAAAAATTAGTCTATAAGTACACTCATATCTTCCTGGATCATGGCCTCAGCTCTGGGAGAAGTTTCCAATATTTATCTGAAATATGCCTATTTGCCTTATAATGACTACAGTAATTCCCCTTGGATGAAAACCCCTCACCTTTGGACTCTACTTTATGTTCATTCTTCCAACCAGACTTGTTCCCCGACTTGCTCTTGTCGTCTTTCTTGTCACTCATCAAGTACTTGCCTTCTTCGATATTTTCTATTGAAAAGAACTTTAACTCTCTTCTAATTGACTCCGATAAACCCTCCGTATATTTCAAAAAAAACCCCATCCTCATCCACATCAATATCTAAAACTGACGTTTGGTTATGAAACTTTGGAGTGAACTGTTATACGGATTGCCCAAACTTTCGGTGCAAATTGCGCCATTTGTACCAACGTTCTTGTTCATACCCAATTGGATAAAATTGTATCCTCACTAGCACCTTGAACTCCTTCCAACTCAAACTTCCTACTTCATGACATTTTCGATAGGATTTCCACCATATGAGTGAATGGCTTACGAATTTTAATGTTGAGAAGCAAATTTCCTTAGCATTGAATTATTTATAAACAGAAAAATGGGTCTCTAAACTATCTAACCAATTATCAAACTTCTCGGCACTGATTGAACCATCGAGTACTGGAATTTCAATATTAAAGTCGATACGAATATTAGGAATAAAATTCAATGACTTACCAATAACTTAGCGTTCCTTGATGGATTCGGCATCACTATCAGCCTCCTTTGTACCCCCGTCTTTTTCCTCCTCCACAACCCCTTTCATCTTCTAGCGTACTAGCGATTTCACCAAAGCAGAAGCTTACACGAGGTTCTTGAGGCGTATTTTCTCTACCAACTCTCCTAGAGTGGTAGTTAGGTCAAAAACTTTTATTTCCAAATTGTGAGTCAATCTTCTGAATTGCCCATCTTCAAATCTCCTTTCTTCTTCGAGTTAAATTACGGTGAATCTTCAACGGACTCACTTGCTACTCCTTCATTTGCATGATTCAGTCACGTGTAGAGACCATAAACCACAATCACCCCTGAGATTCGTTACTGAAAAACTGATACCGCTTAATCCACAATGCGAATTGAGAAAACCCTAATTAGAATAATAGAACGAAGAACACACAATTTGATAGGAAAAGTCCCTTTCAAAGTTTTAATTGATCAAATAAATTGATTACAATCAAATTCCTCTTTAACCCTAAGTTTTTCTCTTAAAATTTTGATTGATCTAACCTTATCTAATCTTGTCTAGCCTTACCCCTTTATGCGGGCTTCAAGTTCCTATTTACAAGACTTGGATAAATATGCCCTTAAATGCCTAAAATAATATGCTGAATTGCACCTCTGTTCGAGAAGATCAAGCCCCTGTTCGAATAGAACACTGAGACAGGTATTTATTCGAATAGAAATTAAAGTATATTATAATAAAAAGGGGTGTATTCGAACAACATAAAGATTGTTTGAACAAAAAAATCAGACACCAATTTCTTCGAATAGGAATCAAACTCTATTCAAACACAAAGGGAGTAATTGAAAAGATTAAAATTCTGCTCGAATCGACTTTAAAAAAATGTCTATAAGTACACTCAGATCCTCCCGGATCATGGTCTTAGCTCTGGGTGAAGTTTCCAATATTTATCTAAAATATACCCATTTACTTTTTAATGATAATAGTAATTCTCCTTGGATGAAGACCCCTCTCCTTTGGACTCCCCTTTATGCTCATTTTTACAACCAAACTTGTACCCTGACTTGTACTTTTTATCTTTCTGGTCAATCTGCAAGTACTTGCCTTCAATAGTAATTGCAATAACGGTAGCATCTTCGATATTTTCTACATTAAAGAGCTTTAACTCTTGTCTAATAGACTCCGAGAAACCCCCTGTAAATTTTATGAACACCTCATACTCATCCTCATCAATGTCCAAAATAAAAGCTTGGTTATGAAACTTCGTAGTGGACTGTTGTACGGATTGCCGAAACTTTTAGCACAAATTGTGCCATTTGTACCAACGCTTTTATTCATACCCAATTGGATGAAATTACTTTCTCATTAGGACCTTGATCTCCTTCTAACTCAAACTTCCTACTTCGTGATGTTTTCAGTAGGATTTCTACCATGTGAGTAAATGACTTCCAAATAATAATGTAGTGAAACAAATTTTTTGAGCATTGGAATATTCATAAACTAAAAAACAGGTCTCTAAACAATCTAACTTCTTGGCATTGATTGAGCCGTCGAATACAAGAATTTCAATCTGAAAGTCGATACGAAAATTACGCAAAGGATTTAATAACTTACTAATACCCGAGTACACCTTGACAGATTTGACATCACTAGAATCACAATCTATCTCCACAGTAACCCCATCTTCCTCCTCCATAACCCCTTTCTTCTTCGAGCGTACTAGCAGTTTTACCAAAGCGGAAGCTTACGCAAGGTTCGTGCAACATAATTGCTCTACCACCTCACATAGAGTGGTAGTTAGGTCAGAAACTTTCGTTTCCAAAGTCGTGAGTCGGTCTTCTGAATAGCCCATTTCCAAATCTGCCTTCTTCTTCGAGTAAAGTTTCTGGTAAATCTTCGACGGACTCCCTAGTTTCCCTTTCATTTGCTTGAGTCAGCCACGTGTAGATATCATAAACAACAATCCCCACCCGAGAATCATTACTGAAAAACTGATACCACCTAATCCACAATACGAATTGAGAAATCCCAAATTATAAGAATAGTACGAAGAACACATAATTTGGTGGGAGAAATCCCTTTCAGAGTTTTAATTGCTCAAATAAATCGATTACAATCAAATACCTCTAAAACCCTAAATTTCTCTCTTAGAATTTTGATTAATCTAATCTGATTTAATCTTGCTTAGCCTTGCCCCTTTATGAGGGTTACAAGTTCCTAGTTACAAAACATGTACAAATATGCCCTTAAAAGCCTAAAATAATAGGCTGAATTACGCCTCAGTTCGAACAAAACTAGTCTTTGGTCGAATAAAACACTCAGACAGGTTTTTATACGAATAAAAATTAAAGTCCATTCAAATAAAAAGGGGTTTATTTGAACTGACTAAAAGTCTGTTCGAACAGAATAATCAGACACCTGTTTCTTCGAATAGGAATCAAACTTTATTCAAACACCAAGGGGTGTATTCAAAAAGACTAAAAGTCAGCCCGATTTGACTTTAAAGAAAGTCTATAAGTACACTTAGATCCTTCTGGATCATGGCCATAGTTCTGGGTGAAATTTAAAACATTTATTTGAAATATGCCCATTTCCCTTACAATAACTACAGTAATTCCCCTTTGATGAAGATCCCACGCCTTTGGACACCCCTTTATGCTTATTCCACCAACGCGACTTGTACCCTGACTTGCTCATGTCGTCTTTCTAGTTACTCTTTAAGTACTTGCCTTCTTCGATATTTTCTACAGTAAAAAACTTTAACTCTCTTCTAATGGACTCTGATAAACCCTCCGTATATTTCATGAAAACCTTATCGTCATCCACATCAATGTCTTAAACTGACGCTAGTTATGAAACTTCGCAGTAAACTGTTATAGGGATTGCCCAAACTTTTGGCTCAAATTTTTTTATTTGTACCAACGCACTTGTTCATACCCAATTGGATAAAATTACTTCCTCACTAGCACCTTGAACTCCTTGCAACTCAAACTTCATACTTTGTAACATTTTCAATAGGATTTCCACCATGTGACTGAATCATTTGCGAATTCTAATTTTGAGAAAAAAAATTCTAAGCATTGGAATATTTTTAAACGAAAAAATAGGTCTCTAAACTATCCAACCAATTATATAACTTCTTTGCATCAATTAAACCATCGAGTATCGAAATTTCAATCTTAAAGATATTTCGGAGATTACGGATAGGATTCAATGATTTACCAACACCCAAGCGCTCCTTGACTGATTCGGTATCACTAGAATCACTATCAACCTCCTCAGTACCCCCATCGTTTTCCACCTCCATAAGCCCATTCTTCTTCGAGCATACTAGCAGTTTCACTAAAGAGAAAGCTAGCGTGAGGTTCATGCAACGTAATTGCTCTACCACCTCTCCTAGAGTGGTAGTTAGGTCAGAAACTTTCGTTTCCAAAGTCGTGAGTCGATCTACTGAATCGCCCATCTCCAAATCTGCCTTCTTCATCGAGATAAGTTTCTGGTGAATCTTCAACGGACTCACTAGCTTCTCTTTCATTTGCTTGAGTCAGTCACGTGTAGAGACCTTAAACCAAAATAAACCCCTGAGAATCGTTACTGAAAAACTGATACCACGTAATCCACAAAACGAATTGAGAAAACCCTTATTAGAAGAATAGTACGAAGAACACACAATTTGGTGGGAGAAAACCCTTTCAGAGTTTCAATTAGTCAAATAAATTGATTACAATCAATTACCTCTTAAGCCTTAAGTCTCTTTCTTAGAATTTTTATTGATTTAATCTTGCCTAGCCTTGCCCCTTTATGAGGGTTACAAGTTCCTAGTTACAAAACTTATCCAAATATGCCCTTAAATGCCTTAAATAATAGGCTGAATTATACCTCTGTTCGAGCAGAACTAGTCTCTGATCGAATAGAATACTCAGACATGTGTTTATTCGAATAGAAATTAAAGCTTATTCAAATAAAAAGGGGTTTATTTGAACAGACTAAAAGTCTGTTCGAACAGGACAATCAGACACCTGTATCTTCGAATAGGAATCCAACTTTATTCAAACACAAAGGGGTGTATTCGAAAAGACTAAAAGTCTGCCCGATTTAACTTTATAAAAAGTTTATAAGTACACTCAGATCCTCCTGGATCATGGCCTCAGCTCTGGGTTAAATTTCCAACATTTATCTAAAATATGCCCATTTGCCTTACAATGACTACAGTAATTCCCCTTGGATAAAGGCCCCACTCCTTTAGACTCCCCTTTATGCTTATTCCTCCAACCCAACATGTACCCCGACATGCTCATGTCGTCGTTCTTGCCACTCTTCAAGTACTTGCCTTCTTCGATATTTTCTACAGTAAAAAGTTTTAACTCACTTCTAATGGGCTCCGATAAACCCTCCGTATATTTCAAGAAAACCTCATCGTCATCCACATCAATGTCTTAAACTTACGCTTGGCTATGAAACTTCGTAGTGAACTGCTAAAGTGATTATACAAACTTTTGGCGCAAATTGTGCTATTTGTACCAACGCTCTTCTTCATACCCAATTGGATAAATTAACTTCCTCAATAGCACCTTGAACTCCTTCCAACTCAAACTTCCTACATCATGACATTTTCGATAGGATTTCCACCATGTGAGTAAATCACTTGCGAATTTTAATGTTGAGAAAAAAAAATTCTAAGCATTAGAATATTCATAGACAGAAAAATAGGGCTCTAAACTATCTAACCAATTATCTAACTTCATTGCATCGATTAAACCATCGAGTATCGGAATTTCGATCTTAAAGTTGACACGAAAATTACGGATAGGATTTAATGACTTACCAATACCCAAGCGCTCCTTGATGGATTCGGCATCACTAGAATCACTATCGGCCTCCTCATTACCCCCATCTTTATCCTCCTCAACAACCCCTTTCTTCTTCGAGCATACTAGCCGCTTCACCAAAGTGGAAGCTTGCGCGAGGTTTGTGAGTCGTAATTGCTCAACCAACTCACCTAGAGTGGTAGTTATGTCAGATACTTTCGTTTCCAAAATCGTGAGTCGATCTACAGAATTGCCCATCTCCAAATCTGCCTTCTTCTTCGAGTTAAGTTTACGGTGAATCTTCAACGGACTCACTAGCTTCTCCTTCATTTGCTTAAGTCAGTCACGTGTAGAGACCATAAACTACAATCACCCCCGTGATTCGTTACTAAAAAACTGATACCACTTAATCCACAATACGAATTAAGAATACCCTAATTAGAATAATAGAACTAAAAACACACAATTTGGTGGGAAAAAGCCATTTCAAAGTTTCAATTGCTCAAAAAAATTGATTTCAATCAAATTCCTCTTTAACCCTAAGTTTTTCTCTTAGAATTTTTATTGATTTAACCTTATCTAATCTTGCCTAGCATTGCCCCTTTATGCGGGGTTCAAGTTCCAATTTACATCCTCACTAGCACCTTGATCTCTTTCCAACTCAAACTTTCTACTTCGTGATGTTTTCGATAGGATTTCTACCATATAAGTAAATGACTTCTAAATTTTAATGTAGTGAAACAAATTTTCTGAGCATTGGAATTTTCATTAACTAAAAAAAAAAGGTCTCTAAACTATCTAACTTCTTGGCATCGATTGAGACATCGAATACAAAAATTTCAATCAGAAAGTCGATACAAAAATTATGCAAAGGATTCAATAACTTACCAATACCGGAGCGCTCCTTAACTGATTCGGCATCACTAAAATCACTATCTACCTCCTCAGTAACCCCATCTTTATCCTCCTCCCTAACCCCTTTCTTCTTCGAGCATACTAGCAGTTTCACCAAATCAGAAACTTGTGCGAGGTTCGTACAACGTAATTGCTCTACCACCTCTCCTAAAGTGGTAGTTAGGCTAGAAACATTCGCTTCCAAAGGTGTGAGTCAATCTTCAGAATCGCCCATCACTAAATCTACCTTCTTCTTCAAGTTAAGTTTTCGGTGAATCTTCAACGGACTCACTAACTTCTCATTCATTTGCTTGAGTCAGTCAGGTGTAGATACCAGAAACAACAATCGCCCCCCGAGAATCGTTACTGAAAAACTAATACCACGTAATCTACAATACGAATTGAGAAATCCCAAATTAGAAGAATAGTACGATGAACACATAATTTGGTAGGGGAAATCCCTTTCAGAGTTTTAATTGCTCAAATAAATTGATTATAATCAAATAGCTCGTAAACCCAGAGTCTCTCTCTTTGAATTTTGATTGATCAAACTTGATCTAATCTTGCCTAGCCTTGCCCCTTTATGAGGGTTACAAGTTCCTAGTTACAAAACTTAACCAAATATGATCTTAAATGCCTAAAATAATAGGCTAAATTATACCTCTGTTCGAGCAGAACTAGTCTCTGATCGAATAGAATACTCAGACATGTGTTTATTCGAATAGAAATTAAAGTTTATTCAAATAAAAAGGAGTTTATTTGAACAGACTAAAAGTCTGTCCGAACAGAACAATCAGACACATATTTCTTCGAATAGGAATCAAACTTTACTCAAACACAAAGGGGTGTATTCGAAAAGGCTAAAAGACTTCCCGATTTGACTTTAAAAAAGTTTATAAGTACACTCAGATCCTCCTGGATCATGGCCTCAGTTCTGGGTTAAATTTCCAACATTTATCTAAAATATGCCCATTGGCCACAATGACTATAGTAATTCCCCTTGGATAAAGACCCCACTCCTTTAGACTCCCTTTTATGCTTATTCCTCCAACCCAACATGTACCCCGGCATGCTCATGTCATCGTTCTTGTCACTCTTCAAGTACATGCCTTCTTCGATATTTTCTACAGTAAAAAGTTTTAACTCTCTTCTAATGGACTCCGATAAACCCTCCGTATATTTCATGAAAACCTTATCGCCATCTACATCAATGTCTTAAACTGACGCTTGGTTATGAAACTTCATAGTGAACTGCTATATTAATTGCCCAAACTTTGGGCGCAAATTGTGGTATTTGTCCCGACGCTCTTGTTCATACCCAATTAGATAAAATTATTTCCTCACTAGTACTTTGAACTCCTTCCAACTTAAACTTCCTACTTAGTAACATTTTCGATATGATTTTCACCATGTGAGAGAATCACTTGCGAATTTTAATGTAGAGAAAAAAAATATCTAAGCATTGAAATATTCATAAATGAAAAAATAGGTCTCTAAACTATCTAACCAATTATCTAACTTCTTGGAATCGATTAAACCGTCGAGTATCGGAATTTCGATCTTAAAGTTGACGCAAAAATTACGGATAGGATTCAATGACTTACCATTACCTGAGCGTTCCTTGATGGATTCGGCATCACTAGAATCACTATCAACCTCCTCAATACCCCTGTCATTATCCTCCTTCACAACCCCTTTCTTCTTCGAGCATACTAGCCACTTCACCAAAGCAGAAGCTTGCGCGAGGTTCGTGAGACGTAATTGCTCTGCCAACTCTCCTAGAGTGGTAGTCAGGTCAGATACTTTCGTTTCCAAAATTGTGAGTCGATCTACAGAATCGCCCATTTCTAAATTTGCCTTCTTCTTAGAGATAAGTTTATGGTGAATCTTCAATGGACTCACTAGCTTCTCCTTCATCTGCTTGAGTCAGTCACGTGTAGACACCATAAACCACAATCACCCCCGTGATTTGTTACTAAAAAGCTGATACCACTTAATCCACAATACGAATTGAGAAAACCCTAATTAGAATAATAGAACGAAGAACACAGAATTTGGTGGGAAAAATCCCTTTCAAAGTTTCAATTGCTCAAATAAATCAATTACAATCAAATTTCTCTTTAACGCAAAGTCTCCCTGTTAGAATTTTATTTCTTCGAATAGGAATCAAACTTCATTCAAACACAAAGGGGTGTAATCGAAAAGACTTAAATTTTGTTCGAATCTACTTTTAAAAAATAGTCTATAGGTACACTCAGATCCTCCTGGATCATGGTCTCATCTCTGGGTGAAGTATCCAACATTAATCAGAAATATACCCATTTGCTTTTCAATAATAACAGTAATTCTCCTTGGATGAAGACCTCTCTCCTTTGGGCTCCTCTTTATGCTTATTCTTTCAGCCAGACTAGTACCCAGAATTGTTCTTGTCGTCTTTCTTGTCATTCTTCAAGTACTTGCCTTCAATTACAATTGTTTTAACGGTAGCATCTTCGATATTTTCTACAGTAAAGTGCTTTAACTCTCTTCTAATGGACTCTGAGAAACCCCCTGTATATTTCATAAATACCTCATACTCATCCACATCAATGTCTAAAACCAACGTTTAGTTATAAAACTTCGTAGTGAACTGCTGTACGGATTGCCCAAACTTTTGGCGCAAATTGTGCCATTTGTACCAACGCTTTTGTTCATACCAAATTGGATAAAATTACTTCCTCACTAGCACATTGATCTCCTTCCAACTCAAACTTCCTAATTCGTGATGTTTTTTATAGGATTTTCACCATGTGAGAAAATGACTACCGAATTTTAATGTATAGAATTAAATTTTCTAAGCATTGGAATATTCATAAACATAAAAATAAGTTTCTAAACTATCTAACCAATTATTTATTTTCTTGGCATCGATTGAGCCATCGAATACAAGTATTTCAATTTGAAAGTCGATACGAAGATTACACAAAGGATTCAATAACTTTCCAATATCCGGGCGCTCCTCGGCAGATTTGGTATCACTAGAATCACTATCAACCTCCTTAGTACCCCCATCTTTATCCTCCTCCATAATCCCTTTCTTCTACGAGCATACTAGTAATTTCACCAAAATGGAAGCTTGCACGAGGTTCGGGCAACGTAATTGCTCTACCAACTCTTCTAGAGTGGTAGTTAGGTCATAAACTTTCATTTTAAAAGTTGTGAGTCGATATTCTGAATCGCCCATCTCCAAATCTGTTTTATACTTTGAGTTAAGTTTCCGGTGAATCTTCAACGGACTCATTAGCTTCTCTTTTATTTAGTTGAGTCAGCCACGTGTAGATACCATAAACCACAATCACCACCACAGAATCGTTACTGAAAAACTGATACCACGTAATCCACAATACGAATTGAAAATTCCCAAATTAGAAGAATAGTACGAAGAACACAAAATTTGGTGGGAGAAATCCCATTCAGAGTTTCAATTGCTCAAATAAATCGATTACAATCAAATACATCTTAAACCTTAAGTCTTTCTCTTAGAATTTTAATTGATATGACTTGATCTAATCTTGCCGAACCTTTCCCCTTTATGAGGGTTACAAGTTCCTAGTTACAAAACATGTACAAATATGTCTTTGAATGCCTAAAATAATAGGTTGAATTATGCCTCAGTTTGAACCGAACAAGTCTCTGTTAAAATAGAACACTCAGACAGGTTTTTATACGAATAGAAATTAAAGTCCATTCAAATAAAAAGGGGTTTATTAGAACTGACTAAAAGTCTGTTCGAAAAGAATAATCAGACACATGTTTCTTCGAATAGGAATCAAACTCTATTTAAACACCATGGGGTGTATTCAAAAAGACTAAAAGTCTACCCGATTTGATTTTAAAGAAAGTCTATAAGTACACTCAGATCCTCCTAGATCATGGCCTCAGTTCTGGGTGAAATTTCCAACATTTATCTGAAATATGCAAATTTGCCTTACAATGACTAGAGTAATTCCCCTTGGATGAAGACCCCACTCTTTTGGACACCCCTTTATGCTCATTCCACCAACCCGACTTGTACCCCGACTTGCTCATGTCGTATTTCTTGTCACTCTTCAAGTACTTGTCTTCTTCGATATATTCTACACTAAAAAAATTTAACTCAGTTCTAATGGACTACGATAAACGCTTGGTTATGAAACTTCGCAGTGAACTATTATAGGGATTGCCCAAACTTTTGGAGCAAATTGTGTTATTTGTACCAACGCACTTGTTCATACCCAATTAGATAAAATTACTTCCTCACTAGGACCTTGAACTCCTTCCAACTCAAACTTCCTACATCGTAACATTTTTAATAGGATTTCCACCATGTGACCAAATCACTTGTGAATTTTAATGTTAAGAAAAAAAAAATCTAAGCATTGGAATATTCATAAACAGAAAAATAGGTCTCTAAACTATATAATCAATTATCTAACTTTTTGGCATCGATTTAACCATCGAGTATCGGAATTTCAATCTTAACGATGATTCAAAGATTAAGGATAGGATTCAATGATTTACCAATACCTGAGCGCTCCTTGACAGATTCGGCATCACTAGAATCACTATCAGCCTCCTCAGTAGCCCCATCTTTATCCTCCTCCATACGCCCATTCTTCTTCGAGCATACTATCAGTTTCACCAAAGCGGAAGCTAGCATGAGGTTCGTGCAGCGTAATTTCTCTTCCACCTCTCCTAGAGTGGTAGTTAGGTCAGAAACTTTCGTTTCCAAAGTCGTGAGTCGATCTTCGGAATCGCCCATCTCCAAATCTACCTTCTTCTTTGAGATAAGTTTCCGATGAATCTTTAACGGACTCACTAGCTTCTCTTTCATTTGCTAGAATCAGTCACGTGTAGAGACCTTAAACCAAAATCACCCCTCCTGAATCGTTACTAAAAAATTGAAACCACGTAATCCACAATACGAATTGAGAAAACCCTAATTAGAAGAATAGTACGAGGAACACACAATTTGGCGGGAGAAATCTCTTTCACAGTTTCAATTGGTCAAATAAATTGATTATAATCAAATACCTCTTAGACCTTAAGTCTCTCTCTTAGAATTTTTATTGATCTAACCTTATCTAATCTTGCCTAGCCCTGCCCCTTTATGTGGGTTACCAGCTTCAAGTTACAAAACTTGTACAAATATGCCCTTAAATGCCTAAAATAATAGGCTAAATTATGCCTCTGTTCGAGCAGAACAAGTCTCTGATCGAATTGAACACTCAGACATGTGTTTATTCGAATAGAAATTAAAGCCTATTCAAATAAAAAAGGGTTTATTTCAACAGACTAAAACTTTATTCGAAAAGTACAATCAGACACCTGTTTCTTCGAATAGGAATCAAACTCTATTCAAACACAAAGGGGTGTATTCAAAAAGACTGAAAGTCTGCCCGATTTGACTTTAAAAAAAGTTTATAAGTACACTCAGATCTTCCTGGATCATGGCCTCAGTTCTGGGTGAAATTTCCAACATTTATCTGAAATATGCTCATTTACCTTACAATGAATACAGTAATTCCCTTTGGATGAAGACCCTACATCATTGGACTGCCCTTTATGCTCATTCCTCTAACCCGACTTGTACCACGACTTGCTCATGTCGTCTTTCTTGTCACTCTTCAAGTACTTGCCTTCTTAGATATTTTCTAAAGTAAAAAACTTTAACTCTCTTCTAATGGACTCTGATAAACCCTCTGTATATTTCATGAAAACCTCATCGTCATCCACATCAATGTCTTAAACTGACGCTTGGCAATGAAACTTCGTAGTGAACTGTTAAAGTGATTGCTCAAACTTTTTTCGCAAATTATGCTATTTGTACCAACACTTTTCTTCATACCCAATTGGATAAAATTACTTCCTCAATAGTACCTTGAACTCCTTCCAACTCAAACTTCCAACTTCGTGACATTTTCGATAGGATTTCCAACATGTGACTAAATCACTTGCGAATTTTAATGTTGAGAAAAAAAAATTTAAGCATTGGAATATTCATAAACGAAAAAATAGGTTTCTAAACTATCTAACCAATTATCTAACTTCCTGGCATCGAATAAACCATCGAGTATCGGAATTTCGATCTTAAAGTTTATACGAAGATTACGGATAGGATTTAATGACTTACCAATACCCGAGCGCTCCTTGATGGATTCGGCATCACTAGAATCACTATCAACCTCCTCAGTACCCCCGTCTTTATCCTCCTCCACAACCCCTATCTTCTAAGTGGGTTCTTGCGGTTTCACCAAAGCGAAAGCTTGCGCATGGTTCGTAAGACGTAATTGCTCTACCAACTCTCCTAGAGTGGTAGTTAGGTCAGAAACTTTTGTTTCCAAAGTTATGATTCGATCTTCTGAATCGCCCATCTCCAAATCTGCCTTCTTTTACGAGTTAAATTTACACTGAATCTTCAATGGACTTACTAGCTTCTCCTTCATTTGCTTGAGTCTGTAACGTGTAGAGACCATAAACTATAATCACCCCTGAGATTCCTTACCGATAAAATAATACCACTTAATCCATAATAAGAATTGACGAATCCATAATTAGAAGAATAGTACGTAAAACACACAATTTGGTCAGAAAAATCCCTTGCAGAGTTTCAATTGCTTAAATAAATCGATTATAAACAAATTCCTCTTAAACCCTAAGTCTCTCTGTTAGAATTTTGATTGATCTAACCTGATCTAATCTTCCCTAGCCTTGCCCCTTTATGAGGGCTATAAGTTCCAAGTTAAAAAACATGGGCAAATATGCCTTTAACTGCCTAAATTAATAGGTTGAATTACACCTCTGTTCGGGCATAACAAGTCTATGCTCGAATAGAAAACTCAGACAAGTGTTTATTCGAATAAAAATTAAAGTTTATTCAAATAAAACGGGGTTTATTTGAACATACTAAAAGTCTATTCGAAAAGAACATTCAGACACCTGTTTCATCGAATAGGAATCAAACTCAATTCAAACACAATGGGGTGTATTCGAAAAGACCTAAAGTCTGTTCCTTTAGACTTTAAAATTAAGTCGGTAAGTACACTTATATCCTCCAGAATCATGGCCACAGCTCAAGGTGATGTTTCCAACATTTATCTTAAATATGCCCATTTGCCTTACAATGACTACAGTAATTCCCCTTGGATGAAAACCCCTCTCCTTTGGACACCCTTTATGTTCATTCTTCCAACCAGACTTGTACCCCGACTTGCTCTTGTCGTCTTCCTGTCATTCTTCAAGTACTTGCCTTCTTCAATATTTTCTACAGAAAAAATCTCTAACTCTCTTCTAATGGACTCTGACAAAGCCTCCGTATATTTCATGAAAACCTCATCCTCATCCACAAAAATGTATAAAACTGACATTTAGTTAAGAAACTTCTTAGTGAACTGCTATACGGATTGCCCTAACTTTTGGCACAAATTGTGCCATTTGTATCAATGTTCTTGTTCATATCCAATTGGATAAAATTACTTCCTCACTAGCACCTAGAACTTCTTCTAACTCAAACTTCCTACTTCGTTATATTTTCAATAGGTTTTCCACCATGTGAGTGAATGACTTGCCAATATTAATATTGAGAAACAAATTTTCTAAGCATTGGAATATTCGTAAACATAAAAATAGGTCTCTAAACTATCTAACATCTCAGCATCGATTGAACCATCGAATACTGGAATTTCAATCTTAATATCGATTCGAAGATTATGCATAGGATTCAATGACTTACCAATACCCGAGCACTCCATGATGGATTCGGCATCTCTAGAATCCCTATCAACCTCCTCAGTACCCCCGTGTTTATCCTCCGCCACAACCCTTTTCTTCTTCAAGCATACAAGCTGCTTCACCAAAGCGGAAGCTTGCGCAAGGTTCGCGAGACGTAATTGCTCAACCAACTCTCCTAGGGTGGTAGTTAGGCCAGATACTTTCGTTTCCAAAATCGTGAGTCGATCTACAGAATCGCCTATCTCCAAATCTGCCTTCTTCTTCCAGTTAAGTTTACGGTGAATTTTTAACGGACTCACTAGCTTCTCCTTCATTTGCTTGAGTCAGTCACGTGCAGAGACCATAAACCACAATCACCCCCGAGATTCGTTACTAAAAAACTAATACCACTTAATCCACAATACAAATTGAGAATACCCTAATTAGAATAATAGAACGAAGAACACACAATTTGGTTGAAAAAGCCCTTTTAAAGATTCAATTGCACAAATAAATTGATTACAATCAAATTCCTCTTTAACCCTAAGTTTCTCTCTTAAAATTTTGACTGATTTAACCTTATCTAATCTTGCCTAGCCTTGCCCATTTATGCGGGTTTCAAATTCTAATTTACAAAACTTGGACAAATATGTCGTTAAATGCCTAAAATAATATGTGGAATTGCACCTCTGACCAAACAGATCAAGTCTCTGCTCGAATAGAACACTCAGACAGGTATTTATTTGAATAGAAATTAAAGTATAATCGAATAAAAAGATGTGCATTAGAACAGCATAAAGTTTGTTCGAACAGAACACTCAAACACCTATTTCTTCGAATAGGAATCAAACTCTATTCAAACATAAAGGGTGTAATCGAAAAGAGTAAAATTTTGCTAGAATCGACTTTAAAAAAATGTTTATAAGTACACTCAGATCCACCTGGATCATGGTCTCAGCTCTGGGTGAAGATTCCAACATTTATCTAAAATATACCCATTTGCTTTTCAATGATAATAGTAATTCCTCTTGGATGAAGACCCCTCTCCTTTGGACTCCCCTTTATACTCATTCTTTTAACCAGACTTGTACCCTGACTTGTTCTTTTCATCTTTATGGTCACTCTTCAAGTACTTGCCTTCAATAGCAATTGCTTTAACGGTAGCATCTTTGATATTTTCTACATTAAAAAACTTTAACTTTCTTCTAATGGACTCCGAGAAACCCCCCGTATATTTCATGAACACCTCATACTCTTCCACATCAATGTCCAAAATAAACGCTTGGTTATGAAACTTCGTAATAAACTGTTGTACGGATTGTCCAAACTTTTAGCACAAATTATGCCATTTGTACCAACGCTTTTGTTCATACCCAATTGAATAAAACTACTTCCTCACTAGAACATTGATCTCCTTCCAACTCAAACTTTCTACTTCGTGATGTATTCGATAGGATTTCCACCATATGAGTAAATGACTTCTGAATTTTAATGTAGTAAAACAAATTTTCTTAGTATTAGAATATTCATAAACTAAAAAATAAAATAAAAAAAGGTCTCTAAACTATCTAACTTCTTGACATCGATTGAGCCATCGAATACAAGAATTTCAATCTGAAAGTCGATACAAAAATTATGCAAAGGATTCAATAAATTACCAATACCCGAGCTCCCCTTGACGGATTCGGCATCACTAGAATCACTATATCCTCCCCAGTAACCCCATCTTTATCCTCCTCCATAACCCCTTTCTTCTTCGAGCATAATAGTAGTTTCCCCAAAGCGGAAGATTGCGCGAGGTTCATGCAACGTAATTGTTCTACCGCCTCTCCTAAAGTGGTAGTTAGTCCAGAAACTTTCGTTTCCAAAGTCGTGAGTCAATTTTCTGAATCGCCCATCTCTAAATCTGCCTTCTTCTTCGAGATAAGTTTTCGGTGAATCTTCAACGGACTCACTAGCTTCTCTTTCATTTGCTTGAGTCTGTCACGTGTAGATACCATAAATAACAATCACCCCCCCCCCCCCCCCCCCCCCCCGAGAATCGTTACTGAAAAACTAATACCACGTAATCTACAATACGAATTGAGAAATCCCAAATTAGAAGAATAGTACGAATAACACATAATTTGGTGGGAGAAATCCCTTTCAGAGTGTCAATTGCTCAAATAAATCGATTATAATCAAATACCTCTTAAACCCTAAGTCTCTCTCTTTGAATTTTGATTGATCTAACCTTATCTAATATTGCCAAGCCTTGCCCCTTTATGAGGGTTACAAGTTCCTGGTTAAAAAACTTGTCCAAATATACCCTTAAATGCCTAAAATAATAAGCTGAATTATGCCTCTGTTCGAGCAGAACTAGTCTCTGATCGAATAGAATACTCAGACATGTGTTTATTCGAATAGAAATTAAAGTCTATTCAAATAAAAAGGAGTTTACTTGAACAGACTAAAAGTCTGTTCAAACAGAATAATTAAACACTTATTTCTTCGAATAGGAATCAAACTTTATTCAAACACAAAGAGGTGTATTTGAAAAGACTAAAAGTCTGCCCGATTTGACTTTAAAGAAGTTTATAAGTACACTCAGATCCTCCTGGATCATGGCCACAGTTCTGGATGAAATTTCCAACATTTATCTGAATATGCCCATTTGCCTTACAATGACTACAGTAATTCTCCTTGGATGAAGACCCCACTCCTTTGGACTCCCCTTTATGCTCATTCCTCCAACCCGACTTCTACCCCGACTTGCTCATGTCATCGCTCTTGTCACTCTTCAAGCACTTGCCTTCTTCGATATTTTCGGCAGTAAAAAGTTTTAACTCTCTTCTAATGGACTCCGATAAACCGCTCGTATATTTCATGAAAACCTCATCGTCATCCACATCAATGTCTTAAACTGACGCTTGGTTATGAAACTTCATAGTGAACTGTTATAGTGATTGCCCAAACTTTTGGCACAAATTGTGTTATTTGTACCAACGCTCTTGTTCGTACCCAATTGGATAAAATTACTTCCTCACTAGTACCTTGAACTCCTTCCAACTCAAACTTCCTACTTCGTGACATTTTCGATATGATTTTCACCATGTGAGTAAATCACTTGCAAATTTTAATGTAGAGAAAAAAAATATCTAAGCATTGAAATATTCATAAATGGAAAAATAGGTCTCTAAACTATCTAACCAATTATCTAACTTCTTGGCATCGATTAAACCATCGAGTATCGGAATTTCAATCATAAAGTTGACACGAAAATTACGGATAGAATTCAATGACTTACCAATACCTGAGCGCTCCTTGATGGATTCGGCATCACTAGAATCACTATAAACCTCCTCAGTACCCCCGTCTTTATCCTTCACCACAACCCCTTTCTTCTTCTAGCATACTAGCCGCTCAACCAACTCTCCTTGAGTGGTAGTTAGGCCAGATACTTTCGTTTCCAAAATCGTGAGTCGATCTACAAAATCACCCATTTCCAAATCTGCCTTCTTCTTCGAGTTAAGTTTACGGTGAATCTTCAACGGACTCACTAGCTTCTCTTTCATTTTCTTGAGTCAGTCACGTGCAGAGACCATAAACCACAATCACCCCCGAGATTCTTTACTAAAAAGCTGATACCACTTAATCCACAATACGAATTGAGAAAACCCTAATTAGAATAATAGAACGAAGAACACACAATTTGGTGGGAAAAATACCTTTCAAAGTTTCAATTGCTCAAATAAATCAATTACAATCAAATTCCTTTTTAACGCAATGTCTTCCTGTTAAAATTTTTATTGATCTAACCTTATCCAATCTTGCCTAACCTTATTCAATTGCTTAAATTCTGTTCGAATCGACTTTAAAAAAAAAGTCTATAAGTACACTCAGATCCTTCTGGATCATGGTCTCATCTATGGGTGAAGTTTCCAACATTTATCAGAAATATGCCCATTTTCTTTTCAAAGATAACAGTAATTCCCCTTGGATGAAGACTCCTCGCCTTTGGGCTCCCCATTATGCTCATTCTTTCAAGCAGACTTGTACCCAGACTTGTTCTTGTCGTCTTTCTTATAACTTTTCAAGTACTTGCCTTCAATTGCAATTATTTTAAGGGTAGCATCTTCGATATTTTCTACAGTAAAGAGCTTTAACTTTCTTCTAATGGACTCTGAGAAACCCCGTGTATATTTCATGAACACATCATACTCATCCACATCAATGTCCAAAACCAACGCTTAGTTATTAAACTTCGTAGTGAACTGTTGTACGGATTGCCCAAACTTTTGGTGCAAATTGTGCCATTTGTACCAATGTTTTTGATCATACCAAATTGGACAAAATTACTTCCTCACTAGCAACTTGGTCTCCTTCCAACTCAAACTTCCTAATTCGTGATGTTTTTGATAGGATTTTTACCATGTGAGTAAATGACTTCCGAATTTTAATGTATTGAATCAAATTTTCTGAGCATTGGAATATTCATAAGCATAAAAATAGGTCTTTAAACTATCTAGCCAATTATCTAACTTCTCGGCGTCGATTGAACCATCGAATACAAGTATTTCAATTTGAAAGTCGATACGAAGATTACATAAAGGATTCAATAACTTACCAATACCCGAGCACTCCTTGACGGATTCGGCATTACTAGAATCACTATCAACCTCCTTAGTACCCCCATCTTTATCCTCCTCCATAACCCATTTTTTCTACGAGCATACTAGTAGTTTTACCAAAGCAGAAGCTTGCGCGAGGTTTGGGCGACGTAATTGCTCTACCAACTCTCCTAGAGTGGTAGTTAGGTCAGATACTTTTATTTCCAAAGTTGTGAGTCGATCTTCTGAATCGCCCATCTCCAAATCTGCCTTCTTCTTCGAGTTAAGTTTCTGGAAAATCTTCAACGGACTCACTAGCTTCTCATTCATTTGCTTGAGTCAGTTGTGTGAAGAGAACATAAACCATAATCACCACCCGAGCATCGTTACTGAAAAACTGATACCACTTAATCCTCAGTATGAATTGAGAAAACCCTAATTAGAAGAATAGTACGAAGAACACACAATTTGGTGGGAAAAATCCCTTTCAGAGTTTCAATTGCTCAAATAAATAGATTACAATCAAATACCTCTTAAACCCTAAGTCTCTCTCTTAGAATTTTGATTAATCTAATCTTGCCTAGCCTTTCCCTTTTATGAGGGTTACAAGTTCCTAGTTACAAAACTTGGACAAATATGCCCTTAAATGCCTAAAATAATAGGCTGAATTACACCTCTGTTCGAGCAGAATAAGTCTTTATTCGAATAGAACACACTGCAGGTGTTTATTCGAATAGAAATTAAAGTCAATTTAAATAAAAAGGGGTTTATTTGAACAGACTAAAAGTTTGTACAAACAGAACAATCAGACACCTGTTTTTTCGAATAGGAATCAAAGTTTATTCAAACACAAAGAGGTGTATTAGAAAAGACTAAAAGTCTGTTCTATTACATTTTTAAAAAAAGTCTATATAAGTACACTCAGATCCTCCTGGATCATGGCCTCAGCTCTGGGTAAAGTTTCCAACATTTATCTGAAATATGCCCATTTGCATTACAATGATTACAGTAATTTCCCTTGGATGAAGACCCCACTCCTTTGGTCTCCCCTTTATGCTCATTCTTCCAACCCGACTTGCTCATGTCGTCTTTCTGGTCACTCTTCAAGTACTTGCCTTCTTCGATATTTTCTACAGTAAAAAACTTTAACTCTCTTCTAATGGACTCCGATAAACCCTCCGTATATTTCATAAATACCTCATCCTCATCCACATCAATGTCTAAAACTGACGCTTGGTTATGAAACTTCGTAATGAACTGTTATACAGATTGCCTGCCATTTTTTCCAACGCTCTTGTTCATACCCAATTGGATAAAATTGCTTCATCACTAGCACCTTGAACTTCTTCCAACTCAAACTTCCTACTTCGTGACATTTTTGAAAGGATTTCCACCATGTGAGTGAATTACTTGCGAATTTTAATATTGAGAAAAAAAATTCTAAGCATTGGAATATTCATAAACAGAAAAATAAGTCTCTAACCTATCTAACCAATTATCTAACTTCTTGTCATCGATTAAACCATCGAGTACCGAAATTTTGATCTTAAAGTTGATACAAAGAATACGCAAGGGATTCAATGACTTACCAATACCTGGGCGTTCCTTGACGGATTCGGCTTCACTAGAATTACTATCGACCACCTTAGTATCCCCGCCTTTATCCTCCTCCGCAACCCCTTTCTTCTACGAGCGTACTAGCGGTTTTCCCAAAGTGGAAGTTTGCACGAGGTTCGTGAGAAGTAATTGCACTACCAACTCTTATAGAGTGGTAGTTAGGTCTAAAACTTTTGTTTCCAAAATTATGAGTCAATCTTCTTAATCGCCCATCTCCAAATCTTCCATCTTCTTCGAGTTAAGTTTATGGTGAATCTTCAACAGTCTCACTTGCTTCTCCTTCATTTGCTTGAGTCAGTCACGTGTAGAGACCAAAAACTGCAATCACCCCCAAGATTCGTTACTGAAAAATTGATACCACTTAATCCATAATACGAATTGAGAAATCCCTAATTAGCAGAATAGTACGAAGAACATACAATTTGGTGGGAAAAATCCCTTGCAGAGTTTAAATCGCTCAAAAAATCGATTACAATCAAATTCCTCTTAAGCTCTAAATCTCTCTGTTAGAATTTTGATTGATCTAACCTGATCTAATCATTCCTAGCCTTGCCCCATTATGAGGGTTATAAGTTCCTAATTACATAACTTGGACAAATATGCCATTAACTGCCTAAAATAATAGGTTGAATTATAACTCAAACAAGTGTTTATTCTAATAAAAATTAAAGTCTATTTAAATAAAAAGGGGTTTATTCGAATAGACTAAAAGTCTATACGAAAAGAACATTCACACACCTCTTTCTTCGAATAGGGATCAAACTCTGATCAAACTCAAATGGGTATTTTCGAAAAGACCTAAAGTCTATTCGATTATACTTTAAAAATAAGTCTATAAGTACACTCATATCTTCCAGGATTATGTCCTCAGCTCTGGGTGAAGTTTCCAACATTTATCTTAAATATGCCCATTTGCCTTATAATGACTACAGTAATTCCCCTTAAATAAAAACCCCTCCCCTTTGGACTCCCCTTTATGTTCATTCTTCCAACCAGACTTGTACCCCGACTTTCTCTTGTCATCTTTCTTATCACACTTCAAGTACTTGCCTTCTTCGATATTTTTTATAGTAAAAAATTGTAACTCTCTTCTAATGGACTCCTATAAATCCTCCGTATATTTCAAGAAAACCTCAACCTCATCCACATCAATATATAAAACTGACGCTTGGTTAAGAAACTTCGTAGTGAACTGTTATACGGATTGCCCAAACTTTTGGCGCAAATTGTGCCATTTGTACCAACGCTCTTGTTCTTACCCAATTGGATAAAATTACTTCCTCACTAACACCTTGAACTTCTTCTAACTCAGACTTCATACTTCGTTACATTTTTTATAGGATTTCCACCATCTGAGTGAATGACTTGCGAATCTTAATATTGGGAAAAAAATTTCTAAGCATTGGAATATTCATAAACAAAAAAATAGGTCTCTAAACTATCTAACTTCTCAGCATCGATTGAACAATCGAATACCAAAATTTTAATCCTAATGTCGATACGAAAATTACGCATAGGATTCATTAACTTACCAATACCCGAGCGCTCCTTGACGGATTTGGCATCACTAGAATCACTATCAACCTCCTCAGTACCCCCATCTTTATCCTCCTCTACAACCCCTTTCTTCTTCGAGCATACTAGCGGCTTCACCAAAGCGGAAGCTTGCGCGAGGTTCGTGTGACGTAATTGCTTTACCTACTCTCCTAGAGTGGTAGCTCGGTTAGAAACTCTCGTTTCCAAACTCGTGAGTCGATCTTCTGAATCGCCCATCTCCAAATCTGCCTTCTTCTTTGAGTTAAATTTACAGTGAATCTTCAACAGACTCACTAGCTTCTCCTTCATTTGCTTGAGTCAATCACGTGTAGAGACCATAAACCACAATCACCCCCGTGATTCGTTACTAAAAAACTGATACCACTTAATCCACAATATGAATTGAGAAAACCTTAATTTTAATAATAGTACGAAAACACGCAATTTGGTGGGAAAATTCCTTTTCAAAGTTTCAATTGCTCAAATAAATCAATTACAATCAAATTCCTCTTTAACACTAAGTCTTTCTCTTAGAATTTGATTGATCTAACCTGGTCTAAACTAGACTAGCCGTACCCCTTTATGCGGGTTACAAGTTCCTATTTACAAAACTTGGACAAATACGCCCTTAAATGCCTAAAATAATATCCTGAATTTTACCTCTGTTCGTGTAGATCAAGTCTCTGTTCGAATAGAACACTCAGACATGTGTTTATTCGAATAAAAATTAAAGTATATTCGAATAAAAAGGGGTGTATTCGAGCAGCATAAAGTCTATTCGAACAGAATACTCAGACACCTGTTTCTTCGAATAAGAATCAAACTCTACTCAAACACAAAGGGGTGTAATCGAAAAGACTTAAATTTTGTTCAAATCGACTTCAAAAAAAAGTCTATATGTACACTCAGATCCGCCAGGATCATAGTCTCAGCTCTGGGTGAAGTTTCCAACATTGATCTGGAATATACCCATTTGCCTTACAATGACAACAGTAATTCCCCTTGGATGAAGACCCCTCTCCTTTGGACTCCCCTTTATGTTCATTCTCTCAGCCAGACTTGTACCCCGACTTGTTCTTGTCGTCTGTCTTGCCACTCTTCACGTATTTACCTTCAATAGAAATTGTTTAACGGTAGCATCTTTGATATTTTCTACAGTAAAGAACTTTAACTCTCTTCTAATGGACTCCGAGAAACCCCCCGTATATTTCATGAACACCTCATACTCATCCACATCAATGTCCAAAACCAACGCTTGGTTATGAAATTTCGTAGTGAACTGTTGTACGGATTGCCCAAACTTTTGGCGCAAATTGTGCCATTTGTACTAATGTTTTTGCTCATACCCAATTGGATAAAATTACTTCCTCACTACCACCTTGATCTCCTTCCAACTCAAACTTCCTACTTCGTGAATTTTTCGATAGGATTTCTACCATGTGAGTAAATGACTTGTAAATTTTAATGTTGAGAAACAAATTTTCTGAGTATTGGAATATTCATAAACATAAAAATAAGTCTCTAAACTATCTAACCAATTATCTAACTTCTCGGGATCGATTTAGCCATCGAATACCAGAATTTCAATCTTAAAGTCGATACGAAGATTACGCAAAGGATTCAATGACTTACCAATACCCGAGCACTCCTTGACGGATTCGGCATCACTAGAATCACTATCAACCTCCTCAGTACTCCATCTTTATCCTCCTCCACAACTCCTTTCTTCTCCGAGCGTACTAGCGGTTTCACCAAAGCGGAAGCTTGCGCGAAGTTTGTGAGACATAATTGCTCTATCAACTCTCCTAGAGTGGTAGTTAGGTCAGAAACTTTTATTTCTGAAGTCGCGAGTCGATCTTCTGAATCGCCTATCTCCAAATTTGTCTTCTTCTTCGATTTAGGTTTCCGGTGAATATTAAACAGACTCACTAACTTCTCCTTCATTTGGTTGAGTCAGTCACGTGTAGATACCATAAACCACAATCACCCCTGAGAATCGTTACTGAAAAGCTGAAACCACTTAATCCACAATACAAATTGGGAAAACCCTAATTAGAAGAATAGTACGAAGAACACACAATTTTGTGGGAGAAATCCCTTTTAGAGTTTCAATTGCTCAAATAAATTGATTATAAACAAATTCCTCTCAAACCCTAAGTCTCTCTCTTAGAATTTTGATTGATCTAACCTGATCTAATCTTGCCTAGCCTTACCCCTTTATAAGGGTTGCAAGTTCCTAATTACAAAACTTTGACAAATATGCCCTTAAACGCCTAAAATAATAGGCTGAATCGTGTCTCTTTTCGAATAGAACATCAAACATAAAAAGTTTATTTGAACAGATTAAAAGTCCGTTCAAGCAGAACACTCAAACAGGTGTTTATTCGAATAGAAATAAAAGTTTATTCGAATAAAAAGGGTGTATTCGAATAGGTTGTTTGAACATAACACTCAGACACCTATTTCTTTGAATATGAATCAAACTCTATTCGAATACAAAGGGGTATATTCAAACAGACTAAAAGTTTATAAGCACAATCAGATCCTCCTGGATCACCTGAACATCAGTTTCTTCTGCCTCCTTGTTTTATTTGTTAACATTGGTCTTTTTGATGTGTTTTTTTCCATGTTCTTCTTCCTTTCTCTCTTAAGTTTTTTCTTCTCTTTAATTTTTAGATTCTTTTGTTGAATCTCTTTTTGCCATGTTCTCAGCCCTGCCTTCTTTCTTTTCTCTTCACCTTCTTCTCGCTTTCGTTTCTCGATTTGCTTGATTTTCTCAAGAGTATTGTACTTGTAGGAGGAGAGTACCATCCCCAAGTGGATGAGTACTACTGTCTCCAAGTGTCGATATCAAAATACGTTCCAAAATTTTACTATGGTTCTGCAATTGATGGCTTATATCAATTAATGCAGGTCCGATTGCAGGTGTTTTGAGGTAATTTCTCTAATATAGATAATATTTAAACAATTGAAAAAAAGTGATTTAAAAATGGCAGACAAACATTATACAAATGACAACTTATACTCAACCAATGACAAAAAATAACTTAATAATAGCAAATAATATTATGGGAAATGATAGAGAAACAAATCAAACAAATGACAAGAAGGAAATAATAAATGATAAAAAGCATGAATCAAATGACAAAAAGGAACTTAATACTAACAAAAGCATATCTAGGGAAGTTTACCATGGCCTCTTGCACAAGTTTTTATTACATGCTAGTCTCAGACAACAGCAAATCTAATACCACCAATTTGGGATTATCAAAAAACTTTTTCAACGTCACAATTTGGTGACGCTTAAAGGATGTCATCATCTATCCCTGTAGTTTAGGGAACAAATATTTGCTTCCCTCAATTCTTAGAAACATTAAGTTAGAAATACAGAGGAAACCCCATATCATCAACACCCAGGTACATCCGTGTAGTGATAAAGCTTTATTAGATTTTTTTTCCTCGGCCGATCGATAATTGGCAAACTCTACTATTTGACTCAATAAAAAATTATAGACTTGCTGACCCCAGGGGAATCAATTGAACTTGTCTAGATCATCTACCATATCAACATACTTCACCTCAACATATCTACCATTGTTTAGGAGGACAAATGATTGTAAAATGTTTAACAAATTTAATCGAAGAACATCATATGCAAAATAAAACCACACATGACAAAGAATAAGAATGGGAAACAAATGACAAAGACTTATAAAGTAATGATAGGAACCATAGAGAATAATGATAAAACAACACCTAAATAACAAATACAAGACAGACAAAAATTCTTCGGGTGACAAATCCAAAGCAGAAAAATGATAAAATAGTCCCAACAAATGACAAATTATAATCTTACTATGATGTCTTTCCATTTTTGCCTATTTTAAAGCCACATCAATTTCCATGAACCCATATGTTTTCTTCTTCTTGGGAAATCACCTATTCCTGAAAATCATTACATACTCAAGATCAACAAATGCGAAATCATTCTGAATAGGAGAAACACGTAGCCCCAAAATCAGGCAAACATGAATTAGTTTCATCTGAATTATCGTCCCCCCAAATTGGAACTGCATATCACCGAAATGGCGATTAAATATTTTTACAACCAACGTTGACATCGTCGCTATTGGATCAATCAACAGTAAAGGTACAAAATAGGTGGTACGAAGAGCACCCATCTCCTCTTCAGGTGAGCTCTAATTATATTGTGAAGTCCCAAACCTGTATACTGAGAGGTATAATTTTTAGCATTGGTGGTGGTTTTCTTCTTCTCTCCACCCCCCACCCCTGCGTTTGGTTATCCTCATCAAATTGCTCATTAATCACTTGTTTATCAAATTTCATCATTGTTAAAGAAAAACTATACTTTATTCAAATACTTGGTAGATAGTAATCACACATACGATTTGTCACTGAAATCACACACACACAAGACTCGACGATTTTGAGAAAATGGTTGTGGAGTTATCAAATGACAAATAATACCAAAATCGAGACCAGGGCGGTTGTTGGGTTTATTGCGTTTGCAATTAGAACAAACTGCTTGACGAATAGAGACTGTTTTTGGCGCTAAAACCCAGACGAACTCGTGTGAATCGCACGTGATACCCTAACCCTAAACAAATGACAAATAATAGCAGAAATGGTGACAGAGTCTGCCTTATTACATATAGCTAATTGGTTAAAGGCGTGATAAATTCTCCTAAAACAAATGACAAGTAATACATGAAATGGTGGCAGAGTCTGCCTTACACGTCTCGAAATAGTAATAATCTACGGATTAAATTTGGACATGTGGCGTGATATATTATTTTTAAATGATTCGAACTTTTATTATTATTTTGGAAGTGACTTGTGGAGCCTATGACCTGCTAACCTACTATAATATTTAAACTTCAGTAGGGGCAAAATTGGAATTTTCTCTTCCCCTGAAACAAATGACAAATAATAGCAGAAATGGTGATAGAGTCGCCTTATTACATTACAAAGTTCTGATAAAACAAATGACAAAGTTTACTAAACAAATGACATAGTTATCTGGAAAACATATGTGAAGAATTAAATTTGGACACGTGACGTGATTTAAATAATTCAAACATTTATTTTTATTTCGGAAGTAACATTGGATGTGACATTCGTACTTGTGGAGCCCACGTGCCTGGAAAAAGCAGGTGGTTAACTACTGTAATATACAAACTTCAGTAGAGGTAAAATCATAATTTTATCTTGCCAGCATCGATTTTAGAATTTATTGTTCCCTGATCCGATTTTTGAAAGTTTGCATCTTCTAGTATTTAAAATCCTAATTTCCGTTTTTTCTTTCCACTAAAATGTTTTTATATTTTTGGTATGGTTCCATAGCTAGTTTTCATCGATATGGCAAATGCATCTATAACAGGTAGAAGCGCAAGAGACTTCAATTAATTGATTTGTCTCAGTTTTTCATTTAGTTTTGGCAAGAGATCGTACAACCTTGATCCCCCAAACAAACTGGCCACAGAAGCAACCTGGAGCTGAAACTTAACTAAAATGACCACGCAAAGGTGGTGATGTGTAAGAAACTTCATATACCTTATTCAACCGTTTTATTGGTTTTCAGGGACGATGGTTCAATAATATAACAGATAAAAACCTCTGAAACAAACTGGCTGCAGAAGCCACAGAGAGAGGTCTTAAATGAAATGACCGATAAAAGAAGTTAATCCCCAGATGCATTAGCTCTTCTTCTATCCCAAAATCAGCTTGATTACAAACATCCCTATTTTTAACTTGTTCTTTTCACCTGAATGGAATACCTGAAGAAAACAAAAGTTATGACTGAGCCAACTGGTGATGGATATGAGTTGACAAGTATCCCTAACCTCTGGAAATAAGCATCGAAACTGAACAAGTAAATAAAAATCAATCTTAAATAAATTCTTCACAGACAAACATTATTGAAGAAAAGAATGTATACACATGGCATGTATCTGTTGGTTTAAACAGTAAATAACCTACAGTGATAGTCATACGATTACAAAATCCTTCGGAAGCATAGTGGGTTGAGAGTTAAAATGTTGAAGTAGCAAAAATAAAAGATTTAAGGCTCATGTGATCTTCCATTTGTTTTCTACTGCACGGCATATCCTTCTAATACAAACAGGAGCGCTCAATGGATATTCAGAAACTGCAGGAGAGAAAAATAAGAAAGAATCATTAAGACAAAGTTCAAAACATGAATAAGTAATCTACATAATAACACCCTCGATTTTATTGTCTACAAAACTAGAAGCAAAAAATATGAACTTCCAATTCAAATGTTTATGTACAGGCAAGAGTAATGCTCAACTGTAAGGTTTTCAATACAAGTCGAAGATGCAGCCGTGTTTAAATCACTTGTGGCACTACAGATGTTCTTCAACTTGACCTAGCCTAGCTAGCCTTACTATATGTATGTGAGCAATGGGTGTGAAATCTTGCAAAAACCCCAACTTTGTATAAAATTCTCTATTCGACATAGTTTTGCTCATGTTATCACCATATATAACAGCATCATCTCTTGTTTCACAAAGCCTTATGTTCTGTGCAGGAATAGATGCTAATGAGGTTGAGGAGATAACTAACATTTTAGGCTTTCAACAAGACACTCATCCAGTTAAGTATCTTGGGATTCCACTTATTTCCACTAAGCTCAGCCACAATGACTGTCTCCCCCTTGTTAGCTCCATCACCAATCTTGGAAGGGGAGATTCCTCTTATACAGGTAGAATGGTTTTAGTTAAACATGCTCTTAACAGTATGAATGTCTACTGGTTCTCTTGTTTTTCTATTCCCCATAGAACCATTCAAGGGATTGACAGCCTCTGTAAAAACTTCCTTTGGGCTGGGGCTGGGGCTGACCTTGACTGTACAACTCCTAATATCAACTGGACTGACACATGCCACCCTTTTAGTGAGTGTGGATTAGCTCTCATGAATATTGAGAACTGTATTAAGGCTGCTTTAATAAAGACAAATTTGGTCTATAATAGATAACAAAGATACTTTGTGGGTTAAATGGGTAAAACAACACTTGATAAAAGACAAACTTCTGGATCATCAAAATTCCCTCTTCTTGGTGCTGGATTTGGAGGAAAACTCTGCAAATTAAAGATAGAGCTGAAGACATTATTACTTGTAGTGTGGGCAATGGTCATAACATAAGCCTAGCCTGTGGAGTGATCCATGGCACCTCCTTGGTGTTTTAAGGGCTCATAAAAGAAGCGAAAGTGGGAAATATGATACAACATGGGGCATGGACGATTCCCCAAAATGTTAACCTTGTCCCTGATTTCAAGAGATTGCTTACTAAAGTAGAAATAAACCAAGGGCTTGAAGATGACATTGTCTGGACTGTCAACAACCAAGGAAATTACTCCCTCAAAGACAACTTCATTAGACAAGCAAAAAACTGTGGTAAATTGGGCTTAGTTTACTTGGCTTACAGGGGGCTATCCAAAGGCATAGCTACATTACTTGGCTAGCCATGAAAAAGGCCTTGAAAACTAGAGTTGAACTGCTCAATTAGGGAACCATTACCAATGATAATTGTGTCTTAAGCTCTGCAGATTCTGAGACAGAGGAACACCTTTTCTTCAACTGTCA
This sequence comes from Kingdonia uniflora, assembly GCA_014058105.1. Taxonomy (NCBI): domain Eukaryota; kingdom Viridiplantae; phylum Streptophyta; class Magnoliopsida; order Ranunculales; family Circaeasteraceae; genus Kingdonia; species Kingdonia uniflora. Next base: position 405,487 of record JACGCM010002352.1, read on the forward strand.
TTACACAAAGGTGGTGTGGAGTGGTACTTTGGCTATGCTTGGCTACACCACCATGACCAATAGCTGAGAGGAACAGATCTTGTGTTGCAGCAATCACTTTGGGGAAAAGATGCCACTACCATGATCAAGAGGATTGCTATTACTGCTTTTACCATCACATTTGGGCAGAAAGGAACCAGAGAATTTTCCATAGCAGGCACAGCCTAGCTACTGCAATAATAAGAAGAAATACAACTGAAGATGTCCATGAGGAAGTGCAGGCTAACTGATACTCAACACAACAGACACTATGGAGAGATGGAACCCCCGAGCCAGCTTTCACATCAAAAAATCCTACAAGCTGTTGGTGGATACCCCCAGTACCTAACATACTGGTCATCAACACGGATGGTTCTCTGATTCTCTCTCACAAGACTAGGGGGGATTCGGAGCTGTTATTAGAGATGACAAGGGAATAGTGATTGCAGCTGCAGCAGGAAGCAGTGATCCTATCTATAACTACTGGTTAAAAGCGTGAACTTCTCTTGCTCAAAGAGAGTAGCCACGTGGCAGTTTTGTTTCTCCAATTGCAAAGAGTTTTCAACGAAGGTCTTCATTCTCTTTCCCAAAATTTCTCATTAAACATTTCGAGCAAATCGATTTTCTCACCTGGAATCTGTCCTTGACTCCCACTAATATCAAAAGCCATTCTAAATCTCTTTTCTCATCTCTTCTAAAAATTCTTAACCTTCACACCTCTTTTATATCTATTTCCAATCGACTTCCTATAGAAAAACAATCTTTAACAGCTATGTTCTTCGGCAAATTCACGTCTCTTCGTTTTGGTTTGATCTATAAAGTAAACCTTTTCATCTTATGATTAGAACACGCCATTGAACTCTTGAACACATCTTATGCCACAAATCCATGGCAGAATAACACCTAGCTAATTTGACATCACCCTTTACTAGTTGTGTTGATGCTCTCATCATCATGATGGTGGGTAAATTCTTTCTAGAAGTTAAAAACCCACCTTTCTAGAAAAAAAAGTCATTTAATGTGATAAACTCTTTTTATTTTATTTTTAGAACAAAGCTGGGGTTAGGCAAGGACGCCCCACGGGGGGGGGGGGGGGGGGGGGGGGGGGGGGTAGTGAAGAAGCAAGAAAATCAGCTGCCTTATTTCCTTGCCTGATTGCCTGAATGAATATGAGAAGATCACAATATCCATAGATGCAGCAATATGATGGATCTGTCTAACTGTATGAATTCCATTCCAAGGAGGAAGAATCTTGTCATTGAGGACATTGACTGCATACTAAGGATCTGTGATGATCTCTAGGCTTGTAATAAAGTAATACTTTGCAATCCTTGATCCATAAAGGATAGCTTCCAGTTCAACAACTCCAATATCAATCAGCTTCAACAGGAGAACTGTATCAGTTTTAAGAATTCATTGGCAATTCTTCTCTAGGTTTCTATGCTACCTACTTTATAGCCAGTATTTATGGGGTTCCAACAAGGGAGTTGGAGAAATGTCAGTAAGTCTCTGGTATCAGGGAAATCAATTAGTTTAATGAAAGAATAGATTGACCTGCACTGAATTTCTTCTAATATAATCTTGACAAAACTCGGAGGATTTTTACTCTTAGTCTGAAATATGAATTATCTTGACAAGACCTGAAGCAAATTGCTTTTGAAAACATCACCAGTACCTATGAGAGAGCCTGATGTTATTGCTTATTCAAGGATTGTTTAGGTACTTGGGCTGCTGCTCTGTATATGAAAAGTAAGAGCAAGATGGTTAAGTGCACTTCTCAGATATGGCTATGAGCAGAAGAAAGGGGGTCACATATACATGGCCAGGAATGGTGAGACAACCAGGGCATCCTCGCTACAGATTTGGTTCTAAAAGCCTTCAGGGTTTCCCACAATACAGTTTGCAGACTGGAAAATTTGGGCTCCATGCTCAGACACATGAGATACTACTGTAAAATTAGATGTTGTTGGTCTTTTCAAGTGCACTAATCTGTACGTGTAGTCAGTTTTAGTTAGGCTTTACCCTTTCTTTGGAGTCAGGCCCACTAGTTCATGCTTGCATGGAACTTGAATTATCCCCGACTCCCCACCTTGTAATTAGTTTTACTCTTATTCATGAGGATTTGCCCCCTAGCTCACCTTTCAAACAAAAATCCTCATCCGCTCAACATCAAGGAAACCTACTTCAAGTGGTGAAGTATGTAGTACCTTATACCACAGTCTAGGGTTCAATTCTTCTTGTTACCAAATTATGGTCTTATTTAGATTTTTCCTGGCTCTGCCCACGTGCAGAGATATTGATGAGACTGATGAGGAGAATGCGATAATAAACGGCATTAGCGAGGAGCATGGAGATGGGGTTTATCAGGATGAAGTTATCTTCTTCTTTTTTTATATTTATTTTTTTAAAGAAATTAAAGAAAATACTTTATTGATTACGGAAAACAAGGAGAAAGAAACAGCAACGAAAGGCACAGACATGTTTTTCTAAAAAGAAACAAGCCAATACGGCCACAGCAGGCACATGGAGAATAAACTCTACACCCAAGAACTCCGTCCAGCTAGCCATGAAATCCTAAAAGAGAACTTCCCAAAAGTTCGTAGCTGCTTTTCCCCGACTAGAGATTTCTCAAGCTCCAAGTTTGCAGGAGCTCAATGAGAACAGGGAAACCAAAATAAAAAAATAAACCCAAATTCAGTAAAAAACTAAAATAAAATGAGGAAGTGGTAGGGGTAGGGGTAGGGGTAGGGGAAGTCTGCCCCATCTTGTTTATACATAATGAAACAAAAACTCGACACTATGTAAATTATCAATGGTGAGGATTTTGCCTAAATACCATCCCAGCAAAAAAAAACTACCTTGGACGATAACTTGGAATCATATGTATTTTTTTCAACAAAAGAAAAAAGGTTTCTTTTTTTGCTAAATTTAATTAGTGGCACATGCAATACCCCACAAACCACAAATGCCAGGTGCCAGGTAAGCCAAGAGTAAATGAACTCTGGATGGGTAGCCCATTGCATGACTGGGGGATTGATCTCAAAATAAATAAGGTTGTGTATCTGTGAAGTTGACAGAGCTTTATAGCAATATCTTATTGTGAAAACACCATTGCCACACTTCACCCAAATTTTCCTGTCCCCTTCCTTGGATTAAGATGGAAGCTAGCACCTTGCCCAAGAATGATTTCCCAACATCCACTTTGGGATCATTTATATTCACATGGAGCCAAAATTCAACAAAATATGTGCATGATCAAAATGCATAAATTCTGGGACAAATGAAATTAATGTTTGTTAGGTAAGGTAAAGGAAGGAATATGTTTCCTTTAAAGATTACCTAAGCAGCCAACTGTCTTTCCCAAACCTCACCTTACCATAGATCCCAACTCTAAACCTTACTCCCCTACCAAATTCTCCTGCACTTTGATTACAACCCTCCAGACCTGACATCCAAAACTTTCAACTACTTCCATATTGCTCCGCCCAATTGCTACTCCAAAGACCTTAGTTGTCCAACCCTTACCTGCATAACAATTTCCCCAAAAGAGCCTCATTAATCCTGGCTAGCCTTTTGACCCCAAAACCCCTTCATCTTTACTCAAATGTGAGACTCTTCTACAACAAATTCCATGCTTTTGATGCATTAGTCATTAATGAGTTAATGATTAAATTTTTAAAGAGCTGACATGAGATTGCTCCATAAAAGACTACACTTTTAATGCATTGGTTCTGAATATCTTTAGTAATCTTTAGTTTTCAATTAGCGGCAGCCAGGGTTAGTGTTTTTAATGGGGTGCGCTTCGCACTTTTGGTTATTTTCTGACCATAGGAAGCTTTGTAACTAGCGAACAGTTGTATAAGACCACTCAAGAAGCCTTTACTGCCACTCAGTACCACAAAAATAATCTTGACATATTAGATGGGTTAAATGGATGGACCCTCTTTCAGTCATATAGTAGGCAGTCTTTCCTACTTTGAAGCACTTTTTGTATTGACCACATCTTCTCCGGGAACAAAAGGAAGAGGATAAAGGGTACCTTTGCATTCTGACCATAGGAAGCTTTGTAACTAGCCAACAGTTGTATAAGACCACTCAAGAAGCCTTTACAGCCACTCAGTACCACAAAAATAATCTTGACATATTAGATGGGTTAAATGGATGGACCCTCTTTCAGTCATATAGTAGGCAGTATTTTCTACTTTGAAGCACTTTTTGTATTGACCACATCTTCTCCGGGAACAAAAGGAAGAGGATAAAGGGTACCTCTGCATTGACCTTATACCAAAGCGTGAAGAAGTAAAGAGACACCACAGACATGGAGGAAATGACATTATTTCAAGAAGCCGTACACATGGTAAAACAGTCGATAAAGGTATGATGTCTACGAATATGTCAGCGATTAGAAAGTCATCAGATAGACGGTCCAACCAAAGATGGCTACATTAGAGAGGATACTAGTTCAAAATTTCTTCCGAAATAGAATTTTTCTACCTTGGTTCCACAAATATATGCAGCAGGGAAGGAGAAGAAACGATCACATTTAAGAGCAAGGAAAAATGATTTAACTGAGAAAAGATTGGCAGTTTCTCCAGAACACTTTGAAATTTACTAAAAAGGGCATCCCTTATCCGAGTAATATGGTAATTCAAGCTACCATTTTAGCTTTAAGAAGCATCCACATTCTAGAGCAAGTAAAATATCTTAACTGAGAAGATTATCACAGCTCCAATACATCTTAAAATTTGCAGAAAAGGATGTCCCAAATTTACTTATTATTAAAATAGTTATTACTAAACCAGTGAGCCACCACATAATCTTAAAGATTTCTTCGAAGCCCAAAGATCCCGAAAATATCACCATTGGCCTCAACCATGAAAGCCTTATAATCCCGCACAGAGAATGGCCCTTAATGCTGCCTTGGGGAAAAAAGTATTTACATCACATATATTGCCAAAACTTCACAGCAACTCCATTTCATTCTTAAACCTAACGCCTTTATGTAACTTCTAACAAAGGATGGATATTCCAAACGATCAACTAACGGTCAATCACAACCTTGAATTAGACAGATCCAGGTAATGATCCACCTTCGTTTCTCAGTAAATGGTCGTTAAGAAAGCCTCATAATCTGAACAATCCAAGCATACAAGAAGGAATAGGACTACAGCCACCGTCACTTTTATGTGAGTGCTAGTCCGACAAAACTCATAATGCAGTCTCAGTGTTAATCCTACAAAATAGAATAGCCCCAACTAGCTTTAATGATTATAGGAAACTAGAATCTAAAGAAAAATTCAGTTGCCCTCCCATAGCCCATGAACCTATCACCCATTGATTTATGCATCTTTTGTGTTGGTAGAGGATTATGTGTGTGGATGGACGCTGTGATTCATTCTCTCACTTAATTGTATTTTTGAAAATGAAGAAGCAAGTGTACATTTAGCCTCACTACAAGTAAAGTCTACGAGACTACGATCATCGGGATTAGAATTAGATTTCATATTGGTACTTGCGCAAACATAAGGCATATGAAGAGCTTTGTAGAGAGAGAGAGAGAAAGAGAGAAAGAGAGAGAGAGAGAGAGAGAGAGTGAGAGAGAGGATAAAAGCAAGCAAGAACAGGCATGACTTTGCCCTGATCTTTGAAATACCTCGCATCTGCTTCTACATATACATTATTAAACACATATGAAGTATTTAATAAACATTACCTGATATAACGTCATCTGCATACTCACATTCAATTTTTCCGTGAGCCATTGCACCAACCTGAATGCATACTTCTAGTTATCAAGCAAGTCGACTATTTATGTGTAGACTATCTCAGATTGAAAACGTAAACAAAACCAAGAAAAGACGTTCGACTCAAACCTTAAAAACATACCACAAAAACTAGGTTAGTGTCATCATTAACTGCACCAACATAGTCCTTCAAGCGGACCACCTTTTGTGCGCTGTGGGAGAGACCTGAAGAACAAAACAATCTTGCATGACACATTTGATACAGAAGCAGTATTAAATATTTCTCTAGTACCAAAGACACACCTATTTTGAAAGAGTTGACAGGTAAATGCTGAGTCACAGGGTTCTCAATCAAGCGCAAAAGCTTTTCACGCCTGCCCTTGGCTTTAATACTAAGTTTTTGTAATAGCTCTACTGCATTGTCAACAATAAAGAGAAATATAATTGAACCCAGAGGCAAAAAAACAAACATGAAAAGAGTAATAAATTGCACAAAAAAGGGGAAATAACTCACGCATCATAGAACAAAAACTCCGAAATGTTCTTGGTATGCGAGTCCGTGGTTGGATTTTAATAAGCACACCTTTCTCGGTTCTTACATATATGCCTTGTACTCTACCAGCCTTATATATTGTGCTATCCATAATTTCGAGAAGAGCCTGAATATATTAAGTATTTAGAACCAAGATTTTTTGTCCAAAATTAAACATTCAGCAGCTGCAAATAATTGGAAAGAACAAGATAATGCAGTTCAAAATTTAGTGGTACACTGGTACGGTAAAAACACTCACATTGTGAATAATGTCAGGCCTGTAATTGTAAGGATTCATCTTCTTTCTTCGCAGAAAATTCGCATGATCATCTGATGTTAAAATCTGGTAAGTCTGTGACAATGTAGTAGAGATGAATTAGAAACATAAACAAGCTACAAGCTATGACAAGATAAGCACAAGAGAGGCATACGTCAATGACAGAACGAGAAATTCAAAATATAAACTGTACCTTTCCCACGTAAGCAGGTACCAAAGAAGCCTTCTCAAAAATAAATATGATCCCAGGTTGTTTGCTTGATTGCAAAGGTACTACTGGAATCCCAGGAAGATCGTAGATAGCCTCTTTGATTTCAGTATCATCCTTTGTTGGTGTTGATATCCTTTTTTCTTCCTTTTCATCTCCTACTTCTGTGATGTCTTCCAGCAAACTAGATTCTGCGTTTTGAATGGAAGAATCTACTAGGATACCAGGAAGATCGTGCACAACTTCTTTGATTTTCATTTCAACCCCCTTAGGTAACTCTGACTCTTTCTCTCGCCTTTCCTCTTCTTCTTTTCTAAACTCTTCTTGTCCTATATTTGTCAAGTTATCCCTTTTCACCGAGCAAGGCCGAAGAACTTCTCTCTTTTGCTAACTCTTTCCAACTCTGACACAAGACCAAAAAATGAGTAGGGTGATACATTTGGTGTTCTTTACGGTAGTTGACTATGTATGTAAGCAATGAAATATGAACATATTTTTTTTCATTACACTAATCTCACCTTAGGCCTTAGTTATCAAAATATACAAGAAACATATGTTTTTAGTGTAAACTACATTACCCAACTTTTTGACTGTTTTGATCATATATGATCACTACCAACTTTTGGGATTTTTTTTTCCATGCTCAAACTTACCATGAAATCAGCCCATTTAGCAAAGCTTAAGTCAAGAGAAACTTCATCTAAGTCATCAAACAAAACTCAATTAACATCCACAAATCTCAGATAACCCCATTACCTTAAACTCAAAAACAGCTTAGTAACACCTAAAACAAAATTAACAAATACCCCCACTAACAAAAACACGATAGAAATCACAAAGGAACGAGGAACATTAAATTAGGTTTGTAACCATAATTAAGCTCAAATTACTAATGAAGAAAACCCTAATTTACATAACAATTTGGACGAAATTGGAACTCACGTTAGTTATTGCAGATTGCCGAAGATGGTTGAGAGAGAGAGACCCATAGTTCTACTAGGGTGAAGATGAGAGTGGCGGGAGTGCCAGTCCTCAAACTGTTTGCAAAAACTCCAACAGTACCTGGAGCTGCTACTCAAGATTTCAAGCTCCACGTCAACAAAACCTAACCTTTAATAGTTACTGCCTTTCCGGAAGGTTTACGTTAGCCAACCGAGAAAGCAAACCGAACTAGATCTGACCAATTCGGTTTTGGTTTCAAAATAAAAAAAACCGGTTTCTGCTTCTGCTTCTGCTTCTCAAGTCTGCAATTTTGTAATGATAATATAATTTTTCATTGGTACTCCGACCCACGATCCGTACATTGTTCAACTCATAAAGATGTTACTTGGATAATCACCAATCCGAATAATTATCTAACAATTTGCATAAGAACAAAACAGTCATAAAAATCGGATGAAAAATCAGTGAGGACTCAGGACATGCTGAGACTATAAGAAAATCAGTGATCTAGAATGACAGTTAGGTTCTTGTAAATCAAATTCATAAGAGATAACATTAGATTTGTTGATAAATTCCACATCCTTGAGTTGAAAAGTAATAAAGAAACAAAGAAAGATAAAATAAAATTATCGGAAGAGAAGTTTTGACTTTTGAATTATTGTCTCTTTTTTTGTTGAAGTGTTGGACTCCCAATCCGATAGGATTCTTAATATTCAAGACGGGAAAATTTTAGGCGTTAAAGTAACTGTAGAGAGAATATTGAAGAGTTACAACACTTGAGAGAGGAAAAACTCTTTAAGAAAGACAAACCAAGTACACGTGTCACATTATTATTGGACGGATGGACCACCAAAAAGAGGGACGACAAACCGCAAACACTATTGCGGCAATCGGCTTAATAGTATAGTATAGATAGATAGATACTAAAATAAAGATAAAGTATGCAACAAAATCAAATTTTGCTAAATAAAACTATAATTTTCATTAAACTTTTTAAACTTATTACATCGAAAGATTATATCATCCAAAAACACGAAAAATAAGAAGGGAGTAAAACTCAAACCAAATTATATATAGGATCAATGATCAACATCAATAACCATTTTTATTAACGGATTGTTCTGACTAAACTGTAGACGGCAGTGGAAAAGTTGGAGGCGCTCCAATATTGGTCTTTGGTTGATCGGGCTTTAAAATACAACAGCCATTCGCACCATTGGCATCCACTAATGATGCATTAAAGCTTGTTAGGCTCTCAAGAAAGATAAACATACTCCATGATTCTTTCCTCTGATAGCAACTACGTTTTGCAGACATCTCTGAAATCCTATGTTACAGATTGGACGCAATAAACTTAGTTTTTAGTAGAGAAAATCATGATTTTATTATGATATTTGTATTCTTACCTCATACGAATGCTTTAAATAAAAGGGGAAAGTTAAAATAAAGAAAGATAGACATCAGAATCCTCACAACATTGAATAGACAGATTGTGTCTGATCTTGAATTTTAGTGAGATATCATTTACACATAGCTTCCGTGCTCTAACCATATAATTAGATGTCAGAAAGATTGATAAATGATGAGATGACCTACTTTATAGGATCTAGAGTAGAAATGCATGAATGTGTATTTGAAATTATAGGCACCCAATAAAGGCAAGGCCCAACGCACATGCTCAGGCTTGTGGACTACAATTGAGGCCCAAGGAGCGAAAAATGGCATATGCGACTCCCCACCAGATAATATCATGTGACACGTCACACATATATTAGAATCGAGCATGGAAGCCCAATAAATAGAAGAAATCCTGTAATAAATTTGGCAACACTTTTCATGTAAATTGGTCATTCCCATCTTTTTGTATGAATTTATAATAATCAAGTGAATAATATAATCCATCAGTTTGAGAATATTTTGGCCTGTATACACACAATACACTCATAATTTTTTAAGATTATAGAATTCGCACAAACGACGACAATTACTTCACCAACGATACCATATTATAAACCAAAAGGATACATATACAAGATGACTACATTGAGATGTGATAAGTACATATATAATGTTGGAGATCCACAAATTTTTTTCTTTCAAACATGCTTATATTACAAAAATCAACTACAAGAATAAAGTGTTTACCAAAGTAGTGAGCTACTCTGGCATAGTAGTACAATCATGCAACAGTTCTTCAATTCTCCCATAAGTTGCAAACTCATTTGCCAAAAAATTATACATACGCGGAATAAAAACAAAAAAGAGAAGAAATAAAAACATCTGAAGTTGTTGGGCACGAATCTAAAAAGACTACGGTATCCCATGAAATGTTTGTAACAGATCTTTGAAGGTACTCCACTACTTGTTTACTATCAGCTGCAACCAACACTCTTACCCATCAATCCTTGACTGAACTAGGCTGAGGGTTGAGGGCCCAGTGGATAACCCCTATGTCAAAAGTTCATACTTAAAGAAAACCATATACTCAATTTCTATGAAAAATCACAATATTGATCTCGAAAAATAAGGGGGGGGGGGGGGTGCTTCTAAGTTTTGCATGTGATGGGAGGTAGGGCTAAGCAAAAAATTGAAGAAACCAAGAAACTAAACTAAATCGAACCATATTAAGTAAAACAATTCAGTTTCTAGGAGTTTCGGTTTGGTTTCGGTTCCTATGCTTCAAAAACCACAAGAAATCGAGCCATGAAAAATCTCTTTATTTTACAGAGAAACATCTTGTTATTACTCAAAATACCCCCTCTTTCATCTTTCTTTCTCTCCGAGTGTCACCAAATTCCACAGCCATATCAGCATCTTTCTAAAACACTCATCTCTTTAAAATTTTATTTCCTTCTCCCTCTCTAGATCTTTAAGAACATCTCTACTAACAAGATGTTTCTCTGTAAAATAATCCATCATTCTCAAAATAATCCATCATTATCTCTCTCTCTCTCTAAATTGACCACTAAGAAGATCATCGATCATCCAATATAGAGATTTATCAACAAAGAAGATCTATGCAATTCTCTTATAAATCCCTTACATCATCAACCATCCAATACAGAGATTTATCAATAAACCCTAATTTTGCATTTTTAGCAATGGTCAGAAACAGGGTTTGGGTATTTGGTCGTGTTTTTGCTCAAGTTATCAAATATAATTGCACGTGGTTTGGAGTTTGCGATGGGGGTTTCATGGAGTTATAATAAGGATTTGCCTTTGATTTAGTTTTACCAGTTTGGTTTTGGTTTTACCCTCTCTCTTTTTTCGATTGTAAATTTAGGAATCGAATTTGTCAGTTTCAAGACCGTTTCTGGTACAAAATCGAACCAAACCGACCCATGCTTAGCCCTAATGGAAGGTGTTGCCTAGCAAAAGATGATGCCATCATTAAGAACCAGCACCAGCCAAACAAATACTCATTTGGCTTACATGAATCTGATTGCCAGTCCCCACCGCTTATTGATATACTAGTGTAGTTATTCACGCACGTGCTCCAAGCTTGGTTTTTAAGCACCAAAATTTACAACCTTTTAGACAATACTAGATTTGAGTAAAAATTGTTGTTGAGCATTAGAAATAATAGTCTAATGAAAAACCACTACTCCCACAATTAGGCCGAAAGTATCCAAATTGGATCGCTCTATCTTCACTACCTGGTTTTACCAAACTCATTACGTTATGTTATTGTCCCTGGTCTTAGCGTCCTCTACTATGTGGCCACACATAACTAAATAGAAACTAAAAACTTACGAAGAAACTCTCATTTTTCAAATCACTAACCCCACTACCCCCCCCCCCCTAAACTGACCTAGACCTAGAAGAAAACAAGTTATAAACCAAAAAAAAAACGCCAGCCAACCCAAATGAAAAAAACCTAACTGTACGGTCTTCTTCCCCGTTGAAGTCCCTTATTTTTTCCCAAAATTCTTTGGCATTAGCGCACACTGCCTCACACTTGACTCAACTCTTCACTCCGTTCTCCATTAAAGTGCTGTCGAGGTTAGTAATTATGTATTTCTCTTCTTTTCTTCGGTAATTTAAAGGGTGTAAATCATAAATTACTTTGTTAGTTTTTGTAATTTGTACAAAACTTTTCTCTCCTCTTCGTTAATGGTTTATTTCTCCATTGTTAAATGCTTAAGATGAATAATCCGATCCATTTTTAGTTTTACACTAACATTGATGACCATTCGTTAAAGTTAGGGATAGTTCATGGGGGAGAAGATAATGTTTATAGACTAACGCCAGGTATTATAGCGCCCATATAATGTATGGGAGAACTCCTAAAAATGTTAATCTATAGAAATAAATACTACTCTAGAAACGTTGAGAGAAAAGGCTTAAGCCAATTAATAGTACCTGTAAGTAGAATGTTGGAACACTAACGTCTATTAAATATTTAGGACAAATTTTATTCAGCGTTCATGACATCTGTCATCGCTATGTTCTGTAGCGTTATAGAGTCAGACATAATTCCTTAATATTTTGTTAGACTTTTTATTTTATTTTTAAATTATTGTTTATTTATAAGCTAAAGTTATTTTTTGTAATTGATACATGTACCTCGTAGAATGAAAGTAGCTAAACCTGCAGGCAGAGAGGGACGAGAGAGGCCTCCAGATCAAGTTGTGATAGTGTATCCTTCCCAACCTCGTCGTAAAGTTAAGAATAAAACACTTACCGTACCTCATAAGTCAAAGCGCAAAACGGGTGATATTGATAATGCCCCGTTACCACTAAATATGAAAAGACATAAAACTGGGGCCAAGAAGAAAATTCATGTTTCAAAGAAAGCGCCACGTGCAGATAAGAAGAATGCTTTGAAAGGCATTATTATAAAAGGTTCTACTAGAGGACCCAAGGACACCACACTACTCAATTCATTCCCCTCCCATCACGCCTACTGTTTATGGCATGAATTTATTATTAAATTATCTCATGCATTTTGTATGTAATTGTCCATCCAATTTCTGGAAGTGACCCTCACCACTAGGCACTACGGGGAAAAGCTACATGAATGAGCCCAAGAGGCTGAGTCTTAGGAGTTCAGGGACTTATTGACGAAGACAATGTTTGGGTTCAATAGGCTTGGATTCCTATGACAAACTTAACAAATCGGTTATCCAAACATTTATTGAGCATTAGCAAATGGAAACGACAACATTCTATTTTCATTTGCTGAGGTGGGCATTTCCCTTGACGATGTTGAGCAGATTAGCGGCTTACCGATAACTAGGAACATGGTAAAAAATGACATTGGAGAAATATATGTAGCCATGGGTCAGAAGCTAATAATTGAGATATTGGGATATAGTGATGAGTTGGAAGCTATAAAAGACATGACATTTGGAGACTGGGTTGAAGGGGAAAGAGTATGGCGATGAGAAATTTGTGAAGCAATCAGTTAGATCTTATATTCTCTTCGCTCTAGGTAAGTATTACTTCTCTAAATTATTTCTGCTTCTTGTACTTTGTATGCATATCTATTATCTTTTAAACTTTTAATCGGTAGTGACTGTTGCTTCTCCGATAAGTTAGGCATGCGTATAAGTATAAAATACATTAAATTACTCAGGGAGTTTAAATATTAAACACAATGCTTGGGGCGCTGCCGAGTTTGCTTATCTCTACCACAACATGAATCTTGCATCAATGGCCAATCTTAAGCAAGTTTGTGAATCTCTTACCTTGCTTGAGGTAAGTACTTTGGAAGATAAGATATTTATTTGTTATCTTGACGATTTCCAAAATAATTCCTAAAATATATTTTTGTTCTTTATATGCAAGAGTGGTTGTATGAGCATTTTCACTTAAGGATCAATCTTCCGTCACGTAATTCAAACTATAGGGAACCATGGCCACGTGTGTAGAGGTGGATATCTTCTAAGAGGACTGGTACCATCCAAAAGATGCGAGAAACGTTAGACGATCTCACGTTGGACGATGTATGTGTTAATTTGTTAATTATTACAATTCACATATGTTTTAAATGATACTTAGTTCTTTGTTTGGTTATATGTATATATTATTAACTTATATATATATATTTTATTTTTATTTTTTCCCAGGTGACTTGGGACCCCATAAGTTCAAGAACTTAGGGACACAGATAGGAAGGTGTACTTGATCTCCTTCCATACTGGCTTCTTGACTTGCTTTGAAATTGTGGTCATGTACAAACCTGACAAGTTTATTCGTCAGCTAAATATAATCCCCCTGTACCATGGAGTAGGTTGATCGGTAGTGGCCATTATAAGTCCAAGGTTGTGTACGATGTTGTGGAACACCAATTCATGAGTTGGTATAGTCATGTTTTATCTCTTGAAAGATGCAGTCTACCCATTTTAAGACCTTCAGACGCAACCAAGGGCTTCTTGGACTGGTACCTTGAACGGACTCATCCCCATATCGCAAATATGAATCATCGCACAACTGCACCTCCATCGATTCATGTTGAGGAAGGAGATAAAACTCTTCATGAGGAGTAATTGGAATCGATAAGACCTTGGTAATCTATATTTATTTTATTTTTTTAGGTATCTTTGTATTGTATTTAATTTTGCAAAAGGAAAGAAGATCTTACTTATAGTTAGTCTGTACGCTAGACATTTGGCGTCTTTATTTATTTGAAAACGGGCTTCGTACTACCTTAGATGATATAGGAAGCGCCAACATCTTTGTGACAGAGGTTCAGGATGTCAGAACTTAAAAGGTACAGTGACTGGATCGTTAATGCCAGACTTCTAGCACTAGTGATAATCTTTAAAGACTATTACCCAACATTTCTATAAACCTATACACTTGATGTCTGACGTTGGTATAATTTTCTTAATATAAATTGCAATATTTTATTTGCTTATATAATCTTCAGTTTTTCAATACACGGCGGTACAAGAACGATGAAGCTCTATCTATTGTGAAGGGTCTAGTTATTGCAATTCCTGGTCAGTTATCAAAACATTTGAGTTAGCAATTCATATAATTTATGATATATTACAAAGTACTAGACCTACCCGTAAAGCTGTAGGCTAAGACCAAGATGAAAATGACGGACTAGAATGTTCGGAAGAACAACTTGGTAAGTATTAATGTTCTATATTTAAGTGGTTGGTATTATTTATTTAGGTTTTAAAATTTTTGAGTATTGAGAGTTTTTATTTGTATGTTTGCTAGGGAATGTATACTTAGAATATTTCCTGGTGTTTTTTAAGGAACACATTATTCAACATACAATAGATACGTTCAAAGACGGTAATTACGGGTACCGAGTAATAGCTAAAAACACAGGAGACCATGAGGCCGTTTGGCCTAGGATCAGAACCCTTCTTGCATATGAACTAAAGAACCCACAATTTTGGGGAAATATGTTTGGTTTAACATATGATAATAAAAGTCAAACAACAATGAACATGTGCACTAACCTCCACCAATTTTTCTCTCCAACCGTTAGTAAAGATCATTGGTTAACCTTGCCTTCAATGGGCCACCTAGTAGCCCAATATAACCGCGATGTATTCGCAATATTATCCAAAGACCTTATTCTGACATTTTTGCTATTGGGGAGTTTTAATGGTGTGTCTAAAAAAGAGTTGGATATTTATGCTATTGGGAGTGTTGATGCCCAAGATCTATCCAGTTGCGAGATGATACATCTTTGCCCCCAATTATAAATACTTGGCACTGGTGTAGAGATCAAGTAATATCAGAGTATTCAGATAGGTTTAAAAGCATAATAGATGATTTTATGCGACTCATGCAGGAGAGTGGCTTGAAGTTGACTACTTGGGAGGGCACTAAGAGGGAGGTTAGTGTGATGGGTGTAGTGAACGTGTGTAACTTATTTTTAAACCCTGCAGAGGGTGATGGCCATGCACCTAAAGTTTTTTCAGATACGGCTGACATAGCACATGATAGTCCCCAGCCGAATCAATTCAAACAACAGATACTACAGCTTCAGCAGTCGACATTGTGGATACGGTGGAGACAATACTAAAGGTCGTCGATGACACCATTGGAAGTTGAACATAATAGATTGGGTACTTTGGATTATTTTTTTAGAGTTTTTGGGAATGTCGCTATCGTTGCAATATTGATATTGACCACGACATTAACATATTTTGGTTACATATTACTTATAAACTTTGTTTTGTGCCATTTATAATATTTTTCATGTTGGTCTTGACATAGGTATTACAATTTAATGCTCTATTATGTCAACTCTATTTTGGTCATGCAATTCAATGCTCTACCATGTCAACTATATTTTGGTCATTCAATTTCAATGCTTTACCATGTCAATGCTAATAATAAAGCGATAGTGTCAAAGTTAGTAAAATGGTGTGCAACGTTCAAATAAGACTGTTATCCATGCCTTCCAAGCGTTGAAGTTGCTATAGGAAGTGGCAAAATAATTTTGTGACCTGCAGCACTAACGTTAGATGGGTGGCGTTGGCAAGTGTTTTAAGTCGCTTGCCCAACTACGTCCTTAGTTAGAAGCGGACACCTCCTTATTAGCGTTGAATAACTAAAACACTATTATTATAGAATTCAGGTGGCAACAACCTTAAATAATCCTTCATAATATTGGGGAAGTAGGTTAACACGTTCTCATTGATAAAGTAATAAAGAGACTACTAACATGTAAAAAACAATAAAAACCAACTTAATTAATTATTGAAATGAGCTACATCTTCTGAAACCACATAACGTCATGAAAGTACAAACACTAAAACTATATTTTTAAAATAGGCATGAGGACTAGTTTAGGTTCATCCTTATTCGTTTTGTCTCACATTTCGTCCTCTGATGCCCAAGATAGATTAGGGGCTTGCAAACTCCTTAGGTCTTCAACCGGCGTAGGTCCTTAATTCTAGTCCATTTGAGGCTTATACTTGTTACTTCCTTCTAAGCCTGATTTATGACTCTTTGAAGATCGGGCTCTTTATTACTCGACCAAATAATAACCCTCCTATTTAAAATACGTGTGAATCTTATATTTTTTAAGTTTAAAATACTAACCTTCCATTTGCCCTACAAGTGAGTTCCACTCCATCTGTAACAAACGACACCATGGATCGAAGGGGAATATAGTGTATTGCAAATTCTTCACTATAACTTTCTCATCAGGTCGGCGATGACTCTTAGCTTTGTAATATCGATACAAAGTAGTTGTTGTAATGGCCTAATTTCGTAAACTCGAAGTGGCCTGGAATTAGCTCTTACACCAATATACCCATAACAAAATCTAATTGAAAACTAGAAATGACATAGGTGTTTAGCGTGAAAAATCTATGAATAGGTTAAAAAACTACGACCTTGGGTTGAAGATTTTTGTAATAGTGACATTTATTGTTTGAGGCTGATATCTAATTACAAGTAATTTTTAGACTTAGAAATGTTTAATCTTGTGAATAAGAAGTTTGAAGTTTTGGAGAATCAAGAAAATATAATTTTCCTGTTGATTTCTCCTATAATCTTCTAGTTCTTGTCTCTTCTGGAACTCTTTCTTTATATAGGCCTTTCCCGCAGTTCTTCATCGTGCTGAAGCACGTTCTCTGAATAATGTGGTTAGTGGTGTTTAACTAAGTAACTGCTGAGATCGAGAGAGAAAAATGGCTTTAACTTGTTCAAGTTTTTCGGTTTGAGCTCGACCCACATTTCTTGTCAGTTCGTGGAGTATGTGGCAATGTTAATTGGTGAAGTCGTGTGGAGAATGTATGAGTTTAACATGGAGGTAGTTTGAACTGGAGACAAATAGATTTAAGTAAGATTGAGGGGTAGGCCCCTACAATCGCCCCCTCATAACTGAAGTCACGAGAGGCTTGGGTTGAGAAAGAATTTTTGAGATATGGGTTAGATATTTGAATAAGGAAGGAAGTAATGATAGTGTTTGACTGTATAAAGATGCGCGTGTTAAGGGGGAAGTACGTGCATTTATTATTGATGAAACTATTAATGTATATGAGGATTAGAATTTAAAGAGTCTCTTCGTATTGAATGGTAATGCTTGGGAAAACGTACCTACATAATAAATGTAGGATTATATAAATAGTACATGTACCGAGGTTATTGGCTAAGTACGCTTATTCTGATACAAAATCTTCTGCAAGTGTTGAAGATGGTGAAAAATTGCAAGATGGTTTTTGAAGAGAGAATCACTTCTGAAATGCAGAGGTTGAAGTTGAAGTTTTTCAAAGATCAGTCCTTAGAGAATTCGACTCTTGTTCATGTTCCTCCAACTTATCAAGGAATGTCAGAAACTGAAGCGGCTGAAGCTGAGGATGATTTTTACTGTAAATTGAGGTTTTACCACGTTGTCCTGACAAGCGAGCAACGTTGGGTTTGTCTCCGCATCCTTGCGGAAGATAAGGTTGGGGTGATAAATGTAGGGATCAACGTAACTGTGGTAGATTCTAAGGTCGGGCCCTTTCCTTCTCTACCAACTCTGAGGGGTTGATGATTATAAGGGAGGCGGTGATGGTAGTGGAGGAGGAAGATGGAGAATGGAAGTCTGCTTCTGTATTTCCATCACTACTTTACATTGTGAAGGCCTTCACTTTGTAGGGTTGGTTCAAGCATGGAGTCTCTTGTTCCCATAGTTTTCATTTAAATTTCATCTAGACTTCGACCAAACTCATAAGAGGGAGGATATTCATTATTTTCAATGTCTGCTTTGCATCAGGGTGACAAATTATTGAAGTAGGACGAACTGAAGGATTTGAAGCTTTGGAGTGCCTAAAAGGCTTGTTAGCTGTAGAAGTACTGAAAAACTTGTTATCTGTAAAGTACTTGAAGCTGAGTATTGGGCAGAACTTCATCTGTAAAGTACCTGGACCTGTGTAGGTCGAACGTGAGGAGTGTTGTATAAGATAAAATTACTTCCTTTAGTTGATTATGAGGAGTTCCCCTGTAAGTGAGAAATTAAACTCTGGTGTGTCGGTTAAGTATGAGAGTAGAACGTCTAAAAGTAAGGAAGAAAAAGGTGTCGATCAATTTCCAGGTTTCCCTGGAAGATTGGTATCCTATCCTCCTCACTCTGATGCATTCAAAAAGTTTTATAAAGACAAGGCTTCTATAAGAGGTAGATGGGGTAATTTTATAGATTATGCCGGTATGCAATTTAGGGGTTGCACTGTAGCAACGGGAGATGAATATTTTTATCTATTGGCTGATTTGGCAAAGGAGAAAAGGGATAGGGGTATAGAGGAATCGATCTCTATTGAGTATTTTGATTAGAATGTTCAGACTGAGCTGTCAGAGTATTTTTTGCATTACCTATCTTAATTGGTGTAAGGGTTGAGTCTTCCCCTTAGCAATCTTGCAAAAAGGATTATGAATCTCATAGGAGCATGTCCCATTCAGGTGAATGGGAACATGTGGGAGGTGATAAGTATCTATGAAACTTTGAATATATAATGGGAAGGAGATGGGAGAAGGAGGAGGATAACCTTTGAAGATGTATTGCAGTTTTATGGTATAAAAAAACTATTCTGCAAGTGGAGGGCATATTTCTGTGCGAGTGCAACTCGACCTCGCTTCTTCGATCTGAACTCGGCAGGTCAACCGTGGAATGATAATGTGATATGGGTAAAAGGTGACTGCCTTCAGAGAGATGATGAAGAACCCATGAAACTTCTCTTTAGAACTGTAAAATAAAGTAAGTATAACCACAAAAAATAGATAAGATTTGATAATTAAATTTGTATGACAATAAAATGCTCGCTGATGTTAATCTTGTGTATTTCATAGGTCCTAAATCATGGGTTAAGAGGAAATAATCATTGTTGGATACAGTTGCTCAAGAGGAGACAGAGCTCGAGGTTGTACTAGAAGATCTTGGCATTAGTATAAAAAAGCGTGTTAACAGTCGAGTTGATAAAGTTCTGAAATCTCAGTCGATAAGGCTAATGACGAGTGCCGACGATAACAAGAAGAAGGGGACTGATGGGGAAAGGCTAGTGAACTTGCCTAAGGCCTCTAGAGTAGAAGGCATAGGATTACCTGAGTCTGTTAGGTCAAGAAAACTAGCTCGAACGTTCCCTAAAAGGAAAATGTTGAAGTGTCCTTCGACTTCTGGGACCATGGGAAGTGGCGAGGCCGGGAAAAAAAGGAGAAGGGTTAAGCCTGAAGCGTTGGGGGTGAAGGTCGTAGAAGATCGACCTGTGATGGTAGATGATTGGAAAGAGGTGGAGGAAAAAGCTAGGTTGGTAGCTCTCCACGGGGAGGAAGAGATGAGCAGAATGGTATGTTCATAAGCTCGAATACGTTTTATGGTAGATTTTGTATTATGATTCGAGCTAATCGATAAGGTTAATTCTTTTTTTTATTTTTGCAGGCTGTTCGGCTGATAAAGGGAATATGCCTCTAGATTGAGGAGGAGAGGGCCTAGCTGAAGAGGAAGAAGGTCAAGCTTGAAAGAAACGTAGCTCGATTAAAATCTCATTTGAGCAAGGAGGGGTGGCGGCTGGAGGCCTTGAAGGCTTTCCAAGTAGTAGAGATCAATAAGCTTCAGGCGGAGGCGAGAGTGGATTTAGAGAATACGGTAGCTGAGCGTGACAAGCTCGGGCATCACCTTATCTTCAAAGGGTGTTCTGAAGATGAGGTGGATGCCATTAGGGCTGACACCTATGTGGAGGAGGATGAGGGTGAAGAGACTGAAGATGTTACTGCTGGCGTAGTGGATGGGCTGGTTGGTGTGTCTCCCCAGACGGTGAGAGACAACCAAGGGGATGACAATGAACGCCCAAAGTTGGAGAATGAGAATGTAGGATAGTGTGATAAAACTGTGATTGTATGAATATTTGAGAATGTTTGTGAACTATGGATATATTTTGGATAAAATTTTGTAGGCTAAATTTCTTTCGTAAACCTTGCTGTAGGAACTTAAGGTCATACACCTCAGAATAAACGATTTAGAGGTTGAGCTTGCTATGGAGAGAGAGACCTCAACGTCCCTGTTGTCTTCACAAGTGGAGTTACAGGTTAGAATAGAGCAAGAAATATTTTATTTGTATGCTTCATTAATATAGAGGTACAAAGTAATAGATTATGTGCAGAGACGGACCAAAAACTTGTTACCTATTTAGGTGCAAACGACACTGGAATGGTACGTATAAAAGATGTTAGTCTTTGGCAAACATAAATATAGAGAATGTGTACCTTAGACTTGAAAGTATATGTTATGGTGCATTCATCCGAGATTGTACTTCGACCTCAAGTTCAGAAGTAGTTTTACACACTAGATGTCAAAAAATAGATATCTTGTTAGAAGCGAGTCATATGTAGTGATTGAGTATTCTAAATCGAACTTGATATAATATAACTGCTATGTGCAGATTGAATTAGAGTCAGCTCGCTTACGCGAAGATGATGTTCGTCAATGTAACCAAGTATTTGTAGAGGAGTTTAATAGGATGCGAGAGGCGAATGAAGATAGAGAAGATAAACATGTGAAGGTGTACTTTAAGTTTGTTGAGGCAACATAAACTGCTGTCGACCTGACTCGGTAGATCGAGGTGAAGGATGCCAAAATTGAGAAAGGGCATAAAGAGCTCAAGGAGTTAAAAAAACATGCAGCGAAACTCAAAAGCTAGAACAATGCATTGGTGGTAAAAGACAGGGAAGCTGACATGGCTCGTTTCCATATGCATGCTCTAGAAAGATCGAAGGAAGGTTTAAATCGGTTGATGGTTGGTTTGAGAAATGATCTGGCCATGAAAACTCATAACCAAGTATAAATTCGATCTGATCTGGCGAATAGCAGGAGCCAGCTGGGGCGATTGAAGAATAAATTAGCTGATAAAGATAACGAGCTAAAGGGAGCTCGATATGATCTATCTGCATCTGAAGTTGCAGCCTAACAATTGACTACAGCTTTCTCTGTAAAAGATATGGAGTTTAGGATGGTACAACACAAGTATAATGAGTTGAATGAGAGAGTGGCTTAATTGAAAACCGATCTGGTACAGGCCAATTCACGTGTCAAAAGTATTGAGGCTGGCAAGCGCTCGAAGAAGAATAAAAATAATGCTAGAGTTCCTCTTATTCATGGTAATGTCGTTAGTCTGTCAGCTCAAATAAGAGAATTGGAGGGGAATGTTACTCAAATTTAATGGCATGTGCATAAAGGAGTTAAGCAATTACGGGAGCATCCAATAAAGTTGGACGCTGCTCTTATCAGGAAAAAAGGGTTAGAGCATGTTATCAGAGGGAAGGAGATTATAATAAAGGATATAGATGAATTGTTAAAGATAATTCCTGAAGTAGAGGGACTGAACAAGGAGACCGAGATACTTCATGCTTAGGTGGTTGATTTGGAGGTGATTAATTGAGCTGAGTCAGCTAAAGTGGATGAAAAATTGGTAGAGAACATTGCTTTTACAGATCTAAAAAGAGAACTGGCGAGTCAGAAAACATGATACAAAAGGTTAGAAGATCGCCTTCAAAGGTCGAGGATGGTGTTTTCTCACTCAGTTGTAACTCGGGCCTGACATTCAAAATTGCTAAAGTCGGTGATTGCTTATTTTGTAGAAGAGGTAAAAGGACTTGAGTTAGAGAGAGATACCTTGTTTGACTGTGTGTCAGCAAAGGGATGTATCTACAAGGTTGATATAGATTGAGGAGATTGCATGAGTTCCATGGGGACGGATCTAGGCCCTCGATCTGCTGAATTGATAGAGCAGGGCAAGATTGTTGTGATTGCACAAGCTTGAGATTTTATGGCTAGTCGACTTCCTGTTGTAGGGGAAATCGTAGTTGACATCCCAATAGTAGAACAAAATCCACTGTAGTGGTTGTGTATAAACCTAAAAAGAAATAATATGTTGTAGACATGTTGAGAGATGAAAGCTAGTTTTACCTTTGCTTTATCGCATGTCTGGTTGAGTTCTTCTATCGAAAACTAGTATCACCTTCATTTTAATCTTGGAGTTGAGTTAAGTCAGTCAAGCAGGCATAACTTGAATTTAACTGGTAGAATGTTGCAGACATATTGAAAGAGATAAAAGCTAGTTTTACCTTTTCCTTATCTTATGTCTGGTAGAGTCCTTTGATTAAAAACAAGTGCTACATTGTTTTAACCGCAGATGATTTAGTTGAATCAGCCAAACCAAGTATATTCTTTATTTAACTGATATAATGTCGCAAACATATTGAAAGAGATGAAAGCTAGTTTTACCTTTGCCTTATCTTATGTCTGGTAGAGTCCTTTGATTAAAAACAAATGCTACCTTGTTCTAACCGCAGAGGATTTATTAGAATCAGCCAAACCATGTGTATTCCTGATTTAACTGATATGATGTCGCAAACATATTGAAAGAGATGAAAGCTAATTTTACCTTTGCCTTATCTTATGTCTGGTAGAGTCCTTTGATTAAAAACAAGTACTACCTTGTTCTAACCATAAGGGATTTAGTAGAATCAGCCAAACCAAGTGTATTCTTGATTTAACTGATATGATGCCGATTGAAAGCAAGAATTATCTATGCTTTAATCTATGTATTGTATACGAAGTAGAGATATGTAAGGAGAAAAGCCTATAATTTTTACTGAATTTTGAAAAAGAATTTACATTGGATGGAGATGAAAATCTCACTTCTGGAATAAAAAAGGGGTGAAAGTGAAATAGAGTAGTGAGGGACTTTAACTATAATATCATTTCAGTCGCTTAGTATTCCAAGGACTTAAAATGTGGACTCCTTCTTCTACTATGAGGTAGTATGATCCCAGACCTGAGAAACATGTGAGAAGGAATGAACCTTCTCAATTGTCTGCTAGTTTCCAGCGTGAGGCTCTTTGCGGTGTTGAGGTATTTCACTGAGGAGAAGATCATTTATTTGGAAGGTATGGCTTCTGACTCATTTGTTGTAAGAACTGACCAGTATTTAGTAATATCGATCTAGGTTAACAATGGCGCATTCCCTGGTTTCGTCAATCCAATTGAGGTTGCAAGTCAATTCAAACTTATTTTCCCCGTCAGTTAGCTCGTGATCTATAACTGGATAATGGTATTTAATGGGAATGATGGCCTTGGGGCCATAGGCAAGGAGGAATGGAGTGTAGCCTATCGACTGACGTAGAGTGGTACGATATGCCCATAAGACATGAGGAAGTTCTAAAACCTAATTCCCTCTTTTCTGTGAGTGTAGCCTTTTTTTCAGTCCATCAACGATGGTTTTGTTGGAAATTTTGGCTTGGCCATTGCCTTGAAGGTAGTAGGGATTGGATGGTGAGTGAATGATGTTGGTTTGGTTGAGGAAACTTACAACTTTTTCTCCAACAAATTGGGGCCCGTTATCGATATGAATTAGGTGGGGGCACCCAAACCGAGTGGTGATGTATTCCCAGATAAAAGGGATGACCTCTTCTTCTCAGGTTTAACAGAGTAGAACTGCTTCTACCCATTTTGCAAAATAATAGGTGGCTACGAGTAGGTGACAGAAGTTACCTAGAGAATTAGGAAATTCGCCAACAAGAGCGAGTGCCCATCTTTTGAATGGCCAAAACACCTTGCATGGAGTTTGAGCGCGGGGGTGTGGATCATCTTTCCATGTCGCTGACAAGCGTCATATTTACGTGAGTACTCTTCTATTTACTTGCGCATGCCAGGCAAGAATAGTCCTTGTGTAATGGTTATGTTTGCCAGTGATCGACCTGCAGCATGGGAGCCACAAGTCCCTTCATATAAATTGTAGAGCATCTCGTCTGCTTTATGTTTGGAGAGGCACTTGAGGTAAGGCCCCATGACTGAACGGCGGTATAAGGTACCATTTTGATTGGTGCAGGGCTTTGAGTTGTCTATTAGTTATCAGCGCTTCTTCGGGTCTGCGGGAAGTGGTCCTTCGCATTTGTTGTTAACACCGAGATAAACTAAGAAAGGTTTTCACCAATCGTCGTCTCCTCCTTTGTCACCCCAAGTGTTGATCGTGTATACAAAAATATGATCAATGCTGGGGGTTGAAATCACTTCGATCTAGAGATATCGAGCTTCTGTACCTAAGACCCCGACTAGATATGTCAGAGAATCAACATGTCTATTTTCTCCTCAAGGAAGATAATCAAGAGTTACTTTCAAAAACTTGCTCATCCTATCTATAACGAGAGTTGCGTATTCAATCATCCTGTCATTTATCTTGTACTGCTCAGAGGAATGGTGAACGATGAGTAGTGAATCTGTGTAAACTGGGAGCTTGGGGATGCTGAGCTCGAAAGCGAGATCGATTCCGTGAATGAGATCTTCGTACTCGGTGACATTGTTTGAGGCCTCAAAATCTAAACGGATTGATTTCTTAATTCTATCGTTAGAAGGGGTAATCAATACGATTCCAAGTCCTAACCCTGCGGGTCCTGCTGACCCATCTATAAGAAGTTTTCACCCTTTCCTTGTTATCCATTCAGCTTATTCGTCAAATGCTTTATGGGGTGAATCTTCTGTAACTTCCTCTGCAAGGTCAGGATCGTGCTCCTCCCACTCGAGATCTTCCACTAGAAAATCCATGAGGAAATCGGCAATGGCCTGCCCCTTTTCAGAATGACGTTGTTCGAACTTGATATCATGTTCTCCCAAACTGGCTGACCATTATTACACCCTCCTTGATTTTTATTTTTTGTACAGAACCTCCCGAAGTGGGTAGTTTATCATGACTTTGACTGAATGAGCTTGGAAGTAGTGCTTGAGCTTCTGCGAGGTATAAACAAGAATGAGAAAAAATTTATCGATTTTAGAGTACCTCGTTTCCGCTGGAGTGAGGGTTTTGCTGATAAAGTAGACTGGCTTATCGATTTTCCCTTCAAGTCGAATGAGAATCGAGCTGAGTAAAGTATCTGTAACTGATAGGTAAATAATCAGTTTCTCATTATCTATTGCAGTGCTCATGATAGGAGACTTCCCCAAGTAGGTTTTGAGGTCCTGAAAAGCTGTTTCGCATTCTGATGTCCATTAAACCTCTGCATTCGACTAAACTTTTCCTCGTTTGGTGCAACTGTAAAGTAATAGGAACAACCAACAACAGCGGTATAAAGATTTTTAAATGAAACAGCTGATAGCGGCAATCTTTACGGCAAGTTTCTGAACGTCTTTCATTGTTTTTGGAGATGCCATGTCGAGGAGAGCCCAAATCTAATCTAGATCGGCCTCAATCCCCTTCTTGTTGATGAGGTGGCCTAGAAATCCACCGGAATGTACTCTAAACTGACACTTATCAGGATTAAGATACATCCTAAAAGATTGAAGAATGTTGAATATTGTGTTGAGATCTAAAATGTGATTGCTAGACTATATGCTTTTGCACAAGAAATCATTAATATAGACTTCCACGACTTTCCTAAGCTGTGCTTTAAACATAGTAGTCATTAAGCATTGATAAGTTGCACCTCCATTTTTTAGTCCGAATGGCATGACTTTATAGCAATAAAGTCATCTTTCAGTGATGAAAGTAATTTTTTCTTGATCTTCATCCAAGAGTGGAATCTGATTGCATCCCGAAGTAGCCTCCATCATGGATATGTGCTTATGATCTGCCGTAGAATCAAGGATCTGTTGAATTTTGGGAAGAGGGAAACTGTCCTTTGGAGTATGTTTGTTGAGATCGGTGAAATCTAACAAACTCGGACTTTCCCATTCTTTTTTGGGACAACGACGATGTTGGATATCCAATCTAGATACTTGGCTTCTCGAATGAATCCCAATTTGATCAATTTCTCGATCTCCATGTTAACTTCATCTCGAAGTTGCGGTGACAGGCATCGCTATTTCTGTTTGGCTGTTATTACATTGATGTTGATGGCCAATTTGTGACATGCCTTGGCCGGATTAGCCCCAAACATCTCTTCGAAAGACCACGTAAAAATATCTCAGTTTAGTTGTAAGAACTAAATGGGAGTGTCTTTTTCGTGCTGAACCAGCTTAGTACTGATGAAAGTACCTCTGCTAGGTCCATTAATGTTGATATATTCGGTGGGCTCTTTTCAGGAAGTCTGATCATCGGGGTGATCAGCTTTCTGTAATTGTTATACAAAAAATCTATCTGAGGTATCCAGAATAGCATAGACTCCATTTTTGCAAGCTCGAGAAAGCTTTTGACTACCCCTGATTTTGTAGATACCATCGCTGTGTTTGAAGCGGAGTGCTTGATGATAGGTGGTAGCGATTATTTCCATGTTATGAATCCAACAACAACCCATAAACTCAAGATAACGAGATTTAGTGTTAATCACATAAAAGATGATGTCGATTGTGGCTGGTCCTGTAGTAATAAGCAAGATAATCTTCCCTACTCGCTCTTCCTTAGAACCATTAAACCCACTGATATCGGTGTTGTTTTGAATGACCTGATCAGCTAAAACCATTTGGTCGATAATGCTCTGAAAAAGAATCTCAATACCGCCACTAGTATCGATCATCATCGTATGTGACTAACTTCTTCATCGTGAGCATTATGACTAATGCATCATGATGTAGGAATTTGACATGGCTAGTATCCCAATCTTCAAATGATATCCTGAGCTGGCGATTGCTCAACTCAGGCAGAAGTCTGGCTTCTTTGTCTTGAGGTATGAGATCACAATATTCTGATAATCTCCTTCGCTTAAATCTGTTAGAGTTGGTGATTTGGTTGATCTCGATCATGTTACTGTGGTGCATATGGTAGAGATGCTTCTCCTCAGCTTGATCTTTGACCTGGACAACTTCAAGCTGCTTCTTATAACTGTCATCCTTGTATGATTCCAGGCCGACAATAAATTCAGACATTTGTCCCTCCTTGAAAATGTACTCAAGCAACCTCTGTAAAGTATAACAATTGTCAGTAGAATGATGGTTTATCTTATGATGCATTACGGTCGGCTCTCGATTGGTTCTTGTGGTTGGGTGAGACGGTAGAGCTTATCATTTATGAGGATTGGAAAAATTGTAGAAATTTGGACATTCATCTTTGGGAGGACAGGTTTGACTTGTGATCCACCTTTTCGAGGGTTGTCGGTATTTCCCTTGGCGCGCTTTTGGTCACCCTGGCTCTCCTTTGGTTCAGTGGTTTGATCTGTAGATGGACCTTTTGTGGAAAGGTCAAATTTAGTAGATTTATGCCTTTCATACATCATCCTTTCCAGGTCGACGTAGCTATTGACCTTGGTAATCATATCCTTCAAGGTCGCAGGTTTATTGAGAAAAATGTGTTCTTTGGCTTTACAGTCGAGTAGGAGCGCGTTGGTAAAAGTAGTAATAACTATTTTTTGATCGAGATTGTCCACTTTACGTACGAGCTCCAAGAACTTCTTTGTAAATGCCTCGATCTTTTCACCGTGGGATTGTTTGAGACTGATAAGAGAATACAAATTTTCTTCTTTGTCTCTGTTGTAGGCATACATTTTGATGAATTATTTCTGCAGCTGGTCGAATATGTATATGGAGTCTTTCGGTAGAGAGTGGAACCATCAGAGTGGTTCTTCCAGCAGACTACTGGCAAATAGACAGTAGAGAATGTGGTTAAGATTGGAGTACAACCCCAATGAATCACGGTATTGTTGAATGTGCTCCTTTGGATTGGTACCCTTGTATTTACTAATTTTTAGAGTATGGAAAACTTTTGGAATATCCATATCGAATAGTTATTTGGCAATCGGGCTTCCTTGTAACTTGGTAAGGTCGTCCGTAACGCCCAGAACTAGTGCTTTAATCAACTCCTTAAGACGCTGGTCCATATGCTCTTGTGTGACGTAGTGACGGGTCAGTTGAGTGGCTTGACGAAGAGGTTACGGATTATGAGTACTGGTACCTTCACTCAAACGATCTCTTACTGGAATTTAAGGTGGAGGTCTCTGTTCTTCCTCTTGACGTACAGGACATCGGTGACCTCGGCTGATCTCAGACTAAACCTCACCCCCCAAATAAATGAAAGGATGGAGTTTATTCCAAATATCCCTAGAAATCCCTTTGATGGTGGCTCCTTGAGGTCCCAATCTTTCCTGTGCAGAAGCCTAAGAGGCTTCTGGCACCTGATCACGATCTCGTGTTAGAGAAGCCTGCTGAGTATTCTGTAGAGCTTGAGTATGCATTGTTATTATTTGATCTTCATGTCGTGTGAGTACTGTCAAATGAGCTTGTCGCTCAGCTTCGAGCTCCTTCTTACGAAGCTCTTTGTCATGAGTTAATTATCGTTCGAGCTTGTTACGTTTCTCCATTTCAGTGTTGAGACTCACCCGTAGCTTTGTAAGTTGTTCCGGCTCAACTGTGGGATCGAGTGGGATTTTGGTTGCTAGTCATCTAGAAGTGGCCATGTTTGAAATTTATTATAGAGTGATTGAATGCCTTAGGATATCGTAGAACATATTTTCTTACCCACCGACAACGCCAAATATAATGGCCTAATTTCGTAAACTCGAAGTAGGCTGGAATTAGCTCTTACACCAATGTACCTGTAACAAAATCTAATTGAAAACTAGAAATGACGCAGGTGTTTAGCGTGGAAAACCTATGAATAGGTTAAAAAACCACAACCTCGGGTTGAAGATTTTTGTAATAGTGACATTTATTGCTTGAGGCTGATATCTTATTATAAGTAATTTCTAGACTTAGAAATGCTTGATCTTGTGAATAAGTAGTTTGAAGTTTTGAAGAATCTAGAAAATAGTCTTCCTGGTGATTTCTCCTGTAATCTTCTGGTTCTTGTCTCTTCTGGAACTCTTTCTTAATATAAGCCTTTCCCGCAGTTCTTCATCGTACTGGAGCACGTTCTCCAAATAATGTGGTTAGTGGCATTTGACTGAGTAACTGCAGAGTTTGAGAATGACAGGTGGCTTTGACTTATTCAGGTTTTTCAGTTTGTGCTCGACCCACATTTCTTGTCAGTTCGTGGAGTATGTGGAAATGTTGACTAGTGAAGTCGTGTAGAGAATGTGTGAGTCTGGCTGGAAGTAGTTCAAACTGGAGACAGATCGATTTAGGTAAGATTGAGGGGTAGGCCCCTACAGTTGTGAGGTGCCATTTTCAAAGTAGTAGAACCAACATTAAAATTACTTGTATGGGTAAACAACCAACCACCAGCCATCAATATAAGGTTGATATTAAAATTCATACCAATAAGTTTTTGGCAGTTAATTCCACCAACTGCCAAGCTAATGCTAGATTTCCAGCATTATACAGGTAAAGACAGCAAAAATATAGTTCGTTTCTCGCTGTCATAGTGTTTACTAGGTGATCACCACGCATATTTCAATTCGTCCCCACTAAAGACCAACGTTAATTGTCCTGCTGAGGTAGTATAAATAATAGTCATACACATAATGTAGCCTGTTTGCATCATACAAATAATATTTCATTCGATACACCGTTAAGATGGGACATACATAGTTCTTAAAAAATGTTTGGAGCAATGGCAAATAGTCATAAAATTCAAATAGTATTTAACCATACAAATCAAACATCAAGTTACACCTCATCCAACCAGCCCAAATGAAGCCCCTTCTTTATCTCTAACTATGTCCTTCTCGACAAGCTTTTCATTTAAAGACTTGAAAGCATGCACTCT
The DNA here is from genome assembly GCA_014058105.1 of Kingdonia uniflora. Classification (NCBI taxonomy): domain Eukaryota; kingdom Viridiplantae; phylum Streptophyta; class Magnoliopsida; order Ranunculales; family Circaeasteraceae; genus Kingdonia; species Kingdonia uniflora. The sequence continues at coordinate 435,731 of JACGCM010002352.1, forward strand.
TACAAATAATTTTGCCCCGTATTGTATATAACATCCTTGAACTTCTTTCGTATCCATGTCGTTACTATGGCCGACATAGGTGCATTATTTCCAGGTAGCACATCCACTACATCAAAGTGATCATTTGCCTCGCCAACTAAGTAATTACAACAACCTTAGGAAAATTATTCTCTCTAATTGGATGAGCGTTGGATCGGCTATGATCCACCACATTCAAAGGCGGAATAGTAAGACAATTTTGATGTGTAAGACTAACGAAGACCACGTTGTACCTATTTGTAGTAATGTATCCCATAGATGGAGTCTCAAACCAAAAAGTTGGGTTGCACAGAGATTTGTAATGGTCGATGCTATTCCTTATTTCATTAAACTTTTCGTGGCCTAAGCCTTCTCCCGTTGTGAGTTCGTACAAAGCCTTGTATAGACGTGGGTTTGAGTCCAACTCCTCCAACAATTTTTTTCCATATGTCGATCCAAACGCCTTTATCCCTACCGAGTGTATGACTAAGAACGCAGAACCTGCAATTCGTATCCCGTCTAACATCATATAAATCATATATCACATGTTCCCTAACCAAAGAATGAATGACTCCACCAAGTTCATTTATACCTGAAATAATGAAAACCTTAAATTTAGAGTTACCTTATGTCATGTGCATAATGTAACCATAAAACGTAAGTATTAACACATACGTTTGTTCCTTATTGCCTTGATAGGTGTGTGTTTTTTTCTATGCTTTATCCTGGAGTTGTTCGTTTCCTTTTCCTCTATTGTGGGACCACCAAATGACCTTCCCGTAATGGTTGGAGGATTTATAGTAACCTCACCCTATAGTTAACAACGAAAAAGTTGTCTGCGCTTAAAATTAATTAGGTAAGCATGCTTTGTACTTCTATACTTCGTCGTTCCAGGTCACATGTACGAAATGAGGTTATAATCTAGTTTGACATAATTTAAATTACACATTTAATAATTTTACTTATAAGCTCAACATTTATTGTGTTTAGTTGTGTTAAACGTGCGGTAAAGTTCCCCATTCTAATAGGCGCTGTAGCCAATCTATTCTTCAGATTCTGAATGCACAGGTAAGAGTGGAAATGATACCACTCCTCATACCTAGAAGTGCAATCCTACGGGTCCTTTACCAGTCTTGCTCCCCTCATATCTTGCCCTAGAACATAGTTCTCCCAATTTTTAAATTAGTGGCTAACAACCCAAAAGTCAATTTTATTTTGGTGTCATTTATGCTCAAAATCAGTTGTGTATAGACTAGGCGAAAGGGGTACTCCATGTATCAACGAGAACTACCGCAAAACCCTATCTAGCTGGTGATAGACTATCGTTTGTCTAATCAAAATCCTACTTACTTAATAATGTAGTAAAAATGGTAAAATAAGGTATCAATCCACTGAGAGGTACGTTATTCTAGGGTGAACTAAAATCTAGGGAAAATGAGGTCTGCTTTATCAAAAATTTATGCTGAAACTAGGTTTTGAAAAATAATTATTAACGATAACTAGATCTTTGGACTCCACTCTATATTAGTATATTAGGGTTTAATTTAATAGGTCTTTTGTTTGTCTCATCAAATTCGTTCTTTTGACCTAAATTTGTAGGGTTTAGAATTCTTTTTTTGATCTTTCTGTTAAGGATAAGATCAGATAATCATATCATTAGATCTAAACTCAAATTCTAGGGCACTAACCTAGGGCTTACTTCTTTAGCTTAAGACAAAAGTAATCTATAGGTCTAGAAGTCACTACGTGGTTTGAGAAATCAATTCCATTTTAAGACAACTAATCTCGCTTCCAGGTTAAAATTGTTCTCCACCTCTCCCAACTCTTTAAGCTCTAGAGAGTTGAAGAACAGCCCTAAAGGGTTATCAAAGACCTCTAGGTCCAACTTATTGCCTATAAGAAAATCCTGACATACACCTATAAAGCTTCCTCATTATATCTAGTTTGAGGGGATTAACCCTACAATATCTTAATAAACAAGATTAATGAAAGAAAATAAGCTAACTATCATTAAACTTGGGCTTAAAGTTATGAGATACAAACTCCGTTCTCAAGCTCTCAAAAGCCCTATAAAAACAAAAAGTAGGTTTAGAGAGAGAGAGAGAGTAGAATATTAAATAGGGAAAACCATTATATTAAATTGAATTGTCTTAACTACCCTCAGTCGTCTCTAATAGTAAAAGTTAGGCATTTGATGAAGATTTTCTTTCTTTAGATCACCTTAAAATTAAAGTTTTAAAATTATAATAATAGATCAGTCGGCGATCACTAGTGAGATGTCATAGGCTAGCGGCAATCACCGGTGGGTGGTGGTCGAAATCCTCCATCATCTTGGGTTTTGCTTCAATTCGCTAGTGAAGTATGACTTGAGGTTCATCCTCTTGATCCCTTGTGTCAGTGAAGATCTTGATTTTTATGCAGTCCAACTAGACTAAGTTTGATAAAAACTGTACTATTGAACTGCTAGAATTCATCAGTGTGGTTCTTTTACTATTTTAGATATGATTTGGCCATTTTCTTGCCCAATTGACTCTAATAGAGAAGAAAATATGAAAATGATGTAATTAGGCAATAATTATACAAAAAGGGTCTTAGGGCGGCCAAAAACACCCGTAAAAGGGCCTTACATTATGCACAAATATATGGTTATCAAATACCCCCAAACTTGTATTTTTGCTCATCCTGAGTAAAATAAACTAGATAATAAAATTTAAGCCACTTTTGCAGGTCTCGCGATTGTATTTAACGTATGTAATAAGTCAGTAGACCCCCAGGTGTCCCTGGTAGACGAGTTTTGTCTTGTGAGGGTTTTTCTGTATTTATACCTACAAAAATTGCATAACTTAGTAATTCTAGTGTTTCGAACTAATTATTTTGCTGTCTCAACAACACTTATTAACCCTAGATACATTCTAGCTAGTTCCCTAAAAAGATCTTACTTTAGTTATTAGTTTAAGAGGGTTTACCGAAATACTTAGGCAAAATTGAGGAGAAAGCAAACTATACTATAATGAATACCAATAAGACTCCCCTAAAAAGGGTTATATATATTTATGGGTAAGTGTCATCTTAGCTCCAGTACTGTCTGTTAGAAATTTATTATTCAACAACTTCACTTTCTTCTTATAGAGTTGTTAGTGTGAGAAGATTTTACTATCTCCATTCACTGGCTTGCTTTTACTATCTAGATTAGCAACACTAATGCTTTTACTATTAATTTTTGTATAATGATTCCCCTGTATCTAATTGGTTGACAGTCTGTACCAGTTGGTTATAGGTGCTAGGTTTTAGAGTCCCTTCATGACCTAAACTTAAGGTTCATACCATAATTTATTTACTTTATACTTTGATAGCTTTTCTTCTTTGATTACTCTTTTATGTTTGCTTTTTCTTTTTGTATCACATTGTGTTATTTGCTAATCAAATATTTCAGGTAGTGAGTTCGTTACTCTCTCTGGATTGGCTAAGTGTCTTTTAATAACTTCTTTAAACAAGTACCTTTACTGGTGTGAAGTGTATTTTCCTTCAAGAAATTTCTAACTCTATAATTTTAAAATATCATTAATATCCAGTATATTAAGTTTTATTTTCTTTTTCTTTCAATTTTGGCGTATTATTTTATAATCCCGTTAAGCAGTTAAAACTATAAGGGCTTTTTTTATTCTCTTAAGTACTTAATCTAGAGGCTTATTTAGACTAATTAACTTTACTTTACCAGTTATATTGAGTGTAGCAATTTTCTCTAAAAAATTGAAAATGATTCCCCACCCCCAAACTTAAACTAAATATTGTCCTCAATGTGAACAGATATATGATAAGTAAAGTAAAAAAAAGAAAGGGTGAGAGTAAACATTATCAACATGAGCTATGTTGCCACTAAGATGCAATGATCAGGTAACGAAACTGAAAAATCTGTATTGACTACATATATTCAATACAGATTTTTTAGTTTCGTTACCTGATCATTGCATCTTAGTGGCAACATAGCTCATATTGATATATATCGAACAAAATAAACCTCTCTAGTATTAGACACCCTCAGGGGTATGTATGAAGAAGAGTGAATAAGAGCAATAAACTTAAGAAATTAGACACCCTCAGGGTATGTGTGCAGAAGAGTGAATAAGAACTTTGATTTATATTATACTTATAAAACTGGGGAAGAACACCTTCGTCTTGATACAATAAGAGAACTGGGAGAAAAACAAGACACTCAAAACTTAACCTGAAGAACAAAAGGGTTATCAGTCTCTTTAAATAGCCAGTCCTACATAGTAACTGTAAGTGCTATCTACGTATAACTCCTTAAGTAGTTGGAGTAGTCGGTGGAAGACACAATTTTTTTTTATAGATAGAGTAGATCCTTCTATTTTTATGTGTTGGTAGTTTGGTGGAAGACACAATTATTTCTCTTTTGATAAAGTTGTCTGTACTTTATTAAAATATATTCTTCTGCTTAATGCGTTGGTGCCGACACACTAAGAACTAAGTTTCATTAGCTTTACTTTTTGCTTTTGCCTTTAGCTTCTGTTTTTGGACCTCAATGATGGCAACCCAATAATCTCCCATAGTTGCATCTGAAGATTTTAATGATGTCATGTCTTCATCATTATAAGGGTCTTATCCTTTTCTTACAAGATAAAAGTGATGTGTCTGGCTTCCACTTGTTCCTTGATTGATTATGGGAGTTGCTCGTGGTGATCCCTATGAAGTAGCCTCCACAAATTATTCTTTCAAGGTTTGCATGACCTTGACCTGATGTTCGTCTGATGATAAGTTTGGGTAACGGTCTTTAATGGAATCTAATAATAATTGAAAACATTTGCTGAGGAAACTAATGTTCCTCTGCTTTATGTATTTATTCTTCAGAAGATAAAACATATTCTTCGGTTACTTGATTGATTAAATCAATGACTCTTTCAGTTTCAATTCCATCCAGCCATCTATAAAAGAAGGTTCATTGTAGAATTCATTTGATTTGATCTAGCCTTAGTGGGAGTTTGAGTTTGTTTATCGAAATGAATTTTGAATATCATACACTCTACAAAAATGAGATTCATAATTTACTTGATAAAAACCTTATCGGGAAGAGTTAATCTCCTTGGAGCTATACAACCTTCTATGTTAATAAGAATGCTAAAAAAAAGATAGGTGTGCCTAAACTTGTTGTCAATTACAAACCTCTTAACGACTCCCTTAAATGGATTCTTACCCAATTTCGAATAAAAAAGATCTTTTAGACCAACTTTATAATGCGATCATATTCTCTAAATTTGATTTAAAGTCAGGATACTGGCAAATTTAAATTAAAAAAAGAGATAAGTATAAAACATCATTCACAGTCCCATTTGGTCATTTTGTGTGGAATGTTATGCCTTTTGGGTTAAAAAATTCTCCATCTGAATTTCAGAATATTATGAATAATATTTTTGTTCCTTATTCTGATTTTTGTATTGTCTATATTGATGATATTCTTTTATTTTTTACATCTATTGATCAACATTTTAGACATCTGAAGATTCTCAAAGATGTTATTTGTAGAAATGGCTTGTTTCTTTCTGCTCTTAAACTAAACCTGTTCCAAATAACAATCAAATTTTTAGGACATAATATCACTAAAGGAAAATTATTCCTATTGATAGGTGTATTGAGTTTGCCACAAAATTTCTAGATGAAATTAAAAAAAAACTCAATTACAAAGATTCATTGGAAGTCTCAATTATATTGCAGACTACTACCAGAACTTAGCTCAGGATAGTATCATTTTATACAAAAGACTCATTAAGAATCCTGCTCCTTGGACAACTGAGCACACAAAACTGTCCAACGAATCAAACTAAGAGTCAAACAACTCCATTGCTTAGCTCTTGCCAATCCACATTGATAAAAAAATTATTGAAACAGATGCCTCTATTTTAGGCATTGGAGGTATATTAAAACAAAGAAATTCTTCTTCACAAAAAGAAGAATTACTCCATTTTACATCAGGAAGGTCAAAAACAACTCAAAAGAATTATTCCACAATTAAATAAGAAATGTTTTTCATTGCCAAAAGTATTTCATAATTTTAGTATGATTTTCTAAATTAACCATATATACTCCGAATTGATTGCAGTTCTGCCAAAGATATCTTGTAAAAAGATGTAAAGAATATTGTGTCTAAGCAAATATTTTCTAGATGGCAATCTGAATTATCTGCATTTGATTTCTCAATCGAGTATATTAAAGGTAATCAAAACTCTCTTTTTAATTTTTAAACCAGAGAATTTTTGTAGGAAAAATTTGAACATGGAACCTCCTGATAAAGGATGGAGTCAAAACCCAAGAAAAAAGGAAGAGAAGAAAACTGTTAAGGATACTCTTAGGCAGGAACCGTAGAAAATTGCTAAAGATGCCCTCAATCAGGAAATCATCTATCATCAGGAAACAATGGTTAAGAAAAATATCTTAACCCTTTCTTTTGATGATCTTAAGCTAAATCAAGATGTCTGGGGTCTCAAAGAAAGATATTTTGCTAATCAAAATTATATGGTTTAGACAGTCGTTATCGATATGTCTATGAGGCCCTATTAACATAAACAACATCAGCTTAAATTGAGCATCATCATGTCAATCTGAAGGACATGAAGAGCCCTATAATACATTCCAAGTGTTATATTACAAGGGCTATGCACATATCCGAATAAGGATTAGATCCTAGCAAATCTAGATCACTCAAACTGAATGGCCGACAATATAATTATTGGGATTATATCCAAGCTTGGCATTATACTTTTTATTATCAGAATCTAATCAGAAAGCATACTTGGCTTTTATACATTAATCCAGAGATTATCAAAAGAATAGGTTTTCCCACCTGATTTCCAAATTGGTTGGAAAGATGGAATTTGATTTTTATGTTTTATCGAAAATCCTTCAGAAACCATTCGTCCTATGGTACGAATTTCATCCAAAACTGAAGGGAAAAAATGTACAAAATCTACCTATCGAAAGAAATACTTTATGGTATTTCACAGAGTTTAAAATCACATGGATTTGGAAATGGGATCTCAAACTTTTTTTCGATGATCTGAAATTACTCATTCTACAATGAACTTTTTTTTATAAATGGTGGGATGGGTTTGAAACTGAAAGAGTCATTGATTTAATCAATCAAGTAACCGAAGACTATATTTTATCTTCCAAAGGATAAATACATAGAGCAACAGGAATATTAGTTTCCTCAACAAATATTTCCCAATTATTATTAGACTCTATTAAAGATCGTTACCCGAGCTTATCATCAGATGGACATCAGGTCAAGGTCATGTAGACCTTGAAAGAACAATTTGTGAAGGCTACTTCATAGGCCTTATCACAAGTAGCTCTCTCAACCACTCAAGGAACAAGTAGAAGCTAGACACAACACTTTTGCCTAGCAGGCGAAGGACAAGACCCTTATGATGATGAAAACAGGACATCATTGAAATCTTTAGACACAACTGTAGAAGATTATTGGGATCCCATCATTGAGGTCCAAAATCAGAAGTTAAAGGCAAAAGCAAAAGAAAAAGCTAAGAAAATTTAGCTCTTAGTCTGTCGGCACCGACGCGCTAAATAGAAGAATCTATTTTATCTAAAGTTAGAATCTATTAAACATCAGAGAATGGTGTTTTTCAAATAGACAAATTTGCCATTGTTTCAAAGATAAAGAGGGGCTGGGATATGTGGCAAAGAGAAAGATGGATGACCTAGATTAATTTTACTCTCATACTTAGGGGTACTTTAGACAAAACACAGAAAGGGGTAGTTTAGTATTACTGCTTCTCTTTATCTCTCCCATCTTAAGGCCGACTCGTTATCTCTCCCAAAGACGTCTCTACCATCAGCGCCTCCCTTTATCTTTTTAAGCAAGGTACTTTTTTCTCTCTCTTTCTCACTTTCTCTCTTTGTAATTTGTGATTTGTGATTTCTCTTAAGGTTTTGATCACCTATTATCAATTTTGAACTTAATTTTCAAACTTTACTTGTTGTTGCTATTGGTATTGATATGTGATTTGTTATTGTAGTGGCGTGTTTTTTGGGAGGAAAACCTTCGCCAATACTTGCTCATAATGATTGCGTAATAAAAGGCTAACTACCAAGATTTTACGTAGAAAACTCAGTAGAAACTGAGAAAAACCACGACCTCGAGGAGGATTTGATGTAAAATCTAGTAGATGCTGGTTATTTTAAGTTTTTAGAGTGTCGCTAGTGTTTAGGATAAAGAAATGTAAGTCTTACGGTCTTTTAGAACCTATTATCTGCCTGTATTTATAGTCTATATAAGCAGTTTACAAAAATAAAGAGTCTCCTATTCCAAGGGTAGTGGGTGAACTTTGCGGATCTCTAACAGTTCCTTCTTGACCGGGCTACAACAGTTACTTTTGGTAAGTCGAGGACTCACGAAATCTTCTTGAATGTTGAGTTGTCTTCGACTATAGAGTGCTGAGCTGTCTTTGACTATAGAGTGTTGGCTTATGCTTACCGAATCTGGGGAATATAATACTACAATCGCCCTATTCTCAACAGAAGTACTTGTAGTTGTGTCAAGAAGAAAACTGGAATCTGAAGAGGTTGTCGAATATCCTCAGAGGTCAGCATATGTCATTAACGAGGTCAAGGTGAACTGTATCTGGTCAAGTTGGTTTCAAGGCGTAATTAATGTTGTTCATTGAATAAAGTTTAAGGATGCTGGATATAAATAGGAGGTTTATAGAAGGTGGATGGTGGTATTTTGTGGAATGAGGTCGCCCCAAGTATGGTTTATTATGTGATCTGGGGTTGAAGGCGGTAAATGTTTCGATGAAAACTGGCGCAGACCGAGAGATGAGAAATTATTATGTGATTCAATAGAATATTGGGATGGGAGCAAATATCAAACAGAGACAAGTTATGTCTGTTAGAAATAGTGGTATCATCATGCAGTTCTGAAGGTAATTTATGGTATCATCTGAGGGGTGAAGGGGTAACTGTCGGTGTTGTGAATAAAGATTTAAAGCTTGGATGAGCGTCCATAGATCTTGCTGAACGTGTGAGTTTTTTTACAATTTTTTGTTGCCTTTTTCCTGCTGAAGCGTCTCTTTGGAAGTTCAGTGACTTGAGAGTCATTTAGCTTCGAGGACTAGAAAGAGGCTTTAATCTCCGATTCTGGAGAAAAGCAAACAACAAAAATAGTGACATGTCAAAGGAAGTTAGTAATAGCAAATAAATTGTAATGGATAAAATATTAAACATTTAGGAATGAATGTACTCGAAAGAGATAGATGTCGAATGTGATAATTGAGAATGCAATCGAATGAAAGAGATATCGAATGTAAGAAAGAAGTTTATGAAATAAATAAATATGTGTTTATTGAATGTATTTGTTTCTGTGTATGTTATCGAATATTAAATATGATTAAAAAATTGTGAAATAATTTTTGTCAAATATTACCTTATGTGTAAAGTCAAAGGTAATTAACGAGTTATCGAGGTTACTAATGAAACATAGAAGAAACATCGAGAACTAAACAGATGGCTATTGAATGTAATATACTAGATGTATTAATTGATATGAATTAGATCGAGAACTATGTATAAGTTTAAATGTAAAAATAGTAGTAGAGAGTAAAGTGATTTAGTTGTTGGAGAGTTATCTCAACAATGATATCTTTATGAATATATGAACTTAGGAGTATATATATATATATATATATATATATATATATATATATATGCATCACATATGAATGATTCTTACTGTGCTAAAAATGGAATCTGATTAACAGGTTCTAATAATGGCTGAACCCATTTTAAATGATGATAAAGATATATTTATGAGTCTCAAAGATGTAGTGTCTTTGATGATAGATGTGAGAATGAACGTGTGTACAATAATTGGGGGGGGGGGGAGATACAGAGTAGGTTCGAGCAGTACAGATTCAGGGAGTGGGAAACAGTTTAGGGTAATGCCTAGTGTGCATGAAGTATATGAGGAAGAAGTGATGGAGACTGGTGTGGATCATGAGCCTCAGGCGAGTAATTGAGAAGGGAGTGAGGAGGGGAAGACGATGTGGAAGAGGACGAATATGCATGTTATGGGGAGGGTTTAGAGGCCATAGAAATTATAAATTTTTTAAAAAAATATGGTATTCCTGGGGATGTGAGATTAGAGAAGTATCAATACCAAATGATCGACCAAGACATACACTTAAAGGGTATTTTGGTATATCGAGAATAGATAAAGAAAGGGCTAAAGTTGCCCCTTAGGGCAGATCAGAAAAAGTTAATGAATTTCTTCGATGTAGCCCTGGGTCAATTAAATCTGAATCTATATGGCCTGTTTAGGGTATGTAGGGCAATAAATGGTAGGCTTAAGGCCAAAAGGGGAGGAGATAATAACTGTTGATGATTTGTATGTGTACTACACAATAAAAAATAAACCTGATGTTAAAAGGGTATCGTTACTTGGCGAGGTTCTTGAAGATGCCAATATTTTATGATATGGTATCAACTGGAGGTCGATACACCGAAGAACGTTTACTAGTATCCAGAAATTATGAGTTCGATCCAAAAGACCCCGGGGAGCCGCTTAAAAGAAAAGCTTTTCATCTAGGTCTGTGGTTAGGTAACTTAAGTGATTAAGTTTGATGTATTTTCTGGTTAGATGTATGTTGCGTAAAGATGTATTTTTTCTTTATGTTGCAGCATTAAAGGTGAGCAGGAGAAAGGCAGAAGTAGAGGAAGAATTGCATAGGATAATAAGAGGATTTTTTGGTAGGATCGATAACTTAGCGACTGATCAAGATCAATTAATTGAAATATTTCAGGAAGCAGGGTGGAAAAGGTCGAGAACTAAAGGTTTGGAAATGTCAATTATCAGGGGAAAAATGTTGGCTAAGAATAAAAGAGCTGCAAATGCAAGTTTGCCCCCGAACAATCCTTCGTTGACAGGGTACAACACAAACACGGAGATCGATGCGGTGCTGGGGGAGTCTTTTATCAAAAATAAGAGGAAAAGGAGGGTAAATGCTGAAATACCTCCGTTGCTTAACCCGAAGAGGACTACTTGATAATCATCTTTTGAGGGTGTCGAAGGTACTGACAAACCCGCTGTTGTGGTGAGTGGGTTTCCTTCATGAGATTTGAGTAGTGTGCTTCCCAAGAAGCCAACTGGTCGGGGCAGATGTGCTGAAGAAAGATATGATAGAGTGCATGGTGGGGATTGATAGCTTAGATACCTTTTTAGGCGTGGCACAGAGTAATTTGGCGAAGGTAAGAAATCTTAAAGCCTATGCTCGAATGAAAAGTTTGGTAAATCAAACAAATGCTCATTATATGACTTTCATGCAGATTAAGACGGTGATGGGTGAAGCAATTGGTCGTCTTGAGGGTAGTGGTGATTTGGCGAACCGGTTGGTTGCCTACAAAAATATCGAGAAAGAATTGACCGCGGAGAATGCAAAGCTGAATACGACGCTGAATAGGTATAAGTTGGAAGCAAACAAGGCGAAAGAGGCTGCATTGGCTGAGGTGAAAAAAGTGCTAGAGAAAGAATATAAAGAAGCCTTGTCAGTACAGAAAGCCGTGTTCGTGAAAGATGTTGCCGATGTTTGAACATCGATGGAGCTGGAGCAGAAAAAATTGCTCGATGAGATGAAAGATCGGATGAACGAGGAAAAGCTGCAAAAGTGCCAGGAAGTGAGGAAGCACTTCAAGGAGTAGTTCGATGAATCTGAAGAAAGGATAAAATATTACAAAGAAGTTGTGAAGGCTGGTAGGCTGCCATGTGATGACAGTTCAGATGATGATGTACCCCAAACGTTGGATGTTCGTGGAGGAACTGAGGTGGCCAATAATGAAGTGACGATGGAGGTTGAAAGTGATCTTCCTGGGGAAGTAGCAAATGTGCAGGTGCCCGATGGTGCCTTAAATGAAGAAAAATCCCCGTCGGAAATGTTAAATCTTAATTATAAAATGTTGTTTTAATTGAAAGTCTATAACAAATGGTCAGTGGGACCGAAAACATTTTAAATTGGTGTGTACAAATGATTTTGGTGTTTGTTGAAATACTTTGTTAAATAACTATTTTGCGTGTGAATATAAGTTCAAGTAGTAGACGTGATAAAGTGATATTAGATTCGAGCAGATAAGGAAAGATTGCTTGTATGCACGAAATGTGAAAGATATCCAATAAATGGCAAGTAAGGAGAACCAGATGTTTATCCGTAGATAAGGATCTAGATTTAGATTTGGAGAAGAACAAGATCTCATTAGAGATTATTCGACAAGTAAAGAACGCGAAATAAACTATCCTATAATGGGATAGTGGTCGTATAAAGTCTAGATAGCTTTAAGGATACTTATGTAAGCAAGGATCTAAAAACAAATCAGGATAGCAAGGAATTATTTTGTCTCTGGCATACTTTTTAAGTATTGATTGAGAGAAAACAAAGTAAAAAAGAGATCGTTTGTTAGATAGATTCTTGAAAAGTTTAGATCGAGGACAAATCGAAGTAGAAAGAGATCGTTTGTCAGATATATAATTGAAAAGTATAGATCAAGGACAAATTGATGTAGAAAGAGATCGTTTGTCAAATAGATACTTGAAAAGTATAGATCGAGGACAAATCGAAGTAGAAAGACATCGTTTGTCAGATAGATACTTGAAAAGTATAGATCCAGGACAAAACGAAGTAGAAAGAGATCATTTGTCATATAGATACTTGAAAATTATAGATTGAGGTCAAATCGAAGTAAAAAGAGATCGTTTATAAGATAGATACTTAAAAAGTATAGATCGAGGACAAAGCAAAGTAGAAAGAGATTGTTTGTCAGATAGATACTTGAAAAGTATATATCGAGGATAAATCAAAGTAGAAGGAGATCGTTTGTCTAATAGATACTTGAAAAGTATAGATCGAGGACAAAACGAAGTAAAAAGAGATTTTTTGTCAGATATATACGCAAAAGTATAGATCGAGGACAAATCGAAGTAGAAAAAGATCGTTTGTCAAATAGATACTTGAAAAGTGTAGATTGAGGACAAATTGAAGTAGAAAGAGATCGTTTGTCAGATAGATACTTGAAAAGTATAGATCGAGGACAAAGTAAAGTAGAAAGAAATCGTTTGTCATATAGATACTTGAAAACTATAGATCGAGGACAAATCAAAGTTGAAAGAGATCGTTTATCAGATAGATACTTGAAAAATATAGATCGAGGACAAAGTGAAGTAGAAAGAGATCGTTTGTCTGATAGATACTTGAAAAGTATAGATCGATGACAAATTGAAGTAGTAAATAAGATAATACACAACAAATTGTTTATTTGATTCGAAGTAAACGATAATTAGTTATGCTTAAATTAATGGATCATATTATTTTAGGAGCTTCTGGCTTTCTTATTGGATGGACTGCATGAAGATTTGAATTGTGTCAAGCTCAAAGCTTACATTGAATTAAAGGATGCTAATGGTCACTCTGACAAGGAATTTGCAAATTAATGTTGGGAGAACCATAAGGCTCGAAATGATTTTGTAATGTAGACGTTTGCCAAGTGAGTTGTGTACACTTTCTTTTTGCGTTTCCTGAAATTTAACTAATGTATGGATACAACAAACTCTCTTTTTAAGATAATTATATGGCTTAGCTTTTAAGCTTGTAAGAGGATGTGTTCATTCATTTCAGTGCCAATATAAGTTAACACTCGTCTGCCAGATTGCAGCAAAGTTTCAGTGACTTTTGATCCCTTCATGTACTTGTCATTGACATTGTCTTTAACAGTTACTCGGGAGATTGCAGTTATCGTATTCTATGGTGATGGCACTACTCTTCCCATGCCTTTCAGTGTAATAGTGCTAAAAGATGGTTCCTGCAAGGATCTTCTTGAAACGCGGAGTATTGAATACTACCTAATGAGTGAAAAAAATCTATTGCTTGCAGAGGTATATTCATGAATAATCTTTAGGTTTTAATTTAAGCACATTCCCTAAAATAGAACACTGCTACTTTCCAAGTTCATGTTCCAATCGATGACGATTCTACTGATTTTCAACATTCGGACAAAGTTAAATTAATGAAAGCGCCTTGACCTGGAATGATAGATAACTCTCATTTAATCATAAATGGTAGTGAGGGTGAAGGTCATGATTTGGAGCTAATACAAACCCTGATGGAAGGGTGTGATTATGTTTTGGCTCCTTAAGAAGTTTGGAAAAAGCTTCACTATTGGAAATAATAAAAAAATCCCTTTCCCCCTTTAAAATGTGACATTTATTATGGAACTTTTTATTTACATCCCAATGAAAACTTGTAAGGTCATCATGTACTTGTCTTTTGATGCTTAACTTGCTTTGGTTTATAAACTGATGTTAGTACGACCGCTTTTCAAATTTTAAGGTGTATTATTGTTCTCCTGTAGTTTGCTTGATTCTCTCTTACAATATGTCTCACACTTAACTAAATGTATTTTCATAGTAGCGTTTTAAGCTTCGTCATATGTTTGTATGTCGACCATCATCATCTTTTCTACATATGTTTCCATCGTTTGCTCATATGTTTTGGTTTATTCGTCTTCCTGCAGGTACAAAGGGGGGCCGACATTACCTAGAAGAATGATTCAACAAAGTTCTCAAATCAGGCCATTTAGTGTGGAGGTTTACACTCTTCGTCTCCAACTAACTGATGCTAGAGACAACAAACAATTTGTTATTCATATAAGTAAAAAGGTATTGTACCCTCGTTTGTTTATTTCATTCTAAAATATTTGATAGCTATAGAATGGTACTCCAAAAGCGTTAGGCTTCTGGCACTCCTAATAATTGGGCATGCTTACAGTTATAGAAGCTCCACGCCAGTCATAAATGATGATAAAGCTGATAAAAAAGCTAAAACCTCAGGTTGTGGTCATCGGCATGGCTCATTTCGAGTCTGTTACTAGTTCAGCTTTTCAACACCTATTAAACATCACAAGAAATTTCGGTTCTCGTCTATTTTTAGATGTTTATGAGCATTTTGAGCAATCTAGCTTACCTGGTTCAAGTGGGGCTTGAAAATATCTAGCAGGAAACACACTACCCCCACATGCAACAATAGTGTGCGGTTTGGTGAAAAATCTGGTCTATTCAGATCAGGAAGTTACCTTTGTCATTTCTGAAGTAGAAACCATTTTTAAGGCGTTGTCCAAGACTGTGGAGTTATTAGAGGGAAATACTACTTTGTTTTGCCAATATTATTATGGTTGTCTTTTCCATGAGCTTCTAGCCTTTCAGCTTGCTGACCGCCATCCACCTATAGAGAGAGAATGTGCAAATGCTAAATCCACTGAGATGATTGGGTTCTCAAGCTCTGCTATTTTAGTCCTTAACGGCGCCGAGTTTTCTGCCAATGAGACAGATAACTCTTCATTGATTCACATGGATGTTAATCAAAGTTTTCTTCTGGTGCCTGCCCAGTCAAAGCTGCCTTCTTTGAGAGTTTTGCTAAACAGAACATGATCGAATCTAAAACCGATGTGAAGCTTGGAATTCAAATGTTGATCAAGAGAAAATATGGTTTCCCATCTGATAGCTGTACTGAGTTCATATATGGGGACTCTCCACTGGCTCTTTTCAACAAGTTGGTCCTTTGTTGCATCCAAGAAGGTGGCACCTTGTGCTTTGCCACTGGCACAAATATGAATTATGTGGTAGCGGCCAAGTTTTTGAAATCAAATGTTGTGAACATTCCAACAAACATTAACACGAGATTTAAGCTTACTGTAGATGCGCTTACAAAATTACTTCAAGGGGTTGATAAGCCTTGGGTTTACCTCTCAGGTCCAACAATCAACCCAACTGACTTACTTTATAGCAATGAGGAGGTCCAAGAAATATTATCTGTAAGTGCTAAATTTGGGTCTAGAGTTGTGATTGATACATCTTTCTCAGGGTTAGAATTTAACATCGAGGGTTGGGGTGGCTGGAATTTGGAGGAGAGTTTGTTGAAACTTGATTTATTGCCCAAATCATCTTTTTGTGTCTCTTTGCTTGGTGGATTATCCTTTGAGATGCTAATTGACAGGCTTGCATTTGGATTTATGGTTTTAAATCAGCCTCTTCTAGTTGAGGCATTTCATACCTTTCCAGGTTTAAGCAAGCCCCACAACACTGTTAAATATGCAATAAAGAAATTATTGGATATGAATGATCAAAAAGTAGGAGGCCCATTTGAAACCCTTTTGGAGCAGAAAAGGATACAAAGGAGTAGATTACTACGCTTGATGGAGATACTCTTGAAATGTGGATGGGATGCAGTTGAATGCTGTGGCAGTGTATCAATGGTGGCGAAAACATCTGTCCACCTTGGGACAACCTCAAATCTCAAACTTTATCTCAAACTTAGTGACTCTAACATACGAGAAACCTTCCTTAAGTCCACTGGTTTATGCATCAACAGCGACTCATGGATCGGAATCCCTGCCTACTGCCGGTTAATGTTTGCCTTGGAGGATGGAGTATTTGAAAAGGCATTGGAATGCATAACTTGATTTGATAAGGAGAACCTCGGCTGCTAGGGGTCATTTCTTTCTTTGTCAAACTTTGATCATAGTATTTTTGAGTGCGACAATGTTGTTGTCGGATTTTTGAAATCAATAATAAAAAAACAAAAGTTTGGCTAATATTGAAAAAAAAATGTTTTTCATATTAGGAATATTGTAATCATCCTACAAGCTCACATGAAAAAGCTAAGAAAATGCCCTCGAGACAATATCAATTTTCTATGTAGATGTTAATGGTTGTTCTAACTATCAAAGCACCTACTCATCTACTATAAAAGAGTCGTTATAGTTTAAACAGTCATGAATACTAACTCATTATTCATCTGATGCTCCGCAGGTGGGGTTGCATGGGACACGTTGGTTCACTACAGGTGACCAGGTGCGTCTTCTGACCTTTCTATTGTATTAACACTTTAATAGCAGGGTTTTATTTGTAGAAAGTTTGCTTCCCGTTACAGTTAGCTTTCTTAGGAAAGGATGACATAACACTATGAATTTCATTAGTTGTATATATGTCATGCACACACAAGTGTTCATAACATGGACCCGCGGTGTTTATAGGCAGACTATAGCGGCCTCACCATGCTTCACTAGTATGGAGAGATTATCAGGTAGGCGTGTTGGAGATTTTTCCAAGCTTCCGATTTAATTTTCACAAATCTCAAATGATGAAGGATATAAGTTACGCTAGTATCAAGTTTTATCTGACCTATATCTCTTTATTTTCAGACTTTGAATGTACTGATTTCATCAACGACAAGAAAGTATCTCAAACAAGAAAGTGCACATCACTAGAAGTAAGTATCCGTACTAGAGATTTCTTTTTAGTAATTTAATATGAAAACTGCCATAAACAATTATAATGCCTTTCTATTTGTTATTATACATGAAGGAAAGAGAAGTTTGGAATGTTAAAAGAGATAATGGATTGCAGTATAAGGAACTAATAGAAACTACAAAAGCTTTGGAACAGTTTAAGAAGGACTACAAAGGCTCTGATAACCTTACCACTAAAAATAAGAATCGATGTAGCAATCTCAATCTGAACTCTACGTCTTTTTTTCTCAAGGAATGTATTTTAGCTCCCTTACATAGTGTGGTTAAAGTACAATACATAAAACAAAAGTTGTGTAATTGCTATAATTTCTAAAATAATATCCATAAATTGTCCTAGAATGTTCTAAGAAGATCGAGCTCAACTATATATGCTATTGTGCTTCTTGCTTCAGGGTAAAGTTCCACTATAACGGGTACTTATGATGGGCAGTATATCATGCAGGTAGTTACTTAAACTAAAAGATTTAGCTTTTAAGATCATTTTCTTCATTAAAAAAATACATGTAAAATATTTTCTATTTTTGAAATAAATTTTTAGGGGTTTTTGAATCTAAAGATGAAGATGTGGGTGAGCAATTTGATGATGCGGTGCATTGCTATCATCCCCAGCCCGATCGTCTCCATTTATGCAGGATCCTCCGGGGTTGGAAAACTCATCATCGTTGCTTCGGTTCGTAGCCCAACTTCTTGATTCAAATAATTAATATCTTTGTCTATGAATTATTTTTTTTTATTATTAATTTGCAGATGATATAATCTTTTGAGCTCCCATTTGCTCTCATGCCACTTCTCAAGTTCAGCAGTAACCATAATTTGTTTTATCTCATTTTCGTGTATATAAAAACATGCTTATAATTTATCTCATTTTCTGCATATTTTTGAAATAATTTTTTATTTTTGAAATAATTTTTTATTTATTTATTTATTATATGTGTTTGCCACGGATTTTGTAGTGGTGAATGTAGGCTTTTGCTGCGGATTATGTAGTGGTAAAAGTAGGCTTTTGCCACGTATTCTGTAGTGGTGAAAACATGCTTTTGCCACGGACTTTGAAGTGGTTAAATTAGGCTTTTGCCACGGATTTTTCAGTAGCAAAAAAATAACCTTTTGCCACGGTAAAAACAACGCGAAAGCTTTAGCCGCCCCATCTACGCCCACGACCCTAGCCACGGTAAAAGCAGTGGCAAAAATCTTTTTGCCACAGATTTTTCAATGGCTAATACCCTTTATTCTTGTAGTGAAGTAGGCATACTGTCCATCTTCCTGTTTGGTCTAGATGTTGCCTAGTATATACTAATTAGGAGGGGAAGATATGGAACGTCACCTAAGTTGCGTTAGGCATAATAGTCCCGAGTGGATGTTATTTGTCAGTAAATCGTTGACAGACGTGTACCCAAACCTCCAAATAAGATTATATTACTGATAGACGTAGAAATACGTAGGATTAATGCGCCTAAAAGTATCATTTTATTAATCCTAATTTATTAATTTCAAATATTAGTAGTATTTTCTTATTTCCAGGCACTTATCACTGTTGGAGCTAATAAGTAGAAAAAAACATCTAATAGAAGGTATAAAGAGTTGAAACATCTCCAGTAGTCTCCCAGGCACAAGGAAGATGCCTACATTCAATATACTTATAGATTTTCTCCATGGAATAAAGATGATGAAGGAATCAACAAGGATTAACATGAGATAGGATTTACCTTTATCTGATAGAGTTTTAGAATTGTAAATAAGTCTCTCCTATCTCTTATAAATATGTGAGCAATTCTATGTATTTTACACATCTCAATCTCAGGAAAGAATAAAACTTGCATTTTGTAGTGTCTTTCTATTTCTCTCTCTTTTATTTTATGCGTTTAATTTAAGCTGTGATCGACACCATTACTGGAGAGCTAATCTCCTTAGCTTAGGCTAAGGATTGAACCTCAAGTGAAGTGGGCTAAATTGAAGTTAATAGTAGTTTAGACCTAGAATTAATCTTCACTTCTCTGATTTGTAGTTACGAAGAGTTGATCTGGCCATGATAACTCTAAGTTACTACAGATATAAGAAAGATGTCGAATTAGCCATATTCGATTGTTTTCACGCTCAAAGAGAATTCTAGATCACTAGAGTTAATACTCTCTACCTAGCCATGGAAAGGAGTTTATAAACCCTAGATCCAATTGTCCATGAACAACAAAGTTCTTACTTAGGGTTTTAGCCACAAAACCTAGACCTTAGTCCCGAATAGACCTCGCCATTGCTATTACGTATGGATAGAAGCTACCGTTTTCATATCGTTTAATAAACTAAGTCGGAGGTGATCCAAAGCCTAGGTTCTTTTCCATATAATCGTACCGAAAGTTAGTAATTTAGATTTATGTTTTAGATCAAAACCCTTTTATCAAAATTAGTTTAGATTTGTTTATTAGTTAATTAGGAAATTATATTTTTAATATATTTACTCCCCTTGGATTCGGCCCCCGTTTACCCTTATTATATTACGACACCCGTAATTTTGAGCGGAGTATTTAAAGACTGAGTTTTTCTCGCATCAAGTGCTTAACACCTTTCTCAAAGAGGAAGATCAACAATAACCATATACCTACTTTCTTTTATAATATTTGCATATATATGTTAACCATCTTTCACATATGGAGGAAATAAATAGGTCTTATGAAGACCAATCATCTAGATCTGGAAAAAAACTCAGAATTAGTTGGGTTTGCACGAACTCAACAATTAAATCAATGGACTATACCATTTATCAAGTTCAAATTAATTTACAAAAATGGTATGTTTGACTTTATAAGTCAAGATAATATCAAAATCATGGAGCAATCGATAGCTCTAGATAGTGAATGTCACACTTTGAAGTTACTTAACCTCAAGGATGTAGAAAAATACTTTAAAAAATATAATTATCTGCATATTGGATGTATTTAAGTTGCATTCAAACCCCTAACTCTCCTAGGCATCAATTCTAGTATTCTTGTATACTTAAGGGATTAAAGAAGTTAAGAGTTTAAATAATTGTTAATGGGTATAATTCAAACTAGTTTATGTCATGGACCAATTTATTTTTATGTTTATCCCAATCTAACCCTATCCCATGCGGATAGATCTATGTTTGAGGCAGTGAGTCTAAGAATTCAATTGCATGGATATGATTTTATTTCTGGAGCTGAAGTCACAACAGTTATTTACCAGATTTACTATATGGTCTTGAATACCTTATGCCCTAAAGCTATCCTGAAAAGTGAACCAATTAAAATTGTTATTGTTCATAGTAACTATTTGGCAACCAATATTGTTGTCAACAGACTTATCAATTGGGATGAGCTCAGTATCCCAACAGAATGAACACCTCCTAAGGTAGTGGTTCCATGACCAAGGTTCAATAACTAGGTCAGTCAAATCACACAAACCCCAGATGGAGATGTTGAAGTAACATTTACTTCTAATCCTATCAAACTCTCCCTTCATCGAAGTATGTCTAGTATTGGAATGGCAAGTAGGGATGACATTCCTAACCATATTTCTTGCCCTTCTTCTAGGCCATCTATGTCTAGTAGATGAAACTCCACATCTGAACAAATTCTTAAAGGAATCAGGATTTCTGATTAGTAGATCATCTTGAAATCTATACTGATCACTCTACCAGTGCCAGGAAAGAAGTAGAAAGACCTACTTCTCCTATATCAGAGGCGAGCTTTTATGTTTAGGTATTTATGAATTTAAGCCCTATTCATTTATTCGCCAACTCATAAGCAGAGAATTCATGTCTCCTACCCCTAAAGAATTCAGTACTTGGTATTTCCAAACTTTTAACAAAGAAGAATTGACTTTAATTAAAGAATTATACTGTCATAAGATTGAGTAAAGTCAGGAGGTTACTTTATTTCGGAATTGGTTCACTAAATGGTACCCCCATAAATCGTATTTCCTCAATAATATGGATGATTTCACTTAGAAATGGGTAAAATTAGATGGTACAGAAGTCCAATCTATCCACCCTCCCCCTGAGTCTTTCCAATTAAGTAAAGGAAGTAATGTCTAAAGGCCTTGGAAGCTAATGCCTTTACTCACCCAAATAGCCAGATAATTAATGTTAATCCCATTATAAAACAAAACAATTAGATAAATTTAAGTCTTTAAATGATTGGTAATCAGCTAAATCGAATAGAATATCAAGTCCAAAGAAATAATAGACAGAGTCCTTCTGATACTACAGCAAGTACATCCTCTAGCTTGTATAAGGCTCATATCAAGCCTACCTATCTTGTCCATGACTTAAGCTTTCATATTTTTAGGATTCTAAATTTGTCTACCTCCTTGTTGACAGATTAAAAAAGCTTAGTGTCAATACTTTGGGTCAGAAAACCACATCTGAACATACTTTGGGATCTTCAGATTCCTCTAATAATGAATCAGAAAATCAAATTCAAGCCATTGAAGCTAGTCTTCATAAAATAAAATATGAACCGTCAAGTTTAAAAACCTATTATAAAAGACCTACACCTCAAAATATTTCATTTAAAGATCTATTATAAAAGACCTACACCTCTATATTTGTGTGTATGTGTGTGTACCGGGCATGCACGATACTATTGACGCTAAAATAAAGATAACTGATAGAAAAACTAACTCTATGGTAAATATAAATGCATGTCACTACTTATAATTATGACCTGGGTTACCCATGCCAACTGGCTCATATATATCAATAACCTTTTATAACTCCTCGTCAATATTCTTTATCTTCCCCTTATCTAGGTCCTCAATAGGCTCCTCTTCAAAGTCATGTTGATGTACATTTGACATTCCAGACATGTAATGGACCATCATGCACATGCTCCGGTATCTGACATGGTGTCTCCCTATAATCTTCACCATCAACAATCCATATGTTTGGTATGCATTCTTCTAATTTATGTAAGATGTCCAAAGGTTCCAGAAGAACCTTATCTGCAGCTTAAACTGCTAGTGGGTCAATATATCGAATAATAGAAGTCATAAAAGCCGGTTGGTGATAGATAACTTTTCTCTCCTCCACCATAGCCGAATGAACATTTATAATACACTAATTAATGCTAACTCCAATGTCATCTATAATATCATAATCGGGGATATTCTAATGTAGAACGCATAGAAATTCAAATCTCTGGACTCCAATACTGGTCGGTCGACCTGAAGCCTTGACATTGCCGCAAAACTAAAAGAATATTCAAAGTCTACCCTCATTCCATGCTATCATCTCACATAATGTGATTATTCAGAAATAATCCTCATGGTTCAGAGGTTGCCTATGATAGAAAAAATTTATAACTAGTACTACTCTAGTGACTACTAGTAGAAACGTTATATCTAGTATAATAGGTGTTCATCCTTCCTAGTTAAGATTCATAACTGGTGATCAATCTAAGTATGTGATGTTCTGGTAGAAATGGTGAATTACATCTTTACAAATGAAACTAGTCTTTGTGTAAAACACCAAACTTTACCCCCTCTGTGTAGCACGCTGCGTATAAATGGGACCACAATGTCTATCTAAAAATAGTAAAGTATTATGCCATGGACTTGCGGTGATCACCGGTTGGATGAAATCTTTTGGTGTTCTGGCCATTGATAAGGTGCTTGGGATAGGGAAAGAAGATGAAATAGAGGTATAATGGGAAGGTACCTCTTTGGTATTTATAGAAAAAGCCTCTTAAAGTTTGAATTTTGTATGGGAGAGTGACATTTGTGTAATTTGGGGAACTTAGGGCTAAGTAGTGGGATACCAACTCATTACCCCATGTACCCACGGGAAATTTAAAGGCTTGACTTTTGAATTTAAATATAAAGTGGAGGGGTATACTTGACAATTTACCATGTTTTGATCTTCTAGAAGGTTTATATGTACATTCATGCCCTAAATAATGTACACCATGATGTTAGACCATGGTGTATACCTTTAATGATGTCCCTAACCTCCGAAAATAAAAATTAAAATAAAATAAAAGATAAACTAATTAACTAACTAGAAAACTACCAGGGACCACAAAACGATCCTTAGCACTTGGGTTTCATATAAATAAGCGCTAAGTTTATCATCTTCAGCCAGACATGACTACCCCCAAACTTAAGATTGGGTAGTATTATAATTTCTATCCTCAAGGGTCTCTCCCAAAGATTGGATTAGGGGGTCGTCAAGGTAAAGCACCCGGTGTTGCCAAAAGAAATAATCAATGTTGGACGACCAATCTTTAGGATGCTTGCCAATACTCTCGCTTAGGATGAATTGCTCCTAGACCAACTCTTCTTGTCCCTCATACATGCTCTTTATTGAAATGGTCATTTCATAGTATACAGAGGCATGTTGAAAAAAAAGTGTTGTAGCTCAGGGTGAAGTTTGTCTTGGCAGAAAATGACCGTAGGTGGCGAACTGAATCACTGAAATAACTACATCCAAAATGCTCTTATGTGACAGGGATGCTGTGAAGGGCAAGTGATGACTTGCGACTACTTTGACTCGGCATCCACAACTATCAATAGAAACGAGTATCCCTGTAATAACGGGAATGATTATATTAATCCTATGTTACATACTTCAAAGATCTCGGCAGGTATATGAATAAGCGGAATTATTCGCCATTCCATGCTTAGTCCTGGGACATGGCATACTGGACAACTCAAGTAATAGAAGTGGGCATCCTTAACCAATGAATGCTTGAATAACCCACTTTAGAGTACATTTACGACTATTCATTTGCCACTATAAAATCTCCCACAAGCTTGGTGGTGGCAACGCGATAAAGCTTCTTGTATCTTTTCGTTTGGAATGCATCTACGAATAATATGGTAGGAGCCAATCCTGTAAGGGTATGGATCATCCCACATGAAGTTTCTCACCTCTAGGAGGATATCCTATATATATCATCCTTACCGACCAACTCTTTGGTACTTTACCACTCAAAAGATATATTTGTATGTCCTCGTACCATGGTCGAATTATAGGTAGGGTAAAATTGATAGGGTCGTTCAAAGATAACTTTGAGAGGAAATATGTACTAGTGCTAGGTAAATGATTTTTCTGGTAGAACTTTATGTCTTGTTTTTATTTAGATTTAAATGTTTTGCCTTTGGTGATATAAATGATAATATAGTCTTCTATTTTGTCTGATGTAGGGGAATTATTCTTGCTTTTAAAGACGTTCAACATAGTTTTCATACTTCCTAAGGATAAAGCAAGCACGCCTGATTGATAGTTTATTACTACATGTACAATAGCGAGGAATGGTCTTGTAGTGTCCCAGATTATATATATATCATCATGGATGATTTTTCATTATCATTTTGATTCATACCATTATGCATCCATTTTATTTCCTATCATCTTGTCTTGTGTTGCATTATCTCCTTAGGTTCTGTTGTTGTTGTGTAGAGGAGGAGGTGTGTGGCCTCAGGAGACCAGGGGTTGGATTTCCTTTAAGGGTGTTTATATTTTTCCCAGTTTCGTTTGAACGAGTTGGCTGGTCTCCTGGAATTTTTGTCTTGGATGGCAAATTCGTTCGAACGAGTTGTGAGTCGTTCAAACGACTTGTCGTTGTCTATAAATACCACACTTCTTTATTTCTTTCTCTTCATTTCATTTCTCTCACCGACTCTCTCACCGACTCTCTTGCCGACTTAAACCCTAACAAAATCCTCTCCTCCTCCCTTCATTCCCTTCACCTCCTTTGCTACCCTTGTTTGATTAGGGTTGAGAAATCGTCACCTCCGGCTACCTTGATTCCATTCTAGAGGGAGAGAGGCTTCCTTGCTATTCTAGATAGAGAGAGAGGCTTCCTTACCCGTCTACGATCACCGAATTGTCGCCATTCCTTTGCCGATCGCAGTCGCGCCTTTTCGGTAAGTTTTTCTCTAATTCCTCTTCCATTTGATTTTAGTTTGGCTAAAGCCCTTGTGGGTTGGGCTGTTTTAGGGTTGTGTATGATTTGGGTTTGATTGTTGGTGATTGGGGGTATTGTTGAGCTGTGGCTTAGGGTTTATGATTATCGCAGGTGTTGGGGTTGGTTGCGATTGATTGTTGGACGACGGTGATAATTGTTTGTGTTGCTGATTCGGGTGTGGTTCTAATTTAAATTCAGTTTCGGGTAAGAATCCCTTATTAGATTTATGATTGGGTTTTGGTCCTTGGTAGTGGTTGATGTTATGGTGTTCCTATTCCTTTAAGTGACTCATTCGGGTTCCGGAAGACGATTCGCGGAGCACATTACCGTTGGGGTGTTGTTTGAATATTTTCTGCCGGGTTCGTTATTATCAAACTTGGTATATCAAGGGGAGTATCCCTTCATGTCTAAATTCCTTACTAATATTACCTATGTTGATTTAGAGAGACACTAAAGGTATAGATGTTGTTTTTCCTAGTATATAGTCTAGATTGCATTCCTCTTTGAAGTTAGTTATTATCAATGTTGGATATGTTAGTGTAGTTATTTAATTTTGCATATTTGGACTTTAAGAATGGGTTAGGAGTTGTTACACTAGTTCTCGCGGCTTTGTCCTTGAACACTAATGGCGTAATTACTCTTGACTTGTTCTAGGCGTTGTTTATCATCAGGGCTTGGTACTCTAAGGCATGTAAAGTTGAATTTCTATATTATCGTTTATGGAGTCGTGCATGTTTTGTATTCTCGTGGCTTTGTCCTTGAATACCATTTTGTCTCTTAGAGACTGATGTTGTTTTGATGTTATAATAGGTTAGTTACTGTTCATCTATTATTTTGATATTGTGACAGGTTAGTCACTATTCATCTGTTATGTTAACATGTGACTGGTAAGTCGTTGGCCATCTAGTTAGATATTATGACTAGTTAGTTACTGTTGTTCTATGTATAGATGTACGACTGGGTCACTGTTCATCTGTGTTTGGATTGTTTGCCACTCGCTCAGGTAGGTGGTTATCCTATGTGTGCTTGCCGTGTTAGCAGCTGCAGCATTTTGATCTCTGGTGGATCTATTTGAATCTATAGATCATATAATCATTTCTTCTTATATTGTTAAGATCGGATACATAAATTCACTTCAAATCGGCTGACCCCCGATAGGTTATGGGGATTCCTAGCTCGGGTTGAAATAGTATGGTGAGTTATGGCTGAGATACTATCTTACCTGAATACCCATCCTAGAGTATGGGATGGTATGAGATAGTTCCCCTCTAGTGCCAGCACTATCCTAAGAGGTTGAAATACCATAGAATTCAAATAGTATAAGGATGGTGACTCACCAGGTTGAAACCCCTATTCACTCTGATCAAGTGGTAATATCCAAGCCTGGTCGAGCTTGAAACAAAGCGAACCCCTTATATCCAACAACGATCTCTCATATGTCTAAGTCTTTGCGCTAGCTGTTGATCAACCAATTATAATAAGATTTAGTCCATCAGTTTAACTTCATACATCATTCCAGGATTGAGAATCTGCATCATCATATCACTTCCTCGCATATTATATTAATCTTCGCTTAGTAAGACTGTATTTTCTTTATTTCTTGCTACTTAAATATACTATATTTTTACTATGCTTCACCATGTTCATCGTTTCCTATTCTTGTTAGCATTAGTTGTATTAGTACAGTTTTTAGCCTTGTTGGGTATAGTGAGCTGTGGTTTGCTCACTCTTGCTATTTAACATTTTAGAGGTGGAGTAGCTGCAGAGTAGTTGTTGTAGACTACAGCGGAGCTCAAAGTTTAGATTATCTATTACTATAGGTCCTTAGTTGTATATTAATGTTTAGTTGTATTCAGACTCTGTTATTGTATAGTTCTGAGATATTGTATCATATTTTAGCTTTGATATGTATATTTATGTCGTTTGCTTCCGTTATTTTATTCTTTTTACTCTGATGAATTGCTATAAGTGAATGACTGAGCCTGAACTTGTCTATGGTTCAGTCATTTGTGGAGGAGATTCTTTGGATTACCCGACCTGCACGCCCTAGAACTCCTATTAATGATTTAGTTATAAATCATTAGAAATTTGGGGCGTGACAGGTCTCCCCAGAATGGCTAGTATATATCTTCCAGGATCGGCTGTTTGTTCGGATTCAAAAATCTTGAAGTCGTCTAGAAAATTCAAATCCTCGACTCAAGGATATGGGACTGGTGGTACGTAATTGCTTGCTGAAGCCTGAACAGGTGTTTCGTCTAGCTCTAGGGTGGTATCAATCTCGGCTATTTCAATCTTGTGTTGCTTATCAGTGGGTATTTCTACTTGATTGTTAACAACATTACCACTCCTAAGAGTAGTTATGGCATGATACTGTTCAACAAGCTTAGTATTGTCGCTCGAATCTACTCAATATTGCCCATTTGGATTAGCTTCTAACTGACTTGGTAACCTTACTTGTTCACGACTGGCAAAATCTCTTACAAATTATGACATAGTCGTGTCCAACTGACCTATTTGTTAATTTAATTGGGTGAAAGATTGACTTATCTGTTGCATTAAGGTTTTAAGTGATCATTCAAGGGTTAAAATCCTTTCAGTATTGATTGGTTGAGGTTGATATTGTTGCGAGTGGTACTGTTATTGTTGTGGTCTTTGGTATTATTGTCATCGGGTGTTCGAGTTATCAACAGGTCAGGATATTGAGGTACAAAGGATCAAAACGAGGTGATGGGATTCCCTTGATTGTAAGTATAAAATGCATGAACTTCTTCTTCTAGAACTTCCTGGTCAGGTTGGATGGTAGGTCAAGAGTAGGAGATATTAGTAGTATTGTTGCAGTAATTACATGCCTCTCGTTGAGCTGGAGGTGGTGTTAGTTTAGTAAAGGCGCCGCTCATTTTCTTGGGTAGCTTGTCTGTGAATGGATAGCGGCTAGGATAGCAGTACTAGTGTCAAACTCAAGAAACCCTCCTTTCTTAGGTTCGCTCTTTCTCTGAGCAGGATATTCCTAATCACGCGAGTTTTCTCCCATAGTTTTAAAGAGTTCCTAAGCTTCCGTAGAAGATTTACGCATTATGGAACCTCCACAAGCGGTATCCACCATGCATTTGTTAATTTGGGATAACCCATTGTAGAAACCATGTGCTTGTTATCATAGATCAAGTCCATGATGTGGGTAGTTAAGTTAAAGACCCTTGTATCACTCCCAGCTGTCGTAGAAGTATTCATCTTCCTTCTAAGTGAAAGTGTAAATTTTGCTACGTAAAAGGTTTATTTTGTGAATAGGGAAGAATTTCTTCAAAAATGCCCTTTGTAACATCTTAAAAGTTGTCATGTTCTAGGGGGTGAGAAAATGTAGCAAAATCTTGGCCTTATCCTTGAGGAAAAAGAGAAAGAGACATGATGTAGGGCATTGATAGCCAAAAGTTGTATAGAGTCATCTGTACAATCTTTGTAGTAAAGTATTGTGTACAGTTCCTTAAACTCAGTGAGGTGAAGGTAGGGGTCTTCATCATCAAGACCATGGAAAGAAGGTAGGGCATTGATAACGCCGATTTTTAGATCAAATTGTGGCACTCCAGCAGGAAGCTCAGGCAACATGATGCAAGAGGGGCTTGTCTTAAGTGTAGGATTGAAATATTCAGCTAGGGCTTTGGCGGCCATTATGTTAGCTTGTTCGAGGTGACATTGCCGTCTATCCCAAGCATAGGGTTTTCTAGCGACTGTAGAGTATACTAATAGCGGATCTTTGCGATTTAAACGGTTTCTCTCGCAAGACCAACTTTTCATAAACTAATTAACTACCCTAGGATCACTAACTACTTAACTACTAAATAAAATATAAGATAATGCACTACTATTTTTACTATTACTAATAATAATAATAATAGGGTATTAGTATAATGCTAATTAATACTTACTAATATTATCTAATTTATCCTAGAAACTAACTAAGTCATTTTACCTTTTTTTTGTGTTTTTCTTAATTTCTAACTAATTTCTATCTAATTAATAAGCAAAGAGGTCAAATTCTAGCATATATTGGGGTACAACAATCCTATTTAAACCCTTTTCTATCGCTCTCGTCATAGAAAAAATTACCTTTGAAGCGTAAAAGTAAAGAATGGTTTGTATCAGAGATTACTTTTTCTAACAACCTGAGATAGCAAAAACAATGCAATGATAAGTAATTATAACTAATTAAGGTCAAGGGAACGAAACCCAAAATTAGAGGACTCAGGGAAGCACAATAGCTGACGATTGATGATTGACAGAGCCCCTGCCTCCTCAAATTTTTATCATCCATTTCTCAGGTAAAAAAAACACTAACCTTAGGGTAATCGCACTGAAAACTTATTCTAACATAGACTTGAAATTACCTACAAAAACCTTAAAACTAAAGAAAACCTACTTTGATCCTAATCTACGATTTCTATC
Organism: Kingdonia uniflora; assembly: GCA_014058105.1. NCBI lineage: Eukaryota > Viridiplantae > Streptophyta > Magnoliopsida > Ranunculales > Circaeasteraceae > Kingdonia > Kingdonia uniflora. The sequence continues at coordinate 465,484 of JACGCM010002352.1, forward strand.
TAACCTAAAAATGACCATTACCTCCCCAACAATGGTGTCATTTAAAAAACTGTCATTTATCTAATTAAATCCTACTTAATAATGTAGTAAAAGGTGGAAGTTGGGTGTTAATCTGCTGAAAGGTACGTTATTCTAGGGTAAACTAAAATCAAGGGGAAATGGGGGTTTGCTTTGTCGAAAATCTCTGCTAAAAATTGGTTTTGAAAAATGAATATTAACGATACTAGATACTTAGATTCCACTCTATATTAGTATATTACAGTTTTATTTTAATAGGTCTTTCGGTCATCTCCTCGAATTCTTTCTTTTTACCTGAATTCGCGGGGTTTAGAATTCATTTTCAAATCTTTCTATTTAAGACAAGATCAGAGAGTCATATCATTAGATCTAGACTCAAATTTTTGGGTGCTAACCTTGGGGCTTACATTTAGTTTAAGAAAAAACAATCCCTAGGTCTAGAGGTCACTACGGGGTCCGAGAAATTAATTACATTTTAAGGCAATTAATCTCTCTTCCAATTTAGAATTGTTCTCCTCCTCTCCCAACTCTTTAAGTTCAAGAGTGTTGAAGAAATACCCTAAAGAGTTAACAGAGACCTCAAGGTCAGACCTATAAGCTGCAAGAAAATCCTAACATTCACCTATGGAGCTTCCTCCTCAAATCTAGTATGAAGCGATTAGCCCTACAATATCTTAATAAACAAGATTAATGAAAAAAACTAACTATCATTAAACTTGAGTTTAAGGTTATGAGATACAAACTTAGTTCTCAAGCTCTCCAAAACCCTGTAAAAAGTGGAAAGTAGTTTTAGAGAGAGGGAATAGAACATTAAATAGGGAAAACCCTAATATTGAATTATTTTAACTACCCTCAGTCATCTCCAGTAGTGAAACTTAGGCATTTGAAAAAGATTTACTCTCTTTAGATTACCTCAATATCAGAGTTTAAAAATTACGACTATAGACCACAATCAGTCGGCGATCGCTAGTTTGATGTCTTGGGCTAGCGACAATCATCGGTGGGTAGTGGCTGGAATCCTCCATCCTATTAGGCTTCCTTCGACTGACTAGTAAAGTATAAATTAACGCCCATCCTCTTGGTTCCTTGTGTCAGTAAGGATCTTGAATTTCATATAGCCCAACTAGACCAATTCTGATAAAAATGGCTCTATTAAACTGTAGAATTCTTCAGTATGGTTCTTGGGCCATTTTAGCTCTGATTTGAACCATTTCTTGCTAAATTGACTCTAATAGAGTAATAAACCTAAAAATGAGGTAACTAGTAATAATTATACAAAAGAGCCTCAGGATGACCAAATACACCAGTAAAAGAGGCTTAAATTCTTTACAAAAATGTGCTTATCAGCTAGTAGGGTGCAAGCATATCGATATAGCGTATGAGACCGGTGTAAAAAAATATTGAATGTAATGGTCTTGTATCACTGTGAGCAGCGTATGGATCCTAACAAAAATTTTACCCCATATAACATATGCCCGGTGTTGTGGAAATTCTTTAAGCAAAGACAAATCCTTTGGCCCTCCTTTGTTGGGTACAAATTGTGGCCTAAATATGTTTTTTCTCTTCCTATGGGCCTTTTTTACAACAACCTCTTACTCAACAATGTCTTCCCCTCGATCTTTAACTTCTGGTACATTTCATTCATCTATACTTGGCCATCCTTCCTCAACTACTTCAACAACCTCTGTTTGCTTTTTTTCGCCAACTAGCGCTTCATTTTGCCATTCCACTTCAATGTTCATTGTTTCATTATGCATGTCTACTTCCTGTTCTGCACGCTCCAGCTCACTTTCAACTACCCACTATACTTCATTATCAACCATTTCTTCTCTAACCTTTGTGCCTTTGTCTTCTGTTGTACTACTACGTTATTCCTCCCTTGCTTTTTGTGGTAGCGTCGCTTTTAAATTTGCAAGCACTCTGGCACCCTCAACCTTAAATTAATGTAGACATTTCCTCAAATTTGTGAAGAATTTAGTTACATCTTTCTCATCCTTGCTCACTTTATTTTCACACCTACATGAAGCATGCACATATCTTTACCAATTTACTTCAAGAATAAACAAATTATTTTGTTCCCTAAGGGTGCAAGGTTTTCTGGTGGCGGGTTATATTGCCACAGCTACTTCTTATGTGGGATATGTAGATTGGGACAAAGATGGCCACTTCAATTGTATTGTCTGTCGATGTGGTTATTTAAGGTTGGGACAAGACCTTAATTTGTTTGCTTTATTTGCATCTGGTTTAATTAGCCCAAAAAAAAAATCTTCATTCATGATCTCAGCTAATGCGGATTGAAACTTAGACGGGGAACTTGGAATATCCATTCCTACATTTTGAACCACATTAGTTTTAAGGATCCAAATCATAAAAAGAAAAAAAAATGTGTACATAGATGACAAAAGTATAGATTTATATAAGTGTTGGTACTGCAGTCTAAATGTCACACCCCAAGTATTGAGTTTTTTCCCCAAATGCTATTAGAAACTCCTTTTCATATCAACTTCCACGCTAACATTGTATCGTTGAGGTCTCAGGTAAAAGGAATAAGAAAACCTTGCATGGTGGTATTTACAGATTTTTAGTTGATTAGGGTTAATTCAATTTCAAGTATTACCAATTTCAAGCAAGATATTTCCTTTTAATCCAAACTTTAGTTTAAAAATTTGGAATGATAGGTTAGGTTATGTTTGATTTCCCATCCAATTTTCAAATAATAGTAAATTAATGGAAAGAGTAGCCAATTTAAAGAAAGAGAGAAATAACAGTGTGTACCCTCAACAATGGTAAACACCCTCGCCTACCTGAGGTATCGATTTAACACTAAGGAATCAAACTTTTGCAACTTCAATTACTCCAATTGGATTCCCAAATAAGAGAGAAAGTGTGTGTGTGTGAGAGAGAGAGAGAGTGGGGGTGGGGGAGAGGGAAAGCAATTTTAAAACAAAAATGTTGGTTGGTTATGTTTAGGATTTCCAAGGTTTACGTGGTTTAATGTCGTTTATTTTTAACATGGATAATGCATTCCAACTACCCAATGCCATAGTATACGCGTTAATGTACATGTCATAACACATTGAGTTGGGGTTGAGGATTTAGGTAAAGTCACAACCAAACGAGCGTTAACCAGCTTGGTACTTATCTAAGGAATCATCATTTGGCTACGAACATAATGTTAAAGATCTGGCGTTAGTACCCATGAACTAACATTATAGTTTGGACATTTCCAAGACCAAATAACATTATATTTATAGCATTGCAGTTGCAGAAACATAAAAGAAAATCAAATAAAGAAGTAATCATGATCATAAAATAAAAGAGTTGCTTGACAATAGTTTAACATCACACTTAGAAGTTACAATACATCAATAAAGTTACATTTGTTCTAACATAAAACTTATAACAACAGCAATACCCAAAAAGTTACATGAGCGACACCCACTACTCAAAGTACATCAAATTCAAAGTTGTCCCCCTCCTTGCTAGTTACCCGATCATACAAAGGATATGCTACATCTATTTCATTCCATAACATATTTCTACGAATAAATTCTATTGTATATGATTCAACACTTTAATTACGGGCTTTCTTCCATTCAGTAGTAATAGGTAGTAGAGGACACATAGGATCCTTCATATTAATCGCAACGAAATGATTATTTTTCATGCCAACAACACCAATACAAGCGACTTTTAGATTACATTCTTCATCAAGTGGATACGTATCAGTTTGAGCAAGGTCAACCCTGTTGATCGTCAAAACTGTCAAGCATTGGATCTTACTGAGTAAAATGAAAGCCACATTGTATCGAAGCACTGTAATGTATCCCATGTTAGGCATTTTGAACCAATAAATATTATTAGTGCACGGAGACTTGTAATAGTTGATAGCATTCTTATAGTATCGATATGTTTTTTTCTCCATCCTCACTAAGTAATAAAAATAACATCGCATACCTATCCTCTTTCATGATAAGCTCATTGCACATTTCCTCTCTTACCTTCCTCCAAGCTTCTTGCCCTTGGCCTAGTACATGAGCAAGAACACGGAACCCAAAATTTATATATGTCCCCACATTGTGTATGTTGGATATCAAATGTTTGTGGTACAACCTGGTGAAGAACTGTAGAAAAATATCGATACCTGTAATATATGAGGTGTGAGATTACCAACAGCCTCATTTATACTTTATAATATACATATTATTATGACTTAGTAAGGTGGATAAGTAAAGTACCTGTCTAAATTCTTGCACTCTTCCTAATATTGCGTGTCAACATCAACACCTTACGTGGATGCTTCATCGATACGTGTGTCTTTGCATTTGAAGTAGACCCCATATTTTCCTTAGAGTACACTATATCAGGAAAAAGTACTAAATCATATCCAGTGTCTACACTCAGAAAAATACCATTATTTTTCTCGAGAGGACATTTCCCCTTTGATTTGGAAAAAACCTAATATATGTATTCGTATCCATTTTTTTACATCCCCCGAGAGAAGAGCCATCGCTGCCATTCTCCATGCTCTCCAAAAATAGGTGGTTATACATAGTAACTAGTTGTAAGGATGGAAATACCTTGAAAACATTTTATTTTGGCCTATCTAAGTCAGCCTTTGTCAGTAAAGCTAAATACAGCGCCACGAAGGCAGTCCAATGCTTATGTATTCCTTCATTCCTACGAGTGAAGAAAATAAAATAATAAGTAACACTGGATATGAAAAATGTAATGTTAATACGTACTTGTTCAGAGTTCTCAGATTTGAGTTTTGCAATCATGGACTCCATCAAACATGGATCTAATGCCTGCATAGGGGATGGCCCCACTCTTGCAAAGGGATTTTGGATGCGAGGGTATGAATGACACTCATACCACACATGGTATCCATCAACATAATCCCAATATTTTACCATAGACAATAAAAATGTCTCATCAAAAGTATTATTGAACGATACATCAAAGTTGTAAGATTCAGTCCAAGGCTTATTCTTTAAACTGGGGTCAACTTTAGACATCAAAGGCTCCTTTGGGATTTCCTGTACCTTCCTTAATTAATGCAAAATCATATCAGGTTACTGAGCTGTAAAGACCTCAAAGCAACTAGTAAGCCCTTATAAAATAACATCGGGTGTATGGGCCTCTCGTCAGACTCCGTCTCATATGGATCCCACCAAACCTAAAATGCCACGATTCATTAGTAAGTACCCAAGTACGAATAAAATAATAATTAAGTTGTCATTTTTTGGAACCCCCTCCACTTGCGGTTCCTTAAGGTCTTGGTTCTGTCACACGGCTAATATTCTAGAATAAGTGGGCATGGCTTCTTTGTCCTGGGGAGCTTATCTCTGTTGATTATCTTGTAAGGCTTTTAAGGAAGCCTACAGAGTGATCATATGTTCGTCGCGTCATTTAGATTCTAACTGTCGAGCTCTTATCTCATCCTTTAGCTCCTTGTTGTGTAGCTCTTGATCTTGGACCAACTGGTGCCCTATATTATTTCATTTCATCATTTCGACATTAAGGTTTGCCCTTAATTCTGTTAATTGGTATGGTTCTGTAGACGTAAGTTCTGGTTGCATTATTGAAGTTGCCTGTTTGGTATTCACCATGACTACTGTTGATAATATCTGAGTAACTATTGGCCTTAGGATTTCATGGTAAGTGTTGATTCCTGTAGACGACACCAAATATAAGGACCTAATTTTCTAGCTTGAACTAGTCTCTTACACCAAATGGACCTGGAACACAAACAATTGTAAACAAGTAATTTAAAGTAGTACAAATTTCGCGTGGAAACCTTTGAATAGGTAAATACCATGGCCATAGATCGAGGATTTAGATTAGATTAATATCTTTATTGCTCGGGTATTACAAGTTACAAAGGTTGGTATTCTAGAATTAGACTGATTAGGTATTATCTATCTCTAAAATTTAATATCTATTTTTTATCATCCATGTCCTATTTATAGATCTCCTCCCTAGCTTGTGGGTAGTAGCACATTCTCCAGGATTAGAGGAAAGAATGGTGGTGCTTCCGTAGGTCATTTCTATAATTCTTAGTTAGTGAGACAGGTCTCTTTGACTTCTTCCTTGTTTCTTAAAAGTTTGAGGTACGTCATCTTCTAGCTCGTGGGATAAGTATCAATATCTTTAGGGTGCATGTCCTTCAAGTTTTGCGTGATCCTAGCATTATGGTAATTCGCTGTAATATTAGCTCGATGGACAAGTCTCTACATATGCTACTAATCTGGTGTTATCCTACCACATCTAAAAAAAATTGAAATCGTTAACAAACCATACAACACGCTAAGATTCAAGCGTTCCTTGTATAATTATTAGTTGTTCAAAAAGTTGTTATTGTAACTCACGATTAAATGGTAAAGGAAAATAATTGGTGTATATAAAATCTAATTACCTTAAAATTTATTTTCTTGACTTCTCCTTTTTGCCATCTCTATGTATTACATTAGAATGTTAAACATGATTTTTCACATATTTCATTTAAACGCTCAAGCAGCAGTGTTATAAAGATAATATTGGGCTAAAGAACGCAACCCAACGCACTTGTATAGTCGTTATGCACAACAACCCTATAAACAATAAATTAATGGGCAACCCAATTTGATATAATTCAAATCGTGGTTATAACTTATCAATAATTGAAATTAACAGAATCTAAAGACAATTAAGAAAACAACCATGGCCATATTGATTTCATGGAGAACGATTGACGAGGAGTTAGCATAATCAATGTATGTAATACTTATGGGGAATGATTAAAGATGAATCACATCTGTAATGCTAATGGAGCACAATTGAAAGTGAGACAGAAATGGGGAGAGTGCGAGGGAGAGATTGAGATAGAGATAGGTTTTTTGCCTGGTTTTTTTAAAGATAAGAGTGGCATCTTTTTAAAAAATAGGGAGATGGTGTTAAATACTCTACCCAAGCGCTGAGAGCACCACATTCGTGGGTGGCCACGTGTAACTGATATTGAGATACCTACTTGGAACAAAGATAGTGGGTATTAGGCATCGATGGAAACCTTTAGAGAATGAGGTATTGCAAATAGTCAACTTAGGTAATGCGACAGTATTGGCAACAAGAGCATAAAATTTGGAATTAATAAATTACTTAATATGGAGATCTAACGCCAATGCAAGAACATCACATTATGTTTGTACACCATAATTCAATGCATTAAGAAAGGTTGGGTAAAACTTAGCTATTAGAGTCAGTTATAGAAATTATAAGGCTAAAATAAGACAATATTAAAACGAAAACAAACTCTTTCATTTTATGTAATTATATCGCGTGTTTGTTATACAAAATGAGGAGATACCTAGTACAAAAAGTCAAAAGTGTTATATACATGCTTCAACGACACGATAGTGAGTTCAAAAAAAAATCCTTCCCACGTTATTAATTACCAATCAACATTGTCATTGCCTCTTCCTCAGCTTTTAACTCTTTAAAGAGATCAACATTGTCATTGCCTCTTTAAAAAAAATCATTCCCACGTTATAAATTACCAATCAACATTGTCATTGCCTCTTCCTCAGCTTTTAACTCTTTAAAGAGATCAATCTCACTGCTAACTTTATGACTTGGATGACCTCTCATGACAGTAGGCAACCCAGGAAGGATAGAAATTTGGAAATGGACAGTTCTTTAGAGGTTCTAAAGCCAAGAAATGATTATTGGAAACATAACTTATGCAAACAATGTCTTCTGTGCTAGAAACATCAATATGTGACTTCAAAGGCAAGAAATTCATATGTACACCCTTCGCATTATCTTTCTCACCAAGAAAAATAATGATTTTACCAAAAGTAGCAGCGGCCATGTGTAACATATCTAGAAAAATAAAATACTTCTTAAACGGGGATATAGTTATCCTATCGTACCAATCCAAATGATATTTCAAGTCATTGTATGTGTCGAGGTTAAACATAGGGACATACCACATTTGATTCCTTATTAAGTTTTTAGTCAAATATGTCTTAACCATGACCCACTAAAGATCATCATTCGTTATGACCTTAACTAGGGCTCGGTACCCGCAATTTCCATCCAGGGCGATCTCGTATGCCCAATCAATTACTGGGATATCATGAAGTTGTAAAAAAACAAGAAAGTAATCTATTAATTGAAGGGTAAGAAGTTTTGGATACCTATGATCATCATGATGATGTTTCATTTTCCTTATGGGGGCGTACTACTTGGCATCTCTGGTATTCATGGCATTGATTTTTTTTGGCAATCAAATCCAAAGTAGAACCAAAAAGATCTGTACCAATAGCTTCTATTCCCGATGAATCATCTGCCGACAACTTAATTTCTCGTCGTGGTACTATGTCCAATTTTCTCGAAGCATCTGTCTTCTCTACTTATGGGCTACTTCAAATTTCTTCAAGGATGATTTCCACCAATTCGATGCGTTCAACAATGGGTACCTACATAGTACTTGCAACGAAAGTTTTACCCTTTCTGACTATTTTTGCTTTCTTAACACGAGGTTGAGCTTATACTTTTATAGTCGGTTTAGCATGAGCTTTTGCCTATGGTTTAGGAGTCTCTTTTGCAGCCATGCTCTCTTAGGAGTCAAGTAGCTGGTACTCCCAACATGATGGATCCCTCTAATTACTCACTTTTGAAACTTTTTTACCTTTTTCATCCTTGTTTTCTTCTTCTGGCCTCTTGATCCACTAGTTGTACTTGGCTTAAACAATAACGCAGAGTTAGGATAAGTTAACTCTAATAGTTTTCCCACCATTGTCGCTTGTTTTACGATATTTCCTTCAGTCTACTTCTATATCACCATCGCCATAGTCGGTTTGATGTCAACGACATTCTCCATTGTTCTCACTTCTTTTGAATTAGCAAAAAGTTAAAACCAATAAGGATGGCTTTTCTCTCTTGGTATAAGGTAACTCAGCCATGCCAATTCAGCTAGTTTGCATACGCATAGAAGACTACGCGTCATTCGGTGGAGACAACTACATCTTCTTTTGTCACATTAGGTCCAAGCGTTTCTTTTAGGATATTAATTTTTGCAAGTGTAAGAGTTTATGCCACCCTTGAAACCCTCTTACACAAATTTGTAAACCATAAATTATTGGAACTGTGCATTGTGACACCTAAACTGACAGTGAAAGATGAATAAATGACATTAAACTGCAAGTCAAGTAACATATCAATTGTACTCCACCCCTAACTGTAGCTTAAATTGCAAGCTCTGAGGTCTCATTTCAAGGTCGCATGCATACTTTCTGCCCTATTGCTTGTGTAGTTGCCCAAGTACATGTACATATTAACATATGTAGAGATAAAAAATATGTCATACTTATAAACCCAATTATTTAACACGTACACTACAACATCCGAGTATCTCTTCTCCCAATTCTTAAAGTAAGCCAAATTTGTGTGAAAATATAGCATTGTCCGACTATCTTCATTAACCTCTTTCAATGCAATCATAATTTTTTTTCCATGCATCATTCTCTTACATCGTATCTTTCCTACAATTTCCCTTCACATTCGTATAAATGTGCCAATGGCATAACATGTATTTTGTTTTTGGAAACACGGTGGCAACTACAACTCCCAAAGTCAAATCTCTATCTGTAATGATAACCCTAAGGTATTTGTGGGGCTCAAAATATGACTTAAAGCATTCGAGTGTCTACTGACATATTCTGCCAGTCTCGTTGTCCATATAACAAGTACTATGGAGATATGTCATACCCGTAGAGGTCACCCCGACAATCTCCAAGAATGGCTTGTCAAACATATTTATCTCGTATGTGCAGTCTATCATAAATAAGAGTGGGAAGCATTTATCCAGATTAATCGGCACTCTATGAGTCTAAAATATAGAAACACCTCCTCCGTTGGATGAATAGTATATATACTCAGCGTATTTCTTTTCATACAAGCTTCCTAAAAGATGTTGCATCTATGTTTTACCACCCGAACTTCTTTCTTCCACCTTGCATGTGTGTTGTACATATTTTTCATATTATAACAATTTCCTAGGAATTTAGCCTTAAAAAGAAGCAAAATCTCCCTCAGCTTTACACTTGGCTTTGTCAAATCAATGAGGTAAGCAGTCTTCTCCTTTTCTTTCATGTTCAGCAGTTGCATGGTTCTGCCATCCATGATTCACTTGAACGCGTCATAACCTTTTAGCTCCAGAGTATAACAGTCTTACATCTAGTCCACACCCATAAAGCTTAGTTTTTGTCTCTCTTCTACCCTTTTCTTTCTTTCAATTACCCTTTACAACTGCTTATTTGACATTCACGTTACCTCTATTTTCCTTCTCCTTTATTTTCTCCCATTCCTTTAGAGTGAACAATTTTTCACAATGATAACAACCCCCATAGTGACATTTCAAGAGCGCACTCAAACCTTACATTATCTGATGTATTGCAATGTGCACCTAATGGAACTGTATTTATAGGATTAGGTTCAAACGGTGGACTAAAATTCAGTGTATTGAGAGGAACTTCGTTTATACGTTTAAAGCTAGGATCTGTAACACTTATACAACCGTTTTTTGAGATTGCATGCCAAGTGGTTGTGTATAGTCTGGAGCACCGAGCACAAATGTTTTAAAAGATTCTGTGCCAAGTGATTGCTTATATTTTGGTGTAGCCTTAAAAAATGTTAAATTTGTTAAAATTAACCCATAAAATATTGTCATACAAGCGTCAGTGATGTGCAACGACAACATCAAGAACTCATTCAAAATGAAGTAAAATGCTATGCTGCTAGCATCGTGGTTACAAATACATAAGAAATATGTTGATAAATTTGGTAAAATTATCACAACCAATGTTATCACAAATGCATTAATGTTGTACCATCAATGAAATACCAAACTTGTCCTAGATAAAGCATAATACTTTACTTCCAGTATTATATTTTCAAAAACATACAAAAATAAGGCGAGATAAGAATACTAGTAACTGTGCGGCAGCTTTACGCATTAAACGAAATTTTGAAAGTGTTAAAGTATAATAGTAATTGAGGTTAAGTGGCGTTCAAATAAAGAACACGTCAAAATTACGTAACATTCGTGCTTGAGCATCAATGCAAATAAGATTTTATGACCAAGATACGCTAGGTTAAGAGCGTTAGTTGCAAACTAAATCTGAACTATTATAATCATTTTTACCCTAGCCCTAATTGTTATTGGGTTGTACCTTCGTTGCAAGATGCCGCACTACCCTGGTCGCACACAACGAGTTTGAACCTTCTTAACTCTGATGAAGATCAAGTTCTTTGTTTTCAAACAATGGGCACTCAATTTCATCTTGATTGAACTTGATTTCTTCCGCTGAGATGTCGACATAAATTTTGTGTTAAACGGATAATAAAAAATGTCCATTAGATAACCATTATAAAAAAACAATGTAGTGGTTATGGAGTTTTTATTGACATTTTCGAGAGATCGTTGAAGTTAAAATATGTATATGGCATTCCGTCTGGTATGTTGTCCGCAAAGAAAATATCAGCCAATCGAGCTAAGGGTGGACCTTTCTTTTTCGTCTTCATTTTCCCCGGATGATTCATCTAATGGAGTAAAAATGGCGAGAATGGTGGAGAGGAAAAGAGGAAGAGTGAGGAATGTGAAATCATTTCCCATATGGTTTTTTATTTTAAGAAAACCAAAAAAAAAAAAAAAAAAAAAAAAAACGCTGAAACCCTTACTCATATCTTTTCATCCCCTGATCTTAATCCTTTATGCATTCAAATTTGCTTTATTTATGGACTCAAACAATCCTTGTCTTTCTAACCCTAAACCTTCGGATGAAATTTCATTTACGGAGGCTAGTTCTTCTTCCACTTATAAAGGTAATGATGTTTTTGTCTCTCCGGATGATGGCGCTCTTCGTACTCAACTTCAAGCACAGTGTGAGTTCCCAGAGGATGATAATTTAATCGATCTAGATTTTGACTTCTCGGATGAAGATAAACAACTATGGGATTTTAGTCTTATCCTTAAAATTATGTTCTCTTTTCGCTATGTATTTCTACTATCTCGTTTGAATTACAACTACTGTGGGAGTTAATTATACTTCAGTGTAAGGAAGATCTTTTTTCTGTGCTTAAACAGAGACTGTGATATTTTGTTCGGTGCCCTAATCTACCTTTAATATTAGTCACCACTTATGCTACCTAAAGATGTTAACTTTAATCTTGTCCCATTTTGGGTTCAAGTTAACCCCCTTGGGTTTAATTAATGCAAAATTTACTAAAGCAGCAGCCATGAATATTTAAATGTTCCTCTAAGTTGATCCTGAACATACTATGACTTTAGAAGGTCTCAAAGTACTACGTATTCAATTCCTTCTTGATCTTACAATGGAATTTGTTCAATCCATGACGATTGGTGTACGTGATGGAGTCAAATTTAAACTTCAATATCAATATGAAAGGCTTAAGGGTTTATGCTTTTATTGTGGTAAAATTGGCCATCTGGAAAAACATTGTAAAAAAGAAGCCATTTTTTCTCAAGACTTCCATCCCAATTCTATGGGGCTATCATCACTAAGACGGATGTCATAAAGCTGCAGAGAATGCAACAACAACCTACTACCCCATGCTTACTTCCTTCTTTGGATTCAGCAACTCCTCTACGTTAAACCCTTCCATCACCGTAAGGGTTACAACTCCAACTAAACGCAAAAGGATGGATCCCACTAATACATCTTTACGTGTTGATGGTTTACTTAACCCACCTCAAGTCTCCCTTGGACGTGGCACCCCTCCTATTATTCATAGATGGAAAAATATTTTTGATACTTGCAACGCTCCATCTCAGCTGGTGGACTTACCTCATGCAACCTTAATTGGACATGTCCACAAGGTATAGGACCATTCTCACCCTCCTCCTAGTGATATGGACTGGAATGCATCTCAAATTCCCTCGCTGCAACCGACTACACAGGTGCATTCCTCTCTTTGCTCCTTTTATACTCAACAATTATTTAATATTTTTAATAGATCTTTTTTGGACTTGTATTCTAACTTGGTCACGTAAGAATCTTGTACAAGATCATATACTAAATCTATTTCTTCTCTTACATGTATCTTTTCTAATTCTAAGACTGTCGATCAAGATACATGCATTTAACCTTCCCCCTTTTCCACTACTTGTACCCATGTTAATGTAGTGATGGCACCTCTTAATCCACCTCCTAAACCTCGACTATCGCACACATCAGTTACTCTCTCCTCTAACGTCCCCCCTCAAATTCTTCCTATTCCTAATCCACTCATCTCAATTTCCTTTGTAAACAACCAGAGTAAACAAAAGAGTCATCATCACCCAATACTATTATAGTTATAGCCCATTCACCGTCCATCTTTCCTTCTTTCTTACCTTACACTTGTGCAATTTCATACACTTGTAGAAATTTCATACAATAACTATGATCAATAATTGAATATGTAAAGGAAATAATACTAACCTCTTCTCCTGCTCTTGCAAAATCCTATGTTCTTGTGTGAAGTTTTCCCTTGGATTGTCTGTAGACCTTAATGGGATGGTTTTCTATGTTATAGCCTCTAAGAAGGACTATCTCTCTATTTAACCTGATAGGGCATTAAGTGGTCTTCCTATTATGCCCTAATAAAGAGTAACACTAGGTCCCACCAACCTTAACTTGGTATATAAATTCGGCACAGTCAATAACACCTATACGACCTATTATCATGTGTGCTCGTGAATAGAAGATAAAGTATAGAGTAATGCCGATATAAATAGAAAATCCGATAATTTCCTCTCTCCATTTTGCCAAGTGTAGCTTCCGTGTTAGCGGTTTTTCTTTATTACGGCCTATTTCACTCCCACTCTCCCTTATATACTATTTCACCTTTCTTGTTCATTGCTCTTTATCCTTGTTCTTTTCTCCCTCCTCTTTTATGGATCAGGTTAGAGGCAGGGATCGGTACTTGGTGTACCGTGCCCATAGACGTAGGATTCATGTTTCTCGTACTCAGGGGATTGTACCTGCTTCGGGAGGACATGTTTTATTTCCTACTCCTTCGTATCTTAACTTACCCATTGATCCTTTTCACCAATGTGAAGGACTGCTGCCCCGACCCACCTCTTCTACTCCGTATATGCAAGATGTGGACATGGATCATGTATCCAAGTTACCACCCCTAAACCCTAACCCTACTTTACATACAAAATTCTCACACTAAACCTCATGCATCTGCATCCAACCCTAACCTTATACCCCAAACTAAAATTGTGCCATTTGATAATGATCTCCCTACGGCTATCATGGTGATTCCCATTTCGATTGTGTTATCTTACTTTGTTTTACCCCAAAAAATAAGGGATTATTCCCCCCCCCCCCCCTTCTTCTATGGGCCCCCCAACTTGGGTTTTTACCTTTGTTGAATTTATGCGTACTGTCCCTTCGCCTATACCCGTACCCCCAGGGCCGATTCCACTACCACACCCGGTTATTGTTGCTCCCATACCGCCGCTTTTACAAATTTCAACGATGGGGTCTGCTCCTGTTGTCGATTAGCTTGACACTTCTAAAGTAGATCCTTCACCATCTCGTGGTCATAAACCTAGGGGTCGACATTGTATACGGGAAAGGTCTGATATGGATATTGCGGAGGATAATGACCGCTATGCTACTGCACAAGCTATTTAGAAAAAAATCTAAAACTGATAAGGTATTGTTCCATATTTTCTGGTATTATTCTATTTCTTTTACTCGTTTATTGTTGTCCTATAGGGTTTAAGATGAGAGGCAACTTTTGTCCTTTACTGTTGGACTTACCTTCTCTTCTCTTTGGGGTTATCCCATATTTGTTCTTTTCTTTTATTAATTAGTACAGTTGTGCAATTACTGTTGCCCTCTACCACAAGTACTCTGTTTTATACTCTTTTTTGTCAAAGGTATGTTGGGTTTTCCACCTTCTACCTTCCACTCTGCCTACTTTGTCTCTTCTAGGATATTATTCATATTTCCCATTCTGGGAGTGTTTATTTTCTTTTACTAGACATTTACTACCTCTAACTCGAGCAGTGAATCACTATTGTAACCAGCCTAATATTACCTCATCACTCAACTACTTACAGAGGGGTTGGTTATTCTTTCCTCCTATTTATCTTTCTACTTTGTCTTTATTCTTTTCCAACACCCCCAATATGGCCCCCTCTCATCCGGATCGCCTTAAGATATCCTATAAATGTAGAAAGTCTGATAATGAGGATATTAACCTGGTGGTTTTGTATAACCGTCATAGGACTCCTCCTCAATATCTTTATCCATCTATACCTACCTCTACTGTCAGTGGTCACACTCGTAAGGCTTGACTGAGAAATTTAATTACACAGGTTTTTGTGGAGTCTATGGATAGGCCACCTGTTATTGGTCTCATTGCACCGATTCATCTGGACTTACCTCCTATACCTCTCCAACTCCAACCTACACTCAATTTCTTGACTCTCCTATTACTCTTAACCAAACACAAATTACTCATATGGAGGACCATGTTAATGCCATTACCACTCAGTTACTTCTACTTTCTCCTACTATTTTTTTTTATGAATATGGTCCATTTTTTAAGCACGGAGCTGACATATCTCTTATCTCCATATCTCCCCCTCTTTTGTCCCCTCTTTTGTCCCCTATTCTTCTACTTTCTTTTTCTTCAAATGTTGTCGAGACCTCTCTGCTTTACTGTGATGAAACAGAGTTTATGTTATCTCCTGCTCCTCTGTAGGATGAACTATTCTCGTTACTGGCCTTTACGTGCTCTCCCTTGGAACAGTCTATTGCCCTTCTTTGCAAGTAGAGTCTTTCTTCTCTCCCTACTCCGGTTACCGAAAACATTAACCATGCAATTGGTTACCACACCTCCTCTCAGGTACGCTCTTTTATGCTTACCATTTCTGTTCAGTTCTATTATTATTTTTTGTATTGGTATTTTCATCTTACTCTATTGCTATCCACATTTTATGCTTACTTCTCCATATCTTTATGGCTTTATAGTTTTTCTAGTTACTTTTTTCTCTATGTTCCTCTCACAATGGTTCTTGTGGAAGGCCAAAAGCCGTTACAACTTCAATAAAGATTTCAAGATGGAACTGTCGTGGTAGAAGGAAATCCACGACAGTTTCACAACTTAAATCCCATATAAAAAAAGAACAACCGAATATTTTGTTTGTCATTGAAACTAAATTAGGACTAGACTGCAGTAACTCTAGACTACATGCACTAAGGTATGCTAATAAATTTATTTTACCCTCTCAAGGCCTTATAAATGGCCTTTGGCTGATGTGGAATAATTCTGTGGACCTCCAAATTATTTATTCTTGTGATTATATTATCCAAACGATTATTACTTCCCACCCTCCAATCTCCAAGTGGATTTTCTCCTTCTTGTATGGCCTGCCTTTTAAACAATACCAAAATTGTTAATGGGATGCTCTAGCCCAAATTAGTTCCTTTCTATCCGATCCTTGGTTTCTTATTAGAGATTTTAATGAAATTCTTTATCCCCAAGAGCATTTTTTTCAATACTCCTCTCATTGTACTGTTAATCATGGGTTTCAAAATTTTATCTCTGCATCCCATCTTCAAGTTATTCGCTTTATGGGTATGCCTTATACTTGAACTAATAATAACTCTTAAGGCCAATTGATACGACAACATATTGATAGAGCCTTTTGTAACCCTTTATGGTACCATCTATTCCCCAATGCTGAACTCATTAATTATCCTATTTCATCCTCTGATCGCAAACTTATTATGTTACAGACTATGCCTTCTGAAAAGGGTCTACCTCAACAATTCCATTTTAAATCTTCATAGCTTCTTCATCCTAGATGTAAAAAGTTTATTTATGATAATTGGCTCCTTCTAAAGGTTCATGGTTCCTAATCTTTTAGGTTCCATTCTAAGCTTATTAACTTAAAAGATGTTCTTAACATTGGAATAAAACTCAAGGTGGGGATATAAAAACTCAGATTTCTCAACTTGAATTTTGAATCTCTCAAATACAACTGTCAACTGCTTCTCTTAATAGAAATCAATTTTTGCCTCTCCAATTTCAATTTCATTCTCTTCTTTTGAAAGAGGAATGTTTTTGGCGAGATCATAGTAGGGAGTTATGGTTTAAGGAGGGGGATCGTAATACTGTTTTTTTCCATAAAGCCTCTAAAGCTCGTTAGAATTTCAATCACATAGAATTTCTTCTCAGCTTGCAAGGATAGTGGCTAGATAATTGACTTAATATTGGTAATGAGTTACTTTCTTACTTTCATGACCAATTTCAGCCCTCTAGACCTCCAGACCAGCCTTTGCAGACTGCTGTGCTTTCCTCTCTTATTTCTCCAATTTTTTCTCCACAATATTTACTTAAGCTAAACCTTCCTCTTACTGAATTAGAAGTCAAGGCAACCCTTTTCTCCATGAGTCCTTATAATTTTGATACACATCTTTCTTCTTCCTACAATATTGGCCTTTCCTTAAAACGAATATCATGCAGGTTATGCGACAACTATTTTCTGCTTCATATATTCTTAAGGTGTTAAATCACACTAATCTTACTCTAATTCCTAAAGTTAAGCACCCTTCTTTAGTCTCAGATTTTAGACCAATTAGTTTGTGTAATACTTTTATAAAAATCTTTTCTAAGGTTATTGCTAATAGAATTAAACCATTCCTGCATTCTATAATTGGCCTGTATCAAAATGCTTTTACTCAAGGTCATATTATTCAAGTGACATAGTCATTATACTTGAAACTCTTAACTGTCTTAAGAAAAAGAAAGAAGGTATTCAAGGTTGTATGGCTCTGAAAATTGATATGAGCAAAGCTTATGATAGGGTTGAGTGGGATTTTTTACATGCTGTTCTCCAAAGTTATGGACTACAGGAGCCTCTTCTTACTTCAATTATGAATATAGTCACTACTCCATCTTATTATATTAAACTTAATGGCTCTCCCTTTGGCTTTTTTCACCCTATCCAAGGTCTCCGACAAGGAGATCTTCTTTCTCCTTACTTATTCATTCTATGTACTGAAGTACTGTCTTAACTTCTTTTTTTGTAAAAGGAGCAGATGAAGGAGCTTCATGGTATAAGGGTTGGACCTTTTCTTCTGCCTATATCCCATATGCTCTTTACTGATGACTCATTTCTTTTTTGCAAAGCTAACCTAGTGGAAGCTGGCACTATTAAAGAAGTTCTCAACACTTATAAATATATCTTTGGTCAAGATATTAATTATCATAAATCTGAGATTTTTGTATGTCCGAATATCCCTTCTAGAGTCCAAAAAATTCTCAAAAGAATTTTAGGAATACATAAAGCACATTTTTTTCCAAGTACCTTAGTACTCAAGTGTTCCTTTCTAAATATAAAGGGTTGGATTATGCTTTTATTCTTTCTCAGGTAAAGCAGAAGCTCCAACATTGGAAAACAAAAACTCTAAGCCAAGCCTCCAGAACTTCACCTATCAAAAGTGTTTCTAGTGCAATTCCAATCTACCAAATGACTCCATTTTCCCTCCCTAAAAGTGTTTTAAATGAGTTAGACTATCTTAATCAGAATTTTTGGTAGGGTCTTTCTCCAATAGGTACACCTAAGAGTCATTTAGTGACTTGGCCTCATATTACTCAGGCTAAGAATAAGACATTCTTTTCACCAAAATATTGCACTATTGGCTAAGTTCACTTGGAAATTTTTATCTAAACCACATGCATTTATTTATAAGTTTTTTAAAGCTAAATATTTCCCATTCTAACCTTTTTTATATTACAAAAAGAGGGTTTATCACTCTAGGTTTTGGAAATACGTCATTCAAGCTAGATATCTCATTAAACCATACCTGGTTGGACTATAGGAACTGGTACTAATATTCCTCTATGGCAGGATAATTGGGTTCTAAATCTAGCTCACTATAAGCATGAATCTTCTTTTACTTTTGATCCCCATGTCAATTGGGTGTGCGGAGGATCTGATTATTCCACATTCCAGACAGTAGAATATCCCATTACTTCATCAACTTTTTACACTAGCTGAAGTTGATACAATTAAAGCCATACCTCTGGCTATACAACCCAATCTAACCTAATTCTAGATTTATGGTAAAATCTGCATATAATGCTCTATCGGCCTTGCATTCTCCCCCCCCCCCTCACCCCATTCTTTTCCCCCTCTAAAGTAGATACAGCTTATTTGGAAGTTACATCTAACCTATAGATCCCAACTGTTTACTTGGAAATTTTTTATGAATCTACTTCCAATCAAAGATAAACTGTATAAAAATTATATTATTGTTGATAATATTTTCCCTATCTTGTACTAAGCAGGTAGAAAGTCTTACTCATGCTTTATTTCAATGTGATTGGGTTTCTGTACTTTGGTTTTCTTCAACATTTACTCTTCACACGCAAGCATCATCATTTAATTTCATCGTGTACTAAGAAATATTTATACTTTAGCTCTCAATAAAAATGAGGCGTTGTTTTTATTATCTCTCTTCTTTGTAATATTGGATAATATTTGGCAAACACAAAATAAATGGGTGTTTCAACGCATTTCTCCTTATGTTTTTTCTCTTTTCTCTTAGGTTACCCTTAATGCTACAACTATCTCTAAACTTTCTCTTCCCGCACCATCTTTTATAAACATTTATGATGCTCTTGTGCAGTGCTGCAACTTTTTTTCGAATTTCCAAATTTTCCGCAATCCGATTCGATTTTTTATGATTTTCAAAAATTCGATTTTCATTTTTTTTTCTCGAAAATAATTGGATTGGAATTGGATAGAGTTTTGTGATTCCGACTTTCTAATTTTTTCGATCGAATTATTCTAAATTTTATCCGATCCGATTTTTTCGAATATTCTTCTTAAATATTTAATGTATTCTTTGTAGTTTAATGTTTTTTTTTGTTAGATGGAGATGTGATAATATTACCCTTATATGAGTAGGGGTTGGATATTTTGATTTGGGAACATTACGTTTAATATTACATATAAAAAAGGCAAAGATTCACTATTTTCACAAATATTACCTAAAATTTCTTATTTTTCTGAATATTTAATCTGAAAATTCTGAATTTTTTAGATTTTCGATTATTTTGAAAAGTCCAATTTTTTGGATTGGATTGAAATGCAATATTGATATCCATAAAATAATCAGAATTTTTTTGAAGAACATCATTTCCGATCTGAAAACAACCTTACTCTTGTGCTTAAACCTCTTAAAACTAGAGGAGGATTTCTCCTTATGATTGATGTTGCTTATCTTACTTCTTCTAAAACTGGACTGGGTTTTCTGTTGCTTGATCCATGTAATAAGTCAATTCTTACAGGGTATGAAGGATCCCTAGCAAGATCTCCAGAGGAGGCTGAAGGACAGGGATGCGCTTGGGTCCTCTCTCGGGTAAAAATGTTAGTGGGCTTACAAGAACTTTTATGGCAGCTGATTGTAAATAGATGATCCAGTATATACAAAATAAGGAAGCTGGTATTTTATGGACTATTGCTTAATACTTGGACTCTTGTTTCCATATTCATGTATTAATATGCACTTTGTGTTTATTATTAGACAATTTAACTTTTGTAGAAACCTAACCCTAATTAAAACTACCTCTATATCAGACTCACACATTTCACACATAACGTGAACAGTCAATAATGACACCTAGACCACGAACTAGTAAGGAACATGGATCTAGCACAACAAAATAATATGAATTAGTCAAAGACACCTATCTCTCATGAAATAAACAGTTACACAGTCAGCCACCACTTACCTCATTATTCGAAGAATGTGCTTTAGCACGATAACGAGCTACAGGTAAGGTTTATATAAATAAAAATTTCTAGAAGAGACAGGGACCAAGAAAGACTAATTTTTCTATACTCTAACACAAAACTTCTTATTTATGAGATTAAGCATTTCTAGTTCTAGGGATTACTTGTAATAAGATATCAGCTTCGAGCAATAAAAGCTACTATTACTAAAACCCTCAGCTCGAGGTTGTGGTTTTTTACCTATTTAAAAATTTTCCACACTAAATCACTTATGTTATTTCTTGCTTTATACTAGTTTTCGTCAGAGGTACATTTGGTGAAAGAGCTAATTTCGAGCCATTTCGAGCTATGGAAATAGGCCATTACATTTAGCATCATCCCTAGGAAAGAAGACATTTCCACAATATCCAAAGGCATACATTCATTCTACTATTAATCTCCAATCATGGTCACTTCCAGACTACCAGTAACCGGAATCCAGCTTGATCTTTCAGTTGAGCCGGAGTAGCTTACAGAACTATGAGTGAATCTCGACGCCGAAATAGAGATGCTTAATGAGCTCGAGCGTTAGTTAACTCTTGACTGAGAGCTCCGCGAGAAGAAGCTCAAAGTCGAGCGACAAGCTCATTTAACAGCGTTCAAATGACATGAAGACCAGATAATAACCATGTAAGCCACATTACAAGCTTTATAGGACACTCAACAGGCTCCCCAAACTAGAGATCGAGATCAAGTTCCAGAATACTCCCAAATTTTTGCACAAGAAAGGTTAGGACCTCGAGGGTATACATGTAAAGCCATTTCCAGAAATGTTCAGCATGAACCTTAACCTTCGATTCATTTCGGCGGTGAAGTTTAGTTTGATATCAGCAGAGGTCTCCAACCTTCAAAACGTCAAGAAGAAGAACAATGACCTCAACCTCGGATTTTAGCACGTGATCGCTTGAGTGGGGACACTGACACACTCATAATCCTCAACCACCTCGTCAAGCCACTCAGGCCATACGTTAGTACGTCACACAAGAGCATATGGATCAATGCGCAACAAGGAGTTAATTGAAGCCCAAACTTTAGGCAATAAAGACGATCTTACCAAGTTGTAAGAAAGTCTGATTGCCAAAAGTTATTCGATATGGAAGTACCAAAAGATTTCCATACTTCGAAGATATGTAAATATAAAGGCACTAATCCAAAGGAGCACATTCAACAATACCATGATTCATTGGGATTGTACTCCAATCTCAACAACATTCTCTGTCGTCTGTTTGTAACAAGTTTGCAGGAAGAACCGCTCTGGTGGTTCCACTCTTTACCTGAAGATTTTATCCTCACATTTGATTAGCTACAGAAAACAATTTATTAAGATGTATGCTCACAATAAAGAAGAGGATGAGTATTTATTTTCTCTTATTAGTCTTTAACAATCACAAGGGGAGAAGCATGAAGCATTTGCAAAGAAGTTTTTAGAGCTCGCGCTAATAGAAGACAATCTTGATCAGAAAACAACTATTATTGTAGGGGCCTTACTTCTTGCAAAGGAGAAGTCGGCTCTTACACCACGGTGTTTAATCTTTAATCAAAGGGATTTAAGTACGTAATCTAGAATGCGAATAATCTATAGAAAATATACTTGTGTGGAGGCCTGAAATATGACTCTCCACGACCTCTGATGAGGATTTTTAAGAGTATTTGTATTTCTGTCGAGTGGTCGAAGGTTCGAGTACTGGGTTTTACAAGGTGATCGAAGGTAATCAATATGGGGTCTGGGGAGAGTTTTTTTAACCCTGCCTTGGTTCCCCATCTCTTCTATTTATAGAACATAAGAAGGGCTGAGTCACCAAGGTTAGGTTATATTATAAGTGTACAATCCGGGTATCCTTCGGATACTGAGTGGGTATCCTAGAGTAGGTGTTGAAGCCAGAAATATTGGGTCTATCTCTGTTACTGTAGCTGTCTGTCGGCCCTGTTACTATGCGCTGACACTATAGCCATCTGTTGGTTCTGCTACTGTAGCTGACTGGACCGACAACGGCGTCATTCCTATCTGGTGAGGTGGCTTCCTTGTCACACTTCAACCATGTATGGATATGGTCAAAGTATTTCTGATATTATAGTGAAGTTCTTCATCGAGACTTGCTCAAAGTCGAGGCTTCGTCTTCAGATAATCTTTGGGAGGCTTGTCAGGGGATTGGATGGGCTTCAAGATATTTGAGTAGGCTTCAAAGTATCTCTCGAGTGTTTGACTGGGGAAGAAGGCTACGAGTAGGCTACCACATTTGCCCCCTCTCAACGAAGGGCTCGAATATAGGTATAAAGGCATTTGCTGAGAAAACTGTTTGGCGTTGGAAGTTGAGCGGTTTGACTGTTGGTATCCGGGTAGGTAATAAAATAGGGTAATAAAGGAATGTTGTTGGTTAGGGAGTAATAAATGAGTTTAGATGGGGTTATAAGTATGGGTTATAGGGGTAGGAACACTGCATGCTCTTCTATTGTTTCATTCTTTGCTCCCTCCTCTAGATTTCTTGAAAAACATTATGGATACCACACCGAACACTCGTTATCAAAAAAGGATGGGGTTCTCCCGAGATCGTCATATATGGCAGAAGACTGCTAAATTGTATTTGAAGTTCTACGATCAACATGATGTGGACTGGGACATGCCCGACCTGCTGGAGGTAGGAGATGGGAAACTCATCAATGGGGAGTCTTATGCTTACCTTTAAGGGAAACTGAAGTTTCATTTTACGACTGCGGAGAAATGCTACCTCTTCCTGTTGGCTTTGGCCGAGTGTCTCGTTCAGGCAGAAGAGGAGATGGAGGAATAAGGTTCGGCAAGTAGAACTGGCCCGTCTGGAAATAGGGCAGCCTCTTCTTAGGGTGTTGATGATGGGGTTTTTTTTTTGTGGAACTGTATTTTGAAGACTTTTGTTGTTGCTGTGGTTTGGTATATTTGGGTTTACAGCTTTGTTGTTTCTATTGTTGTAACTTGTGGAATGGAATGGAAACAATGTTTTGCTAAAATTTTGTGTGTTTGTTTCTGGTAGTTATTGTAGACGAATAGATTTATAGGCACAGTAGAAAATATATCTTCATCCAAGTGTTGGGAAAAAACTTGTTTGGAAATATAATGGTATGGTCGAAGGTAATTGACCCGGTATTAGTCGAAACTCTATGAAAGAGGTGTGAAACAAAGTGTGAAAGTGGGCAGCATTCGATTACAAAGAGTATTCGATGCTCGAAGTTTGTGTGATAGGTGTTGTTAGAGGAATTAAAAGGAAAAGGGGTCGAGGGTTTGAATGCAAGTTCCCGGGAATGTGGTTTGAATGCAGATATAGATGAAACGGTTATGTCTAGGAAGTTGGAAAGGTCAGACTGTTGAGTTTTCAAGGAGACGAATTTAAAGACTGCAATGAATATAATTTATGATTAATGAATGTTTTAAATGTACCTTCATGTATAAAATGTGGTGTTACGAGGAGAATTTCTCATCTTTCTTCTATCTTCTTTCTTCTTCTGAATATAATGTCTTCTTCTTCGTCCCAGAATAGTGGCAGTTCTTCCATGGCCTGGTAGGAGTACTGGATTGCGACAAAAGCTATTCGGGTATGGGAAAAAACCCTGGAGCTGCAAAGGAGGTTTCTTATCGATCAGGACATCGACGCGGAGATGCCAGACCTATTTGAAGCGGAACCCAGGGAACCAATTGCTAGAATGTTCATTGCGTATTGGTGGGGGATTCTTCAGATGATGCGTCTATCTCTGGACCATCGGTTGTCCTTGCTGGAATCATTTAAGGAAGAGATGGTGGAGCAGGAGGACTCTGCTACTGAGGCTGAGGAGAGGCATCCTAAAGATAAATAGGGGCTCCTTGCTAGCTTGTTGAGTGGTTTAGATGGGTGTAGGAGGGTGTTTGTATTTTCTATTTTGAATTGTACTATTTTGATTTGAAGTGAATGAAATTGGGGATTGGTAATATAATAGTCAAATTGTTTTTTAGTACTGTGTGCAAGTAGAATTCTGAATGCTCGAGGTAAAATTTTGAAGTGTCGAAGTGACATGTTTGAACTTGTCAAAGTAGGAGGTCTGATCTATCGAAGTAATATTCTGATCTGTGTATAAGTAAAATGTTAAACTATCGAAGTAAAAAGTATGATCTGTTGAAGTAGAAATCTAAACTGTCAAAATAATATTCTGATCTGTGTATAAGTAAAATCCTAAACTGTCAAAGTAAAAACTGCGATCTGTCGAAGTAGAAATCTAATCTGTCGAAATAATATTATGATCTGTGTATAAGTAAAATGCTGAACTGTTGAACTAAAAAGTGTGATCTGTCAAAGTAGAAATCTGATTTGTCAAAATAATATTATGATATATGTATAAGTAAAATTCTGAACTGTCAAAGTTTGTCAAATGTACGGTAGATCGAATGTTCGATATATCTGGAAATCGAATGTGGGGTTATCTGTGGATGAATGTTCGTAACACGGTATAGTTGATTACTCGTGAGGGAAAAGTAGGTGTGTTAAAAGTGGTATTAGATTTGACTGGAAAGACTGACAGCTTAGACAACTGGTCTGTTAGAACGGTACGTGCTCCTGGGGCAGTAGGCCATACAGGTAATCATGCTTTTTGCTCATTTTATGGAAAAGGTATGATTTGATGTTGGGACTTGACTAGACGGCTTCGAGTGAGGATCAGATGGTTCGAGAGGCTTTTGAGTTTGCAGCTAATTGAGAGTGAGCGTGCGGTTCGCACATGAGGGGAATGAAGGGTAAATAGGTCAAAACCCATTACAGCCAAAAAGCTAGGGTAGTGGGGGCGTGGTAATGATAGTGGGTTGGAAATTGAGGCAGGTTTGGTATTCTGAGGAGGTATATAAATATAAAGAAAATAACCAATGTACTGTTCATTGAGAAAAGCCAAAAAGTGAGAGGAGGAGAAACGTACGCCATTGTTACGTGAAGCGTGATAGAGGTTGCTGAAGTTGTTGCTGAGTACGGACTAACTTGTTGTTTCGATTATGTTTTTGCAAATACAGGTATGTTGATTTATCTTTATCCACTTTCTATTTGATTCTGCCGTTGTATCTATAAGTTTGGTCTTCTGAGTTCATAATTGGGAAGTGATAGTCAAGGTCAGGGGAAATTCATGAGTCTGAGTTCTAGCCCATTTTGGGATTTAGAGGGTATTGACGAAGGGACTGGGTTAGGGATCGATTTTTTTATTGTGCTTGTATCTGTTATAGAGGGTAGAGGAGAAATGGGCTACTGATGCGTAATTTTCAAATGTATCGATCTAATTGCATGCCTCTTCTTCTGTAGGATAAGATGCATACCCGCCGAGCTTCGAGACTGAGGCTAATAGACGAGGAGCTCAACGAGAATGAGGCTAGTGTGTCTAGTCGTGCTCCAATGGATGAGGGTAACGACTTAGAAGAACTGGTCATTGCAAAAGATATCCCACTGGCAGTGGTAGTTCCTAGAGGTTCGAGTGGTAAACGTCGTAAGACGGTTATGACAGAGGATAGTGATAAGGAAGAGGTAGAGGGAGGATAGTGGAACAAGGGTAATGCTGGGCCTTCAGGTGAAAAAAGGGGAGAAAAGGAGTAGAGTGATTATAGTGAGGATTCGACTGAGTCGGATAAGGCCAAGGGTTTTGTCTCGGCTAAAGATAAAAAGAGAGTAAATCGATTTGCTGCCGAACTGGAGTTGTCGAAGGTAGAGGTGATGT
This sequence comes from Kingdonia uniflora, assembly GCA_014058105.1. Lineage (NCBI taxonomy): Eukaryota > Viridiplantae > Streptophyta > Magnoliopsida > Ranunculales > Circaeasteraceae > Kingdonia > Kingdonia uniflora. The sequence goes on from JACGCM010002352.1 coordinate 492,044, forward strand.
TAAGTGCAGTGGGAACAGGGTGGACTTTCAAGTCGAACCCGCGAGAGGGTATAATGGCGTACAGGGGTCAAATTTGACTGGGAATGGTACTTCTCCTCCGAAGGATGGTGAAGGAGGTGCTAAATTTTTGGGAAGTTTCCCCGGTTCAGATGAATGGAATTTTTTACTAAATGATGAGGATAATTGTGGGCATGAATGTAAAGTTGAGGAGTGAGAAGAGGGGTTTAATCGAATGGTGCGATGTGGTATCACACTCGAGGAAGATAAACCAGAATGTGGGAACATACCATATTCAGTGTCACCAAGAAAAGCCTTGGATGTTTAATCTGTGTTTGACGGGTCGAGGGTGGAATAGAGACCTGTTTGTAGTTCGGGGTAAATTTGAGAATGTTGAAGGGGAAGACTCGTATAGGTTACATCATAAAGTCTATAACCCAAATGAGTCTTCTGTCAAAGGTTTTATTTTGATGTGTTGCTCGAATAAACTGTGATTATATTTTGCTTTCCTGTAGGTCTGACTAACCGGTCTTGGGAGAATCTGAGGGATTACATTGACGTTTTGATAGATTCAGATGAGGATTGGGTGAATTCCATTTTTAAGAGTCTTGGCATCAAAAGGAAGAGGAAGAAGAAGACAGATTCCTTGCTTTGAAACGTACCCATTACGTTGAAGCCATCAAAGAAGAGGGGAGGCGAAGGTGGTTTGAAAGTATTCAAAGAAATGGGGGAGGATGATTTGGCAAGGATAGTTCTGTATGTTCCAAAGGCGAAAAGGGCGTCGAAGTAAGTAGTGCCAGTGCCCGAAGTGGCTAATGATGCTTTGAGATTGCGGCCGAGACAGGTACCAACACAGGCTGAGAAAGGGAAGGGCAAGGTTGTTCCCGAGTATCTGAAGGTGTAACAGGCAAAGATTATTCAGCGCAAATGGCATAGGGTGTTGGGTGAAGATGATGCGGAGGATGAGGGAGAAGAGATGACGAAGGCTGAACGAGAAGATCAGGCTCTGGCCAAAGCTGCTTCTATGGCCAAACTCTGCGATACTGATCCAGACGAGGCTTCGAGGCGTATGAGGAAGTGTATGTATCAGGTAACTGCTATTATTATTTGTGAAATTTTGAAATTTCTTAACTATTTTATGCTTCGAGAAGTACTGATTGCCCAAATACTCTAGCAGATGGATGGTTAGGCAGATGGATGGTTAGGCACAGTCATACAATAAAGTTGTAAAAGTGGAAAAAAGGAGGTTGCGGGAGGCATTTGATAGTCTAGAGCTTGCTCGAGGGACTGTGGCCTCGTTGTTGTCTAAGAACCAAATTTTGAAGCGAGATCTAACGACTATCTCTGATTCCTTTGATAAGAGGCTCGAGGGTCAACGTTTTAATCATGAGCAGGTGTTGGCATCGAAGCTTGCTGCGAAGGATAAGGAAAAAGCAGAACTGAAGGCATATTATCAGGTACAGTTTGATGGCAAATGTAGAGTTACTGTCAGGCTGAAAGAGTTCATTAATGATATGGGGTTTGATCCTGACACTTTTGAATGCCTTCCTATTATCAAAGATCATGCTGTTGGGGACTCTTTGCTGGCGAAGGAGAAAGAGGTAGAAGTTACTGTTGGAGGTGGCATAGAAACTTTACTGGACGAAGGTATTGCTGATGGGTCTACGACAGACGTTACTATTGATGGTGCAAGGTCGAGACCTTCGACTGGAGGTACTGAAGTTGTTGGTGTTAAAGAGCTTGTTGGGGAAGAGGGTGTAGCCACGCTGATATGGGTATTTATACTGGAGTGTCATGCCTTTTTCTTTTAATTTGCTATAGAGTCGTAATATTTGAACCATGTTTATTTTTCTGTGGGGTTGATCTTGGAACTTGATTTGTGTGAACTTCTGTGTTGAAACTGATTTGTGTAAACTTTGATTCGCATTTACTTGTTTGTACTACGTACTTGATGTATGCTCTAAACATAATTTGATTTGAATTGATCTGTGTTGAACTATTTCTTTGATGATGTATTGTTCTTAAACTTCTTGCTTGTGGTGGGATTGTTGATATTTTTGTATGCTTGTGTCTACGTATGTTGTAACTGTCGAATGATTGTAGAGTGATCGAACATTGGAGAACTTCGGGATGATTGTGATAATTTGATGCAACCAAGAGATTTTCTTGACATCGAAGGCCTAAGCCACAATGATGTAAGATGCGGTCGATCCCAATGCATTCTCGAGGGTCCGGTCGCTCGACCATTTGTACCCCTTGAGTCTGCTCGAATCATGGGAGTTTGAAAATTTTCAAGGTCGCCCCCGAGTATCAGTCGGGCCGAGATTGACATGATACTCAGAGGAAACCATGAAATTCATTGGACTTCGACGGCTTGGGGGCTGATTGAATTGATGTAAACTTCGACCGACTTGCCTAACAAGGGTTTAAACATGGTTGTGACAAGGCGTTGATAGGTGGCACCCGCATTTTTAAGGACGAAGGGCATGACGTTAAAATAGTAAAAGCCTTGTTCAGTAATAAAAGAAGTTTTAAGTTGATCTTCGGGATGGAGGGGTACCTGATTGTAATCTGAAGCTACGTCCATCATAGACAGACGCTCATGTCTAACAGTAGCATCGAGGAGTACTGAGATAATCGGGAGGGGAAAACTGTCCTTCGGTGTATGCTTGTTGAGGTCAATAAAATCGATGCAAATCCTGATCTTGCCGTTCTTTTTGGAAATTGCAATAATTTTTTATATCCAATCAGCATACTTTACTTCTCTGATGAAACCCGCGGCTATGAGTTTGTCTACTTCGAGGTTAACTGCTTCTCGAAGTCGAGGTGCCAAGGTGTGCTTCTTCTGTTTAACGATTGTAGAATGGGGAATGAGATCGAGGTGGTGGCATGCTTAACTGGGGTTGACACCGGGAATCTTCTGGAATATCCATACAAAAACGTATTTGTTTGCTCAAAGATATTCTGAGAGCTCGTGGCATTCTGCCTAGTCTAGAAAAGTTCCAATGAATGTACCTCAACTAGGACCGTCGAGTTCGATATAGACTGTAGGTTTGATAGGTGAGGTGACATCTATCGAAGATGTGGGGATAGAGAGAGACAGTGATTGCTATGGGTGGGTGATGAGCCTCCGGGTCTGATCGATCTCCGGATGCTCACATAAACGAACGAGGCATTAAGCTCTCCCTTAAGCGCTCATTTCCTCTTTGTACGTGAGCTTGAATGTGAGCTACATCTCCCTCCACATAATGCTCATAGACATTAGGTGGTCGACATAGAGTAGAGGCTTAGAGTATTTTAGAATTTGAGTATATGAGAGTGAGGGTCAGTGTTGCAGTATTTGCTGAGTTTTGGAGCACAAAAATTGGGAGGTATCTCGATAGTGAGAAGTTTGGGGCAAAGGGGATTATTCAGTTAATTCCATGAGTTGTGAGCTGGGCTTGTACTGATACGAATAACATGTTGGATTTTGTAGTCGAAGTCATTCTGTTCACAGTAGACATGGTGAGAAGGGGATAGAGGGTTTCGAGGATTATGAGGCCGACGATGTGGTATGTTTTCTGCACTGCATTCTCCGAGACGTTCTCGGGAGTGGCAACGCTTGGGGAATCTGGAGGAGCGGAGGGTGGAGTCAGATCAATCTTTTGTAGGGTGAATGCCGAGATGGATAAAACTAGTAGAGGGAATAGTGTATGGAGCACCCTCGGCACCGATATGGACTGGGGGCATTTAAAGATTTGTTTGGGGCCCTAGACAGGCGCAAACAGACGCACGCGACGGGTCTGGTGCTTGGGATGGTCGAGCAGTATCCAGAGGCTATAGTTTCTCCAACTCCCGGACGATGTTGCGTAACTCGTCAATTACCCAGTTTTGCCTGTCGGCATCGTCCAGACGGCGATGCCATTCTGCTATGAATTCCTGTTTGTATTTTCACATTCCGGGTGAAGCTGATTGTGATGTCTGTAGTAGCCTACTGGCAGCCTTCGACTGTTGAAGTCCACTTCGCAGCCTACTCAAATGTATCGAAGCCTACTCAATCCCTAAAATAGACTTTCTAGAGATCTCCCGAAGATGAAGCTTCGAGACCAGACAATGCCTCGAGGGCGGACTAACACATCGCAACAGATACTCTTCGACCATATCTACACATGATCGAAGCATGACGGGACAGACAGCCAGCTCACCAGGCAAGCTGGCATAATGATTGGTCTTTACAACTACAGTGACATGCCGACCACTGCGCCACAGTACCGAAGTACAGAGACACATCAGACAGCTGTTACTGTGACAGTGTAGATAGGACCGACGCCCATATCCAACAAGGATTTCTTGATAGTAATCATGTAAACCTGACCCACACTTGGTGACTCGGCTTCCTATGACACTATAAATAGAGGAGAGGGGAAACCAAGTATGGGTTAGAAAAATCATCTCCAGCCCCTTATATTTTACCTTCGACCTCCCTGTACATACTGTATTCGAACCCTCCAATTACTCATCAGTAATATAATCTTTCTTAAAAATACTCCTCAGAGGTCGTAGAGTGTCACATTCGGGCCTCTACGCACGTATTTGTCTATAGTTTGTCCTTACTTTAGACTATTTGCTTGTATTCCTTTTATAGAAGATTGATTCCACGTTGTAAGAGCCGACTTCCCCCCTAAGAAAAGTTAGGCTCCTAAAATTGGCGTCGTCTGTGCTTCCCACCCTGCCAATTTTTTATTTTTATTTTTTCTTCCTTCCTTTTTTTCTCCCTTTATTTTTTTAACAATCTACTGCCCCTCTTCAAATGGCACCTATACGCCATTCTAACTCAACCCAGGCAGGCAACTCTATTGACGGATTAGCTGCCCAAATAGCCTTATTATCTCAACAAGTTGCTCAGGCAGGGGAGTGCCACCAGAACCAACTAAACCAGGAGCGTGAAAGCCACCGCTTGGCGCTGGAAACTGAGCAGAATTGCCGCTTGGATGATGAAAACAGATAGAATAGGGCAATCGATGAGCTGCGTAACACCGTCTTGGAGCTATATAGATTACAGCCTTTAGAACCTGCTCGCCCATCCCAGGCAACAGACCCATCGTGCGTATCTGCCCGCGTCCGCCTAGGACCCTCACCAAACCTCGAACTACCCCTAGTTCATATCGATGCCAAAGGTATCCCCCGTACTATTCCCCCAACCGGCTTTATCCACCTCGGGTTTCACCCCACAAAAGACTCTTCTGACTCCACCCTCCGCTCCTCCTGGCACCCTAGGCACCGTCCCGCTCAAGAGTGACTTGGGGAACGTAGTGCCGAATATATACCACATACTCGACCTCGGAACCTTCGAACTCACCAATCTCCCCTTCCATCCTGTATATGTTACACAGCAGGACTTTGACCACAAAATACAACCAGTCATTCGCGTTACTGCGAGTCCAGTCACCAACTCCTAGAGCTGCCTCAATAATCTGATTTACCCCAATCTTTTGGCTATCGAAATACCCTCCAACTTCCGTATACCCAAACTCAGCAAATACCGTAACACAGATCCTAAATCCCACATCCATGAATTTTAAAATGCCCTGAGCCTCTGCTCCACGGCTGACTACCTGTTGTGTCGCCTTTTTCCAACAAGCCTTACTGACACCCCCTTTGATGGTACCACAACCTTAACAATGGATCGATACGAAGCTTCGAGCAACTATCACAACTTTTCATCTCCTAGTTTGCCTTCAACAAGGATAGAGAGGTCAAAATTGACACTCTGTTTAATTTCAGAAAATCTAGCAATGGGACCCACAAAGTTTTCACCAGGAGATTCCTTGACAAATCCTGGAAAATAGAGAACCTTTATTGCGCAAATGCTATACTGGCATATTCGAATGCTCTGCCCGTTCACAGCCGAGTGAAAGAGCATCTAGTTCTCCATAAACCTCAAACACTCAAAGAGATGCTTTTGAAGGTCAATGGCTATATCGACCTTGAACGCCTTCAAGACTCCCGCAAACAGAGCCAGCCTTCGCATACCTCAAACTTCAATAAACCATGGCAATACCCTCACTCTACTGCTACACCCCTGATTGTTCCCATCTCACAGAAGACTGAGAGTCGCAAGCACCTTAACTTTTATAACAGTATCGAAGCTCGCAAGAAGCGACCAAGGCACGTTTTGCCTAAACTCACTGCCCCCCTCAACACTCTTCTACCAAACATATAGGCAGACCCCATTTGGCGTATGCCTTTACCAATCGAAGTCAGACCAGGTGAATCTTATTGCACTAATCACAAATGCAACTGTCACCATACCAATAAATGTTTCGCCCTTCAGCACTCTCTTGAACTCATCTTCTGAGCAGGACATTTGCACCAATATATCGCTGATCTTCCAAGCTACCTCGACAGTTCTTACCTCAAACCTTTACCCACCCCTCCTACTGACCCAGCCGAGGTGCACATTTACGGAATCAATTTTATCGAAGTCAACAACATAGACAGTGGGCATTCCAAGAGCAAACAAAAAAGCATCGAAGAATATTACAAGCTCACCTATCAGGAGAAATTCCCTACCCTTCTGCCAGAATCAAGTTGTCACCCTCGTTTCGAATGTATTTCTTTCATCGACTGTGATACTTCACACATTTGTTTCCCCCATTCAGATCTATTAGTCATCATGATTAAGATCGAGAACCTCGTCTTCCAAACAATGCTCATAGACACAGGGAGCGCAGTTGATGCCCTCTTTCTCCAAACAATTCAAACCATGAAGAAAACAGACCTCCTAACCGCAGCCAACGTCAAACTGAAAGGTTTCACTAGATCTACCGAAGTCGTTATTGGTTGTATCAGCCTACCCATCACCATAGGCCCCATTACCCTTTAAAACAACTTTTTGGTCATTAACAAGAAGTCTGAATACCTCGGTATACTCATACACGATTGGCTCCACGCCATGCAAGCCATACCTTCGACCTACCATCAGACCATTCGTTTTAGCACTCACAAAAGTACTTAGAACCTGAAAGGCTCTCAAAGCCTTGCCCGCTCATGCGAGCACCCGGAGATCGACCAGACCCAAAAAATTGTCAGCCGCCAAATAGCAATCGCTACTTTTCTCTATCCCTTCAACTTCGACAGATACCACCTCACCCATCGAACCCACTGTTTATATCAAACTCGACAGTCCTGGTCGAGGTACATTCATTGGAACTTTCTTCAATGAGTCAGAACGCCTCGAACTTTCTGAGTTCCTTCGAGCAAACAAAGATATCTTCGCAAGGACATTCCAAGAGATGCCTGGTGTCGACCCCAACCTGGCCTGTCATCGCCTCGATCTCATCCCCCATTCCTCAGTAGTAAAACAAAAGAAGCGTAGCTTGGCACCACGACTTTGAGAGGCAGTGAACCTTAAAGTAGACAAGCTCATTGCCGCAGGCTTTATCAGAGAAGTGAAGTACGTTGACTGGATATCAAACATTGTGGAAGTTCCTAAGAAAAACGGAAAGGTTAGAATTTGTGTTGACTTTATAGACCTCAATAAGCACAGACCGACGGACAGTTTCCCCCTACCAACAATTTCAGCACTCCTCGATGCCACTGCTGGACACGAACACCTATCCTTGATGGACGCGGCTTCGGGTTACAATCAGGTATCCCCCCTCCCTGAAGATCAAGTTAAAGCTTCCTTTATAACTGAACAAGGCCTTTACTGTTTCAATGTTATACCCTTTGGCCTTAAAAATGCGGGAGGCACCTACCAACGCCTTGTCACAACCATGTTCAAACCTTTGCTTAGCATGTCCGTTGAAGTCTATATCGACGACATGTTATGCAAAATCCTTCAGAAAAATACCCATATCCAAGACCTAGCAGAAATCTTCTCAATACTTCACACATATAACATGAAACTCAACCCAGACAAGTGCCAATTTGGCATTTTATCCAGAAAATTCTTGGGTTACCTTATCAGTAAACGTGGCATAGAGATTGACCGCACCCACATTCGAGCCCTCATAGACATGCCTTCACCCCAAACCAAAAGAGACATCCAAAAAGTGGCTGGCAGGATAGTAGCCCTTAATCATTTTATTTCTAAATCTTCAAATCGATGTGCTTGGCTCTTTTTCCTTCTACGCGATCAGGGCGTCCACAAAGTAAAAAAGAAAAACAATCCCGAGATCCACTGGACACCTGAGTGTGAACAAGCCTTCTTCAAACTCAAAACTTATCTTGGCCGTCCACCCATTATTAGCACCCCTATCGAAGGCGAAACACTCTCTTTATACCTCGCTGCCGCAGAAACTTTTATCAGTTCAGTGCTCATTCGACTTGATTCCAACATCGAAAAACCTGTATATTTTATCAGCAAAACTCTAACCCCCGCAGAAACTCGATATTCGAAACTTGAGCGTGTGCTCCTCACACTTGTTTATTCAGCCCATAAACTTAAACCATATTTTCAAACACACCTCATCAGTGTTATCACAAGTTATCCCCTTCGAGAAGTACTCAGCAAAAAAGAAAAATCCAGACGAGTGCAATAGTGGTCCGTATACCATGGCAAACACGACATTACCTTCGAGAAGCAAATAACCTGGAAAGGCCAAGTAGTAGCGGACTTTCTAGCTGACTTCCCGGTCGAAGATGTCGATTGGGAAGAACACAAAGATGACTTATCAGAAGACCAACCCAAAATAGCAGATCACTGGGACCCTCTCACGGGCTGGCGTTTATTCATAGATGGATCCGCAGAACCTAATGGCTCAGGAATTGGTATTGTCTTAGTAACACCCACTAATGACCGCATAGAGAAAGCTGTCAAACTTACCTTTGAATGTTCCAATAAAGAAGCAGAGTATGAAGCCTTGATTCATGGCCTCGACCTCGCACTCGACCTCGGCATCCCCAAACTTGCCGTCTTTACAGTTTGCTCAAAGTCTCCAATTTCGAGCAAACTTGAGGGGCAGGGATGGTCGAAAGACCGGACCCTTGGGGATACCTTGGGGGCGGTCAGATATGCTTCGCTGTGGCTAAGGCCTTCAAAATTAAATCTATTTCTTGGTTTACCCCGGGTATCATGTCCACCCTCACCCCGACTGATACTTTGGGGCGGCCTTGAAATGCTCAAGTTTCTAACATTTGAGCAAACCCGAGGGGCACGAATGGTCGAAATACCGGACCCTCGGGAATGCGTTGGAGGCAAACACATATTGCTTCGCTGTGGCTTAGGCCTTCGAAGTCCAGTAAATATTTGAGTTTCCTCTAGGTATCACGTCCCCTCGGCCCGACTGATACTCGGAGGCGACCTGGTAATTTTTCAAAATTTTAAACATCGTTGTGGCTTCGGCCTTCGATGTCAAACAAAATATACAGGGTTCGATCTGCATATCTTCAAAACTTGCCAAGATTCGATCACACTACAGTCATTCAAACAATAACATTATAAGCAAGTACTAGCTACAATTCTATCAAATGCAGAGAACATTCAGTGAATCACCTATCAGAGATTCAGTTACAGTACAATTCAAAGACCAATCATCAAAAGTTCAAAACAAGCAAAATCAATAGAGTATGCATCGATAATTCAAAAATTCAAGGTCAGAGAAAGAAAACAACATAAATCAGAAAATCAGTATGTTCTGAAGCAGTGTATACAAACTTCATTTCAAAAAATTCACGTCAATATGTTCAGCATCAACTTTAGAAGTTCAACAAATAACAATAAGCTCAAAAACTTACCAAGTTCAGAGACCAACCAAAACAACATAGTTTAAAATATTACATTTTGACATCATAGCAGCAAAGGAAAACATAAAACCCAACTCCAAATGCCTCACACCGGCGCGGTTACACCTTCTTACTCCACAGACGCCCCAGCCCCAACACCCTCAGCGGCTTCATTCAAACCTTTGACAATGAAACCATCAACAGTTCCACCACTGGGCGCTCCAATAAGAGAAGTCTCCACACCGCCCCCAGTATTTCCAACTTCTTCATCAACAATGTTTACCTCTCCTTCTTTCATCTGTAACTCATCTCCTTCAACAAGTTCTGGAGACACAGGGTAAGGTTGTAATGTATCGGGATCATACCCCTTATCATCTATAAAGCTTTTTAACATAACATTCACCTTACATTCACCATCATACTGCCGCTGGAAATTGACCCTCTGTTCTACTTTCTTCCTCTCACTCGCCTCAAGCTTCGCAGACCACTCTCACTCTTGCCTCGACCGCTGAAGCTCGAGCCTCTCATCATAAGAGTCAGTAAGCACCCCCAAATCTTTCTTTAACTTCTTGACTTCGGACACCAATGATGCTTCAATCCCACGAGAAAGATTTAGACTTCCCTCTGCTTGTCGCAATTTTGCCTTTGCTGACTTCATTGCCTTGTTGAAAGTTTACACCCAAGCATCCTTCTGCTAAAATATTCAAGCAGTCAATGCACCTCGAAACTAGAAGAATTTGAAAGAAATCTCATAGTATCACAATAGGAAGCCGTATATAGTTACCTGAAACATGTACCTCTTTACTTCCTTCGAAGCCTCGTCTGGGTCGTCTTCCCAGAGATCGACCATCGAAGCCTGCTTAGCCACAACCTGCTTCTGTCGATCAGCCTCCGTCATCTCTTCATCCACCACCAGTGTATCATCCTCTCCCAGCGTCCTACGCTACTTGCGCTGACCAGCCTTCGATTGCCGTACCTTCAGGGATTCGGGAGCTACCCAACCTTTTCGCATTTCAATTTGAGTTGATACAAGCCTCGACCTCAACCTCAAAGCATCTCCAGCCACTTTGGGCACTGGCGCTGGTTACTTCAAACCCCTCCGCGATCTCGGCACAAACTGGTAGTTCCTTGGTAACTCTTCCCCTCCTATTTCTTTTTGCCCCTTTAAAACACCTTCGCCTCTTTTTCTCTTTGATGGCTTTGGTGTAACGGGTACGCTTCAGAGCAGGGAATCCACCTTCTTCCTCCTTTGCCTCTTGAATCTGAGACTGTCAAACGCAAAATTTACCCCATCCTGACTAGCTTCGAGCAGAGTATCAATATAATTTTCCAGATTGTTCCAAGATGAACTCTTCGGACCTGCAGGACAAAACAAGAAAACAATTATCACCTATTCCAGATGTACGTCAACAATAACCCTTCAATAGTAAACTTACTTTCATTATATACCCTATGTTACAATTTTTAAGGATCATCCTTCTCTACATTTTCGTAGTTGCCCCTTACTATCAATAAATCTTTATTCCACCCTCGACCCGTCGAACATAGATCAAAGAACCAAGGCTTCTCTGGGTGACATTGGATGTGAGAGGACCCCGGGTTCTAACTCTCCTTCTTCGAATAAATGATAATAATGTCAAACCACCTAATCAAACCTTGACCCTTACTAGTCAATTTTGCATTCATCCCACCTATAACCTTCATCATCTCATAAAAATTCTCATTCATTTGCACTGGATCCCCCCCACCCCAGAAATTCAGTACTTCTTTAACCAGCCTTCGAAGAGGAAGTTCCATTCCCAATCGAATCTGGCCCCTATAGGCCATCATCCCTTCTCCAGGTCCAATTTGAAGGTCAATCCTGCCCCCGCCACACTCAGATATACACCCACCTTTGGCAGTTCTAATTTCCTGGCAAACTGATCTAATCTAATCCTATCTTTAGCCGACACAACACCTTCGAACCTATCTGAATCAGTCGAATCCCTACTATCATCACTCTGCACCTTATCTCCCTCTCCACCACCAGAAGGCCCTACATCATCACCCTTCACCCCCATACTATTTCCTCATCCTCACTATCCTCGGTCCCTATCATCCTTCGACGTCTCGCAACCGGAACCTCCTCAGTCGGTTATCACATCTAACACTTTTGCATCGCTACCCTCATCTATTGGGACTCGACCAGAAATACTAGCTTTAAATTCTTTGATCTCTTCATCTATCAGTCTCCGTCTCAAAACTTGACGGTTATGCATTTTAGCCTACAGAAGATGAGGCACGCAATTATATCGATAAATTTGACAATTCCGTGTCTATAACCCCTACCCATCTACCCCCTCCAAAAATTTATCAAAACTTCGATCTTAAACCCTGTACCTCCTCTAAAATACCTAAAATCCCATAATGGGTGAAACCTAGATTCACCAAGTCCCCTTATCTTTGAAGATAACTTCTCAACCCTAAACCCAGAATGTCCTACTCACACAGTCAATGGGAAAAACAAAGTAAAGTTGGCAAAAATTAAGTGACTTACCTGTGATTAGATGCACTACCCTCGAAACAGCAAGATCAAAACAACAAAGGCAGAACCACTCCTAAGTTCGAAATGGCGTACGTTCTCCTCTCTTCACACTCTGATTTTCACAATAAACCGTACATTAATTACTCTCCTCGGACTTATATATCTCTCGAAAAACCAAGACTACCTCGATTTTCTAACCACTATCATTACCACGACCCCACTATCTTGGCTTTTCAGCTATAAAGAGTTTTGACCAATTTACCCCTCGCATCTCTCTCGTGCGAACAACACACTCACTTCAAACTACCTGTAAAAGCCGAAGCTTCTCGAACCCCTTTTACCCCCACTCGAAACTAAACAATCAAATCCAAATAATCACATCATAATCTTTTCTGTAACACAAGTAAAACATCATGATTACCTTTTGGCATACTGCCCCAGATGCACGTACCATTCTGGCAGACTAGCCATCTAGATCATCAGTACGGCCAGTCAAATCAACCATAACCTTCGACATACTCCCGAACTCGAGTACTCAACCATTCTACGTCTTAAAGAATCCTCTACAGATGGCCTCAAATTCATTTATCTAATATGTCAAACTTCGACATACAACACGTCCTTCAATTCATAACCTCGTGCCACCCTTATTTTAGCAAAATACCTTTTCTTATTTCCTTAAACAGATAACTTCAACCCTTCGGCGGAATGGAATCATACATTTCGACCATTCAAAAATTCTTGCTTACAAAAATTGTTTTTAGCTTCGACACACTGTATCTTTCGCTACGACAAATTCATTTTTATCTTCGAGCAATTCAAACAATACATTTTGACAATTGTACTATCAATTCAACGACTCAGGATGCTATATCCAATATTCATATTATATTACTACTACTCACAGTTCGACAAAGCATGTTATTCTAAAGATTCCATTTTAATTCAGAAAAGATAGAAAATGCTACACGCCTCATACAAATAAAATAGAAAAGAAACAGAGCAAAGGAAAGGAACAACAAGACAACATAAAACAGAGGATCCTATCTGTCAGCGGAATGCTCCTCTTCAACCACGACCGCTGGATCTTCATCCTCTTGGTCCACTATATCCTCCGCGAAGCCTTTGAGAAGAGACAGTTGATGGCCGAGTAACGGCCCCATCATCTGTACTATTCCTCACCAGTATGCGAAGGGCATGTCAGGGATTGGTACCCCGGGTTCCGCCTCAAAAAGATCTAGCATTTCAGCATCAATATCCTCCTCGATACCGAACCTCCGTTGAAAACCCAACAAGGCTTCTTGGATTCTCCTGGCCCTCACTGCGGCTTGATCTTCCTGAACGGGTACATTTTCAACCATGTTGATCTAAACAAATTAAAGAGATTGATGAGGAGAATTTTGCAAGATAGATGAAGAAATCCCCTCCACCCTACCCCCTTTTATACCTGCAATCCCACTACAACTTACCCTCTTCCCTAACCGAATTAATGGTGACCTTCAATTTCCCACCTTGAAAAGTCAACAACCAACCTTCCCAACTTCCTAGATGTAACTGATTCGTCTGTACCTGCATTCAAACCTCATTCCCGAGGACTTCTACTCGAGTATACCTCCAACATCGATCATTCGACCATTATAACCCTCGATTATCACAACTACAGCTCATCATACCTTCGATCATTATTACCTTCGATCATACCACTATACCTCGATACCACCAACAATTCGAAGATATGCATGTGTTAAGCGCGCCTATAAGAGTATTCGTCTACATTATCAATCAGACACAGTAATACAAGTATGCAGAAAATAGTATTTCCATTCTGATATTCGATTAAACAAACATGCTACATTCCTACTACCACCCCCAAGCAAACAAAAAACCCACAAAAAAATATGCAAAAATACAAATATTCACCACGTCAACCAGTAGCCCTAATCCTAGAAGGTCCAGCACCACTTTCCGTGCTCTATTCCTCTTCCTCCTCTTCTGTACAAATAAGACACTCGGCTAACGCTGACAGAAAGAGATAGCGTTTCTCCACAATAGTAAAATCATACTTCAGACGGTCCCAAAGATAAGCGTATGGCTCCCCATTAATGGACTCTCCGGCCTCTACCTGCACAAGATTGGGTATATCCCAGTCCAGATTGTGATGCCCGAAGAATTTTATTTGAAGCTCACCAGTCTTCTGCCCTACACGGCGGTCCTGGGTGAAGCCCATCCTCTTTTGATATCGGGTATTGGGCATAGTATCCATGAAGATTTCAAGGGTTGTAGTACAAAAAGAGAAGAATGAGAAGAAGCAAGTTATACACATCCCTACACCATAACCCAGTCTTATAGCCTTCACTTCATTTATTACCCTATAACCACCTACACCTCTCAATTTCTCTATTTTATTACTTACCTGAAAACTAATAGTCAAACTACTCAGATTCTGAGACTGAATAATTTTCTCAGCGAATACCTCTCCACCTGGCTTCGAGACCCTCGCCGAGAGGGGGCGAATGTAGTAGCCTACTCGCAGCCTTCGACACTCAAAGTCCACTTCACAGCCTACTCGAATGTATCGAAGCCTACTCAATCCCTAAAATAGACTTTCCAGATATCTCCCAAAGACGAAGCTTCGAGACCAGACAAAGCCTCGAGGGTAGACTAACACATCGCAACAGATACTCTTCAACCATATTTATACATGATTAAAGCATGACGGGACAGACAACCAGCTCACCAGACAAGCCGGTGTAATGATTGGTCTTTACAGCTATAGTGACATGCCGACCACTGTGCCACAGTGCCAAAGTTCAGAGACACATCAGACAGCTGCCACTGTGACAGTACATACAGGACTGACACCCATATCCTGCTGGGATTTCCTGACAGTAATCATGTAAACCTGACCCACACTTGGTGACTCAGCTTCTTATGACTCTATAAATAGAGGATAGGGGAAACCAAGTAGAGGTTGGAAAAATCATCTCCATCCCCTTATATTTTACCTTCGACCTCCCTACACATATTGTATTCGAACCCTCCAATTACTCATCATTAATATAATCTTTCTTTAAAATCTTCATCATAGGTCGTAGAGTGTCATATTCAGGCCTCTACGTTAAGTATTTGTCTCTAGTTTGTCCTTACTTTAGACTATTTGCTTGTATTCCTTTGATAGAAGATTGATTCCACATTATAAGAGTCGACTTCCCCCAGAGAAGTTAGGCCCCTACAATGTACCTCCTCTGCTTGAGCGAATTATTGAGAAAGTAAGGCTATTTGGGTGGCCACTCCGTCAATGGAGTTGTCGGCATGGGTAGAACTAGAACGGAGGGTGGGTGCCATTGAGGAGAGTTTGTGGAAGTTGAAAACAAAGGGCGGGAAAAAGAGAAGGGAGATTGGTAGGGTGGAAAGCACAGACGGTGCCAAATAAAGGGGTCTAACTTCTTGCGAAGGGGAAGTCGGCTCTTATACCACGGGGTTTAATCTTCAATCAAAGAGATTCAAGTACGTAATCTAGAATGTGAATAATCTATAGACAATATACTTGCGTGGAGGCCTAGAATGCGACTCTCCACGACCTCTGATGAGGATTTTTAAGAGTATTTATATTTTTATCGAGCGGTCGAAGGCTCGAGTACTGGGTTTTACAAGGTGATAGAAGGTAAAAAATATGGGGTCTGGGGAGAGTTTTCTCATCCCTGCCTTGGTTCCCCATCTCTCCTATTTATAGAGCATAAGAAGGGCTGAGTCACCAAGGTTAGGTCAGATTATAAGTTTACAATCAGGGTATCCTCCGGATATTGAGCGGGTATCCCGGAGTAGGTGTTAAAGCCAGAAATACTGGGTCTATCTCTGTTACTGTAGCTGTCTGTCAGCCCTTTTACTGTGTACTGACACTGTAGCCGTCTGTTGGTTCAGCCACTGTAACTGACTTGACCGACAACGGCACCATTCCTATCATGTGAGCTGGCTATCTTGTTACACTTCAACCATGTTCGGATAATCTTTGGGAGACTTGTCTGGGGATTGGATGGGCTTCGAGATATTTATGTAGGCTTTGAAGTAGCCTTCGAGTGTTTGACTGGGGTAGAAGGTTGCGAGTAGGCTACTACAATTACGGCTTTTACCAACGCGTTCTAGCTCGACTACAAGGCCAAAGTGTACCTCTTCCTCAACAAACCTACGACCTTGGAGGATATGATCACCAAGGTCAATGGGTATGTCGACCTGAAAAGGATGATGTCCAAAAGGCATAAATCTGCTACAAAATGAAATAATATACCAAAGGAGGATCAGGGTGATCAAAAGCGTTCCAAGGCCAACATTGGCAAACCTCAGAAAGGCAGCGCATTACCCAAGCCAGTCCTCCCCAAGATAAATGTTTAAATTTATGTAATTTTTCCAATTCTATCAAAGGATAAGCTATACCGTCTATCTCAACCATTTGAACCAATCGAAGGCCGCCTGTACTGCATGCATCATTAGGTAAATCATTATGCTACTGATAACTGCTATGCTTTATAAAGGTTGCTGGAATTCATTTTCAAAGGTAGGAGGATGCACGAATACATTATCGACTTGAAATCCTACAAGGATGGCAGCTCTAAGATGTAGCTCAACACAGTCTAAGTCGAAGATCAACCTAAGGAGAAACATTTGTACTATATATACCACATCAACATGATCGAGATTCATCAGATCAACAACTTTTGCAGATTCAAACGCAGGAGACTATCAGAATGATAATCGATACTAAAAGCAGTATTGAGATACTCTTTCAATGCACAATCGACCAGATGGGATTGGCCGATCAAGTCATTTTGAGCGATACCGATATCAGTGGATTTAATGGTTCCAAAGAAGAGCTAGTAGACAAGATCATCTTACCTATCACCGTTGGACCAGCCACAATTGACGTCGTCTTCTACATCATCAACGCCAAGTCTCATTTTCTCAGGATTATAGGCCGCTGCTGGATTCACAACATAAAAGTGATCGCTTCCACTTATCAATAAGCACTTCGCTTCAAATACAATAATGGCATCTATGAAATGAAAGGCAGTCAAAAGCTTTCCAGAGCTTGTGAGAACACCGTCTCAGCCATTTTATTTACATCAGACTGATACACTGTATATCAATTACAGAAAGCTGGTCACATCGATGATCAGCCTTCAGCAGAAGAACCTACAGAATATATTAACATTAATAGACCTTGCAGGGTACTTTTATCGATACCAAGCTGGTCCAACACGATAAGGATGCCCTCATTCAATTCTTCTGAATGAATCGAGACATCTTTGCATAGAATTTTGAGGAGATGCCTGGGGTCGATCCGACCAAAGCATATCACAAATTGGCCATCAACATCAATGCCACGGCAGTAAATTAGAAATAGCAATGACTTTTACCTCATTTACGAGATGAAGTCAACATTGAGATTGAGAAATTGATTAAAGTGAGGTTTATTCGAGAAGCCAAGTATCCAAATTGGATATCCAACATCGTCATTATTCCAAAAAATAATGGAAAGGTCCGAGTTTGTGCAAATTTTACCGATCTAAGCAAACACATTCTCGAGAACAGTTTCCCTCTTCCCATCAACCATCAAATTTTTGATTCTACGGCAAGTCACGTACACTTATCTATGATGGACGCTGCTTCTGGATACAATCAAATTTCTCTCATGGAAGATGATCAAGAAAAAACTACTTTCATCACTGAAAAAGGGCTTTACTGCTACAAAGTCATGCCCTTCCGACAAAAGAATGTAGGCGCGACTTATCAACATTTAATAATGATTATGTTCAAAGTACATCTTAGGAAAATTGGGGAAGTCTACATCGATGATCTCTTGTGTAAGAGCATACAGTCAAATAACCACATCACAGATCTTACCACAATATTCAACATTTTACGATCTTACAGGATGCGACTCAATCCTGATAAGGGTCAATTCGGAGTATATTTAGAACATCTCATCAGCAAGAAGGGGATTGAGGCTGATCCAGATCAAATTTGAGCTCTCCTTAATATGCCATCTCCAAAAATGATGAAGGACATACAAGAACTTGTAGGGAAAATTGATGTTATCAATCGATTTGTTTCTAAATTTTCAAATTGTTGTCATTGCCTGTTCTTACTACTCCGAGGTTGTACCAAATAAGGATAAGTTCAGCCCAATGAAGAGATCCAATAGACATCAGAATGCGAGGTAGCTTTTCAGGACTCAAAACCTATTTGGAGAAGTCTTCCATCATGAGTACCCCAGTAGATAATGAGGAACTGATCATCCACCTTGCAGTCACAGATACTTCTATCAGCTCGATTCTCATTTGAGTAGAAGGGAAGATTGAAAAGCCAGTTTATTTCATCAATAAAACCTTCACTTCTGCAGAAATGAGGTATTCTAAAATCGAGAGACTCCTTCTAACTCTTGTTTACACTTCACAGAAACTTAAGCACTACTTCCAAGCTCATTCAGTCAAAGTCCTGAGAAACTACCCACTCCAGGAAGTTTTGTCCATAAAAGAAAAATCTAGAAGAGTGTAGTAATGGTCAGTCAGTTTTGGATAACATGATATCAAGTTCAAACAACGACATTCCGAAAAGGCTCAGGCCATTGCCAATTTTCTCCCGAATTATCCAGTGGAAGATCCCGATTGGGAGGAGTACGATCCTGACCTTAATAAAGAAATTGTAGAAGATCCACCCATCAAAGCATTTAACGAGCGAGCATAATGGTTTAGCAGGACCCGCAGGGTTAGAAATTGGAATCTTATTGATTATCCCTTCCAACGATAGAATCGAGAAATCTATCCGCCTGGATTTTAAAGCCTTTAACAACATCACAGAATACAAAGCTCTAATTCATAAACTTGACCTCGCACTTGAACTTGGCATCCCAGATATCTCAGCCTACATAGATTCTCTACTCACCGTCCACCATTATTCTGAGTAGTGCAAGAAAAATGGTAAGATGATCGAGTATGCAGCCCTCGTTACCGACAGGATAAGAAGATTTGTGAAAGCAACTCTCGATTATCTATCTTGAGGTAAAAACTGACATGTCGATTCCTTGGCTTATCTAGCCGTAGTCTTTGGTGCAGAAGCACCATATCTACAAATCGAAATTATGTCCACCCCCAGTATTGATCTCCATTCTATATGCACGATCAAAACTGGGGGTGATGAAGAGAAGGATGATGATTGGCAAAAGCCTCTCATTACCTATATTGGCCCCAATAGCAAATACAAAAGGCCCATTTCAACAGATCGAAAAGAGCGATGACAGTTGGTCGAGAACTCGAAGCGTTACACAGTTCAAAGCGGTCTTTTATATCCCCGTTCACTCATGGGGCCTTATCTCAAGTGTTTCCCTAGGAAAAAAGCAGATAGAATGCTCAGAGATTTACATGAAGGAACGTGTGGCTCCCATGCCGCAGGTCATTCAATCGTTAACAGAGCAATTATACAGGGAGTATTCTGGTCAGGCATGCGCAAGCAAGTAGAAAAGTACTCGCACAAATGTGATACATGTCAACAACATGGACACAAGATTCATGCCCCTACGTTCGAGCTACATGTAAGAATGGTGTTCTGGACATTCAAGCGATGGGCGCCCGATCTCGTTGGAGAATTTTCTAATACTTCAGGTAACTGCTAATACCTACTCATAGCAATAGATTATTTCACAAAATAGGTGGAAGCAGTTGCACTCTGTCGAACTAGGGAAGAAGAAGTCATCTCTTTTATCTGGGAACACATCATCACACAGTTTGAATGCCCCCACCTGATTTGGATCGATAATGGTCCATAGTTCGCTGGTGAAAAAGTCGTAGCCTTCCTCAACAAACACAGCATCATCTACTCAGCATCCAATCCCTACTTCCCTCAAGGTAATGGTCAAGCCGAAATCACCATCAAAACCATCGTGGATAGACTCAAGAAAAGGCTTCAATCACAGGAAAAAAAGAAATTGGATCTGAGAACTTCCTCATGTCTTATGGACGTACCGTACTACTCCACCTCAATCAACCAGCTGTACCCCCTTTCCACCTCGCCTATGGCACAGAAACCATTATTCTAATAGAATATTACCATCCCGTCAGGTATCACAAGTTTACAGATAAAGAAAATGAGTTTGAATTAGCCTGCAATATGAATTAGATTGATGAAACTTGGGAACGCGTTATTGCCAACTTAGGTCGATATTACCATAAGCTGGTCAGCTCGTACAATAAAAAAAATTGGAAGCCTTACATTCCAAATCAATGATCTCGTCCTCAGGAAAATCCCACAACAATAAAAAAAGGCACATGCCGGGAAGCTGGCAGAAAATTAGGAAGGTCCATTCCTCATTATTGGTCGAACTGGTCTGGGATCATATTATCTCATGACGGAGCAAGGAGTTTGAATCCTAAATCCATGGAATATTAGGCGACTGAAACGATACTATCGTTAAGTCCCTCATTTCTCCACTTCAAAATTCTCATTCTTTCCATTCAAAAAATGTGATTTTAATCTCCATACAGTGTACATTCTATTTTATTCAATGAAAACTTGCAAGTTTTTTTCCCACAATACTCTCTACATACGTAGATTCTACTATATTACATAAATTAAAGCAAATGTAATACTAGATTTTAATCGCCCAAAGCAAAAGGAAAAACTAGTTTTCATCTCTCAATATGTCTACAACGAATACTTCTACAGATTAAAGCAAAGGTAAAACTAGCTTTCAATAACCCATCTATACAAAATCTGTGATTAAAGTAAAGGTAATATTAGTTTTCAATCAAAGATCTCAACCATACATAAGATAAAACAAAGGTAAAACTGGCTTTCATCTCTCAATATGTTTGTAACAGATACTTCTACAAGTAACATCTATAAGCCACTTCTAATGGTTCTTCTTTGCTGATGGGAGGTTAGCTACACTTTCCCCTACAACAGGAGGACGTTCAGCCATAAAATCTTGAGCTCAAGTAGCTACAGTAATCCTGCCTTGCTCCACCAATTCAGCAGGTCAAGAACCTAACTCTATTTCCATGGCATTCATATAGTTTCCTCGATCTACATTGGCTCAACAAATACATCCTCTTTCCGATTGGCAGTCGTGCAAGGTATCCCTCTTTAACTCAAGTCTTCTCACTTCTTCCACAAAATAGGCAATAACAGCCATTAGCATCTGTGAGCGCGTTGCTTCGGGTATAACTGCCTTGGAAAAATTCTCTCTCAATTTTTGATAACGCTCTTGTAACTTTTTAAACCATCCATCTTGCCATTCCATGTGTCTATCTGCGCGGGACATAATATCATTATGCTCCTTCGCCTTCTTCGTTGCTTTATCTTACTCTTCCTGGTTCATTGTCCTCCATTCTGTTGCCTGAGTATGAAGTTCCTCAAGCTCACTATCGTTACTTACACTTCCCATAGCAGTAGACTTCGTTAACAATTTGTCTTTTTTCCTTATCAGTTGATCCTTACCCCTAATCACCAGCTCTAACTTCCGCTCTTTGCTATAAGTAATATCTAGCTTACCTTGGCTCTCCCTTAAGCGCTCATTTTCTTTTTGTACGTGAGCTTGAATGTGAGCTACATCTCCCTCCAGATCTCTAATTCAAGCAGATAGGTCAACCATATCCCCTTTTACAATGGAGACTCCGGTATCGCCTTTATTCCTCTTCGACCACTCTCTTGCCTCAGACTTCTTGACACACAAATTAGCCATAGCCAAATCTGCCATCAGTTGAGCCAACCTCTCATTCAAATCATTAAATCATCTTTAAACCATCCGGAAATCTATATCTCTAACAAGTAAAGCCTCACTTAACTGTTAAACCACAATTTTAGATTTGGATAGGTCATCTCGAGCTCTCTTCAGCTCGCTATCCTTCTCAATTATTTTACTCTTCAGTTGCTCCAGTTTTCTTCTGGAACTCATTAGATCAGCTCGAATCCGCTCTTGCTCATTCATTTTTCAATTCATTTGGCCCTTCAGACAGGCTATAGAACTGCATAATTCTTTATTTGTCGTTTTAAATGACTGAATGCAGTATCGAGCCATGTACGCTTCCCTACTCTTCACCATCAATGCATTATTCTGGTTTTTAAACTTTGCTGCCTCCTCATTCGCCTCCGCGAGCTCTCTTGCCCCTCTTTTAATTTCATCATCTTTCCCCTCGATCTTCCGAGTTAGGTTATCAATAGTTTAAGGTACCTCGACAAACATGAAATGTACTTTAACGTAATGATCCTCCCTGTCTTCAGATTCCTCTTTCATTGTAGTAACCTACTCGCATCCTTCTAGCACCAGTCAAATACTTAAAGGATACATCGAAGCCTACTTAGAGACTCGAAGTCCAGCAAGACAGTAACAAAGTCCACAAAGCCTTCCGATATCAATTGAACACTCAAAGACATTATAGTCGAAGCTGAAGACAGACGGTCTGCACCATAACTCAGCATCAGTAGTAGAGAGATTTTGACCATGGGAAGACATGGTCAATGACAGACACATCTGACAGCCAGCTCACCAGATAGAACAGTAAAACGAGCTGCCTGATAGCTACAATGTATAAACCGACTCCGAGTACAGAACAGTTGTCCCCAAATGATATACATATAATCTGACCTCCCATGGTGACTCACCCCTTTTTATCTCCTATAAATAGGAAGGAGGAGGCATGATGGAGGGGTTAGAATTGCTTTCCCAAATCTCCTGCTAGATTACCTTTGAATACCCTGTAACCGACTTCTATTTGATCTGTCATCAAACTTGATATATATCATCAATCATTCAAATCCTCGTTAGAGTTCGTGGAGAAACTAATTCTTGGACTCTACGCAAGTGTGTTAGTTCAGTAATATAGCTTATTATAGCCTTATATACTTGCATAAGCCCCTAGTCGAAGATAAACCCCTTGGTGTAAGAGCAAGTTTGCCCTCTCATGAAACTTGGCCCCTATATTTGGCACCGTCTGTGCTACACCCACCCTACCCAATCCCTCTTTTCCCTTTCTTTCCCCTAATGGCCATACTTAATGGACCCCACCATTCATTCAACCTCTACCATCATCAGAAACTCTGTCGACGGAGTAGCAGCTTAACTTGTGTTAATTAGCCAACAATTTTCTAAAGCCAAGGAGGGCCATCACAATCAGTTATGCTTTAAGCATAAAGAAAGGCGACAAGAACTTGAGGCTGAACGATAATGCCGTTTAGATGATAATGACGGACAACATCGTACTTTTGACGAACTACGTCGTACTATTTGTGATATCAACAGGTTTAAACCCAAGACGCTCCTCTACGATCACGGATACTGCCCCCTCAGGCATTTCAGCCCGCGCCTGATTTGGACCCCATCCCCAAATCGAGGTTCTTCCGGTCCATCTTGGCGTCGAGGGTGTACCCATACCAACCGGATCCATCCATATTGGTTTCCCCGTTATGGAGAACTTCCCTGATTCTACCCTTTGTACTTCGCACCACCCTACACAGTGCCCTGCTCAGGAATGCCTTGGCGAACGGAGCGCTAAACATGCCCCCTACCCGCGGCCACATCACCCTCGACCCCTGCGATCTCCCCCTCGTCCTGCCTGCCTTACACCGCAGGAACTCAATAAAAAAATTTATGCCAATATTCGTATCAGCGCGAGCCCCACACCAAACTCCTGGAGTCGATTAAGCAACCCCATATACTGATAGACAGAACCGCGCCATCGATGAGCTACGTAACACAGTCCGAGAACTGTAATCCTCTAGACGCTCCTCTACCATCCCAAGAACCTGCCCCATCTTGCATCTCCGCTAGAGACCGATTGGGACCCTTACCGCATATCTAAGCTCCCCCAGCCCACCTTGGTGCCAAAGGTGTTGCCCCTACTATTCCCCCCACTGGCTTTATCCATCTCGACATCTACACCACGGAGGACTCCTCTGACTCCACCCTTTATTCTACCAGACACCCCAAATGCCACCCTACCCGAGAACGTCTTATGGAGCGCAGTGCCAAAAACATGTCGACGACTCGGCCTCATCATTCCCAAATCCCTCGATCCCCCCCTCATCCTACTTATTGTGCGCAGCAAGACTTCAAGTACAAAATCTAGCCTATTATCCGCATCAGCGCGAGCCCAACTCCAAACTCATAGAGTCGGTTGAATAACCCCCTTTGTCCCAAACTTCTCCCCATCGAGGTGCCTCCAAATTTCTGTGCCCCCAAACTCAGCAAATACCGCAATACCGACCCCCAATCCTATATTCTCAAATTTCAAAATGCTCTTAGCCTCTACTCCACAGCCGACCACCTAATGTGTCGCCTTTTCCCATAAGTCTCACAGATAGCCCTCTTCGATGGTATCACAACCTTCCCAGTGGTTCTATTTGAAGTTTCGAACAACTATCCCATCTTTTCATTGCCCAATTTACCTTTAACAAAGACAAAGAGGTCAAAGACGACGCCCTCTTTAATTTTAGAAAATCCTCCAGTGAAACACTTGAGGCCTTTACTAAGAGGTTTCTCGATGAGTCGCGCAAAGTCGAAAACCTCAACTGCGTGAATGCTATACTCACATATTCAAATACCTTACTAGATCACAGTCGTGTCAAAGAGTACCTGGTCCTCCACAAACTTTGAACCCTCGTGGAGATGCTCTCAAAAGTTAATGGGTAAATCGACCTTGAGCGCCCCCACGAATCACATAAACAGGGGCAACCTTCGACCTCTGCCATCAATAAACCTCGATAAGGCCCACCTTCTACTCCCATACCCCTGATCGTTCCCATCACATAGGAGACTGAGAGCCGCAAACACCCTCATACTAACAACAATGCCAAAGCTCGTAAGAAATGACCAAAGTCGGTCCTACCCATGCGTACTGCCCCTCTCAGCACCCTTCTACCACAGATCCAGGCAGACCCCATATGGCGTATCCTTTTTACCATCAAAGTAAAACCAGGCAAACCTTACTGTGTCAACCATAAATGTAACTGTCACCATACCAATTAGTGCTTTGCCCTGCAGCGCTCTCTCAAAATCATCCTCAAGGCAGGTCATCTACATCAGTATGTTGCCGACCTTCCCAGCTACCTTGACAGGTCATACCTCAAACCTCAATCCACCCCTGTTGTCAACCCGACCGAGGACTATATATACCAAGTGCATTTCATTAAAGTCAATAATATCGATAGCGGTCGTTCCAAGAGCAAGCACAAGCGTGTCGAAGAATGCTACAAACTCACTTACCAGAAGAAGCTGCCCGCCCTCCTGCCAGAATCAAGCATCTCGCCTCGACCCGAAGGTATCTCTTTTATCGACTGCTATACATCGCATGTTCGTTTCCCCCATTCCAACCTATTAGTCATCATGATTAAGATCGGACACCTCATCCACCATACCATGCTTATCGATACAGGAAGTGCAGCCGGTGTGCTTTTCCTCCAAACTGTCCAATCCATGAACAAAATAGACCTCATCACTGCCGCCAATGTCGAACTAAAAGGTTTTAATGGGGTCGCAGAAGTTATTGTTGGTTGAATCAGCCTCCCAGTTACCACTGGCCCAGTCACACTTCAAACCAGTTTTCTTGTCATTAATAAGAAGTTTGAATACCTTGGTATTCTCGGGCGTGACTGGCTCCATGCCATGCGCGCCATACCTTCGACCTACCATCAGGCCCTTCGTTTCACTACCCCCTCTGGTACTTGGAATTTAAAAGGCTCTCAACGTCTTGCCCGTTCATGTGAGCATCCGGAGATCTCCCAGACTCAGAGACTCGTCAAACACTCATAGAAATCACTGTCTCTCTTTATCCCCATGCCCTCGATATTTGCCACCTCACCCATCGAACCCACTGCCTATATCATACTCGACGGTCCTGGTCAAGGTACATTCATTAGAGCCTTTCTCGACGAGGTACGGCGCCTCGAACTCACAGACTTCCTTCGAGCAAACAAAGACGTCCTTACATGGACGTTTCAGGAGATGCCCGGTGTGGATCCTAGTTTGGCATGCCACCGCCTCGATCTCATCCCCCATTCCACAACAGTAAAATAGAAGAAGCGTACATTGGCCTCACGACTTCGAGAAGCAGTGAACCTTGAAGTAGACAAACTCATAGTCGTGGGTTTCATCAAAGAAGTCAAGTATGCTGACTGGATATCAAACATTGTTGCAGTTCACAAAAAAAAAACGGCAAGATCAGAATCTGTGTCGACTTCACAGACTTCAACAAACACACACCAAAGGACAGCTTCCCCCTTCCGATCATTTTAGTACTCCTTGATGCTACTGCTGAGCATGAACGTCTGTCTATAATGGACACAACTTTGGGTTACAATCAGGTACCCCTCCTTCCCGAAGATCAATTTAAAACTTCCTTTATCACTGAACAATGCCTTTACTATTTTAATGTTATGCCCTTCGGCCTTAAAAATGTTGGTGCCACCTATCAACGCCTTGTTACAGCCATGTTTAAGCCCTTGCGTGCAAGTCGGTCGAAGTTTATATCGACGACATGTTATACAAGAGCCTCCAAAAATAGACCCATATCCAGGACCTAATTGAATTCTTTTCGATACTTCGAACATACAACATGAAACTTAACCCAGAAAAATGCCAATTTGGTATTTCATCTAGTAAATTTTTAGGCCATCTGATCAGTAAATGAGGTATCGAGATCGACCCTACCCATATTCGATCCCTTATCGATATGCCTTCGCCCCGAACCAAAAAAGATGTCCAAAAAGTGACCGGTAAGATTTCAGCCCTCAACCGTTTCATTTCCAAATCCTCAGACCGCTGTGCTTGGCTCTTTTTTCTCTTTCACAACCAAGGGGTTCACAAAGCAAAGAAGAAAAATAACCCCGAGATCAACTAGACACCTGAATGTGAACAGGCCATCATCCGCACCCTATCGAGGGCGAGACACTCTCTGTATATCTTACTATTACAGATACCTCCATCAGTTTAGTTCTCATTCGGCTCAAATTAGGCATCGAAAAACCTGTATATTTTATCATCAAAACTCTAACACCTACAGAAACTTGATAAACAAAACTTGAGTGTTTGCTCCTCACCCTCGTCTATTCGACCCACAAACTAAAACCATATTTTTTAGCTCACCCCGTCCATGTTATAACAAGCTATCCCCTTCGAGAAGTACTCAGCAAAAAAGAAAAATCCATAAGAGTACAACAGTGGTCTGTTTATCTTGGTGAACATGGCAGTACATTCGAGAAGCAGATATCCCAAAAAGGCCAAGTTGTAGCAGATTTCCTTGTTTACTTCCCGGTCGAAGATGTCGATTGGGAGGAACACAAAGATGACCTGACAGATGACTAACACGAAGCTACCGATCCATGGAACTCTAACATAGGATGGCGTCTCTTCACAGATGGACCTCCTGGGCCTAACGGTTCCGGGATCGGTATAGTCCTAGTCACACCTACCAATGATTAAATACATAAGGCCCTCAAGTTAAACTTTGAATGCTCTAACAACGAGGCTGAGTATGAAGCCTTGATCCATGGCTTCGACCTAGCCCTCAAACTTGGTGTCCCTAAACTTACAGTTTTCATAGATTTCCAACTTGTTTTTATGCATTACTCAGGTGAAAATCAAGCTAACGGCCGCATGGCTGAATATGTTGTTCTTGTTCGACAACACATGGACCATTTTCTTGAAAAATCTTTAATTACTTATTACCCTCGAGAAGAGAACTGATACACAGATGCCCTTGCCTACATAGCAGCTATGTTAGGCCAATCAGAATCCCAAACTCTTCACATCGAAGTACTCGAACGCCCAAGTATCGACCAGATAGAAGTCAATGCCATCAATACTGGGAGCGAGAGTCTTGATCCAGACTACTGGCGAACACCATTCCTCCACTACTTTAATAATGTTACCCTCCCAGAGGATCCCAAAGCTAAGCGGTCATTATTAAAAAACTGTCGCAGATACACCATCCTTAAGCACGAGTTATATCGCAAATACCCAAATAGCGTCCTCCTTCGATGCATCTCCCAAACCAAAGCCTCTAAAATTCTAACCGAACTCCATGAAGGTACCTGCGGTGCTCATACTGCTGGTTGATCTATGGCCCTTCAAGCCGTCTCCCAAGGTTTATTCTGGCCCAATATGAAGAAGCAAGCTGAATAATATGCCAAACATTGTGACAAATGCCAATGTCACGCCCATGATATCCATAGCCCTTCGCAAGACCTCCATTTCAGTTAAGTTTCTTGGTCATTCAAATACTAGGCCATCGATCTCATTGGTCCTTTTCCCATAGCTTCGGGCAGCCGAGAGAATATCATTGTTGCAACATATTATTTTACCAAATGGGTCGAAGCCGTACCTTTGTATCGAACTCGGGAAGAAGAAGAAATCATCAAATTCCTATGGGAAACATCATTAGATATTTTGGATGCCCTCATATGAATCGATATGATAACGGTCTGCAGTTCGTTGGGAGCAAAGTCTGAAACTTCCTCAAAATGCACAACATCATCCTTTCATCCTCAACACCTTATACCCCCACAAAAATGATCAAGTCGAAGCAATCAACAAGGCCATAGTCGATGGCCTCAAGAAACGTGTCACTGCAAAGAAAGGACGATGGGTTTAGGAGTTACAGCATGTCCCCTGGGCCTATCGAACAACACCATAAAAATCTACAGGACACACCCCTTTCCTTCTAGCCTTTGGTACTGAAGCAGTGTTTCCTACTCAATTTGAAGTACCCACACGAGATCCAAACCTCCCAGACAAAGACAATGAGCCTGAACTCAGATGCAACATGTTATTGATCGGTGAGACCAGAGACTGAGCCATCGTTAACCTCGGCCATTGCCATCTATCACTTCAGAAGTCATACAACAAGAGAGTTTGACCTTGAAGTTTTAACATCGGAGACCTTGTACTTCGACGGGATACACAATCCTCGAAGCCTCGAAATTCTGGCAAGCTGGCCGAGTTCTGGGAAGGGCCTTATGTCGTGTATGATAAAACTGACAAAGGTTTATATTACCTGATGACAGAAGACGAAGAGCCTCTACCAAATCAATGGAATAAAATGTAGTTAGTATCATACAACAGGCCACGACCTCCACCTTGTTTTACTGATATAAATACAATATAAATTAATCAACATATTTTTCTCTAAGCTTCCTCTCCTATTTTCCAGTGAATTTCTTGGTTAAGCCTAAGTATCATGTCAACGCATCGATCCGACTGATACTTGGGGGCGACCTTGAAATATTTCAAACCTCCAATTTTGAGCAAACTCGAGGGGCAAAGATGGTCGTAAGACCGAACCCTCGAGAATGCATTGGGGGCGAGCACGTTTTACTTCGATCAGGCCCCAAGTCGTCAAAGTTCAGTGAATTTTTTGGTTAACCCAAAGTATCATGTCAACCCTTCAACCCGACTGATACTTGGGGGTGACATTGAAAAATTTTCAAACTTCTAATTTTGAGAAAAATCGAGGGGCAAGGATGGTCGAAAGACTGGACCCTCGAGAATGCATTGGGGGCGAACACGTTCTACTTCGATCAGGCCCTAACCTGTCGAAGTCTAGTGAATTTCTTGGTTAAACCTGAGTATCATGTCAACTTTTCATCCCGACTGATACTTGGGGATGACCTTGATATTTTCAAGCTTCCAACATTCGAGCAAGCTCGAGGGGCACGAATGGCGAAGGCCAAACCCTCGGGAATGCGCTGGCAGTGAACACATCTTACTTCGCTATGGCTCAAGCCTAAAAAGTCCAGTGAGTTTCCCGGTTTCCTCTAAGTATCATGTCACCCTTGGCCCGACTGATACTTGGGAGAGACCTTGAAATTTTTTCAAACTTCCAACATTCGAGCAAACTCAAGGGGCAAACACGAAAGACCGGACACTCCAGAATGCATTGGGAGCGACCACGTCTTACTTGGCTGTAGCTTAAGCCTTTGGAGTCCCGTAAATCTGTTGGGTCGGCCCAAGTATCACAACTATCTCAATGCTCTCCAAGGTTCGACAACTCTATAATCATTCTATAGTTACAACATATGCAGATATAATTATTCAGGAATATCTACAAGATGCTTCAGTACATTATCAGAGAAGCATCTTTAACACAAATCAATTCAAATGATACTCAGAGCATACCTCAAAAATCTAGCATAGCAATTAAGTATAAATTAAGTTAACACAAATCAGTTTCAGTGCAGTCTACAACCGAGCAAAATCAGTACAATACAAGTCAGTTCCAGCACAACAATTCAAAACAATCACAAGTTCAAAGATCAAATCCAAAGAAAGCTCAACATTATTCAAATATTATAACCCAATAAAAAAATCAAAAAAAGCGACGTGGCATTCTAGTACAATACCTCATGCCGGAGCGGCTGCACCTTCTCCCCCATCAGGATCTTCAGTGCCAACACCTCCAGTACCTCCAGCAAAAGATTTCAACCCTGCACCATCGACGACAACATCAGTTGCAGTTCCAGCATTGGTACCTTCAATCACAGGAGCCTCCATGCCACCTCCATCAGCAACATCTGCCTTTATCCCTTCTATCTGTAAAGAATCTTCAACAACAGGATCTTGGGTAACAGGGGAGCGTTGTAGAGTTTTAGAATCATACCCAAAATTCTCTATGAACTCCTTCATCCTAACATTATCCGAAACTTCATAATCAAATTGCCCTTGGAAACGCTCCTTCTGTTCTTTCTTTTCCTACTCTTTCTAAGCAAGCTTTGACTTCAACACCAGTTCATGATTATAACGTTAAGCTTTGAATCTCTTCTCAAATGCATCATTGATAGCCTCCAGATCTCTCTTCAAAGTTTTATTCTCAGACACCAACGATGCTTCAGACCCTCGAGCAAGCTCCAGACTGTCGACCGCCTCTTGTAACTTCCTCTTTGCCAATTCTACCGCCTTGTTGAAAGACTGTACCCGAGCATCCATCTGCTAGAATATTTGAGCTGTCAGTATTTCTCGAAGAATGAAGCACTTAAGAAAATGTCAGAATCTCACAAAAAATAGGCAGTTACCTAGTACATGCTCATCTTCATCTACCTCGATGCCTCGTCTGGTTCATCACCATAGAGTTCCACCATTGAAGCAACCAAGGCTAGAGCATGTTCCTATCGCTTAGCCTCTGTCATATCCTCGCCTGCATCTTCCGCATCATCTTCCCCCAGTTCCCTACACCTTTTGCTCCGAGTACCCCTCGTCTATTGTATGCTTGGAGACTCGAGAATGACCTTGCATTTCCCTTTCTCAGCCTGGGTCAATGCCTGCTTTGGCCTCTGTCTCGAAGCATCACTAGCTACTTCGAGCACTGGCACCGCCTACTTCGACGACCTTTTTACCTTCATAACATATTGTACTTTCCTTACCAAATTCTCCTCCTCCATTCCTTCAACTACTTTTGAAGCACTTTTGCCTCCCCTTTTCTTTGATGGCTTTGACGTAATGGGTACGTTTCGAAGCAGGGAATCTATCCTTTTTTGCCTCTTCCTCATAATACTGAGTTTTGTGAAAAAAGAATTCACCCACTCTTCGTCTGAATCGATTAAGGCATCAAAATAATCCCTCAAATTTGCCCAAGTCCAGCTTTGAGGACCTACAGAACAAACAGAAATACAATCACCAGTTTATTCGAACAATATATCAAAAAAAATCTTCGACAAAAAACTTGCTTGGATTATAGACTTTATGCTATAACCTATAAGGGTCCTCCCCTTCGACATTCTCATAATTACCCCGTACTACAACCAAATCTTTGTCCCACCCTCAACCCGCCGAACACAAATCAAACAACCTGGGCTTATCCACGTGACACTAGATGTAATAGGTGCCGACCTTCTGGTTTGCCTTCGTGGAGTAGAACGAGACAATGTCGTGCCACTCAATTAAACTTCTCCCCTCACCTCGCAGTTTTACATTCATACCCTTAATTACCTTCATCATTTCATCAAAATTCCCGTTCATTTGGCACGGGGCCACTTCCCAAAAATTCAACACCTCCTTCACCAGCTTTCGAAGGGGTAATTGCATCCCTAGTTGAATTTGGCCTCTAAAGGCCATAATACATTATCGAGGCTTCGACTTGAAGCTATACCCTGACCCCGTAAAATATAATATAGCCCCTACCTTCGATAGCCCATATTTAGCCACAAATCGATCTAACATTTGCTGCTCTCTATCTGGAATAGAACTAATAGCCTCATCCGACTCAGTCGAATCCTCATCATGGTCACCTTGCTCCCCATTTTCTCCACCCGAAAGCCCAACTAGACCTTCTCGTCTCTCTCTCTCTCTCTTTCTTTCCTCCCTCCATATCTTCTTCACCACTATCCTAAGTCACTCTTGTCTTATGATGCTTACTACTTGAACCCCCAATTTTGGGAACCACCATGGCCAAGGGCACAACTTTTGCTATGACTAGTTCTTCTACGTCATTACCCTCATCCATCGGAGAATGACTAGACACACTAGCCTCATTTTCAACCTCCTCGTCTATCAGCCTCAGTCCCAAAGCTCCACGGGTGCGCATCTTATCCTACAAAAGAAGAGGCACACAATTAGATCGATACATTCGACTATTACATGTCAATAACTCATTGTCATCTACCCTCTCCAACTGATACAAATACAATAGAAAACTCGACTCCAGTCCCAGTTTTCCCATCAATACCCTCAGAATCCTAAACAACCTAGACCCCAGACACATGGTTTCCCCCAGTCCTTGATCATATCCTTACAACTACATACCCAGAAGATTCTACTTTCAGATACAAAAGACAAAGAAAAACAAAAATAGACAGAGATCAATCGACATACCTGTATTAATGGAAGTACACTCGAAGTAATAAGTCACCCGGTTCCTCAGCAATAAACAAATAACTTCTCACAAGCTTTACAAAATAATGGTGTACACTCTCTTCCTCTTACTCCCTGGTTTTCTATGTGAACAGTACTTTTGTTATTTCCTACCCATATATATACCTCCTCAGAATACCAAAAACTGCCTCAATTTCCAAACCATTATCATTTGCCACTACCCCACTGCCCCTACTTTTTGGCTGAGATGTGTTTTGACCACTTTTCCCTCATTACCCTCACGTGTGAATCGCATGCTCACATTGACTGAACCTTAAACACAAAACAACTCGAACCTTATGATCCTCACTTGAAGCTGTCCAATTAAATCCCTACATCAAATCAACCTTTTTCCATAAAATACAGAAACATCATGATAACCTGTACGGCATACTGCCCCAGGAACCAGTATCGATCTGACAGGCCAACTATCTGGGTTGTCAGTTCGTCCAGCCAAATCCAAAAGACCTTCGACACACCCACTTCTCGTACACGAGTAATCGACTATATCGTGTCTCAAACATTTGTCTGCAGATAACCTCACATTCAATTTCAAAATATATCAAGCATTGGAATTATTGCACATTCAACATTCGACAAGATGATCGTGCCTAAATTAACTTTGAATATTATTATATTTGTCCTACCTTCTAAATATCCAGTATTTTACTTCGATAATTACTTTCTAAGACTTCAAATTTCATTCGGGCAAAAACCCTCTCACATAATACAGATCAAAGCAGTCAAAATAAACAACAAACACAAATACATCTACATACCTTACTATCTAAACAGTTCGAGAAGCCCCAATTTATCGTCGGGACACTTCTTCTCACACCCTGCCTCAACAACAGTATCTTCCAGGTTTACCATCTCCTTATCAAATGAGTCCAATAAGGCCAAACGGTGGTCTGGAAACGGGCCCATCATCTGCAGTACCCCCCCCCCCCCCCACCAGTATGCAAAGGACATCTCATTAATGGGTTCCCCGGGCTCAACTTCAACCAACTCCGGCATCTCTGAGTCCAGGTCTCGGTCATCGAGAGACCTCTGTTTCAACTCTATGGTCTTCTCGCAAACACGAAGAACCTTCGCTGCCATCCGGTCCTGGTGTTTAGTGTTGGAAGCATTTCCATTACTTCGGGACGACGATGCAGATATTATGCTCAGAGAAGAAAGAAGAGATATGATAAGTTTCCCCCACGACACCCCATTTTATACTTAAAGGTACATTTAAACCTTTCCTAATCTCAAGTCGCATTCATTACAGTCTTCAATTTTTCTCCTTAAAAACTCAACAGTCCACACTTTGCAACTTCCTAGACCTAACCGTCTTCTCAGTATCTGCATTCAAATCCTATTCATGGGGCCTTGCATTCGAACAAATACCCAATATCAAACAGTCGACACCTTTTATACATTGTCTCACACCTCTTTCATCGAGATTCGACCAATATAGAGTCAACCATTTAGAACCGCCAAAAATTGATAAAATCTCAGACCATTTCATTAGACTTCAAAGTCAATTTTTCTAAAGGTAACCATTGCCACATGTTAACATTCGAAGCTACAATATGTTTGCCCACCATATTTATCAGACACAGACTCAAAATTCTGGTGTCGGTTATGTTCATTACATTATGACAAATTACAAAAGCAAGAGGAGACCTCCGAACACAGTCATAAAAAAATCTACAACATAAACAGAAAACAAGAGTCATACAAAAAAAACTGCACATTGATCTTCTACTTGCACAAGACACTCGGCCAAGCTCGACAGATAGAGATAGCGTTTCTCAGCAGTGGAAAACTGAAACTTCATTTACCCCTATAAATTAGTGCAAGACACCCCGTTGATGGGTTCCCCAGCTTTTAACTCCACCAGGTCCGGCATGTCCCAGTCAAGCTCATGATCACTAAAGAACTTTACCTTTAGTTTAACAGTCTTCTGCCATATACGACGGTCTCGGGCAAATCCAGTCCTTTTTTGGTAACGGGTATTGGGTGTGGTGTCCGTTACGTTTTTTAGGAAATGCAGATAAAGGAGAAGAAAGTGCAACAGAAAAAGAGTATACAGTGTTACCCCCTCCTTAACCCCTACTTATAGGCCCATTAAACCTCATTTAATACTCCATAACCACCAACATTCCTTTATTACCCTCCTTTATTACCTCCCTCGAAAACCAACAGTTAACTATTCAACTCCCAACAACCAATGGTTTTTCTCAGCAAACGCCTCTACACCTATTTTTGAGACCTTGCTGAGAGGGGGCAAATGTAGTAGCTGACTCGCAACCTTCTACCCTAGTCAAATACTCGAAGGCTACCTCGATGCCTACTCGAACATCTCGAAGCCCACTCAATACATAAACAAGCCTTCCAAAGACTATCCGAAGACGAAGCCTCGACTCTGAACAGGCCTCGAAGACGAACTCCACATCAACATTAGAAATAATTCAACCATATTTGTGCATGGTCGAAGTGTGATAAGACAGACAGCTTATCGGATAAGAATGGCACCGTTGTCGGTCCTGTCAGCTACAGTAACAGAACCAACAGACAACTATAATGACAGACCCAACAATTGCTACAGTGTCAGAATACAGTAACAGACCCGACATTTCTAGCGTTAATACCAACTCCGAGATACCCGCTTGATATCTGGAGGATACCCGGAGGGTATACTTGTAATGTGACCTAATCTTGGTGACTCAGCCTTTCCTATGTTCTATAAATAGGAGAGATGGGGAACCAAGGAGGGGTTACAAAATCTTTCCCCTGAGCCCTTACTATTTACCTTCGATCACCTTGTAAAACATACAATACTCGAACCTTCGACTACTCGACAGTAATAATACAAACTATCTTAAATATCCTCATCAGAGGTCGGGGAGCATCACATTCTAGGCCTCCACTCAAGTATATTATCAGTAGATTATTTATGCTATAAAATATATACTTGGACCCCTTTGATAGAAGATAAATCCCGTGGTGTAAGAGTCAACTTCCCTCCGTGCGAAGTTAGGCCCCTATATGTATTCTACAGCCGACCACATTTTATGTCGCATGTTTCCCACCAGTCTCACTGATAGACCTCTAACATGGTACCACATCCTCCCTAATGGTTCTTTCCAAAGTTTTAAATAGTTATCAAACCTTTTTATCTCTCAGTTTGCCTTTAACAAGGACCATGAGGTCCGAGTCGATGCTCTCATCAACTTCTGGAAATCACCCAATGAATCGCTTGAAGCTTTCACCAAGTGCTTTCTCGATGTGTCGCACAAAATTGATTACCTCGACTGTGCAAATATCGTTCTCGCGTACTCCAATGCTCTCCTAGATCACAGTCGCATTAAGGAGTATATTGTGCTCTGAAATCCACGAACACTCGAGGAGTTATCTAGGGTTAACGGGTACATCGACTTCAAGCGCCTCCGTGAATCCAATTACCAGGGGAAAGCCTTGACCACCAACCACAACAGACCTCGACCATCAAATATACCCCTGGTTGTTCCCATATCTTAGGAGACCGACAACCGCAGCGCCCTCACTTCGATGCTGCCCCTAATGAAATCCACAAAAAATTACCCATGTCGGTCTTATCGAAACTCACTATCCCCATTAGAACCCTTCCCATACACATCCAGGCTGATCCTATCTAGCGTACTACCTTCCCCATTGAGGCCTGCAAAGACGGGCCTTACTGTCATAATCATAAATACAACTGTCACCCTACCAACAAATGTTATGCTCTGTAACAATATCTGGAAATGATTCTTAAAGCAGGTCATCTACATCGATATGTCACCAATCTCCCAAGCTATCTCAGCGGGTCATATCTCAAGCCCCTTCCTAACCCTTAGAACACAATATAGTTAGTCTCATACAGCAGGCCACGGCCACCACCTTGTTCAACTGATGTAAATACGGCATAATCAATTAACATATTTTCCTCCTCCTAGCTTCATGTCCTATCTCAAGTGAACTTCTTGAGTTGGTCAAACCTAAGTATCATGTCAACCCTTCGACCCGACTGATACTTGGGGGTGACCTCAAAGTTTTTCAAGGTTTCAATTCGAGCAAACCCGAGTGGCATGAACAGTCGACATACCAGATACTCAGAGATGCATTGGGGTCAACCACATAATATTTTGTTTAGGCTCAATCCCACGGATAGACCCGGGGGTGACCTTCGAAGTCCAGTGAACTTCTTGAGTTGGTCAAACCTAAGTATCATGTCAATCTTTCGACCCGACTGATACTTGGGGGTAACCTCGAAGTTTTTTAAGGTTCTAATTTAAGAAAACTCAATTGGTATGAATGGTCGACAGACTGAACACTCGGGGATGCATTGGGACCACATAATGTTTCATTTAGGCTCAATCCCGCGGATAGACCCGGGGGTGACCTTCAAAGTCCAGAGAACTTCTTGATTTGGTCAAACCTAAGTATTATGTCCACCCTTCAACCCGAGTATTACTTTGGGGCAACCTCAAAGTTTTTCAAGGTTTCAATTTGAGCAAACCCGAGTGGCATGAATGATCGATAGACCGGACACTCAGGGATGCATTGGGGCTGACCACATAATGCTTCGTTTATGCCCAATCCCACGGATAGACCCGGGGGTGACCTTCGAAGTCCAGTGAACTTCTTGAGATGGTCAAACCTAAGTATCATGTCAACCTTTCAACCCGACTGATACTCGGGAGCGACCTCAAAGTTCTTCAAGGTTCCAGTTCGAGCAAACCAGAATAGCATGAATGGTTGACAGACCAGGCACTCGGGGATGCATCACAACCGACCATATCATGCTTCGACTACCGGTACATTGTATACTTCAATTATCCCAGAAAAACATAAACATACAGATATGTCAGCAAGTCAAAGCAAATACATACTAGCAAGTCCAATCTAAT
Organism: Kingdonia uniflora; assembly: GCA_014058105.1. NCBI lineage: Eukaryota > Viridiplantae > Streptophyta > Magnoliopsida > Ranunculales > Circaeasteraceae > Kingdonia > Kingdonia uniflora. Next base: position 530,076 of record JACGCM010002352.1, read on the forward strand.
ATATACCAGGAGGTCAAATTCAACTACTTTACTCATTGTTCAAATTATGCCTATCCAACACACTAAAACAAAAACAAGGAGAACAAGTTCATTACAGACGACAAAAGCCAAAGAAAGTACCTTCTCTAAATACCCCACCCATACCGAATCGGCCGCATTTACTCCTTTTACACGATCTTTTACAGTAACGCCACCACTGCCTTCAACAGCGTGGTTCAGTCTCGAAGCATCAGTAGCTCCTTCGACTATAGAACCCCCTACAACATTTTTAGCACCATCCCTTTCAACTGCGGGATCAGCTACCGCATCTCCAGCACCTCCTCCTGTAGGGTCCACTTTCATCCCTCCTATTTGAGCAATATCTTCGACAGCAGGATCTTCAGTAAAAGGGTAGGGCTCAAAGGTCTCTGGATCGTACCCCAACCCATCTATAAATTTCTTCAGGGTTGTGGTCATGTCATATCCTCATCATACTGCACCTGGAGATGTGCTTTGTTGTTCTTTAAGTGTTCATCTTTACTAACCAGCTTCGCCTCTAATACTGCTACCTTCTTATTACAATTAGCAATCACAGCTTCGGTTTCCTTCACAGCATCAGCTCGAATCTATAACTTCTCTCATTCTGGCATACCAACCTAGGTCTCCAGCAACTGTCGGGTCCCCTACGAGAGCTCAAGCTTATCCCTCGCCTTCTTCAGCTATTCATTTGATACCCTCTGGGCTTTGTTAAAAGCTATTACCCAAGCATTCACCTACACAAATACTCGACTAATTAGCAGTTCTCAAAGTATAATTTTAACTTCAAAATTCCATAAATACTTACCTGGTGCAAAACCTTATTAACTTGCTTCCCTGCTTTATCTGGGTTTATGCCGTAGAGAGTAGCCATCTACTAGGCCATTACTCAAGCGCTCTCCTCCAGTTTGACCTCACATTATATTACTTCGGCTGGGTCATCCTCATCATCGGCCATCTGCTCATGAGGCCTCTTCCGCAAAGTTGTCTTCGTTTGCTATATTGTCAAAGTTTCGTCAGTGACCTTGCCTTTACCATTGTTGCTCTGCCGCGGTACCTCAGGAATGGTCTCAGGCACACTCGACCGTATCGTCCCAGGCCCTCTTCATCAAAACCTCGGTACAAAGCTTGACTTTCGGATCAAATTGTCGCAATCCATCTCACCTGCCCTCGTCAAAGAACTTCCTTCTTTTTTCTTCTTTGAATACCCAGTAACAACTGGAACGTCTCTCAGCAAACTGTTTGTCTTCTTTCGTATCATCCTCACAATACCCAACTTCTAAAAAGTTGTATTTACCCACTCTTCGTCTTGGTTGATCAGTTTATCAATATAAGCCCTCGGGTTCTTCAAAGCACTATTTGTGGGATCTGCATATTATGAAGGAAAAGATCAAAAGTTTATTTGACCAACATAGTGAACATACTTCGACTGATAACTTACTTGGATTATAAAGCCTATGCTTCAGCCTATATTCCTCCTCCCCCTGTGCATTCTCATAGTTCCCCCTCACCACTACCAAATCCTTATCCCATCCACGTCCAGTTGAATACATGTCAAATAACTATGGCTTGACCGAATGGCATTGAATACGATATGTATCTGCCATCTTATTTGTTTTCCTCGAATAGAACGACACAATGTCTAACCACTCGATCAAAAACTTCCTTACGCGTCACAATTCTACATTCATCCCTTTATCAACTCTCATTATCTCATAAAAATTGCCATTCATCTGGCATGGGGCAACATCTCAGAAATTCAATACCTGCTTGACCAGCTTTAGAAGAGGCAGTTGCATCCCTAATCAAATTTGGCCTCTAAATGCCATAATCCCCACCTGAGGGGAATCCTTAAATGTGTACTCGACCCTTAGAGGCACCAGACTAACACCCACCTTCGACAAGCCATATTTGGCCATGAATCGATCCAGCCTCGCCTTTTCTTAAGCTGAGACTGGCCCCATAGTTGTCCCTAAATCATTTGTATTCTCCCTATGATCACTCTTCTCCTCTTCCCCTTCCTCCCTCTCATCACCGAAGGTTCGACAGTACCTTTGTTTCCCTTTCCCTCTCCCTCCTCATTTTCTTCTTCGTCACTCTCTCTGACTATTCAAGTCCTGCGACGGCTTCTAGTCGTTGCTCTGACTTCAGGAACTACTGCGGCCAACGGGGCGTCCGATGCAATATCTAATACATCCACATCACTGTTCATACCCCCTCAACCTCGACCAGATATACTCGGTTGATTTGCTTCATCCTCTTCTTCATCTACCAGCCTCATCCTCGAAGCATAACGGATATGCATTATACCCTACAGAAGAAGAGGAACGACATTAGCTTGATATATTTGAGTATCAAAGTTTGATATGATAATATTACCTACCCTCACCAAATCGACCAACTTACAGTCGAATGTTTGATTGCTACCCCAACCACCCCCTCACTCCTCCCAATTTACCACTTGGCCAGACTTCTAGCCACATGTTTTACCCCATTCTTCAGTTACACCATTACAGACCAAAACCAAGCAAAACTCACCCCCACTGTATGGACGAAAAGCTAAAGGAGAAGCAATAGTAAAAATAAATGGTCTATCTTTACCAAGAATCAGAAGCATACCTGTTTAAGTCGATTAGCTTTATCAACAAAAATGGTGTTTTCTTGCCTCCTCTCTAGTAATTTCAACAGCAACAATGGTGTACGTCTCCTTCTCTTCCTCATTTATCTCCTTTTAGTTGTTTGGGAAAGTGACTCTCTCTCTCTCACCTCTTGAAATACCTCCAAGAAAAACCAAACTGCCTCGATTTCCCCCACTCACCATCATTACTACTCCTCTACTCCCCCATCATTTTTGGCCATGATGTATTTTCCCAATTTATCCCTTACTCGCCTTCACGTGCATATCACATACTTACACCTTATTATATTTTTTAGCCCTCTCAAACCTTTTAACACTCTACCCGAAGCTGTCAACTCATCCCCACGTGTCACATCTGCCTTTTTCCCATACCCGAGGAAATATCATGATGGCCTGCAATGGCACACTGCCCCATAAATAGTACCACCTCTGACAGTTCTGCCATTTTGACTATCAGATTTTACAGTCGAAGCATCCATTGCCTTCTTATCCATTCCACTATAGTCGTACCCATCTACCATATATGTTTTTGAGCCATCTCATACATTCATTTTTGAACCATCGTCTATATCCTACCACAATCCATCGTACATAAACATAAATTCTCGAACCTTTGGTCAATACTTTTTGTTAAACGAAAGAATCAAATTTTCTTCCCATTTTGATTTATTTTCATTACTCAAGCTCGAAGTTTGACAGCTAGAACCACGCCTACATTATCTTCGTCTATAATACTTATCACAGTTATACTATTATAGTTTGGCAAAACAATGTTTCATTCAAAAATTATCAGGCATACATCACCAACATCAAAAAAAATAAAGAGGGAGAAACAACAAACCAACAGCAACAACAAACAACAACACCTCTACACTTCCACTACCACTTCAAAGGCCCCCCTATTTAACTATTGGGCAGTTCTTACACAGCCTTACTTCAGCCTCGACTGCATCTTCAGCCTCTACCTGGTCTTCTGCTAGGCTTTTCATCAAGAAGTACCAGTTACTGACATTCGGACCTAACCATTGCATCACCCTCCACCAGTGCTCGTATGGATACCCGCAGATAGCCTCTTCTGGCTCCAGCTCTACCAAGTCCGGAAGCACCACGTCCAAACCCTGATCTCCAAAGAATTTCTCCTTCAGAGCCATCAACTTCTCTTTAATACGGCGTTCCCTCTCCTCCGTTCTCTTCTGGTAATAAGTGTTTGATGTAGCTTCTATTGCATACTCAAAGAAGAAGATGATGAATGTTTAAAATCCCCCCTAGCACCCCTATTTATACCATGATTAAGGGCATTTATTACCCCTCTTAATCAACACTTACCTTAATTAATCTACTTGAAACTACTTACATTCAACCAGTCAACTCTTGAACTTCCCATGCCTAATCGTTTTTCTCAGCACGCGCTATATTCACCAATTTCTGAGGCCCTTGCTGAGAAGGGGTGAATGTAGCAGCTTACTCACAGCGTTCTAGCACCAGTCAAACACTCGAAGGCTATATTGAAGCCTACCTAGAGAGTCAAAGCCCAGCAAGATAGCAACTAAGTCCATGAAACCTTCCAATATCAATCGAATACTCAAAGACATTATTGTTGAAGCTGAAGACAGACGGTCAGTACCAAAACTCAGTATCAATAACAGAGAGACTTCGACCATGAGAAGACATGGGAAGACATGGTCGAAGGCAGACATATTTGACAGCTAGCTTACCAGATAGAATAGTAAAATGCGTCGCTTGACAACTACAGTGTATAAACCGACTCTGAGTACAGAATAGTTGTCCCCAAATGATATACATATAATATGAACTCCCATGGTGAGTCACCCCTTTTCTATATCCTATAAATAGGAAGAAGGAGGCATGATGCAGGGGTTAGAAAAGCTTTCCCAAAACCCCTGCAAGATTACCTTTGAATACCCTGTAACCGGCTTCTATTTGATTTGTCATCAAACTTGATATATATCATCAATCATTCAAATCCTCGCTAGAGTTCGTGGAGAAACTAATTCTAGGACTCCATGCAAGTGTATTAGTTTAGTAATATAGCTTATTATAGCCCTATATACTTGCATAAGCCCCTAGTCGAAGATAAACCCCTTGGTGTAAGAGCAAGTTTGTAAGATAAACCCCTAGTTCAGTAATATAGCTTATATACTTCCATAATAGTTATAACCTTAGCTTTAGAGTACCCCACTTTGAAGATTTGATGCCCGAGTCTATCTTGCTGAACTACCACCCCGTCCAGGTTCTTCTGCGCTTCTTCTATCAACTCGCTAATCTGCATATCCTGCGTAGCCTTCACAGAATCTAGTCGCTTCCTCTCGAGAACCAAGTTAGACTTTAATCGAGCCACCTTCTTCTCGAGCTCCACCTTTCCATTCTCGAGATCAACTTTTCCGTCCTCAGTCTGTTGCAGATCCCCTTCAGCAAATGAGCAGCCTACAATAAATTAAACATATTTTCAACTCGAATCACAATACAAAGTTCAAAAATATACAAGTCATCAAAACTTACCATTTTACTCATCTCCTCATTACCCTTGTAAGCTGCAAACCTCACCCTGTCCTCCATAGCTCTTAGTTCGTCTTCCTCAACAAGTCAATTCTCTATGACCTTTCCCTCAATCAATTCAGGAGGAAGTTCTACCCTCCTCTTTTTCGCATCCCCCTCGACCTCACTACTCTTCATGATTCCAGAAGCTGAGCCATGCTTCACAATCCTCTTCTTTAGAAGCTTCTGAACTAACTTGCTTGACGTAGTCGATTCTAGCACATCCAAAAAATCTAATGTAGTAGCCATCGGCAAAGCCACTCGCTTCTCTCTATCAGCCCCTCTTTTTTTACTAGCTCCAACCCCCGTCATTAGTTTCTTCGTTTGAGAATTTTGAACCTTCTTCAACCTACTGTTAGCCTGTTTAATTCTATTAATACCGAGGTCCATCAAAACTACTTCAAGATCAACCCCTTCTCAAGCAATAGTATCTAATAGGGACTCCTTCATCACCTTCGACTGAGGACCTGTAAAACAAACACAGCACATTATCAATAACAGAACAACCTTCAATAGTTTGATATTATATATTATTACTTACTTTTCTTCACAGTCCTATACAGAAGTTCTAAGGGTTCTTCATCTTCTCTCTGAAGGCAATCGCCTTTCACCCATATTACATTATCATTCCACATTCGACCTGCTGAATTCAGATTGAAGAAAAGCGGTCGAGACAAGCTCAAACATAAATATTCCCCTCCAATTGCAGAATAATTTTTCACACCATAAAACTGTAAAACATCCTCAAGAGATATTCTCCTCTCCACCTTATTCTCCTCCCACAACCTATTCAAACTTTCATAGACATTGTAATAGCCTACTCGCAGCCTTCTAAGACTAGTCGAACACTCAAAGGCTACATCGAAGCCTACTAAGAGACTTGAATCCCAAGAAAGCAATTAAAGGTATATGAATTCCACAAAGCCTTCCGTGACTAACCAAACACTCTCAGGCATCATCGAAGCAAACTATTATAGTCAAAGCAAAAGATATTTTGACCATATTGATACATGGTCAAAGACAGGCATACCTGACAGCCAGCTCACCAGACATAAGAGTGAAAACAAGCTGCCAGACAGCCACAGTGTCATAACCGACTTCATGTATGGGACAGCTACCCCAAACGATATACATGTAATCTGACCTTACATGGTGACTCACCCTTTTCTATCTCCTATAAATAGGAAAGAGGAAACACTATAAAGGGGTTAGAAAAACTCTGCCTAAACCACCTCTAATATCACCTTCAAATACCCACTGACTTCACTTGATTCAAGTTGTAGCCTAAATCTATATATATTATCTTCCATTCAAATTATCGCTAGAGATCGTGGAGAATACCAATTCATGGACTCCACGCAAGTTTGCTAGCACAGTAATCTTTCTTACTTCTGTCATATATATTTGTTAAAACCTCTAGTCAAAGGTAAACCTTATGGTATAAGAGTGTGATATCCCATCTACAAAATCACGCCCCTACATTTGGCGTTGTCTGTACTATACCCACCATTTCTAATCCTTTTTTCTTCTACCCAATACCATATCCAATGGCCCCCACCCTTCGTTCTACCTCTACCATTGTTGGTACCTTCGCTGATGGCATCGCTACCCAACTTGACCTCATTAGCCAACAATTCGCTCAAGCTGAAGAGTGCTACACTAACTAGCTACGCATTGAGCGATAGGACCGCCAACAGGAACTTGAGGCTGAACGGCAGCACCGTTTAGACAACAAGGATAGACAACACTGAACCCTGGATGAACTGCACCATACCGTTCGCGAACTTTAACAAGTCCAAACTCAGGACATTCCTATGCGTTCTCGAGTACCCGCTCTCTCGCATGTCTCAGCCCCCGCACACCTTGGTCCCCACCCTTAACTCAAGGTCCCTCTAGTCTACCTTGGTACTGAAGGTGCCCCCACCACGGTGCCTACTGGCTCCATCCATCTTGGTGTCCCCATTATGGAAGATTCATTCGATTCTACCCTTCGAACCTCTCGATACCCCACACGGTTCCCTACTAGGGAACGCCTCGGAGAACAAAGCGTTGAGCACACCCCTAACCTGTGGCCTTACCACCCATGACCCCAGTATTCTCCCCCTCAACCTGCCTACCTTACACAGTAAGAACTCAATTAAAAAATTAATGTCGCCATTCGCATCAGCGCGGGTCCCACACCAAACTCGTAGAGTTGATTAAGTAACCCCATTTGCCCGCAATACCCCTAAAATCCGCAAATACTATAATATCGACAACCATTCTTATGTATTTGAGTTATAGAATACTTTGAGCCCGCACTCTATAGCCGATCACATCTTGTATCGCATGTTTCCCACCAGTCTTACCGACAACCATTTAAAGTGGTACCACGGCCTCCCCAATGGCTCTATTCGAAGCTTCAAATAGCTTTCAAACCTATTCATCTCTTATTTTGCCTTTAATAAAGACCAAGAAGTCCAGGTAGATGTTGTAGTAGCCTACTCGTAGCCATCCAGCACTAGTCGAATACTCGAATACTACATCGAACCCTACCCGGAGACTCGAAGCCCAACAAGATAGTAATTAAGTCCACGAAGCCTTCCGACGTCAATTGAATGCTCAAAGATATTGTATTTGAAGTTAAAGACAAATGGCCAGTACCAGAACTCAGCATCAATAACATAATGACTTTGATCATGGTAATACATGGTCGAAGGTAGACATGTCTGGTAATGCTTTAATTTTGTACTCTACAGCAGACCATATCTTGTGTCACATGTTTCCTACCAGTCTCACTAATAGCCCTCTCAAATGGTACCACAACCTTCCTAATGGCTCTATTCGAAGTTTCAAACAATTGTCGAACATTTTTATCAACTAGTTTTCCTTTAACAAAGACCGTAAGGTCCGAGTGGATGTTCTCTTTAACTTCTACAAATCCCCCAACGAAATACTTGAGGCTTTCGCTAAACAGTTTCACGATAAGTCACAAAAAGTTGAAATCCTCGACTGTGCGAATGCCGTGCTCATGTATTCTAACGTTCTGCCAGATCATAGTCGTGTCAAGGAGTATATCGGGATTTATAAGCCATAAGCCCTCGAGGATATGTTATCCAAGGATAACAGATACATCAACCTCGAACGCCTCCGCGAATCCAATCGCCAGGGGCAGACCTCGACCACCCACCACAATAAACCTCGACCATCGCCTACACCCATGGTCGCTCCTGTCTCACAGGAGATCGAGAGCTGCAAATGCCCTCACTCCGATGCTCCACTTCTAAGATCCACAAAAAATGGCCTATGACGGTCCTACAAAAACTCACCGACCCCATCAGTACCCATCTCACACACATCCAGGCCGATCCTATCTGGCGAACCCCCTTCCCCATCGAGGTTCGTAAGGACGAACCCTACTGCCAAAATCATAAATGCAATTGCCTCCCTATAAACAAATGTTATGCTCTACAGTGGTCGCTGGAAATGATTCTTAAAGTAAGTCATCAACAATGATATATCGCCGATCTTCCCAGCTATCTCGACGAGACGTATCTCAAGCCTCAACCTGCTCCAACTACCGACCCAGCAGAGATACATATTTTCCAACTCTACCTCATCGAAGTTAATAACATCGACAGCGGTCATACTCGAAGCAAGTGCAAATAAGTAAAGAATGCTTTAAGCTCACTTATCAGGAGAAATTACCCATCCATCTACCCAAATCTAGCCAACGTCCCCGACCTGAAGGTATATCCTTCATCGATTGTGATACTTCTCATGTTCGCTTCCCCCACTCTGATCATTTGGTCATCATGATCAAGGTTGAATATCTCGTCTTACATACTATGCTCATTGATATGGGCAGTGCAGCAGACGTCCTCCTCCTCCAGACCATCTGCGTCATGCAAAAAATAGAACGCAATACACCAGCCAATGTCGAGCTCAAGGGCTTTAATGACGCCACCAAAGTCACAGTCGGTCGCATCAGCCTCCCTGTCAATATCGGTCTGGTGACCCTCCAAACCAGCTTTCTTATCATTGACAAGAAATCTAAATACCTGGACATTCTTGGGTTCGACTGGCTCCATGCCATGAAAGCCATACCTTCTACCTACCACCAAACACTTTGTTTCATTACCCCTTGTGGCACGTGGAACATGAAAGGCTCTCAATGCCTTACCCGTTCATGCGAGCACCCTGAGATTGATCTTATAAGAAAACTTACCAAGCCATAGAAATCAATACTTTTTTCCCTCACCACACTATCGAACCCTTCTACCTCACCTGTCGAACCTACTATTCATGCCGAACTCGATGGCCCTGGTCAAGGTATATTTATTGGTAGTGTTTTGGATACCGATGAAAGCCTCGAGCTCACCACGTTCCATCGAGCAAATAAAGATGTCTTCACCTGGACGTTCCATGAGATGCTCGGCGTCAACCCTAACTTTGCCTGCCATCGACTTGACCTCATCCCTAAATCAACAATTATAAAATAGAAGAAACGTACTTTGGCCCTGAGGATTTAAGACGTAGTGAACCTCGTGGTTGAAAAACTTTTGGTCGTGAGTAGTATTAGAGAAGTCAAGTATGCCGATTAGATCTCAAATATTGTAGTTGTTCCCAAGAAGAATGGCAAGATATGTGTCTGTGTTGACTTCACCAATCTTAATAAACATACACAGAAAGATAGTTTCCCTCTCCCCAATCATTTCCGTACTTCTGGATGCTACAGCAGGCCATGAACGATTCTCTATAATGGACGCAGCTTTGGGTTATAACCAAGTATCCTACCTCCCTGAGGACCAACTTAAAACTTCATGTATTACTTAACAAGGTCTTTATTGCTTTAACGTAATGCCCTTTGGCTTAAAAAATGTGGGCGCCACTTACCAACGTCTTGTTGCCACCATGTTCAAACCTTTGTTTGGCAAGTCGGTCGAAGTTTATATAGACGACATGCTATGAAAAAGCCTCCAAAAACATACCCACATACAGGATCTAACCAAAGTATTCTCGATACTTTGTTCTTATAATATAAAACTAAAGCCAGACAAATGCCAATTTGGCTCTTCATCCGGTAAATTCTTGAGCCACCTCATCAGCAAACGGGGTATCGAGATCGACCCCACATATATTTGTGCCCTCATTGATATGCCTTCCCCACGAACTAAGAAGAATGTCCAAGAGGTAGCTTACAAAATAGCTGCCCTGAACCATTTTATTTCAAAATCCTCTTATCGTTATGCTTGTCTTTTTTCCCTCTTACGCGACCAAGGTGTCCATAAGGCCAAAAGGATGAATAACCACAAAGTCAATTGGATACCCGATTGTGAATAGGCCTTCCTCAAACTCAAAACCTACCTTGGTCGTCTACCTATCATCATTACCCCCATTGAAGGTGAAATATTTTCCTTATACCTTACAGTCACCGATACTTTTATTAGCTCGGTCCTTATTTGACTCGAATCCAGTATCGAGAAACCTATATACTTTATCAGCAAACCCAGACGCCTGCTTAAACACGATATACCAAACTCGAGCAATTTCTCCTTACAGTTGTCTACACTGCTAAAAAGCTTAAACCATACTTCCAAGCTCACCCTATACATGTTATCACCAGCTACCCCCTTCGAGAGATCATCAGCAAAAAAGATAAATCTAGACCGGTACAACAATAGACTATTTATCTTGGTGAACACTGTAATGGCTTAATTCTGTGAGCTCGACGCGGCCTGGAATTAGTCCTTTCACCAATGTACTTGTGGCTATAATCTAGTAAATAAGAAATGACAAAGGTATTTAGCATGGAAACCCTATGAATAGGCTAAAAATATAACCTCGTGATGAGGGTTTTATAATAATGACTTTTATTTCTTGAGGCTGATGGTATCTTATTCCAAGTTATTTCTAGACTTAAAAACGTTTGATATTGTGAATTAGAAGTTTAGAATGCTAAGAATCTTAGAAAAGATAGTCTTCCTAGTGATTTCTCGCATCTTTATCTGGTCCCTGTCTCTTCAAGAATTTTTTCTTTATATAGACCTCATCTGCAGTTCATCATCGTGCTGGAACACGTCCTCCGAACAATGTGGTTAGTGGTTATTAACTGAGTAACTGTTGAGTTCGTAAAAAACATGTGGTTTTGACTTGTTCAGGTTTTTAGGCTTGGGCTCGACCCATGCACTTCTTCAGTTCATGGAGTATGTGGAAATGTTGAACGGAAAAGTCGTATGGAGAATGCGTGAGCCTAATATAGAGGTAATTCAAACTGAGGACAGCTCAATTTAAGGTCAGATCGGCGGATGGGCCCCTACAATTGCCCCCTCATAATCAAAGTCACGAGTGGCTTTGGTTGAGAAAGTATTCAGATATATGGGTATTCGGGTTATAAATTTGAATTAAGAAAGAAGTAATGATGTGTGTTGACTGCATGGAAAATGTGCATGTCAAAGGAGGATGTATGTGCATTGAATGTTGATGGGAATTGATGGATATGATGGTTAGGTTTTGAAGAGTTACATCTTTTAAAATGATAACTCTTGGGAAAACGTACCTGTACAATAAATATAGGGTTATATAAAGGGTACCTGTACCGTGGATTATGATAAAGTACGCTGTGGTCTGTTATAAATTTTTCTGTATGTTTTAAAGATGGTGAAGACTCGTTGGATAGTTCTTGAAGAGAGAATTGTTTCAAAAATGCAGAGGTTAAAGTTGAGATTTCGGGGACCACTCTTTGGAGGATCCTGTTTTAGTGCCTGTTCCTCAGGCATATAGAGGAATGTCGGCAGACGAAGCATTTGAAGTTAAGGAGGAATTTTACTGTAGAGGGATATTTTACCGCGTTGCCTTAATAGGCGAGCAACGTTGGGCATGTCTTTGTATTCTTGTAGAGGGCAAGGTTGGGGAGACAGATGCTAGGATAGACGTCAATGCGGGGCAGTTACACTAATTTCTTGTATCGCAATAGTTCTTAAAGAAGGACCCTCTTCATTTCTACCAACTTTATGGAGATGATGGTTTTAGAGGAGGTGGTGATGGTAGTGGAGGAGGGAGACGAACAGTAGAAGTCTATTTCTGTATTTCCATCATTTTTTGGTGCTAAGAAGGCCTTCAGTTTGAAGAGTTGGCTCCAGCACTAAGTCTTTTGCTTGCATAGTTTCCATTTGAAGTTCGACCAGTCTTTGACCAAACTCATATGAGGGAAGCTCTTTTGTTATTTCTAATTTTTGCTTTGCATCAGGATAAAAAATCACTTAAGCAGGACGAACTGAAGGATTTGATGTGTCGGAGTACCTGAATGACCTGTTACTTGTAAAAGCACTAAGAAACTTGTTATCTATAAAGTACCTATTATTTAGTACTTGAAAGACTTATTATCTATAAAAGCACTTATAATCTATTAAGACATGAATAAAATTTGTTATTCAATTTTCGTACTAATATAGATATAGGATAGCTCTAGAAATTGAGATGTATCATCTGAAGAATATATGAAATGAAATGTATGAGTGCAGAAAGTACAAATACTTGTAACATTCCAACTGAGATATATATGTGAAAATGTATGTTTAAGATGTAAATATGATTTGACCTGTGTGCTGGAAATGTGGGAGAGAAAAAATCGTAGGACTTTTTTTTTTTAAATGAGTCGACTTCAACAAGGAGTTGAAGTCTGGAAAGAAAATATCGACCTGAAAAGATGTGAAATGATTGAGTTCGAGGGCAACTGATAAGTGGAAATAATTCTCGCAAGATTTTGGTGTTATTGTTACAAGATAAAAGGATATTGGCACCTTTTGAGGGAAATCGGTAGTAAAAACATAAAAATAAGGTAGAAAGATCTTTGAATATCGGGGAAGAGATAAGAATGGTACGCACTCGATCTCAGAGGACTCGTAGTACCGCTGAAGGACGATTAGCCATAAAGATCGTAGAAGTGTAGGAGGAAATTTTTAGATTGTTGGGTTATGATGTTGATTTTCCATTGAGGGAGTGTCAGCTCAAAGGATTAGATTCAAGGGGTAGGGAACTTGAGTATGCCCAATTTTTCTTTGAGGGATTTTTTCATGAACTGTTGAGGGATCCTGTAGATCAAGAAGAGGTGGTTGGATTGATTGTTGAGGTAAAGATTGAATTTGAGGATATGAGGATTGCTATAGTTGACCAGTTGGATGTTGTTCCCAGGTGACCAAGGCTATTTTTGATATAATTACATGTGAGGTGCATGGAGCGGATATAAAATAGGGTAACAGAATAAGATTGTTTTGAGTTTGAATAATCTGAAATATTTTGTCGAATAGATCCTTTATTTTTGTAAATGTTGTTTCTGATGGTTGGTAACAATGAATTTGAAAATATATGAAACTCTGTTATTGTAGCTTTGGAAATGACATCATGGTTGCTATAAGTGCAGAAGAAGCATGTACAGAAAAGCAGGGAGGTTTTGATTTTGTCGCTTGTGAAAAGTTGTGAAAAATCATTTGTGTGTAAAGAGTAAATAATTATGAGTGGGGCGAGGTTAGAGGAGATTTGGAAGAATGAGATAAAAATAGATTAAAATATAAGAAAAGGGTAATGATATGAAGGCGTTTGTACCGAAAAGCTGCAAAACGTCTGATATGGATAGTGGAAAAGACGCCTTGGTTCTAAAACTGAGGACGGCTCATGCGAGGCCCAATAAATGCTAGCAGTTAGAGAGAGAAAATATAAATACTGCTTCATCTTCGTCAATCAAACGTTTTTCAACTTTAGAAAATTTGAAGAGCAGTGAGAGAGGAAGGAAAAAGAGAGGTAAAAATAGTACTAAAACTTATGGAGACTCAAGTAAGAGGGATCATCAGTCAAAGTGTGAGAGAGTTGTTAAATCTAAGTTGTAAAGATAGATTTACAGCGGCGTGGTAAGGGAAGGATACGGCGCTACCTCGAATTTTCATTCTGATATAGAAGGTTAGTAGATATACGTGATATGTGCATGTGTTTTTGAATATCAATTTTGTATTTCTTGAAAAAGTGATAAATTACTATTTATAGTAATATATGAAAATCTATTATTATAAGAGATATGAAAGATATTTAAATATTGTTGACGTATATAAAATGAAGACAACAATAGATACCTGGACCTGTGTGTAGATCGATCGTGAGGAGTTTTATCTAGGATAAAATCCTTTTCTATAGTTGATATGAGGAATTTAGCTATAACTGAGGCATTGACCTCTAGTAGGCCGACTGAGTCTGAGATTGAAGCGTCTAGAGGTGAGGAAGAAGTAGCTGTTTATCAACTTCTAGGCTTCCTTAGAAGATTGGTATCCTACCCTCCTCGTTCGGATATATTTAGAGAGTTATGTAAAGCCAAGGCTTCTACAGGAGGTAGATGGGAGAACTACATTAATTATGTCGGTAGGCAATTTAGGGGTTGCACAGTAGCAATGGGAAAGGAATACTTTTACTTGCTAGCTGATTTGGAGAAGGAAAAAATTGATAGAGTTTAGATGAATCGATCTCTTTTGAGTACTTCGGTGGGGATGTTCGGAGCGAACTCTCAGAAGGTTTTCTGTGTTACCTGTCTCAATTAGAGTATGGGTTGAGTCTTCCCCTTAGCAATCTGGCGAAAGGGATTATGAATCTTATCGGTGCATGTCACGTTTAAATGAATGGGAACATGTGGGAGGTGATAAGCGTTTGTGAAGCTTTGAACTTACGGTGGGAAGGACAGGGTTGAAAGAGGAGGATATCTTCTGAGGATGTGTTGTATTTTTATGGTATAAAAAAATTTGGTACAAATGGAGGGGCTTATTTTTGTACTAGTGCAAATCGACTTCGCTTCTTTGATCTGAACTTAGCAGGTCAAACTTGGAATGATTATGTGATATGGGTGAAGGGTGACTGCCTTCAGAGAGATGATGAAAAACCCATGGAACTTCTATTGTGAACTGTAAAATAATGTAAGTATAACAATGTATAATGTATAAGATTGATAGCTGAAATTGTACGATGTTTGTTTATATTTATGTTATGTGCATGACAGGTCCCAAATCACAGGTGGAAAGGAAAGAGTCATTGTTGGATAAAGTCGCTCTAGAGGAGACTGAGCTCGAGGTTGTATTAGAAGATCTTGGTATTAGTAGGAAGAAGCGTGTCAATAGAAGAGTTAAAATAGTTTTAAAATCTCACTCGACAAGGCTGATGACGAGCGCTGATAGCAGCAAAAAGAAATTGACTAATGGGGAAAAGCAAAATAGCTCAAACGTTCCCCAAAAGGCATCTTCTGAAGTGTGCTACCATTGCTAGGACCACGGAAAGTAGTGCAGCTGTAGAACTGGCAAAAAAGAGATGGGTTGAACATTCTGAAGTGTCTAATGGGAAGGTCGTTGAAAATCGACCTGCTGTAGAGGACGATTGGAAAGAGGTGGAGGAGAAGGCCAGGCTAGCAGCTCTCCGCAGAAAGGAGGAGATGAGCAAAATGGTAGGCTCATATGCTCGAGTATTTGTTTATGGTGGATTTTGTACTAAGATTCGAGCTAATCAATAAGGTCAATTTATTTAATCTTTTACAGACTGCTCAGTTGATGAAGGGAATATGCCTCGGGGTCGAGGATGAGAGAGTGAAGCTGAAGAGGAAGAAGAGTGAGCTCGAAAGGAACATAGCCCAATTGAAAAATGATTTAAGCAAGGAGGGGAAGCGGATGGAGGACCTGAAGGCTTCCCAAGTTGTTGAAATGAACAGGCTAAAAGAAAAAGTGAGCGTGGACTTAAAGGAGGTGGGAGTTGAGCGTGACAAGCTTGGGTGTCACCTTATGTCCAAAGGATACTCTGAAGAGGAAGTAGATACCATTAGAGCCAGCACCTATATGGAGGAAGACGATGAAGAGTTTGAAGGTGATGTTGCTGGGGTGGTTGATGGGCTGGATGGTGTGTCTCCTCAGACGGCAAGGAATAACCAAGGATATGACATTGAACGCTCGAGGACTAAAACTGAGAAGGTAGGATGGTGTGATTGTATGAATATTTTGGGATATTTATAAATTGGTTGGACTTATGTTGGATAGAATTTTGTAGGCTAAGTCACTATTTTTGTAAACCTTGTTGTAGGAACTTAAGGACATACGCCTCAGAATAAAAGATTTAGAGGTCGAGCTTGCAAAGGAGAGAGATACCTCAACGTCCCTGCTATCTTCGCAAGTGGAGTTGCAGGTTAGAATAGAGCAAGAAATTTTGATTCGTATGCTTCATTAGTATAGAGCTACAAAGTAATGAATAGAATGTAGAGACAAACCAATCAACCCATTACCGATTTGGGGGCAAATGGTACTGGAATTGTACTAGACATAAAAGAATATAGATTTTTGGCATACTCAAGTATAGAAAATGCGTACCTTAGATTTGCGAATATATGTTATGGGGCATCCATCTGAGATTACACTTTGACCTTAAGTTCAGAAGTAGTTTTACACAGTGAATGTCAAAAAATAGATATCTTGTTAGAAATGAGAAATGTAGTGATAGATGTTCTAAATCCAACTGATACAATATATTTGTAATGTGCAGGTCGAATTGGAGTCAACTCGCATACGCGAAGATGAAGCTCTGCAATGTAACCAGGAATTTGCAGGAGAGTTCAATAGGATGAGAGAGATGAGTGAGGATAGGGAAGACCAGCATGTAAAGGTGCACTTCAAGTTTATTGAGGCTACGTAGAGAGTTGTCGACCTAACTTGGAAGATCGATGAGAAGGATGCCGAAATTCAGAAAGAGAAAAAAGAGTTCAAGGAGTTAAAAGAACATGCGGCGAAACTCAAAAACCAGAATGATGTACTATTGGTAAAGAGAAAGGAGGCAGACTTGGCCCATTATCGTATACAGGCTTTAGAAGGGTCGGAGGATAATTTAAATTGGTTGGTGGCTGGTTTGAGAAATAATCTGCTTAAAGAAAGAAATAATCAAGAGCGTATTCGAACTGATTTGGCGAATAGTAGGAATGAACTGGCGCGATTGAAGAAGAAACTAGTTGATAAAGATAACGACATAAAGGGAGCTCGAGACAATCTAACTACGTCTGAATTGGCAGCTGGGCAATTGACTACAGCTTTTTCTGCAAAGGATATTGAATTTCGGACAGTTCAGCGAAGATGCAATGTGTTGAATGAAAGGGTGGCACACCTAAAGGCCAAATTGGGTCAGGCCAACTTGCGTGCCAAGAATGCTGAGGTTCGGGAGCACTCGAAGGGGAAGAAATTTTTTCGCAGAATATCTCTTGTTCAAGGCGATGTGTTAGCTTATCAGCTCGAATAAGGGAGTTAGAGAGGGATGAAAAATAATGGCAGAATGTATCTTGTTCAAGGCGATCTTGTTAGCTTATCAGCTAAATAAGGGAGTTGGAGAGGGATGTTGCTCGGATTCAAGGGTATGTGCGCAAAGGGGTAGAGTAATTATGGGCATGTAAAAAAAATTGGGCATCGCTCTTACCAGGGAGAGAGAGTTAGAGAGTGTTATCAGATCGAAGGAGATTGTGATAAGGGATAAAAGTAGAATTATGCCAGATGTGGACGAACTGAAGAAGAAGATTAAGATACTTCGTGCTCAAGTTGTTAAATTGGAGGCGATTCATCGAGCTGAGTTAGCAAAAGCTGACAAAAAATCTGTAGAGAACATTACCTTTACAGATTGGGTAGACAGAGAAATGGTGAGTTAAAAAGCTAAGTACAAAAGGTGAAAAGATCGCCTTCAGAGGGCGAGGATGGCTTAGTCTCACTCGGCTGTAACTCAAGCCTTGCATTCAGACCTGCTGGGGTCTGTGATTGCTTATTTTGTAGAAGAAGTTAAAAGAATTAAGTTAGAGAGAGATACCTTATTTAACTGTATGTCAAAAAGGGAATGTTTTTGCAAGATTGATATTGATCGAAAAGATTGCACTAGCTCCATGGGAGTGGATTTGGGCCGTCGAACTGCTAAATTGGTAGAGGAGGAGGGCAGGACTGTTATAACTGCTCAAGCTCGAGAATTCATGGCTAGTCGACCTCCTGTTATAGGGGTAAGAAAATCTGACATCCCCACAATAACAAAAACTATATCGTAGTGGTTGTATATAAACCTGAAAAATAAATAATATATGTCGTAGACATGTAGAGAAATAAAAGATAGTTTTACCTTTCTTTTATCTTATGTCTGGCTGATCTCTTGGATTGAAAACTAGCATCACCTTTATTTTAATATAGGAGTTGAGTAGAGTCAGTCGATCAAGCGTAACCTTGATCAAACTAATAGAATGTCGCAAACATATTGAAAGAGATAAAAGCTAGTTTTACCTTTGCTTTATCTTATGTCTTGTAGAGTCCTTTGATTGAAAACAAGTTCTACCTTGTTCTAGCCGTAGGAGATTTAGTAGAGTCAGCCAAACCAAGTGTATTCTTGATTTAACTGGTATGATGTCATAGACATATTGAAAGAGATGAATGCTAGTATTACCTTTGCTTTATCTTATGTCCGGTAGACTCCGTTGATTGGAAATAAGTGCTACCTTGCTCTAATCGCAGGAGATTTAGTAGAGTCGGCCAAAACAAGTGTATTCTTGATTTAACAGGAATGATGTCGATTGAAAGCAAGTATTATCTATGCCTTAATCTATATATTGTCTACAAAGTAGAGAGATGTATGAAGAAAACTTACAAGTTTCATTGATTTCAGAAAAAGGATGTACATTGGATGGAGATAGAAATCTCACTTTTGGAATGAAAAACGAGATACTAAAATGGAGTAGTGAGGGACCTAACGATAATATCATTTCAGTATCCTAGTGTTCCAAGGACGCGAGGTGTGGACTCCCTCTTCTGTCATGAGGTAATATGATCCCAGGCCTGAGAGACCTGTGATAAGGAATGGACCCTCCCAATTGTCTACTAGTTTCCCAGCATGAGACTCTTTGCGGTGTTGAGGTATTTTTCTGAGGACGAGATCATTGATTTGGAAAGTACGGCTTCTGACTCATTTGTTGTACGAACTAGCCAGCATATGGTGATATCGACCTAAGTTAACAACCTATGAATAGGTTAAAAACTACGACCTTGTATTGAGGGTTTTATAATAGTAACTTTATTGCTTGAGGCTGATGGTATCTTATTAATAGTTATTTCTAGACTTAGAAACGTTTGATCTTGCGAATAAGAAGTTTGGAATGATGTAAATCTTATAAGAGATAGTCTTCCTAGTAATTTTTCGTATCTTTTTCTGGTCCCTGTCTCTTCTGGAACTTTTTCTTTATATAGGCCTTTTCCGCAGTTCTTCATCATGCTGGAGCACGTCCTCTGAACAATGTGGCTAGTGGTTATTGACTGAGTAACTGTTAAGTTCATGAGAAACAGGTAGTTTTGACTTGTTCTGATTTTTTGGTTTGAGCTCGACCCACGCTCTTCTTGAGTTTGTGGAGTATGTGGTAATGTTAACTGAAGAAGTCGTATGGAGAATGCGTGAGCCTGATATGGAGGTAATTTGAACTGAGGGCAGCTTGATTTTAGGTCAGATCGAGGGATAGGCCTCTGCAAACACGACATCACTTTTGAGAAACAGATATCTCAAAGGGGCCAAGCAATCGTTGATCTCCTTGTCGACTTCCCGGTCAAAGACATCGACTGGGAGGAACACGAATATGATCTACCATAAGACCAGCCTGAATAAAACGACCCTTGGAACCCAACACGGGTTGGCATCTCTTCACAAATAGATCTGCCAGACCTAACAGTTCAAAGATAGGCATTGTTTTGGTGACCCCTTCCAATGACCGAATCAAAAAGGCAGTCAAGTTAAATTTTGAATGTTCCAATAATGAGGCCAAATAAGAAACTTTAATACATGGCCTCAATCTCACTCTTGAACTTGGTGTTCCCAAACTTATAGTATTTACCGATTCCCAGCTTATTCAGAGACAGTACATTGGCGAAAATCATGCAAACGGTCGTATGACTAAGTATGTTGCACTTGTCCACCAGCGCATGGATCATTTCCCTAAAAATTCTTCTATTACACATTACCCTCGAGGAAAAAATAGACATGCCGATGCCCTTACCTACATAGCAGCCATGTTAGGCCTGTCCGAATCTCGAACACTCCATATCGAAGTACTCAAATGCCCAAGTATCGACCAGATGAAAGTCAATTCCATCAATAATGGGAGCGAGAGTCTCGATCCCAATGACTGGAAAATACCCTTCCTTGTTTATTTCAATAGTTATACCCTCCCAGAAGATCCCAAAGCCAAATACTTTTTACTGGAAAACTGTCGACGATACACCATTCTCAAAGGCGGCCTACACCGAAAATCCCCAAATGGTATCCACCTCCATTGCATCTCCCAACACGAAGGCACTACCATACTTACCGAACTCCATAAAGGCCACTGTAGTGCTCACACTGGAGGCCGATTTATGGCTCTTCAAGCTGTAACCTAAGGGATATTCTAGCCCAATATGAAGAAACAAGCTAAAGAGTATGTGAAACACTGTGACAAATACCAACATCATGCCCACGACATCTGAAGCCCTTCACAAGACCTCCATTGCAGCAGAGTTGTATGGCCGTTTAAGCGGTAAGACATTAATCTAGTGGGCCCTTTCCCCAAAGCTTCGGGTAGCCGAAAACACATTCTGGTGGCCACATATTACTTTACTAAATGTGTCAAAGCCGTGCCTCTATGTCAAACCAGGGAAAAAGAAGTCATTAAGTTCTTATGGGAACATATTATCACACATTTGGATTGCCCTCACATGATTTGAGGCGACAACGGTTCACAGTTTATGGGGAACAAAGTCTACAATTTTCTCAAGAAGTACAACATTATCCTCTCACCCTCAACACCTTATTACCCATGGGGGAATAGTCAGGTCAAAGTAATCAATAAAACTATAGTCGGCAGTCTTAAGAAATATGTCGATTAGAAGAAAGGCCTCTAGGTTCAAGAACTACAATATATACTCAGGGCTTATCGCACCACACCAAGAAAGGCGATGGGCTGCACTCCTTTCCTCCTAGCCTACAATACCGAAACTATGCTGCCTACTCAGTTCGAAGTACAAGCGCGCGACCCTGACCTCCTCGATGTAGATAACGAGTTCGAACTTGGATGTAATATGTTATGGATCAACAAAACTAGAGACTGAGCTATTGCTAATCTTGGTCGCTACCACCTCTCTCTCCAAAATTTATACAACAAAAGGGTTCGACCACGCAGCTTTAATATTGGAGATCTGGTACTTCTGTAAGTTACACCCTCTTCGAAGCCTCGCAACTCGAATCCTGGGAAGGACCATACGTCATATATGATAAAACTCATAAAGGATCCTATTATTTAATGACAGAAGATAAGGAACCGCTACCCAACCCTTGGAATTGATGCAGATAGTCTCATATAGTAGGCTACGGCCACCACCTTGTTCAACTGATGTAAATGAAACCTAATCAATAAACATATTTTTTCTCCTGTGAGCTTCATGTCCTCTCTCAAAGTGAACTTCTTGAGTTAGTCAAACCTAAGTATCATGTCAACCCTTCAACTCGACTGATACTTGGGGGCGACCACAAAGTCTTTCAAGGTTCCAATTCGAGTAAACCCGAGTGGCATGAATGGTCAAAAGATCGAACACTCAGGAATGCATTGGGGCCGACCACATAATGCTTCGTTTAGGCTCAAACACGCGGATAGAACCGGGGGAAATCTTTGAAGCCCAGCGAACTGAGTTGGTCAAACCTAAGTATCATGTCAACCAATCGACCCAACTGATACTTGGGGGCGACCTCGAGGTTTTTTAAGGTTCCAATTTGAGCAAATCTGAGTGAATGAATGGTCGAAAGATCAGACACTCGGGGATGCATTAGGCTGACCACATAATGCTTCGTTTAGGCTCAAACCTGCGTATACACCCGGGGGCGACCTTCGAAGTCCAGCAAGCTGAGTTGGTCAAACCAAAGTCTCATGTCAACCCTTCGACCCAACTGATACTTGGGGACGATCATGAAGCTTTTCAAGGTTCTAATTCGAGCAAACCCGAGTGGCATGAATGGTTGAAAGACCAGATACTCAGGGATGCAATGGGGCCGACCACATAATGCTTCGTTTAAGCTCAAACCCACAGATAGACCTGGGGGCGACCTTTGACATACAGTGAACTGAGTTGGCCAAACCTAAGTATCATGTCAACCCTTCGACTTGACTGATACTTGGGGGTGACCTCAAAGTTCTTCGAGTTTCCAATTTGAGCAATCCCGTGTGGCATGAATGGTCGACAAACCAGACACTCAAGGATATATTGCAGCCGACTGTATCATTCTTCGATCTTTGTCGTCTGAAGCATTCTATACTTTAATTCCCACGCAAAGATAAAAGCATACAGAAATACAAGCAATTTAAATCAAATACATACCAAGTAATTCAAGTTAAATACATACAAGCAATTCAAGTCCAATCCATACCAGCAGGTCAAGTTCAACCATATTAATCAGGCCACAAATTCTACATATCCAATACATATTGTTCGAATTCAAAATTCTAACAAAACAAAAAGAGAGAGTTCATTACAGCGGACCTTCCACAAATACCCTACTCACACAGGATTGCCATGTCTACTACTTGATATTCCACAGCAACACCTCCACTACCTTTGGCAGCAGGGTTCTTTCCAGCAGTATCCGCACCACCATCCGCATCACCATCCCCTACAGTATTGCCAATACAACCACCTTCCCCTTCGACTACAGAATCAGCCACTATACTTTCAGCACCTCCCTTACAGGGTTCACTTCCACCCCTTCGGGCTGTAGAACATCTTCGACAGTAGGCTTGTCGGCTAAAGGATAGAGCTCGAGGGTCTCATGATCATACCCCAGCCCATCTATAAAATTCTTCGAGGCTGTAGTCATGTCACACTCATCATCATACTGCACCTGGAACCGTACTTTGTTGTTCTGTTGCTGCTCAACCTTGTCAACCAGCTTTGCCTCCAACACTGCTATCTACTGATTACAGTTGGCAACCACAGCTTTGACTTCCCTCTCGGCATTAGGTCGAATCTATAACTTATCTCTTTCTAGTATACCGACCTGGGTCTCCAATGACATAATGGTCCCCTGTGCGAGCTCATGCATTTCCCTCACCTTCTTCAGTTGCTCACTCGATACCTTCTGGGCTTTATTGAAAGCTATCACCCATGCATTGGCCTGCACGAATAATTGACTAATTAGCAGTTCTCAAAGAATAAATTTAACTTCAACATTCTAGACACACTTACCTGGTGTTGAGCTTTGTTTATTTGTTTCCCCGCTTTATCAAAATTTGTACTGCAGAGAGTCGTTATCAACTCGGCTGTTTCTCAAACGTTCTCCTCCAGTTCAACCTCGCGTCGCCTCACTCCGGCTGCCTCATCCTCATCATCAGCCACCTATTCTCGAGCCCTCTTCAGCAAATTTGTCTTTATCTGCTACACTACCGAAGCTTCGTCAGTGACCTTGCCTTTACCCTTGCTGGTCTACCGTGGTACTTCGGGAATAGTCTCGGGCACACTCGACCATACCGTCCCAGGCCCCCCTTGTCGTTCCCTTGATACAAAGCTCAACTTTTGACTCAACTTGTCACAATCTGTCTTACCTGCCCTCATTGACGAACTACTTACTTTCCTCTTCTTCGAATGCCCAGCAGCAATGGGAACGTCTCTCAGTAAAGTATCTATCTTCTTTTGCCTCTTTCTGACAATACCCAACTTATCGAATACCTAATTTACCCACTCCTCGTCCTGGCCAATCAGCTCATTAATATGCCTCCTCAGGTTTTTCAATGTATTGTTTCTAGGATCTGCAAAATAACAAAGACAAGTTCAACAGCCTATTCGAACCACATAATAAACAGCCTTTGACTATTAACTTACTTGTGTTATACAATCGATGCTTCAGCTTATATTCCTTCTCCGCCTCGGCATTCTTATAATTACCCCTCACCACCACCAAATCCCTATCCCACTCACGCCCAGTCGAAAACAGGTCAAATAACTACGGTTTATCCGTATGGCATTGAATGTAATACGTATCTACCCTCTAATTTGCTTTCCTCAAGTAGAATGACACAATGTCAAACCACTCGATCAAACCCTTCCTCTCACGCTTCAATTCTATATTTATCCCCTCGACAACTCTCATCATCTCATAAAAATTACCATTCATCTGGCATGGGGTCATATTCTAGAAATTTAATACCTACTTTACCAGCTTTTAAAGAGGCAGTTGCATTCCTAATCGAATCTGACCTCTCAACGCCATAATCCCCACCTGAGGGGTATCCTTGAACGCATATTCGGCCCCTACTGGCACCAGTATAACACCCACCTTCGACAACCCGTGTTTTGCCATGAATCGATCTAGCCTCACCCTTTCCTGAGCCGAGACTAGCCCCGCCGTTGTCCCCGAATCATCCAAATCATCCCTATTATCACTATACTCCTCTTCCCCTTCCTCTCTCTCCTCACCCGAAGGTTCGACAGTACCTTCATTCCCCTTTCCCTCCCCTCCTCATTTTCTTCTTCGTCACTCTCCCTGACTATTCGAGCCCTATGATGGCTCCTAGTCGAAGCTCCAACCTCTGGTACTACCATCGCTAATAGAGTATCCATTGCAATTTTTAACACTTCCACATCACTGCTCCCACCGCATTATACCCTACAAAAGAAGATTTGCGAATTTATCTTGATATATTCGAGTATCAAGGTTAGAAATCATATTATTTTCTCCCCTCTCCAAATTGACCAGCACACAGTTGAACGTTTGACTGTAACCATAACCACCCCCTCACTCCTCCCAATTTACCACTTGGCTGGATTTCTAACTGAATGGGTTACCCCCTTCCTCAGTCATGCAATTACAGACAAAAATCCAAGCAGCACGTACCCCACCATACCAATAAATATAAATACACATACAAAAGGAGAAACAGTAGAGCAGCAGAGCAGCAGAGCACAAATACAGATCGCCTATTTTTACCAGGAAATTAAAGGACATACCTATTTTAAGTGGATCAGATCTCTCAACTGTAATGATGTGTTCTTCTTTCCTCACCATCAAGCCCAGCCGCAATTATGGTGTATGATCTTCCCCTCTTCCTCTTTTATTTTCCTCTCTGATTAATTATTTGGGAAAAGTGACTCTCTTTCCCCTCTTTAAATACCACTCGAGGAAAACAAAACCGCCTTGATTTCCCCACTAACCATCATTATCACTCCTCCACTCCCCCCTCATTTTTGCTCATGATGTGTTTTGACAATATTGCCCTCACTCACTCCCACGTGCACGTCACAGACTTACTTCAGCTCATACCTTCTTTAAACCTCTCAAAACTTCTGGTACACAGCCCGAAGCTATCAACTCAAACCCACATGTCACCTATACCTCATTCCCATAACCCAAGGAAACAACATGATAGCCTGTAGGGGTACATTGCCCTAGGAATAGTATCACCTCTGACATGTCTATTATTTTGGCTGTCAGATTTTGCAGTCGAAGCACCCATGCCTTTGCCAACAGACATTTTTTTGCCCTCTCATGCTTTTGTTTTCGAACCATCGTCTACATTCCACCACATCCCATCGTACATACATATAAGTTCTCAAACCTACGGCCAGTACTTTTCGTTATATAAAAGAATCCAATTGTCTTACCATATTTAGTCACTTTTATTACCTAAGTTTGACATTTGACAGTCAATACCGCACCTACACTATCATCATCTACAATACCTAATATGGTTCTACAACCATACTTTGACAAAACATGGCTTTCATTCAGCAATAAAAAAACCATCAGGCCTTCAAAAAAAAGGAGAAAGAGAAAGAACAACACCAACAACTACAGCAATAACAACAAAAACCCTCTACATTCCCACCACCACATTGAAGACCCCCTTATTTACATATGGGGCAGTTCTTACAGAGCCCCACCTCAGCCTTAACCACGTCCTTAATATCCACCTGGTCTTGCCAGGCTTTTCAGTAAGAAGTACCGGCTACAGACTTTCGGACCTAGCCACTGTATCACCCTCCACCAGTGCTCGTACAGGTATCCGCAGATAGCCTCCCTCGTCTCCAGCTCTACTAAGTCTGACAATATAACGTCCAGCCCCTAATCTCTGAAGAATTTCTCCTGTAGGACCCACATCTTCTCTTCAATATGCCATTCCCTTGGGTTAGAGATAATTTTTCTAACCCCTCCTTGGGTTCCCCTCTCCTCTATTTATTAAGATACAGGGAGCTGATCGCCAAGAGTGGATCAGGATTACATGATTAATGATCAGAAATCCCGGCGAGTTATGGGCGTCGGTCGCGTCGGTACTGTCACTGCAACATTTATTGGTGATGTCTCTGAACGGTGGGGTGGTTGGACCTATCACTATAGCTGCATGGGCCAATCAATGCGTCGTCCTATTTGATGAGGTGGTTGTCTATCTTATCTTGCTTCGATCGTGTGCTAGTAAGGTCGAAGGATTTTTGTTGTAGTATGCTAATCTATTCTCGAAGCTTTGTCTGATGTCGATGCTTCGTCTTTGGGGGATCTCTGGGGAGTCTGTTTTAGAGATTTAGCGGGCCTCAATATATTTGAGTAGGCTATGAAGTGGGCTTCGACTGACTGTCGAAGGCTACGAGTAGGCTACTACATTCTCCCCCTCTCAACAAAGGTCTCGAAGCAAGGTGGAGAGGTGTTCGCTGAGAAAACTATTTTATCTTAGAATTTGAGCGGTTTGACTGTTGGTTTCTGGGTAAGTAATAAAAGAGGGCTTTTAAGAGATGTAGGTGGTTATAGGGTAATAAATGAATTGAAGGCTATAAGTATGGGTTATTGTGGAGGTATACTGTATACTCTTCAATTTGCAATAAACTTTTGCTCTTTCTCAATATTCTAAACAACTGAATGGATACCATGCCAAATATGCATTACCAGAAGAGGATGGGCATCGCTCGCGACCGACGAATCGGGCGGAAGATGGTAGAACTGCATACGAAGTTTTTTGGGCAGCATGATCTGAACTGGGACATGTCGGACCTTGTGGAGGTAGGACCTGAAGAATTTATCAATGGTAAACCTTATGCTTATCTGTGGGAATAGCTAAGGCTTCATTTTACAACTGTTATGAGGCACTATCTCTTTCCGATGGCTCTAGCCGAGAGTCTCATTTGTGCGGAGGAGATCATCGAGGAACAAAATGTGGCAAGCGGAGCTGGTTCTTCCAGAAATTGGGCTTCAGGTTGATGTGGTGAATTTTTTGTATTTTTGTATGTTTTTGTTTTGCTATGTGGGGGTTTGTTTTTTTTTTGTAGTGGTAGTGGAAATGCAATTTGTTTGTTTGATCAGGAGTTTGAAATGGATAAAATATTTTTTGCATACTTGTATTATTGTGTCTGATAGATAATGTAGATGAATGTAGATGACTACTCTTGTAGGCGCGAGGTATAATGATATACTTGAAGGTAATGATGATCGAATGCTTGACGCTGGAGGTACGCTCGACTGGGAGTCCTCGGGAATGAGGTTTGAATGTAGGTTCCGGTGAATCAGTTACATTTGGGAAGTTGGAAAGTTTATTTGCTGACTTTTTGGGATTGGGAATTGAAAGTTTCCATTAATTTGGTTAGGGAAGAGGAAAAGTTGTGGTAGGTTTATAGGTATAAAAGGGGGTAGGTTGGAGGGAATTTCTTCATCTGTCCTACGACTTTTTCTTCATCTACTACTTTATTTGTTGATCAACATGGCTGAAAACGTACCGGTTCAAGGAGATCAAGCGGCGGTGAGGGCCAGGAGGCCTTGTTGGGTCTTCAATGGAGGTTCGGAATAAAGGAAGATATTGATGCTAAAATGCCAAACCGTTTTGAAGCGGAACCTGGGGCACCACTCTATGACATGCCCTTCACGTACTGGTGGGGAATAGTGCAGATGATGAGGCCGTTACCCGGTCATTGGTTGTCTCTTCTCAAAGGCTTCACGGAGGATTTAGTGGACCAGGAGGATGAAGATGCAGCAGCCATTGTTGAAGAGAAACAACCCGCCAACAAATAGGGTCCTCTTTTGTATGCTTTCTTGTTGTTGGTTTCCTATTTTCTTCTCCCACCTTTTTTTTAATAAAGCCTGTGTAATGTTGTCTGAGTTGCTGAATGAAAAAAGTTTTTGTTGATAACTGCTTTGTCGTATTCTGGGTATTAGTAATATAATCTGACTTGTAATTTGAGGTGTTTAATGGATAATACAGTTGTCGAAATGTAATGTTTGTGTAGTTCGAAGATAAAAATTAATTTGTCGTAGTGAAAGGTAAACTGTGTTAAAGCTGAAAACTTTATCTGTAAGCATGAGATTTTTGAATGGTCAAAGTTTATGACTGTATTCGGTCAAAGGGTCAAAATTTTTGTGTTAAAAGATGTGTTGGATGTTGAAGGTCGATATATTAGATAAGTTTATTTGAGTCTATCTACTGTGGATTGTTCGAGACATAAAATGGTCAAGTACTCGAGTTCGGGGATTGTGTCGACGGTTGTGCTGGATTTGACTAGCCGTTCTGACAGTCCAAACAACTGGTCTGTCAGACTGGTACGGACGCCAGGGGTAGTGTACAAAAAGTAATGATGATGTTTTTCTCGTATGACGGAAAAGGTTAAGACGTAACTGTTTGGACTTGGTTGTTTGGCTTCGAGTAGGAGAAAAGAAGGTTCGAGAAGCTTCGGCTTTTGTAGGCAGTTAGAAGTGAGGGTGTTGTTCACACGTGAGAGGTACGAGGGGTATATTGGTCAAAACACATTATAGCCAAAATGCCGGGTAGTGGGGTCGTGGTAATGATAGTGGCTAGAAAATCGAGGCAGTTTTTGGTTTTTCAAAAGATATATAAGTGGGAGAAGAGTAATTATTGTACTATTTTACTGTGAGAATCAAAGAGTGGAGAGAAGAGAATGTATGCCATTTCAAACTTGGGAGTTGTTGCTGTACTTGTTAGTTTGGTATTACTGATTCGAGGGTAGTATTGCTAACCACTGGTAAGTCACTTGATCTCTGCTACTTGCACTTTGTTTTTCCCTTTTGAGAATGTAGGTAGGGCAGTCTGTGTTTGGCGTTTAGAGTTTAACCCATTCTGGGGTTTGAGGAGTTTTGGAGAGGGTATTGGGTCTGAGATTGAGGTTGTGATGAATATCTTGAAGGGATGGATGGGATAGGAGTGATAGGCACGGGATTGTCGAATTTTCTACTCTAGTTGCGTGCATCTTCTTCTACAGGCTAAAATGCGTAACCATCAGGCTTCGAGGCAGAGACTGGTAGATAAAGAGATTGAAGGATTCGAGGTGAGTATTTCTGGTCGAGCCCCAATGGATGAGGGTAGTGATGTAGAAGTGTTAGATATTGTAACCGAGGCTCCATTGTTTATGGTTCTACCGGCTGAGGAGGTTCCGGTTTCGAGACGTCGAAGGACGATAGTGACTAAAGATAGTGATGAAGAGGATACAATATGGGGGGAGGGGGTAGTATAGGGGCTTCGGGAGATAATGTACAGAGTAAAGATAGTAGGGATTCTACTGATTCAGATAAGGTTGAAGGTGTCATTTCAGCTAAAGATAGGATTAGATTAGATTAGATCAGTTTGCTGCCAAATTAGAACTCTCGAAGTTGGGTGTGTATCTGAGTATTACGGGGGCAGGGTTGACCTTCAAGTCAGACCCTGGGGAAGGGATTTTGGCTTATAGAGGCCAAATTTGATTGGGGCTTGAGCTTCCTCTCCAAAGATTGGTGAAAGAAGTATTGAATTTTTGAGGGTGACTCCAGTGTAAATGAACGGTAATTTTTATGAGATGATGAAGGTTATAGAGGGGATGAATGTAAAACTGGCTAGTGAGGGTCGAAGTTTGATTAAGTGGACTGACATTATTACCTTTTACTCGAGGAAGGCTAGCCAGAACCCGAGGACCTATCACATCCAATATCACCCAGAGAAACCTTGGTTCTATGATCTGTGCTCGACATGCCGGGGGTGGAATAAAGATTTACTGATAGTAAGGGATAACTATGAGAATGTAGACAAGGATGACCCGTATAAATTATATCATAGGGTATATAACGAAAGTAAGTTTACTGTTGAAGGGTTGTTGTTGATGTGTACCTGAAAATAAGTGATAACTGTGTTCTTATTTTACTATGCAGATTCGAAGAGTTTGTCTTGGGATAATCCGATAAATTATATTGATACTCTGCTCGAGGCTAATGAAGACTGGGTAAATTATGTGCTTGATAGTCTCAAAATCAAAATGCAAAGGAGGAAGAAGGCGGATTCTCTGCTTCGACACGTACCCGCTACGCCGAAGCTACCAAAGAGAAAAAGAGGTGAAGGTGTTTCGAAGGGGCAAAAAGAAATGGGGGAGAAGAGCTGCCAAGGAACTGCCAGTTTGTGCCGAGATTGCAGAGGGGTTCAAAGCAAGCAGTACCAGTGCCTGAAGTGGCAGGAGATGCATCAAAGTTGAGGCCGAGGCCAGTAGCAGCTCAAACTGAGAATGGGAAAGGCCCGGTAGTCCCCGAAGCTTCGAAAGTGCAGCAATCGAAGGCTGGCCAGCGCAAGAGGCGTAAGGTGTTGGGGGGATGATACACTGGAGGAAGAAGAAGAGATGACAGAGGTCGAATGACAGGAGCAGGCTATGACAAAGCAGGCTTCGATGGTCAAGCTCTGGGAAGACGATCCAGACGAGGCTTCGAAGGAAATAAAGAAGCACATGTTTCATGTAACTATATGCGGCTTTCTATTGTGGTACTTTGAAATTCTTGAAAATTCTTTGAGTTTTTAGTTGTACTGATTTTATGAATATTTTAGCAGACGGATGCTTGGGTGCAAACTTGCAGCAAGGCAATGAAGTCAGTAAAGGTGAAATTGAAACAAGCAAAGGACAATCTGAATCTTTCTCATGGGAAAGAGGCATCACTGGTGTCTAAAGTCCGGAAGTTGAAGCAAGATCTGGGGGTACTTACAGACTCTTATGACAAGAGGCTCGAGCTGCAGTGGTCGAGGCTGGAGCAAGAGTGGTCTGCAAAGCTTGTAGTGTGTAAGAGGGAGAAAGCGAAACAGAAGGTAAATTTCCAGCGGCAGTATGATGGCGAATGCAAGGTGAATGTTAAGTTGAAAAGCTTTATAGATGATAAGGGGTATGACCTCGAGACATTGGAACCTTATCCTGTATCTCCAGAACTTGTTGAAGGGGATGACTTGCAGATGAAGGGAGGGGAGGCGAACATTGTTGAAGATGCAGTTGGAAGTACTGGGGGTGGTGCAGATACTTATCTTGTTAGAGCGCCCATTGGTAGAACTATTGATGGTTTGGTCGTTGAAGGTTTGAAGGAAGCCGCAGGGAGATTTGTGGAGCAAGAAGGTGTAACCGCGCCGATATGAGGTATTGGGATTGGGGTTTTATGTCTTCTTCTGCTTATTATAATGTTGAGTTGTAATATTTTGAACGATGATGTTGTTTTCTGTTGGTCTCTGAACTCGGTAAGTTTTGTGTGCTTTTGCTATCTATTAAACTTTTGAAGTTGATGCTGAACATATTGGTGTGTATTTTCTGAACATACCGATTCGGAACTTCTGATTTAATATTTGATTTGCTGATGGATTGTGTAATCGTGCTCTGACCTTGAATTATTGGAATTTTAATGCACATTATATTAATTTTGCTTGTTTTGGACTCTTGCTGATTGATCTTTGAATTATACTGCAACTGTTCCTCTAATGGATAAATATGTTGAATGTGCTCTGCATTGGATAGAATTGTAGATAGTATTTTTGTATACGGTTGCTATTTAGAATTATAGAAATTGGACCTGTTTGAGTAGATATTTGATCTGTATGAGTAGAAATTTGATCTGTTTGAATGAATGTAGTGTGATCAAAACCTGAGGAGTGTCAAAGATATATAGATCAAACTCTGAATGTTTTACTGGACAATAAAGGCTGAAGGCCCAGCGATATTGAAATTTTGAAAAATTTCCAGGTCGCCTCTGAGTATCAGTCGGGCCGAGGGGACGTGATACCTAGAGGAAACTTGAAAATTTACTGGACTTCGAAGGCCTAAGCCACAGTGAAACAATATCTGATCACCTCCAATGCATTCCCGAGGATCCGGTCTTTCGACCATCCTTGCCCCTCGAGTCTGCTCGAATGTTGGAAACTTGAGCAATTCAAGGTCACCCCCAAGTACCAGTCGAGGAGAGGGTGGACATGATACCCGGGGTAAACCAAGAAAAGGACTGGACTTTGATGGTTTCAGAGCCTGGGCGAAGTATATCTGATCGCCCCCATTGCATCCCGGAGGGTCTAGTTTTTCGACCATCCTTGCCCCTCAAGTTTGCTCAAAATTGGAGACTTGAGAAATTCAAGGTTACCGCCAAGTATCAGTCGAGGCGAGGGTGGACATGATACCTAGGGTCAATCAATATTTGATCGCCCCCAATATTTGATCGCCCCCAATACCTAGGACTGGACTTCGAAGGCCTAAGCTACAGCGAAACAATATTTGATCGCCCCCAATGCATCTCCGAGGGTCCGGCCTTTCGACCATTCTTGCCCCTCAAGTTTACTCAAAGTTGGGAGCTTGAAATATCTTGAGGTTACCCTCAAGTATCAGTCGGGTCGAAGGTTGACAAGATACCTGAGTTAAATCAAGAAATTCAATGTAAAAAGGGAGACGAAGTAAGGGTTGAAAAACTTGTTTATTGAATGTTCTGGATTACATCAGTTGTACATGGTTGGAGATCTGGCCTGTTATAGGAGACCAGCTGCATTGTATTCCAGGGATTTGGTAGAGGCTCTTCATCTTCTGTCATTAAGTAATAAGAACCCTTATCTGTTTTATCATAGACGACATATGGTCATTCCCAAGATTTGGTTAACTTACCAGCATTTCAAGGTTTCGAAGATTGATTGACACGTCGAACTACTAGATCACCAATGTTGAAACTCCGTGGTCGAACTCTTTTGTTATAGGATTTCTGAAGTGATGTGTGGTATCGGCCAAGGTTGGCGATAGCTCGATCTCTGGTTTCATCGATCCATAACATGTTGCATGCAAGTTTGAACTCATTATCTTCTTCGGGGAGGTTAGGGTCTCGAGTAGGTACGTCGAATTGAGTTGGTAATACAGCTTTGGTTCCATATGTTAGGAGGAAGGGGGTGTATCCTGTAGATTTCCTTGGGGTTGTGCGATTGGCCCAGAGGACATACAGCAACTCTTGAACCCATCATTTTTTCTTTGCATCGACTCTCTTTTTAAGACCATCGACGATGGTTTTGTCAATTGTTTTGACTTGACCGATGCCCTGGGGATAGTAAGGTGTGAAGGGTGAGAGGATGATGTTGTGTTTTTTGAAGAAGTTTTTGACTTTGCTGCCAACGAATTGGGGACCATTGTCGCATCGAATCATATGGGGACAGCCGAAGTGAGTGATGATGTTTTCCGATAAATATTTAACAACTTCTTCTTCTCTGGTTCGATATAGAAGTACCGTTTCGACCCATTTTGTGAAGTAATCGGTTGCGACGAGGATGCTTTCTCTACTACCCAAGGCTTTTGGAAAGGGACCAATGAAATCGATGGCTCATCGTTTGAATGGCCAGGAAACTTGACTGAAGTGTAGGTCTTGAGAGGGGCAATGGATGTCATGAGCGTGACGCTGGCATTTGTCACAGTGTTTTGCGTAGACTGAAGCTTGTTTTTTTCATATCGGGCCAAATTAATCCTTGGGTAACAGCTCAAAGGGCCATAGAATGACCAGCAGTATGAGCACCGCATATTCTGCCATGAAGTTCGGCTAAGGTTTGAGAGGCTTCAGCTTGGGATATGCATCGAAGAAGGACGCCATTTGGGGATTTTCGATGTAGTTTGCTTTTGTGGATAGTGTATCTGCGGCAGTTTTCTAGCAAGGACCGTTTGGCTTTGGGATCATCTGGGAGGTTGGCATTGTTGAGGTAATGATGAAACGGTACTTGCCAATCGTCTGGATCGTGACTCTCGCCCCCAGTATTGATGGTATTGATTTCCATCTGGTCGATACTTAGGCGTTCAAGTACTTCAATATGGAGGGTCCGAGATTCTGATTGTCCGAGCATAGCTGCTATGTAAGCAGGGGCATTTGCACGTCTATTTTCTCCTCGAGGGTAATGGGTGATTGTGGATTTTTTGGGGAACCGGTCCATGAGCTATCACACAAAAAGGGCGCAGTCATCCATGCGACCGTTAAATTGGTTTTCTCCTGTGTAATGTCTCAGAACAAGCTGGGAATTGTAAAGACTGCAAGTTTGGGAATACCAAGGTTGAGTGCGAGGTCAAGGTCGTGGATCAAGGCTTCATACTTTGCTTCATTATTGGAACATTCAAAGCCAAGTTTGATAGCTTTCTCTGTATAGTCATTAATGGGTGTTACCAAGATAATACCAATTCCTGAGCTATTAGGTCATGTTGATCCGCCTGTGAATAAACGCCAGCCAGTGAGAGGGTCCTAGGGATCTACTATTTTGGGTTAATCTTCTGATAAATCATCTTAGTGTTCTTCCCAATCGACATCTTCGACCGGGAAGTCAGCTAGAAAGTCTGCTACTACTTGGCCTTTCTGGGATATTTGCTTCTCGAAGGTAATGTCATGCTCGCCAAGGTATACGGACCATTGTTACACTCGTCTGGATTTTTCTTTTTAGCTAAGCACCTCACGAAGGGAATAACTGGTAATAACATGGATGGGATGAGCCTGAAAATATGGTTTGAGCTTATGGGCTGAATAGACAATCATGAGGAGTAAACGCTCCAGTTTTGAATATCGAGTTTCTGCGGGGGCTAGGGTTTTGCTAATAAAATATACAAGTTTTTTTATGTTGGAATCAAGTCAAATGATCACTGAACTGAGAGAGGTTTCTGTGGCAGCAAGGTATAAAGAGAGTGATTCTCCTTCGATAGGTGTGCTAATGATCGGTGGACGGCCAAGATAAATTTTGAGTTCAAGGAAGGCTTGTTCGCACTCAGGGGTCCAGTCGATCTCGGGATTGTTTTTCCTTTTTGCTTTGTGGACGCCCTGATCGCGTAAGAGGGAAAAGAGCCAGGCACATCGATCTGAGGATTTAGAAATGAAATGATTGAGGGCTGCTATCCTGCCCTCCACTTTTTGGACGTCTTTCTTGGTTCGGGGGCGAAGGCATGTCTATGAAGGCTCGAATATGAGTGGGGTCAATCTCTATCCCGCCTTTACTGATAAGGTGACCCAAAAAAATTTTGGATGACACGCCAAATTGGCACTTGTCTGGGTTGAGTTTCATATTATACATGCGAAGTATCGAGAAGATTTCTGAGAGGTCTTGGATATGGGTGTTTTTCTAAAGGCTTTTGCATAACAAATTGTCGATATATACTTTGACAGATTTGCCAAGCAAAGGTTTGAACATGGTTGTGACAAGGCGTTGGTAGGTGGCTTCAACATTTTTAAGGCCGAAGGGAATAACGTTGAGGCAGTAAAGGCCTTATTCAACTATAAATGAAGTTTTTAAGTTGATCTTTGGGGAGGAGGGGTACCTAATTGTAACCTGAAGTCGCGTTCATCATGGATAGGTGCTCATGTCCAGCAATGGTATCGAGGAGTGCTGAGATAGTTGGGAGGGGAAAACTGTCCTTCGGTGTGTGCTTGTTAAGGTCATTAAAGTCGACGCTGATTCGGATCTTTCCATTCTTCTTAAGAACTACTGCAATGTTTGATATCCAGTCTGCGTACTTTAGTTCTCTGATAAAGCCTGCGGCAAAGAGCTTGTCTACTTCAAGGTTCACGGCTTCACGAAGTCGTGGTGCCAAGGTACGCTTCTTTTGTTTTACTGCTGAGGAATGGGGGATGAGATCGGGGCGATGGCAGGGCAGGTTGGGGTCGACACTAGGCATCTCTTGAAATGTTCAGGCGAAGATCTTTTTGTTTGTTCGAAAAAACTTAGAAAGTTCAAGGCACTCTAACTCATTGAGAAAGGTTTCGATAAATGTACCCTGACCAGGATCGTCGAGTTCAATATAAACAGTGGGTTTGATGGATGGGGTGATATCTGCTGAAGTCGAAGGGATAGACAGATGTTGTGATTGTTATGAGTGGCTAATAAGTTTTTAGGTTTGGTCAATCTCTGGGTGCTCGCATGAGCGGGCAAGGCGTTGAGAGCCTTTGAAATTCCAAGTACCCTCGTGATTACTATATCGAAGGGTCTGATGGTAGGTCGAAGGTATAGCTCACATGGCATGAAGCCAATCTCGTCCGAGTATATCAAGGTATTCGGACTTCTTGTCAATGACGATGAAGTTGGTTTGAAGAGTAATGGGGCCTGTAGTGACGGGTAGGCTGATACGGCCAACAGCGACTTCTGTTAATCCATTGAAACCTTTTAGTTCGATGTTAGCGGCGGTTATGAGGTCTGTTTTCTTCATGGTTTGGATTGTTTGGAGAAAGAGGACATCCGCTGCACTCCCAATATCAACGAGCATTGTATGGAGGAAGTGGTTCTCGATCTTAATCATAATGACTAATGGATCGGAATGGGGGAAACGAACGTGTGAAGTATCATGGCCGATGAAAGAAATACCATCGAGTTGAGGGTGACAGCTTGATTCTGGCAGAGGGGTAGGGAATTTCTCCTAATAGGTGAGCTTGTAACATTCTTCGATGCATTTTTGTTTACTCTTGGAATGTCAACTGTCTATGTTGTTGACTTCGATAAGCTTGACTCTATAGATGTGCACCTCGGCTGGGTCAGTAGCAGGGGTGGATAGAGATTTGAGGTAGGACCCATCGAGGTAGCTTGGAAGATCAGCAATATACTGGTACAAACGTCCTTCTCTGAAGATAAGTTTGAGAGAGCACTGAAGGGTGAAGCATTTATTGGTATGGTGACAGTTGCACTTATGGTTGGCGTAGTAAGATTTGCCTGGTCTGACTTTGTTGGGGAAAGGGATGCGCCAAATGGGGTCTGCCTGTATGTGTGGTAGAAGGGTGCTGAGGGGGGCAGTGAGTGTAGGCAAAATAGGCCTAGGTCGCTTTTTGTAAGCTTCGGTGCTGTTATCAATGCTGGGGCGTTTGTGGCTCTCAGTCTCCTGTGAGACAGGAGTGATCAAAGGTGTGGGAGCAGAGTGGGGGTGTTGCCGAGGTTAATTGAAGTTTGTTATTTGCGAATGCTGGCTTTGTTTGCGGGACTCTTGAAGGTGCTCGATATCGATATAGCCGTTGACCTTCGGGAGCATCTCTTCGAGTATTTTTGGTTTGTGGAAGACTAGGTGCTCTTTTACTCGGCCGTGGTCGGGCAGGACATTCGAATATGCCAAAATAGCATTCGAGCAGTCGAGATTTTCTATTTTTTAGGATTCGTCGAGGAATCTTTCGGTAAAGGCTTCGAGGGTCTCACTGCCAGATTTTTTGAAATTGAAAAGAGCATCAACTCTAACCTCTCTGTCTTTGTTGAAGGCCAATTGGGTGATGAAAAGATATGAAAGTCGCTCAAAGTTACAAATCGAGCCATTTGGGAGATTATGGTACCATCAAAGGGGATTATCGGTAAGGCTCATTGGAAAACGGCGACATAATAGGTAGTCAGCCGTAGAGTAGAGGCTCAGGGAGTTTTGGAATTCGAGGATGTTGGATTTGGGGTCTGTGTTACGGTATTTGTTGAGTTTGGGGGCACGAAAGTTATAGGGTATTTCGATAGCCAAAAGTTTGGGGCAGATCGGGTTATTGAGGCGGCTCCAAGAGTTTATGACAGGGATCGTGCTAATGCGAATGACGGGTTGTATTTTGTGGTCGAAGTCCTGCTGCGTAACATATGCATGATGTGGGGGAGATTGATGAATTCAAAGTTTGTGAGGTCGAGTGTGTGATATAAAATCAGCACCGCGTTAGCTGAGCTATTCCCAAGCAGGACGGCGTCTGGGGTGTCTGGAGGAGTGGAGGGTTGAGTCAAAAGAGTCTTCTCTAGGGTGAATCCCGAGGTAAATGGAGCCGGTTGGAGGAATAATACGGGGAAAACCTTCGGCATCGGTATAAACAGGGGGTATCTCGAGGTTTGGTGAAGGTCCTAGGTGGGCACGAGCAGAGACGCGCGATGGGTCTGGTACCTGGGACGGGCGAGCAGGTTCCAAGGGCTATAATCTATGTAGCTCTCAGACGGTATTGCGCAATTCATCGATTGCTCAGTTCTGTCTGTTTTCATCATCCAAGAGGCGATTCTGCTCAGTTTCTAGCGCCAAGCGGTGGCTTTCATTCTCTTTGTTTAGTTGGTTCTGGTGGCGCTCCTCTGCCTGAGTGACTTATTAGGATAATAAGGCTATTTGGGCAGCTACTCTGTCAATGGAGTTGCCTGCCTGGGTTGAATAGGAACGGCGTGTGGGTGCCATTGAGGGTAATCTATTAAAGTGGAAAACAAAAGGAGGGGAAAAAGGAAGGGAGATTGGTAGGGTGGGAAACACGGATGGCACCAATTGTAGGGACCTAACTTTGTTTGGAGGCGAAGTTGGTTCTCACAACATAGAATCAATCTTCAATCAAAAGATACAAGCAATTGGCCTAAAGTAAGATCTAACTATAGACAAATACTTGTGTAGAGGCCCGAATGTGACTCTCTACGACCTTTGATGAGGATTTTTTAAGACAGATTGTATTATTGAAGAGTAAATAACAGGGTTCGAGTACAAAGTGTTTGGGTGGTCGAAGGTAAAATACCATGGGTTGGAGATAATTTTTCAAACCCCTCCTTAGTTTTCCCTCTCCTCTATTTATAGAGATATAGGGAGCTGAGTAACCAAGTGTGGGTAAGGATTATATGATTACAGTCAGGAAATCCCAGTAAGTTACGGGCGCCGGTCGTGTCGGTACTGTCACTGCAGCATTTATTGGTGATGTCTCTGAACGGTAGGGTGGTTGGAACTATCACTGTAGCTGCACGAGCCAATCAATGTACCGTCTTATCTGATGAGGTGGTTGTCTGTCTCATCTTGCTTCGATCGTGTGTTTCTAAGGTCGAAGGATTTCTGTTGTAGTATGTTAATCCGTTCTTGAAGATTTGTTTGATGTTGAAGCTTCGTCTTCGGGGGATCTTTAGGGAGTCTGTTTTATAGATTGAGTGGGCTTTGATATATTTGAGTAAGCTGTAAAGTAGGCTTCGACTGACTGTCGAAGGCTACGAGTAGGCTACTACAATCAGTAATAGAGAGACTTTGACCATGGTAATACATAGTCAAAGGTAGACACGTCTGATAGCAAACTCACCAGACAAAACAGTTAAATTAGCTGCCTGACAACTACAGTGTCAGAACTGACTCTGAGTACAAAACAGTTGTCCCCAAAGGATAAATATGCAATCTAACCTCCCATGGTGACTCGTCCCTTTCTATCTCCTATAAATAAGAGGGAGGAGGTACTATGAAGGGGTTAGAAAATCTCTCCTAAAATCCCTACAAGATTACCTTCTAATACCATGTAACTCACTTCCTATCCCAACTATCATCTAAGCTCGATATATAAGATCAACCATTATAAATCCTCGCTAGAGGTCATGGAGAAACCCATTCTAGGACTCTACGCAAGTGTGTTAATCTAGTAATATAGTCTATTATTGTCTTAAATATTTGCTTAAGCCCTTGGTCGAAGGTAACCTCGTGGTGTAAGAGCTAGTTTCCCCACCTATGAAACTTGGCACCTACATATACTATTTTCAACTTCTGGAAGTCACCCACAAAAGGCCCTAAAAAACTTTAGCAAGTATTTCCTCGATGAATCGTACAAAGTCAAAAATCTCGATTGCGCGAACTCTGTCCTCGCTTACTCCAATGCCCTGCCTGACCACAATCATTGTAGTCCCTTGATTTCTCTCAAGGACAATAATGAGTGTTCCTTCATTCAGGGCTTGATACTTTTTTCAAGAAGAGGGCACCACTTGACTCTCTCTGGGTTTCTTTCTGTTTCCTTCACTTGGCTAGTTGTGTCTCTCAGAGGAAAGGAGAAGAAGAAGCATAAGAAAATCCCTTTAAGGTAACCTCCTCACCTCTACTTATAGGGATGGTTTAACCTAGGGGTTCCCATGTTCATGTGTCCTGAGCAATTCCTTTGATATCATTTTAGGGTCGCAGCCTTTTATATTTCTTCGTAGACAGGGGGCTAACCGCGGGGTTATCGTAAATTCTCTTCATGACGGCTCTATGGTCGCTAAGCGAATCATAGTTATGGACCTATTCGTCGTTAGAAGGGTCTCGTGGTACGACCTAGCTAGAGTATTCCTAATCTCAGTGGTGGGGTTGGCTAGCGACCTTCTACCTCATTGCTAGCGGGAGCGTGCCCCTACAATTTCCCCCCCCCCTCCTCAGGCCTTGCTTGTAGTGAGGGTGAGTTGAGGTGGTATGGTCGTGTGTTCACGGGTCATCGTGTTGGGAGGTGTGTGTAAGCATGCCTGTCAGTCCCTTGGGAAGGGAGAGGAGTATTTAATATGTGGGAAAGTGTGTGGCATACACTGCCTACCACTATTGGCTACGCATCAAGTCATTGCAGTGGGTCTGAATCATTAATTATAACTATCTCTCTGTGTACTCCTATTTAAGAGGACTGAGAAAAAAACATTTTAGCCTCTCTCTCTCTCTTGCTGTTTAAAGTTTAATTGTGTGCTTTCACTGTATTGTTGGAGCATTGTCGATTGGTGTAGTCTAGGAGCTGCTCAATCTTGTGCATTGGTATTACCAGTAAGTTTTATGATAAGCTTGTCTGATTTATAGTGATGCATAGTAGTTTGATAGCTAAAATTGTAGTCACCCATTTAGCGTTGTTGCTGACCGGCAGAGGTTGTGTTAAATGGTAGGGAAGCCAGCGCTGGTGTGGTAAAGCGTTGGGAGTCAGTAGGAGTGGCCTAACTGTGACGTTGGGGCAAATCGTACTACTCGTTGAAGAGTCACAGTTAGATTGGCGGCCATACAAGGGCCAGTGAGGGTTTAGGGGTAGCATTCCCTTAGGGTGCCCTAGTGGGCTATGTGACGATTATGCCCTTCGTACCTTTAAGGTTGAGCCAGACATTTGTACTGGCTTATGCAGGGACGTACGAGAACCGAGCACGAGTTAGTGTAACTCGACAATAGAAAAGACGAGGCGAGGGATGGTAGTGTCAGGTGGAGAATCATCGATGAAGGGGTCTACAGGTGCACCACCTTGTAACGTGCCCGTGGAGTGGGAGAGCAGATACGACCATGAGGCAGGCATGTCAGTTCTACAAAATTTAGGGGTAGAGGCACGTACGGACTTTATAGTGCAAGGGAGAGTGCCCAGGGACTTAGCTCATGAGGCTATTATCAGAGGTCCAAGAGCTTCTGGCCTTATCCCAGTGATTGGAGGTTACCTAGTTGCTAGTCGAGTACGAGAGCACAGGGATAAGGATAAAGTATCTGGACGAAGCCAACGAGCGAGCGAAGGGCAGTGGCAGTAATTAGTCGATCTGACCAGACTGCCAAACATTGGCGCCCAATTAGTGCATCATCTACTACGGGCAGTTTGATGCGGGTTTGAGGTTTTTGTTAGATGACCTAATAAAAAAAATTCTAAACTCGTTTGGGCGGGGCTGGAATAGATGAACGGTAATTTTTACCGGGTAATGACGGGGTATCGACTGATCAATCAATCAGTGTCGCCTTACTAGAACGTTGGTTGTGGGGATATTTTGGTCATGTACAAGATAGGGTGTTGTCCTCGTCAGTGGGATGTGGTCCCTGAAGGTGTGGGGAACTAGGTTGATTCTGGGGCTCTGGATGAGCCGGTATCGCCACGTATTACTTGCTCTCGCTAGTGGGCGGGTCATGAGGGGTGAAAAACCCAGACCGCGGAAAAAATAAAAAGAGTGACCAAAGTATCAGAGGATAACACCCTATCTTGGCCGCCTCAGGCAAATTGGGCAAGGCCGGACCAAAGTATCAAAGGATCATGCGTACTTGTGCGCCTGAGTGGAGGCACAAGTACTATA
This sequence comes from Kingdonia uniflora, assembly GCA_014058105.1. Lineage (NCBI taxonomy): Eukaryota > Viridiplantae > Streptophyta > Magnoliopsida > Ranunculales > Circaeasteraceae > Kingdonia > Kingdonia uniflora. The sequence continues at coordinate 572,303 of JACGCM010002352.1, forward strand.
TAGCTCAGAAGTCTGGTGATCCCAAGATTTTTAAGTTACCCACGAGCGGTAACTATTGGGGTCGGCATCCAATCCTGGTGACTGGTGCCTTTAACTTTGATGACAGGCCCAATCGTCGCTTCTGTCATAATGTGTTTAACACCAAGTATACGTTGTTCCTCTATTATAATTATAATTTAACTCTTCTATCGTTTGTTATCTGTGCTATCTAAATGGTTGCTCATTTTCATGCAGGTGTGACACTTTCCAGGGTATCGTATAAAAACTCTCATTTGCGTGTGCTCGGTCATCAAAATAAAGATTGCCAGGTGTTGACGATAATTTTGAACGGCACCTTTGACTCGGAAAAATACTGGTCGATGAAGAAGTATAGCGATCCCCGTTTACGTGCATCGAACGATACTTATTCCATGGAGAGTGTGAATAGCTACAAATCCTCGGAGAGTGTTGGGATGTAACCACAATTTTTTACTACAAGGGGGAGGGATGTGTTTGGCTCGACGCAAGCAGCGCCTCACGTAGCTGGGTTAAGCCCCAGTCTTAGGGGTGTTAATGATCACACGAAGAAGGATGCCACTATTGTGAAGCGGCGGAAGATGGTGGCTGCCAGACTTATGGACGAGGACCTGGAAGAACTTTGAGGCAAGGAAAGGGAACCACTTTCACAATCCTTCGTGGAGGAAGTGACCCTCTCAATTGGTAGTGGCAAGCTCTATCTGGTAGCTTGCCAAAGGGGGAAGTACAGAGTATCCCGTACAAAGAGAAAGAAAAGATTCGTGTGGCAAAGGCGCTTAACGATCCTCGGGCTCGGCGTACAGTGGTCGTAGGAGCTGTCCGGGTAAGTAAGTGCTTAATTGTGTATTCTTACATGGTTGTCCTATGTGCTAAAAAGTAGAATTTTTTTTGCAATACAGTGTACGCTCACTCTCGAGGCAGCATTATTCCGGGGGAGAACCTGGCCGGTCGTAATGCCGAGTTAGAGTTCTAACTCGAGGAGATACAGGTGCAATAGAAAGAGCTCATAAAGGTGGCTATACAACATGAGCTAGCTGAGGATGTGGCGAACGTCACCGCAGGGCTCGAAGAACGATTGAAAATTGTGACTGAGGAGAAGTTATTGGTCGAGGGTAACTTGGAGACGACCTATGGGCATCTAAAGGCGCTGGCGCTGGAGAAAGAGGCGGCCAAGCAAGCACTCTACTAACAACTCGCTGGTGAGAAGTAAGTGTCGGATGGGCTACAGGGTCATGTCACCGAGTAAATGGATAGTAAAGCGTGGCTGGATGACGATTTTTGCCTGTCCACCGAGTGGTGGGTGGCAACGTTGGCCCCGTCATTACTTGTTTTGCGTCAAACTCAGGACGTTCCAAAGCTGTGCCATCCAGGTTATTCCGCATGACAAGGTTCTCTACCCCTCGGAAACACGATGGACATCACCCTCGAAGAGGAAGCTAAGCTGGCGGAGGAAGAGAAAATGGCCTCGGAAGCTATTGTTCAACCAAAAGTGTAACTATAATATCGCATGGTAAGGCATGTAGGGGATAGGATTTGAAGATTTGTACCTATTTTTGTGAACTTGTGGTGTTGATGGGTCCCCTTCATGGTTGTATATGTTGTAAAACTATTTTTAGTTATTTGTGAAACGTAGTAAATGTGGTTCCTATAAAATACTACATATTTGATATATGCTTGTGTATTTGTCGTGTGTGTAGTTGGGGATCAGTAGTCTCGTGGGCATTAAATATTATGTGCTGGCTCAAGTCGAGCCAGTCCTCGTTGGACAAGGTACCGCAAGGCGGCAAATAGCACAGGTACAGTAGTCGGTTTCGTGATCGGTGTCTCATATAGTTATGCAAAATTCCCCCACGTGGAGGATGCCCATCCAAGGGAATACGAGGGGGGATAGTGCAACTGAAATGTTATGGCAGTTATTAATTCTAAATAGGAGTTCCAAAGAAGGGGACATGGAGTGGGGCCACCTTGGGAGGAGTGGACAACGTTCAAAGGGGATAATAACTAGGTAAGGGGCTGTTGGTTTTCCCCAAAAAAATTAATGGAACACCTGTACTTGAGGCTTATAAAAGAACTGAGGAAGGAGCCAAATGCAACCAGTGGTTGAAGCTTCATTCCTAAGGGCCAGACTTCCTAAAAGAAAGATGCAAACCTGATCACAGGCACGGTTTAAATCACTGGTAACCACGTGGGTAGAATTTTATACCGAGATGTATTTTGGCAATTGGGGGGTTGCGGGGAAACCATTAGTGTGGGCGCACGTTGGCCCCTCTTCTCTTCCTGTGGGAGAGAGGAAAACGCTGGAGAAACGATGGTTTTGGTATCTTATTTTGGGTGATCAAGTCCAGAATTGCATCAGCCATAAAGTGGTGCTCAGGGATATAGCCATAGAGGATGTGAAGGCGGCCAACTGCAAAGGATCAGGCTATGGGCTTTGGGAGAGGCCATGTCCTTGTTGTATGTAATTTTGTTATAACAGCGTTGCATTTTGCATGTTTTTCATTTTGTCTTTGTTGGTATGGAAATATAAGAGATTTGTGATCTCTTGTAGTTATATGTAGCAATCCTCATAGGATACAGACACATTATTGTTTGTGCGAGCTGAAACAGAGGCGCAAAGTGCCCAACAATCATTTTAAGTAGTCCTCATTGGATTATGTATTCATCGTCGTCTTAGCGACCTTAAAGCATACTTAGGCGCGAAGTGCCCAACAATCTTTTTAAGTAGTCCTCGTTAGACTATGTGCTCGTTGTCGTCTTAGCGAACTTAAAAGTGTACCTATGCGCGAAGTGCCCAACAATCTTTTTAAGTAGTCCTCGTTGGACTATGTACTCATCGTCGTCTTAGCGACCTTAAAAGTATACTTAGGCGCAAAGTTCCCAATAATATTTTTAAGTAGTATCTGTTAGACTATGTACTCGTCATTGACTTAGCGACCTTACAAGTATACTTAGGCACGAAGTACCCAACAATCTTTGTACCTAGTTCTCGTTGGATTATGTGTTCATCGTCGTCTTAACGACCTTACAAGCGTACTTAGGCGTGAAGTGCCCAATAATCTTTTTAAGTAGTCCTCGTTGGACTATGTACTTGTCATCGTCTTAGCGACCTTAAAAGTGTATTTAGGCGTGAAGTGCCCAATAATATTTTTAAGTAGTCCTCGTTGGACTATGTACTCATTATCATCTGAGCGACCTTAAAAGTGTACTTAGACGCGAAGTGCCCAACAATCTTTTTAAGTAGTCATTGTTGGACTATGTACTCATCGTCGCCTTAGTGACCTTAAAAGTATGAGGATGTCCTACATCAAGGATGCCCCCAGTCATGTAGGAGCATTTTTACCTCAAAAAACAACTTTTATCTTTGCGAGGATGCCCTACGTCAAGGACGCCCCCAGTCGTGTGAGTACATTTTTACTTCAAAAAATGACTCTCATCTCTGCAAGGATGTCCTACTTCAAAAATGCCCCCAGTCGTGTCAGTGCATTTTTACTTTAACTCTCGTCTTTACGAGGATGTCCGACTTCAAGGATACCCCCAGTCATGTGAGTGTGTTTTTACTTCAAAAAATGACTCTCATCTTTGCAAGGATGTCCTACTTCAAGGACGCCCCCAATCGTGTGACTGCGTTTTACTTCCAAAAATGACTATCGTCTTTACAAGGAAGTAATACGTTAAGGATGCCCCAGTCATATGAGTGTATTTTTACTTCAAAAAATGACTCTCGTCTTAGTGCGGCATTGAAAGAGTATGGGGCTGAAACCAGAAACATATATTACGGGTAGCTATATACATATATGGTATTGTTAGTGATTCCATTTACGGAGGTTCATGGCATTCCAGGGGGATTTAAGCTTCTTTTCGTCACTATTAAGTAGGTAGTAAGCATTTTCATCGACAACATGGGATATGAGGAATGGGACTTCCCAATTGGGCTGGAGTTTACCCTTGTAATGGTTATCAGCTGTAGGAAAGACCTTCTTCTATACATAGTCTCCAATGAGGAACTTCTGAGGGATCAATCGTTTATTATAGGTCCGCTTGAGTGCCTCCTGATACCTGGGCATGCGGGAGAATGCTTCCTCTCGAGTTTCGTCTATCAGATCAAGATTCTTTGTGAGGAGTCGTTCATTGATTTTACTACCCAGAATTAGGGATCTCGTAGTATTGGCGATAACCTTAGTAGGGAGTACTGCATCAGAATTGTAAGTAAGCATAAATGGGGTAAAGCCCGTGCTCTTCTACGGCGTCGTCCGATAGGACCACAAGACGTGGGGCAGCTCGTCGACACAATGTCCTTTGACCGCGTCCAGGCATTTACTAATAACATCGATTATTGTTTTGTTAGTTACCTTGGCCTGCCCATTTCCCTGGGGTTATCTGGGGCTAGAGGGAAGGATTTTTATATTGTAAGGTCAGACGAATTCCGTGACCTTGCTCCCCACGAATTGTATAGCATTGCCGGTCATCAGGAGTGCTTGGACACTGAACTGGGTGATAATGTGCTTCCATAGGAAGGTGATCACCTCTTCCTCCCTAATACGAGTAAGGGGTATCGCCTCCACCCATTTGGTAAATCAGTTTATCGCAACCAGCAACCATTGGCGTCTCCCACTCACCATAGGGAGTGCTCTGACAAAATCTAATCCCCATGTTGTAAATGGCCAGGGGATAGAGACTGTGTGGAGGTCGATAGCAGGTGTATTGTCGCATCGTTGGCCAGTACAATCCTTGTGTACGAGCTCGATCGACCATGTAACAACCTGATGTGTGTACATTACAGACGCCCTCTTAGATTTCTGTAATAACTCTGTTGACCCTTTCCCCAGCGATACATGTAAGGTACAGAGTGTACTTGCTTGTTCGGAAGAGTTCTTCATTAATGACCATCTTGCTTTATTGCAGAGGCTCTCGACGGCTGGCCGGTCGGAGGGAAGAATATGGTGTACCCCGAGGAAGTCAAGGAAAGGCTGGCGCCAGTCGGGGGTAAATGAGTAATCAATTTACATGGCCGTTATCGGGTTCTCAAGTATACCCGGTTTATCAAGGATTACCACCTTAATTACCCCGAGTCTGTCGCTGATGATACCTGTGAAATATGCGAGGTCGTCTGAGTACCTATTCTCGCCGCGGTGAATGTGCTTGAGGTTGACCTTTTTGAACTTGTTCAGTCGTTATTTTAGGGTTTTCATGTAGTCGGGCATTCTTTCATTGGCCTGGAATGTCCTACTATGTTGGTTGACAACGAGCTGTGAGTCGGTAAAGATGTATATTTTTTCCACGCCCAGGGCCAACGCTGAATCTACCCCACATAATAATGTTTTGTATTAGGCTTCATTGTTACAGAGGGAAAAGTTAACCCGTATGGCTTTCTCAATTTTTTCATCAGTAGGAGTAACCAGCACTATCCCCTAACCCGAGCCACTCGCGTTGACAGACCCACCTGTATACAATCGCCACCCCTTAGTATATGTTGGCTCGTTGTTATCAGGATGGGTGTCGTGGTCATCGTCCTTCTTATTATGCCAGTTATCGTCAGGAATAGGGAGGCTGGTGAGGAGGTCGACAACTGCCTATCCATTGATTGCAACCCTCAACTCGTAACGGATGTTAAACTCCCTGAAAGTGATCGCCCATTTGGCGATGCGGCGAGTTTTATCTTTCTTGGCGAATATCTCTCGCAGTATTTGGGTGGTAATGACCTTGATTTTATGGGCTTGAAAGTACGGTCATAATTTTTGGGAGGCATATACGAGGGTGAGAGCCTATTTCTCCACAGTGGAGTTTCACAATTCTACTCCCAAGAGAGTTTTGCTGATGAAATAGATTGGTTTCTCGGTTCGATTGTCCGTACGGACAAGGACTGTACTAATGGATTCATCTGCATTCCCGAGATACAAGCCCAGTAACTCGTGTTCTTTTGGGGCACTAAGGATGGGTAGGGTGGCCAACTATCGCAACATGTTCTGGAAGGCTACCTCACATTCATCATTCCATTGGCAGCTTTTATTCCCACGAATGCATTGGAATAGTGGACGGTATTTGTAGGAAGCTTTGTAAATGAAGCGGCCGAGTGGACAATTTTTCCTACGAGGATTTGAACTTTCTTCAGTGTTTGTGGTGATGGCATATAGGCGAGGGCGCAAATCTGATCGGGGTTGGCCTCAATTCCTCGCTTAGTGACTAGGTGCCCGAGGAACTTCCCCGAGGAGACTCTGAAGCTGTATTTCTCTGGGGTTAGTTACATCTTATAGGATCACAACTTTGCAAAGACGGTCTCGAGGTCAGTGAGATGGTCGTCGCACAGCCTACTCTTTACGAGCATGTCGTCAATGTAGACCTCAACTATTTTTCCCAATAGTTCTTCAAATATGGTGGAAACGAGGCGCTGGTAAGTAGAACCCGCGTTCTTCAGGCCGAAAGGCATGACTGTAAAGCAGTATTGGTTCTCTCAGTGGTAAAGGAAGTATACTCTTGGTCCTCGACTGCAAATAGTATTTGGTTGTACCTGGAGTAACCGTCCATAATGAACAACTGCTCGTGTCTGGCCCTAAAATTGACCAGTCTGGTGATGAGAAGCATGGGGAAGCTATCGTTTGGACTGTGCCGGTTGAGGTCAGTAAAATCAATAAAGACTCGGGTTTTCCCATTCATTTTGGGCATAGCCACGACGTTGGCTACCCAGCGTGGGCAATCCATGGGTCTGATAAATCCTGATTGCAATGCCTTTTGAATCTCGTTGTTTCTGGTCATGCGTAACCTCGGGGTTGTTCGGCGTGGTTTCTTCTTTACAGGGATTGCCTTGTCAGTAATGTGTCAGGGATGACAGACCACTTCGGGGTCTATACCTGGCATTTCGTCGAAGGACCAGGCAAAGACATCTTTATATTACTGGAGGAGAGTGATATGGTCCGTTCGTTCGTCACCTGTTAACAGGGAACCAATATACGTTGTTCTCATGGGGCCGTCGAGATTAATCTTAACAACCGGATCCACGAGAGGCGATGTCTATGCCCTGCTGAACGTACTTATAACTGCATCGTTCTAATCAGGTGGTACGTCTGTATTCATTGGCATATCTGGATGGCGAGGAACGGGAGAGGAGTCTACCGCCATGGGCCCGTTCCCTGTTCGTTGTTAGTCCTCAACGGCGATACTCTTCCCCTTTTTCATAGATTTCTCATGATTTATTAAGTTTTGGAGGGAGTTGGCGTAGCATATACAGGCCGCGACCTGGCAGCCTTATATCTGGTACAGGCCAAATTTCGTGGGGAAGCATATTACCTGGTGGTAGGAAATAGGACAGCCTTCATGGCATAGATTCAATCGTATCCCAGGATGCCATTGTAATGGACTATGGGGCTATTGATGACAATGAATGTTGTAGGTACCACGACTGGCCGGCCTGTACCTGAATTACGAGCTCCCCTATAGCCCATTTAGTAGACCCGATGAACCCTGAGATCTCTATTTTGGAGGGTGCCATGTAATCCTACATGTTAATGTTTTGGAGGACACCCCTGATCATGATCCAAATGACGAGGGCGTCATCATACGATGGGATACTAAGCTGAGGTCTTGGTCAGTAAAGTATATGGCCTGCTCTTGCGATGAATCAGTGGCCACTTCAATGTTGTAGGTCGTATGCCGATTCTCAGTGAAGCAATAACACTGCCACATAGAATTGGAGACTCCATTGCGGGACGCTGCCCTATTAAAATCCCCCGGGATCATTTCATACACTGCTAGGTGCCCGGTGACCATACGTTTGTCGTGGGCTGGTCGAGTATTTTACGAGGGATGGATCGTTTGAGGTACTGGGTATAATGCCCTTGGCAGAACTAAGTCTCAGCCATATTAATGAGATCATAGCAATCCTTGGTGGCATTGTTATGTACGTCGTGGTGTGCGCAGTATGAGCGGCCAGGGCAGTCCGACTTGGGGTATGGCTTTGTATAGTCGGGGTCATTCTTAACAACGAGGAGGAGGTTCGCCCGTAATAGGGTAAGGTTGTTGGGGGAATATCGTTCCTAGCATGGGGCTCTCTATTTTCTATCTCATGGGGGTTCTATTTTATCGTGCGGGCCGCGCCCCGCGCGCTGTTTGTTCCTGCCGTCATCGAGGTCACCTTGTCGGTCTCTCAGGTATTTAGAAGTATCAGGATGGGCTATCGGCAAAGGGGCGGAGGTGGTACTCAGGAGGGTGGCAGTTTGCGTGGCGGATGCACGATTGTTGGCTTCTACGTTCTAATATTTTTTGACTTTTTTGTAAAGGTGTTTGAGAGTTTCAGGTCACTTCATGTGCAAGGCCTCGCAAAGCTTAGAACCGGGGAGGCAGGCACCCATGAAGTCAAAACGTGCATTCGGGGTGTCGACCCGTTCAATGAGATTAAGCTTACTTTTAAACCAAGACAGGAAGGTGTCGGTGGTTTTGCCAATCTGTTGTTTCAATAAAAACAGCTCATCTAACTATTTCTTTGGCTACTGGTTGTGTAGGTACTTCTCAATGAAAGCTAGCGAGAGTTGCTCAAATATGGAGATAGAATTGGGCTCGAGACTCTAAAACCAGGTGAGGGACCTGTCGGACAAGGTTGAGGAGAACGGGCGACACATGTATTCATCTATTTGATGTTGTAGGTCGTATTGGAACTTGGAAATGTGTTGGTCGGGGTCCTGACTCCCTGTGAAGACCTCTATCTTTGGTCGAGAATAGATTTGGCCTGGGACGTAGCTTTGAATAGCCACTGTAAAAAGTGTGTTGTGGATCTGGCAAAAGGTCTTCATGGTTAACCGCCTAGTAGGATCAGTACTATGTATTGTTTGGATCAGTACCTCCACGGGCACGGCTGCTAATGGTTATTGGTCATTGATGTCCGTGTCTCATCTGGCGACAACCTCACTCTTGGTGGATGACTCGTCAAAATGGTTCTCATGGTGTTGAGTGTAGGGTTATTGGTATGGAGGCGCGTCGGGGTACCGGTCGTGAAATCTGTCGTTGTAGGCATGGTATCGTTCATTATAGGGTTGGTATCCATACCCGGGGGGGTAGGTGGGGTCATTGGGGCTATATGGTGGATGCTACTGTGGGGGGGTTGGCATAGCCGTCGCCTAGCCCAACTCCAATGTCTGCTACGGGGGCTGGGGAACGAAGGTCGTGGTATTGTGGGGTGAACCGACCGGGCGGCGGCTGGTCATTGCGACTAAGCTGGTAACCTGGATGTGTTTGTGGAAGAGCCATGATGTGGTGTGCTGAGGGGGGGAGTGGCGTACACGGGCATAGGATAGGCGGTGGTACGGGTGGCCCGCAGGGTGGCAAATACGGCTAATGAATCGGCGTGGCCTGGTGCTCACATACCAGGCCATAAATGGTAGGTCCCATGCCATCACCGGGAGCGGGTTCGTGTGGGGTGGACTCCCTTACCGAAGCAGAGATTGTTGAACCGCCTGGGGGCGATTGAGTACCAGTGATGAGAGTATCGCAAAGTACATCATTGGTGAGTTGTAGTTGGCGTATTTGATCCTCCTTGGTGGACATCTGTTCTCATAATTTCAATAAGGCCGCTATCATCTCGGTCATAGCCTGTTCTTGGGATTGGTTAAAGGTGGAGACTACCATCATTGCTCGGTAGAGGCTGAAAAGGGGGAACGCAGACGGCACCAATTGTAGTCCCTTGATTCCTCTCTGGGACAACAATGAATGTTCATTCGTTCAGGGCTTGATACTTTCTATCAAAGGAGGGCACCACTCGACTCTCTCCAGGTTTCTTTTCGTTTCCTTGATTTGGCTAGTTGTCTCTCTTAAAGGAAGGAGAAGAAGAAAAAGTAGAAGAAAATCCCTTTTAGGTTACCTCCTCACCTCTACTTATAGGGAGGGTTTAACCTAGGGGTGCCTCTATTCACATGTCCTGGGCAATTCCTAAGATGTTCTTTTAGGGTCGTAGGCTTTTATATTTCCTTGTGGACAGGGGGCTAACCGCGGGGTAATCGCAGATTGTCTTCATGATGGCTATATGGCCGTTAGGCAAGTCACAGCCATGGACTTGTTTGCCGTTAGAAGGAGCTCATGGTATAACCTAGTTGGATTGTTCTTAATCTCAGTGGTGGGATCGGCCAGCGACCTTCCACATCGCTGCTAGCGGAAGTGTGCCCTTACGGCCGCGTCAAGGAGTATGTCGTCCTCCAAAAGCCACGAACCCTCAAGGAGATACTATCCAAGGTCAATGGATACATCGACCTCAAACATCTCCACAAATCTAATCGCTAGGGACAAGCCTCGACCACCAACCACAATAAACCTTGACCATCGAATACACCCATGGTCGCTCCCATTTCTCAAGAGACTGACAACTGTAAATGCCCCTACTTCGATGCTCAATCTTCTGAACCTCAATAAAAATGTCCCATGCCTGTCCTACCCAAACTTACTACCCCCATCAATACCCTTCTCACACTCATCTAGGCTGATCCAATCTGGCGCACTCCCTTCCTCATCAAGGTCAAAAAGGACAAACCCTACTGCCATAACCACAAATGCAATTACTACCTTCAAACAAGTGTTACGCATTGCAACGTTCGCTTTAAATGATTCTTAAAGCCAGTCGATTACACCAATATGTTGCCGACCTTCTTGGCCACCTCGACTGGTCATATCTCAAGCCCCAACCTTCTCCAAACACCGGCCCAGCCGAGGTACACATCTTCCAACACCACCAAATCAAAGTTAATAACATCGATAGTGGCCACACCCGAAGCAAGCGAAAACGGGTCGAAAGAGTGTTGTAAGCTTACCTATCATTAGAAACTCTCAGTCCTTCTACCCAAATCTAGCCATCGCCCTCACTCCGAAGGTATATCTTTCATCGATTGTGACACCTCTCACATTCATTTTCCCCATTCTGACCATTTAGTCATTATGATTGAAGTCGAGCACCTCGTCCTCCATACGATGCTCATCGATACGAGCAGTGCAATGGACGTACTCTTCCTCTAAACCGTCCGAGCTATGTAAAAAATAGATCTTACTACACCCGCCAATATCGAACTCAAAGGTTTTAACGGCTCTACAGAGGTCGTCGTCGGCCGACTTAGCCTCCCTGTCACCACCGACCCTATTACCCTTCAAACTGGCTTTCTTGTCATAGATAAGAAATTTGAATATCATGGTATTTTAGGCTGCGACTGGCTCCATGCTATGAAAGCCATACCATCTACCTACCATCAGACATTACGTTTCACTACCCCCATATGGTGCATGGAACATGAAAGGCTCCCAGCGCTTAGCTCGCTCGTGTGAACATCCGGCAATAGACCTTATCAGGAAACTAGTAAAGCCATATCAATCACTGCACCTCTCTCTCCCAAACACCTTGACCCATTCCACTACACCTATCTATAGGGACCTATCCCCCGATCTAACCCTATTCAAACTATTTCCAGTTCGAACTGCCTCCATATTAGACTCACGCATTCTCCATGTAACAAAAACAATTAGCATTGACACCTACGCCACGAACTGATGAAGAACGTGGGTTGAGCACAACAAAAAATCATAAACTAGTCAAAGACACCTGTCTCTCATGAACTTAATAGCTACTCAGTCAAGCACCACTTACCACAATGTTCGAAAAACGCGCTTCAGTACGATATAGAAATGCGGACAAGGTTTATATAATAATAATTTTCCAGAATAAACAAGGACCAGAAAAATATATGAAAAATCATCAAGAAAACTATATTTTCTAGATTCTCAAAGCACCAAACTTCTTATTTACAAGATCAAGTATTTCTAGTTTGAGAGATCATTTGTAATAAGATATCAGCCTCAAGCAATAAAAGTCACTGTTACTAAAACCTTCAACTCGAGGTCGTGGTTTTTTACCTATTCATAGGTTTTCCACCCTAAATCACTCGTGTCATTTCTTATCTTATATTAGTTTTGTCACAGGAACATTGGTGTAAGAGCTAATTTTGAGCCATCTCGAGCTTATAGAATTAGGCCATTACATTTGGCGTCGTATGTGGGAAAGAAGACGTTTCCATGATATCCTAAGGTATGCATTCACACAACTACCAACTTCAATCATGGTCACTTCCAGACGACCAATAACCAGAATCCAGCTTAATCTCTCAGTTGAGTCGAAACAACTTACAGAACTACAGTTGAATCTCAACGCCAAAATAGAGAAACGTAATGAGCTCGAATAACTCTCGACCAAGAACTCTGTGAGAAAGAACTCGAAGCCGAGAGACAAGCTCGCTTGACAGTGCTCAAATGACATGAAGACCAGATGACAACCATGCAGACTGCGTTACAAGTTCTGCAAGATACTCAGCAGGCTCCTCCAACAAGGGATCACTATTAATTGCCAGAGACCTCCTGGGTTTCTGCGCGGGAAAGATTGGGACCTCGAGGAGCCACCAATAAAGCTATTTCCAAAAATATTTAGCACGAACATCAACCTTCTATTCATTTGGGTGGTGACGTTTAGTCCAAAATTAGTAGAGGTCGCCAATTTTCCAAGCATCATGAGGAAGAATAGTGACCTCAACCTCAAATTCCATCACGTGATCATTTGAGTGAGGGTACCGATACTCATAATCCTCAACCTCCTCATCAAGCCACTCAACAGACATATCAATATGTCACACAAGAGCATATGGATCAGCGCATTAAGGAGTTGATTGAAGCACAAGTTCTGGGCACTACAAATGACCTTACCAAGTTATAAGGGAGTCTGATTGCCAAATAACTATTCGATATGGAAATACCGAAAGGTTTCCATATTACAAAGATTTGTAAATACAAGGGCATCAATCCAAAGGAGCATATTCAACAATACCGTAATTTATTGGGGTTATATTCCAATCTCAATCATATCCTCTGTCGTTTGTTCGCAATAAGTCTATAGGAAGAACCGCTTCGGTAGTTCCACTTGTTACCTGAAGATTCCCTACTGACATTCGATCAGCTACAGAAACAATTCATCAAGACGTATGCTCACAACAGAGACAAAGAGGAGAATTTATATTCTCTTATTAGTCTTAAATAGTCACATGGAGAGAAGCTCTAGGCTTTTTCAAAGAAGTTTTTGGAGCTCGTACGCAAAGTAGACAATCTCGATCAAAAAATAGTTGTTATTACTTTTACCAACGCGCTCCAGCTTAACTGTAAGGCCAAAAAACACCTCATCCTCAACAAACCTGCGACCTTGGAGGATATGATCACCAAGGTCAATGGTTATGTTGACCTAGAAAGGATGTTGTTTGAATGGAATAAATCTACTAAATTTGTCCTAACCATGAAAGATCCATCTACAGATTGAAACACTGAACCAAAAGAGGATCAGGGTGATCAAAAGTGTTCCAAGGGAAATACTAGCAACCCTTAGAAAGGCGGTTCACTACCTAAACTGGTCCTCCCAAGGATGAATGTTTGAATTTTCATAATTTTTCCAATCCTCTCCAAGGATAAGCTATACCGTCCCTCTCAACCATTGGAACCAATTGAGAACCGCCCGTACTGCATGCATCACAAGGTAAACCATCATTCTACTGACAACTGATATGCTTTATAAAGGTTGCTGGAATTCATTTTCAAGGAGGGACAAATTTTAGAATACATTACCAACCTGGAATCATACAAGGATGGCAGCTATAAAAAGCAACTCGAAGTAGTCCAGGTCAAAGATCAAGCTGAGGAGAAATATCTCTACCATATGTACCACAGCAACATGATCAAAATTTATTAAATTACCAACTCTTGTTGATTCAAGCGCAAGAGACTGTCAGAATACTACGATCTTACACCTCAAGATAAAGAAGCCAAGCTTCTACCTGAGTTGAGCATTCGTCGGCATAGGATCTCCTTTGAAGAGTACGACATTAGTCATGTAAAATCTCTACATCATGATGCATTAGTCATAATGCTCAAGATGAAAAAGTTTGTCATGCACACAATGATGATCGATATTTGAAGCGGTATTGAGATTTTCTTTCATAGCACAATCGACCAAATGGGATTGGCCGATCAAGTTATTCCAAGCAACACTGATATCAGTAGATTCAATGGTTCTAAAGAAGAACGAGTAGGCAAGATCATCTTACCTATTACTGTAGGACCAGCCACTATCGACGTCGCCTTCTACATCATTAACACCAGATCTCGTTATCTCGGGATTATAGGCCGCTACTGGATTCACAGCATGGAAGCAATCGCTTCTACCTATCATCAAGCACTTTACTTCAAGCACAATGATGCATCTATGAAATCAAGGGTAGTCAAAAGCTTTCTCAAGCTTGCAAAAATACTGTTTCTGCCATTCTAAATACTTCCGACAGATACACTGCATAGCAATTACAAAAAGCTGATCACTTTGATGACCAACCTTCAACAGAAGAACCAACCGAATATGTCAACATTGATGGACCTATCAGAGGTACTTTTATCGGTACCAAGCTAGTCCAATACGATAAGGACACACTTATTTAATTCTTACGTCTGAATCGAGATGTTTTTGCGTAGACTTTAAAAGAAATGTCTAAGGTCGATCCGGCCAAGGCATGTCACAAATTGGCCATGGACATCAACGCCATGGCGATTAATTAAAAATAGCGAGAACTATCACCTTTCCTTTGAGATAAAGTTAACATAGAGATTGAGAAATTGATAAAAGTGGGATTCATTCAGGAAGCCAAGTATTAAAATTAGATATCCAACATCGTCGCTGTTCTCAAGAAGAATAGGAAAGTTCGAGTTTGTGTAGATTTTACGGATCTAAACAAACACACTCCAAAGGATAGTTTCCCTCTTCCCAACATCCATCAAATTCTTGATTCTATAACAGGTTAAGAACTCCTATCTATGATGGATGTTGTTTCTGGATATAATCAGATTCTACTCTTGGAAGAAAATCAAGAAAAGACCACTTTCATCACTGAAAGAAGACTTTATTACTACAAAGGCATACCCTTTAGATTCAAAAATGCAGGCACAACTTATCAACGGTTAATGACTACTATGTTCAAAGTACATCTTGGGAAAGTCATGGAAGTCTACATTGATGATCTTTTGTGCTAGAGCATACAGTCAGTCAGCCACATTATAGATCTCAATGCAATATTCAACATTATTCAATCTTATCGGATGCGACTCAACCCTGATGAGTGTCAATTCAGAATGCATTCAGGTTGATTCCTTGGCCATCTTATCAGCAAGAAAGGGATTGAGGCCGATCCAGGTCAAATTTGAGCTCTCCTCAACAGGCCATCTCCATAGACGACAAAAGACGTACAAACATTTGTCGACAAGATTGCCGCTATCAACCGATTCATTTCCAAATCTTCAGATCACTGTCGTTAGCTGTTCCTACTACTCCGCGGTTGTACCAAATAAGGAAAGGTTCAGCCAAATGCATAGATCCAATAGATATCAAAATGTGAGGCAGCTTTTCAAGATCTCAAAACCTATTTGGGGAAGTCCCCCATAATAAGCACCCCGATAGATAATGAGGAACTGATCATCTACCTAGCAATTACATATACATTTATCAGCTCAGTTTTTATTCGACTTGAAGGAAAAATCGAGAAGCCAGTCTACTTCATCAGCAAAACCCTCACTCTAGCGGAAACGAGGTATTCTAAAATCGAGAGACTCTTCTAACTCTTGTTTACACTTCACAGAAACTTAAGCACTACTTTCAAACTAATTTAGTCAAAGTCATAACAAACTACCCACTTCGGGAAGTTTTGTCAAAGAAAGAAAAATCCAGGAAAGTTTAATAATGGTCAGTCAGTATGGGAGAATATGATATCAAGTTCGAATAGCGTCATTCCGAAAAGGGTCAGGGCATTACTGATTTTCTTGCGGATTCTCTAGTGGAAGATCCCGAGTGGGAGGAGCACGATCCTGACCTTGCCGAAGAAATTACATAAGATCCACCTACAAAAACATTTGCCGAGCGAGCTCAATGGATTACCAGGAAAGGGTGAGGACATTTTACATATGGATTAGCAGGACAGGAATTAGAATCATATTGATTACCCCTTCCAATGACAGAATTGAGAAATCAATCCACTTGGATTTTAAAGCCTTTAACAATGTCATCGAATACGAATCCCTCATTTATGGAATTAACCTCGCACTTGAGCTCGGCGTCACAGAACTCTCAGTCTACACAGATTTACTACTCATCATCCACTATTACTCTGAGAAATACAAGAAGAATGGCAAGATGATCGAATACATAGCTCTCATTGCAGATAAGATAAGACAGTTCACGAAAGCAACTCTTAATTATCTTTCACGAGGTAAAAATAGTCATGCCAATTCCTTGGCTTATCTAACAGGAGTCTTGGGAATAAAAGCCCGATATCTCCAGATTGAAATGATATCAACCCCCAGTATTTATTATATTTTTGTATGCACGATCAACATTGGGGGCGATAAAGGGGAAGACGACGATTGGTAAAATCTTTTCCTTGCCTAGCTTGGCACCAACAACGAATGTAAAGGACCCCTTCCAGCAGATCTAAAGGAGCGCCGACAGCTGATTGACAACTTAAAGCGCTACACAAATCAAAACAGTTATTTATATCACCGTTCAGTCATGGGGCCTTACCTCAAGTGCCTCTCTAGTAGGAAAGTAGACGAGATGCTCAAAGATTTACATGAAGGAACTTGTGGCTCCCATGCCATAAGCCGATTACTCGTAAATAGAGCCATTACACAAGGAGTATTTTGGCCAGGTATGCGCAAGCAAGTAGAAGAGTACTCATGCAAATATGATACATGTCAACGATATGGTCAAATTATTCGCGCCCCTAATCTCGAACTATATGTAAGCAAGGTATTTTGGCTATTCAAAAGATGGACGCTTGATCTTGTCGGTAAATTTCCTTATTCTTCAAGTAACCACCGATACCTACTCGTACCTACCGATTACTTTACAAAATAGGCAGAAGCAGTTCCACTGTGTCGAACTAGAGAAGAAGATGTCATCTCTTTTATTTGGGAACACGTCATTACTCGTTTAGGATGCCCCCACCTAATTCATATCGATAATGGGTCACAATTCATTGAAGAAAAAGTTATAGTTTTCCTCAACAAACACAATATCATCCATTTACCATCAAATCTCTACTATCCTCAAGGCAATGGCCAAGCCGAAATCACCAACAAAACCATCGTGGATGGACTCAAGAAAAGGCTTCACTCACAGGAAAAAGGAAACTGGGTACGAGAGTTTCCTCATGTCTTATGGGCATACCGTACCACTCCACGTCAATCAACTGGTTGTACCCCATTCCTCCTCGCCTATGGGACCGAAGCTATTATTCTAATAGAATTTTATCATCCAGTCATATATCATAAGCTAATTGACGAAGAAAACGAGTTCGAATTGGCCTACAACCTCAATTGGATTGATGAGACTAGGGAACGTGTTATTGCCAACCTAGGTCGATATCACCATATGCTGGCTAGTTCGTACAAAAGGCGAGTCAGAAGTCATACTTTCTAAATTGACGATCTCGTCCTCCGAGAAATCCCTCAACACATAAAAGATACACATGCTGGGAAACTAGCAGAAAATTGGGATGGTTCATTCCTGATCGCTAGTATCACTGGCCTGGGATCTTATTACCTCATGACCGAAGGAGTTCACATCTCAAATCCTTGGAACACTAGGCGACTGAAATGGTACTATCGTTAAGTCTTTCGCTACTCCATTTTAAATACTCACTTTATCCATTCCAAAAGTAAAATTTTCATCTCCATATAATGTATATCCTATTCTATTCAATAAAACCTCTAAGTTTTTCTCCAAACGACTCTCTACTTACTTAGATAATATATAAATTAAAGCAAAGGTAGTACTAGCTTTCAATCGACTACTATTCCGGTCAAAGCAAAGGTAAAACTAGCTTTGATCGACTCTATCATACTTTACGATTAAAACAAAGGTAATACTAGTTTTCAATCAAAGAACTCTACCAAACATAAGATAAAGCAAAGGTAAAACTAGCTTTCATCTCTCGATATGGTTGTGACATTTATACTCTGCGATTAAAACAAAGGTAATACTAGTTGTTAATCAAAGAACTCTACCAGACATAAGATAAAACAAAGGTAAAACTAGCTTTCATCTCTCAATATGGCTGTGACATTTATACACTGCGATTAAAATAAAGGTAATACTAGTTTTCAATTAAAGAACTCTACCAGACATAAGATAAAGTAAATGTAAAACTAGCTTTCATCTCTCAATATGGCTGCGACATTTATACTCTGCGATTAAAACAAAGGTAATACTAGTTGTTAATCAAAGAACTCTACCAGACATAAGATAAAGCAAAGATAAGACTAGCTTTCATCTCTCAATATGGCTACGACAATTATACTCTACGATTAAAATGAAGGTAATACTAGTTTTCAATCAAAGTACTCTACCAGGCATAAGATAAAGCAAAGGTAAAACTAGTTTTTATCTTTCAATATGTCTGCAACAGATACTGTTTCAGGTTATATATACAGCAACTACAAAGGATTTTTTTCTATTGCTGGGAGGCCAGCTATACTTTCCTCTACAACAGGAGGACGATTAACTATAAATTCTTGAGCTCATATAGCCACAGTGACCCTGCCTTACTCTATAAATTCAGCAGGATGAGAACCTAGCACTGTTTCCATGAAGTTCATACAGTTTCCTCGATCTATATCAGCTCTATAAATGTATCCTCTATCTGACAAACAGTTATGCAAAGTATCCCACTCTAACTCGAGCCTTTTAATCTCTTCAGCAAAATAGGCAATTACTGCCATTAACATCTCTGAGTGCGATACTTGCGACACAACCATCTTAGAAAAATTATATCTTGTCGCTTGAAGACGTTCTTTCAACCGCTTATCCCATGTTTTTTGCCATTCAAAGTAACTATCTGTGTGGGACATAAATTCGATGTTCTCCTTCGCCTTCTTATCAGCTTTAGTTGATTCAGCCTGATTTATCGCCCTTAATTTCACCATCTGAGCTCAAAGTTCCTCAAGGTCCATATCTACATCTTCCCCAGCTGAAGATTTCTTTAACAGTTCATCTTTTTTATTTATCAAAATCTCATAACCTCTGATAACCTGCTCTAACTCCTATTTCCTGGTAATAGCAACGTCCAACTTACTTTGGCACTCCCTTAACAGCTCATTTCCTTTTTGTACATGGCCTTGAGTTTGAACTACATTTTCCTCTAGCTCTCTGATTCGAGCTGATAGGCTACCACATCTCCTTAAACAATGAAAACCCTGGCATCACCCTTATTTTTCCTTGAGCACTCCCCAGCCTTGGCATTTTTGGCATACAAATTGGCCTGAGCCAAATCACTCTTCAACTGTGCCACCCTCTCATTCAACACATCATATTTCCTTTACGCCAATCGGAACTCTATATCTTTAGTAGGTAAAGCTACAATCAACTGTTATACCACAATTTTAGAGTTAGATAAGTCATCTCGAGCTCTCTTCAGCTCGCTATCTTTCTCAGTCATTTTATTCTTCAACCGCTCCAGTTCGCTCCTGGTACTCAGCAAATCAGCTCGATTCAGCTCTTGTTCGTTCATTTTTTTGATCATTTGGTCCTTTAAACCACTCAAGTTCGTGCCTCATTCTGGCTTTTGAGTTTCACTACATTTTCCTTCGTCTTCGCAAGCTCTTTTTTTCTTTTACTAATTTCGGCATCCTTCTCCTTGATCTTTCGAGTGAGGTCCTTAGCGGTTTGAGTTGCCACAACAAACTTGAAATGTACATTTACATGTTGATCTTCTCTATCTTTATTTGCATCTCTCATTCTATTGAACTGCGTCGCATATTCCTGGTTATATTGGCATGTATCTTCTTCTCTCAAACGAGCTGATTCCAATTCGACCTATACATCATAGATTACAATATATCAAGTTTGATTCATAACACTCACTCAATGCATGCAACTTATTTCTAACAAAATTTCTAATTTTTGATATCTACTGTGTGAAACTACTTTTAAACTTAAGGTCGAAGTATGATCTCAATTTGATGAACAATAACATATACTTCCAATTCTAAGGTACACATTCTCTATATTATAACTTTTTCAATACTTTGATATTTTCTATACACAATTAAGTGTCATTGCTCCAAAATTGTTAACAAGTTTTCGGTCTATCTCTATACTCTAATTTTTACTTTTTAGCTCTAAAGTAATGAAGCATACAAGTCAAATATTTCTTATTCTTTTCTAATATGTAGCTCTGCTTGCAAAGATAATAGGGACGTTGAGGCATCTTTCTCCTTAGCGAGCTCATTCGCAAATTCTTTTATTTTGAGGTGCATTTCCTTAAGTTCCTACAACAAGGTTTACAAGAATGTCTTAGCCTACAGAAGTCTATCCAACAAATAATATTCCATAAATTACAACATTCCAAACCCTTCATAATCACACAATCATAGAGTCAACATTCTGTTTTACCTTCTCGTTCCCGTCGTCTGGACACTCATTGTCATCTCTTTGGTTGCTTTGCATAGTTTGGGGAGAGAGACTATCTAACCCATCCATGACTCTAACCGCGACATCTTCCACCCCATCATCTTCCTCCTCCTTAACATAGTTGTCTGCCATAATGTCATTTACCTCAGTTTTGGAGTACCCCATTTTTTGGAGGTGGCGCCCAAGTCTATCACGCTGGATTACCACCTCCCCCAGATTCTTTCCCGATTCTGCTGTCAGCTCGTTGATCTCTACCTCTTGAGAAGCCTTCAAGGAGTCCACTCGCTTCCTCTCCCTAGCCAATTCAGCTTTCAAACGAGCAACCTTCTTCTCGAGCTTATCCTTCCCCTTCTCAAGCTCAGCTTTTTCTTCCTCCATCCCGAGGCAGATCCCCTTCATCAAATGAATAGCCTGCAAAAGCACAACAAACATCAACCACATTGTTAGCTCGAATCATCATAACGAATTCAGCATTTGCTCAAATCATCAAATATACCATTTTACTCATTTCCTCCTCACCATTGCGAACTACAAGCTTCGCCCTATCCACCACCATTTTCAACTCATCTTCTTTACCAAATTGACCCTCTCCGGCCTTCGCCCCAGTCAGTTGGGAAAGAAGGTCAACCCTTCTTCTTTTTTCCTCCTTCGACCTCACCATTTCCTGTGGTTCCAGAGGTCGAGCAACGCTTCAGCATCTTCTTCTTTAGAAACGCCTGAGACCTTGCTCGACGTAGTAGACTTTGGTACATCTACAAAGTCTACTCCAAAGGCCTTGAGCAAGACCACTGGTCTCTCTCCATCAGCTCCCCTCTTCTTGTTGCTACCAACACCCATCATTAGCCTCGTTGTTTAAGACTTCTAAACTTTCTCGGATTGGCTGTTAGTACATTTATTTCAGCTAATGTCAAGTTCTTTTAAAATAGCCTTGAGCTTAATTCCTTCTTGAGCAATAGTATCTAACAAAGACTCCTTCCTCATCACCTTCGATTGAGGACCTATCAATCAATAATACATTATCACCAACAAAGTAACAAACAGTTTTAACATTTCAATATTATACATTATACAATGTTATACTTACTTTGTTTCACAGTTCTATACAAAATTTCTATGGGTTCTTCATCATCTCTCATAAGGCATTCACCCTTCACCCATATCACATTATTATTTCACATTCGACCTGTTGAATTTAGATCAAAGAAAAGAGATCGAGTCAAACTCGTAAAAAGTATGCCCCTCTACTTACAGAATTATTTTCTACACCATAAAACTACATGTCATCTTCAGGAGATATCCTCTTATCAACCTCTCCCCCTCTCATAACTTATTCAAAAATTCACAGACATTTATTACCTACCACATATTCCCATTCAACTGAAGAGGACATACCCCAATGATGTTCATAATCCCTTTCACAAGATTTCTAAGGGGCAAACTCAACCCATACTCCAATTGAGACAGGTAACACAAAAAACCCTTTCCCAAGTTGCCATTTTCATCATAATAATCCAAAGAGATCGATTCGTCTAACCCCATATATACTTTCTCCTTCCCCAAATAAGCCAACAAAAAGAAATGTTCCTCCCCAGATCCTATAATTCAACTTTTAAAATGCCTAGCGGTATGTTCTAGAAAATTACACCATCTTCTCCCTACAGAAGCTTTGGCTTTACAAAACTCTCTAAACGTATAAGAATTCAGAGGATAGGATACCAATTTTCCAGGGAAATCTAGAAATTGAACAACTCCTACCTCATCCTCCCTATTAGATACTACATTCGCGGACTCAACTGATTGACCAGAGGTCAACGCCTTATTAACAGGTGAAGTCTTTATATCTACTACAACTCTGCAGATGAGGTTTGATCCTACACAAAACTCCTCACGATAGACCTACTTACAGGTTCAGGTATTCCATCATTATCTTTTACATATAACATTACCCACATATATATATTATATATATATATATATATATATCTCATTTTTACAAATATATCAAGTAGATTTTTATAGATTGTTGTAAATAGTAATTTTTGATTTGTATACCACAAAAAATATTATCAAACGAAACACATTCAAAGTATCATAAATCATCTACTAACCTTCTATGTCGAAATATGAATCTGACGCAACGCCAAATTTTTCCCTCACAACGCTGCTATATAACCACCTTCGTGACTCAGTCTTTGCAACTCTCTCGCTTTGATTGTTAATTACTCTCGATTAATTTCACACAAAATTCTCTATTTTTTCTCTTTCCTCTCTCAATGTTCTTCAAGTTTTCAGAAGTTGATAAAAATCAAAATAAAGGAGATGAAGCATTATTTATATTTTTTTCTCTCTAACTGCTGGCAGTTATTGGGCCTCATACGAGATGCCCTCAATTTTGGAACCGAGGTATCCATACCACAATTAATGTCAGACATCTTGCACCTTTTCGGTGAAGACACCTTCCCATCATTACCCCCTGCCCTATATTTTAAAATATGCTTATCTCCCTTTTCCAAATCTCCATCTAACCTTCCCACACCTATGATGACTCAACACTTACACGCAATCGAACTTTCCCTACATTTTTCACCAGACAAATCAAAAGCTGCCTGCTTTTTCTAAATTTTGTTTCTTATACTTATAGAAGTACTGACATCATTTCCAAAGCTCTCAAGATTTCAAAAATATTCAAATTCATTTTTCACAACAGTTACAAACAACATTTGCAACAATAGAGGATAGATTTAAACTTTATTCTCATTACATTTCTTTAACAGTTATTCGTACTCATACAATTTACTCTCTTACATATAATTATACCTGAAACATCCTTGATATCCTAGGGAACTATACCTGATCAAGTCATATCTAGCAATCCTCACATCTTCCAACTCGATCTCTTCTTCAGCAATTAGTCTCATAGCCTCTTTTCGAGCTTAAGGCTCAACATTCACTTCCCAGAATAGCTCCTCATAGAAGCGATATATGTACTCAAGTTCCCTACTCATCCAATCATAACCTTCAAACTGGCACTCAGTCACTGGCAGATCAGCATCATAGTCCAACAGGCCAAAAATCTGTTCTCGTACTTCAGCTATCTTTATTGCCAACTGTCCCTCAGCGGCATAACGAATTCTCCCAGATCGAGTCCATACCATTTATATTTTCTTTCACCTGCTTAAGGCATATTTCCCCCTATTTATGCAGTTTTCTAAATTACTCCAGATCCCCCACAATTCGTAATTACATTATGTTTTCTCACAACAAAAAACCCTAGTATCCTGAGAAAATTTATTTGAACTTATTCTTTCCAAATCCAATATTTCAGAACGACCTCTCTAAGCTCGAATTTCCAATTCTTATATATCCTAAAACTTCTACAGTTATCACTCTCTCCCCCAATAATTCTAAAGTCACTCATTTCGATAACAAATTCCTACACATCTTTAGATTATAAACATATTTTTGTAGTTCGATTATTATAATATATGTTGCAGTTCCAATCTCATACATTACATTTCATCTTCTATTCATAAATCTTCAAATTATTCATAGCTCGATTTCAAGAGTTATTCTACACAAAGTATGAATAATAAATTTTATTAAGCTCAAAGATAAATTACATGTATTTTACAGATATCGAATCTTTCAGGTTCTTTACAGATAGCAAATCTTTCAGGTACTCTGAAATCAGGTACTTTATAGATAATAAGTCTTTCAAGTACTTTACAGATAACAGGTCTTTTAGGTACTCCGAAACAACAAATCCTTTAGTTCATCTAACTTTAGTGATATTTAACTCAAAGAATTTTTTGAAGCAAAGCAGGCATTGGAAGTTACCAACCATCATTCTCCCTTCACACCAGATTACTCTGACCAAAAATTAGGTTTGGAGGAAGTCTAGGCATGAAAGCAGAAAGAGTCAGTGCTTGAACCAACTCCTCAAGTAGAAGGTCTTCTTAGAGCCAAGAAACGATGATGATGCAGAAGCAGACTTTCATTCTCTGTCTCCCTTCTCCACTACCACCGTCGCTTCCTCTATAACCACCACCATCGAAAAGTTGGTAAAGATGAGGAGGGCCCGACCTTAAAATCCTACACTAGACAACGACAAAATGGCCCTACAGTTACGCCAACCCCAGCATCTATCTCCTCAACCTTGTCTTTCGCAAGGATTTGGAGATACCTTCAACGTTGCTTGCCTGTTATGACAACGTGATAAAATCTTCACATGCAGTAAAAATCTTCTTCAGCACCAGCCGCTTCTTCTTCCGACATACCCTGATACGTCGGTGGAACGGGAACGGCGATAGGCTTCTCCAAGGACTGGTTACCAAAATATCTTAACTTCAATTTCTGTACCTCAACATAATCTCTCATTTCGTAAACCATTCTCTGGGTCTTCACCATTGTCAAATTACTTCCAGAGAATTTTGTAACAGACAACGTACTTTGCCACAATCCTCGGTACAGGTACTATTTATATAACCCTATATTTAATGTACAGGTACGTTTCCCAAGCGTCATATTTTAAAATCGATAAAGCTCTCAAATCCCAAGTGTCTCGTACATCAATATTCCCATCATCATTTGATGCACAAACATCCCCCCACAAAATATACTATTTTCCATACAGTCAAATCCACATTAATACTTCCTTCTTTTTCAACTTCGAAAACCCATATAACCACAGATTCTTTCTCAACCGAAGCCACTCGTGACTTCAGTTGCGAGGTGGCGATTATAGGGACTTATCCCTCGATCTAACCCAATTCGAACTGCTTCTAGCTCGAACTACCTCCATATCATACTCAAGCATTCTCTATGTGACATAAACAGTCAACATTGACACCAACGCCACGAACTGATGAAGAACGTAGGTCGAGCATAATAGAAAAGCACGAACAAGTCAAAGACACATGTCTCTCATGAACTCAGCAGTTACTCAATCAAGCACCACTTACCACAATGTCCGGAGAACGTACTACAGCACGATAAAGAACTACGAACAAAGTCTATATAAAAAAAATTCAGAAGAGACATGGACCAGAAAAATATCTGAGAAATCATAAAGAAAACTATATTTTCTAGATTCTTAAAATACCAAACTTCTTATTTACAAGATCAAGTATTTCTAGTTCAAGAGATTACTTGTAATAAGATATCAGCCTCAAGCAATAAAAGTCACTGTTACTAAAACCCTCAACTCGAGGTAATGTTTTTTACCTATTCATAGGTTTTCCACGCTAAATCACCCGTGCTATTTCTTATCTTACATTAGTTTTATCACAGGAACATTGGTGTAAGAGCTAATTCTGAGCCATCTCGAGCTTTCAGAATTAGGCCATTATACTATCGAACCTACAGTTTGCGTCAAACTTGACGGCCCTAGTCGGGGTACATTTATTGGTAGTTTTTTAGACACCGCCAAAAGCCATGAACTCACCACGTTTTGCCAAGCCAACAAGGATGTCTTCGTTTGGACATTCCACGAGATGCTAGGCTTTGACCCCACCATGGCCTACTATCGACTTGACCTCATCCCCAAATCTACAGTTGTAAATAGAAGAAATGTACTTTGGCCCCGAGGATTCGAGAAACAGTGAACCTCGAGGTCGAAGAACTCCTACCGCTGGGTTTATAAGAGAAGTCAAGTACGTTGATTAGATCTTGAACATTGTTGTTGTCCCCAAGAAAAATGGCAAGATCTAAATCTGCGTCAACTTTACCAATCTCAACAAACATACGCCAAAGGATTGTTTTCCTCTCCCGATCATTTCAGCACTTCTAGATACTGTAGCCGGCCATGAACGCCTATCTATGATAGACGTGGCTTTGGGTTATAATCAGGTACCCCTTCTCCCTGAGGATCAACTTAAAACTTTGTTTATCATAGAACAAGGGTTTTACTATTTTAATATGATGCCCTTCGGCCTCAAAAATGCAGGTGCCACTTATCAGTGCCTTGTTACCACAATATTCAAACCTTTGCTTGGCAATTCAGTTAAAGTTTACATTGATGACATGTTGTGTAAGAGCCTCCATAAACATACCCACATACAAGACCTGACCAAATTTTTCTCAATCCTTTGATCATACAACATGAAATTGAACCCAAACAAATGCCCATTTGGTGTGTCCTCCGAAAAGTTTATGGGTTGCCTCATTAGCAAATGAGACATCGAGATCGACCCTACACAAATCTGACCCCATGTTGATATGTCCTCTCCCCGAACCAAGAAAGATGTCCAAAAGGTCACTGGAAAAATAGCTGCCCTTAACTACTTTATTTAAATATCTTTCAACAGGCGTGCTTAGCTATTCTCCCTCCTATGCGACCAAGACGTTCATAAAGCCAAAAAAAGAAACCCCAAAGTTAACTGGACACCCGAATGCGAGCAAGCTTTTCTCAAACTCAAAACTTACCTTGGCTAACCACTTGTCATGAATACCCCGGTCAGAGGCAAAATACTTACCTTATATCTCGCGGTGACCGATACTTCTATTAGTTTGGTCCTTATCCGAATAGAAGAAGGTATTGAGAAACCCGTCTATTTTATCAGCAAGATTTTGACCCCGACCAAAATACAATATACCAAACTCGAACAACTGCTCCTTACACTTCTCGAAAGCTTAAACCATACTTCTA
This sequence comes from Kingdonia uniflora, assembly GCA_014058105.1. Taxonomy (NCBI): domain Eukaryota; kingdom Viridiplantae; phylum Streptophyta; class Magnoliopsida; order Ranunculales; family Circaeasteraceae; genus Kingdonia; species Kingdonia uniflora. Next base: position 599,467 of record JACGCM010002352.1, read on the forward strand.
AGCACACCACATACGTGTTATCACCAGCTATCCTCTGTGAGAAATTCTCAGTAAGAAAGATAAATTCAGATGGGTGTAACAATGGTCCATCTACCTCGATGAACATGATATAACTTTTGAAAAACTAGTATATCAAAAGTCAGGCAGTCGCCGATTTCCTTGCCAACTTCCCGGTCAAAGACATCGACTAGGAAGAACACGAAGATAATTTACCTGAAGATTAGCCCGAATAGAATGACCCTTGGAACCCTAACACAGGATGGTGTTTCTTTACAAATAGATCTGCATGATCAAACAGTTCTGGGATAGATATCGTCCTGGTCACACCTTCAATCGACCGAATCGAAAAGGCCATCAAGTTAAACTTCGAATGTACTAAAAATGAGGTTGGATACGAAGCTTTGTTACATGGCCTCAATCTCTCCCTCGAACTTGGTATCCCCAAACTAGCCGTATTTATTGATTTACAGCTTGTTTAGCGATAGTATACCAGAAAAAACCAGGCAAATTATCGCATGGCTGAGTATGCAGCACTCATCCGCCAGCGCATGGATCATTTCCCTAAAAAATCATCGATTACACATTACCCTCGAGGTGAAAATAGACATATCGACGCCCTCGCTTATATCACAGCCATGTCAGGACAGTACGAATCTCAAACCCTCAATATCAAAGTACTCGAACGCCCAAGTATCGACCAGATGGAAGTTAATACCATCAATATTTGGGGCGAGAGTCTTGATCCTGAAGACTGGCGCACACCCTTCTTTGCATACTTTAATAGTTCCACTTCCACTCTACCCGAGGACCGAAAAGCAAAATGCCCATTACTGGAAAGTTGCTGACGGTACACCATCCTCAAAGGCGATCTACACTGCAAATCACCAAACGGCGTACACTTTTATTACATATCCTAACGCGAAGCCGCAACCATCCTTACTTAACTCCACAAAGGCAATTGCGGGTCCTAAACTGCCAATCGATCTATGGCTCTCCGAGCAATCACAGAGGGTCTGTTCTGGCCAAATATGAAGAAACAAGCCGAAGAGTATGCGAAGCACTGTGACAAATGTCAATGTCACGCCCATGACATTGGAAGCCCTTCCCAAGAACTCTACTACAGCCAAGTTGCTTGACCATTTAAGAGATAGGCCATTGATCTGGTAGGCCATTTTCCCAAAGCTTCGGGCCGTAGAGAACATATCTTAGTCACTACATACTATTTTCCTAAATGGGTCTAGGTCGTGCCTTTATATCTTAGTCACTACACGCTTCGGTTGCCCACATATGATTCGATGCGACAATGGTCCACAGTTCGCAGGAAACAAGGTTCGCACTTTCCTCAAAAAATATAATATTATCCTCTCCCTTCCATACCCTATTACCCACAAGGAAATGGTCAGGTCAAAGCAAAATAAAACTATAGTCTATGGTCTTAAGAAACGCATCGACAAGAAGAAAGGGCGCTAGTTTCAAGAATTACAACATGTACTTTAGGCTTACCGCACCACACCCCGAAAGGCGATAGGCTATACTCCTTTCCTCTTGGCCTATGGAATTAAAGATATTTTGCCAACTCAATTCGAGGTACCAACACGTGACCCTGATCTTCCCAATAAAGACAATAAGTACGAACTCGGATGCAATATGTTATGGATTGGCAAAACCAGAGACCGAGCCTTATCTAACCTTAAACGTTATCAGATCTCTCTCCAGAAGTCATACAAAAAAAGGTCAACCATAAAATTTCGACATAGGTGATTTGGTACTTCGACGAGTTATACCCTCCTCGAAATCTCGCAATACCGGCAAGTTAGCCGAATCTTGGGAAGGAACTTATGTCGTGTACGAAAAAACCGATAAAGGATCGTATTACTTGATGATTGAAGCCGACAAACCTTTACCTAACCCATAGAACATGATGCAGTTAGTCTCAAATAATAGGCCATGGCCACCATCCATCACCACTGATGTAACCCCAGTATAATTAATATACAAAGTTTTTCCTTACACATCATCTCTTATTTTCTGTGAACTTCCTGATTTGGGCAAACCTAAGTATCTAGTCAACTTTTCGACCTGATTGATACTTGGGGGTGACCTCAAAGTTTTTCAAGGTTCAAATTCTAGTACTCCCCAGTAGCATGAATGGACAGACCAGACACTCGGGGTTGCATTGGGGCCGACCACATCATGCTTCGTGCAGGATCAAACCCGCGGATAGAAATACCTAGAGGCGACCTCGAAGTCCTGTAAACTTCTTGATTTTGGCAAACCTAAGTATCCAGCCAACCCTTCGACCCGACTGATACTTGGGGGAAACCTCAAAGTTTTTCAATGTTCAAATTCGAGTATTCCCGAGTGGCATGAATGATCGACAGACCGGACACTCGGGGATATATTGGGGCCGACCACATCATGCTTCGTACAGGATCAATCCCGCGGATAGAAATACCCGGGGGCGACCTCGAAGTCCTATGAACTTCTTGATTTGGGCAAACCTAAGTATCCAGAAAACCCTTCGACCCGACTGATACTGGAGGGCGACCTCGAAGTTTTTTAAGGCTTTAATTTGAGCATTCCCGACTGGCATAAATGGTCGACAGACTGGACACTCGAAGTTGCATTGGGGCCGACCACATCATGCTTCGTGCAGGATCAAACCCGCGGATAGAAATACCCGGGGGTGACCAGGAAGTTCTGTGAACTTCTTGATTTGGGTAAACCGAAGTATTCAGTCAACCCCTCGACTTAACTGATACTTGGGGGCGACCTCAAAGTTTTTCAAGGCTCTAATTCGATCACTCCTGAGTGGCATGAATGGTCGATAGACCGGACACTTGGGGATGCATTGGGGCCGACCACATCTTGCTTCACTCCAAATTCAGCATACAGTTTTCAACATTCTCAAACTATAAATTTAACCTTCACCCAGCAAGCTCATTCGATCACACAAAATACCAATCCATATCAACTTGTTCCAATCTAAATATCAAGCACTGTTTCAGCATACATCACAAACCAAATAGTTTATTACAAACAACCAGAGCAAGACAAGTTTCCTTCTCTCAAGACAATCACTTCATACATGTTACCTGCGTTCTTCACAGACGCAGTCACTTCTTTACTGCCAGGGTTCTTTCCTATAGGCGCGACCTCCATATTCTCAACACCATCACCTTCGACCATAGGTCTCGTTTCTATCCCCTCTATACTTTCAACGTCCTCGACGGTGAGTTCCTCCTCTAGGGGATAGAGTTCGAAGGTCTCCAGTATGTACCCTAGTCCATCAACAAATATCTTTAATGTTAAAGTCACCTCGCATTCTTGATCAAAAATTGCCTGAAAGCGCGCATGGTTGTCTCAAAGTTACTTCTTTTGTCTTGCCACCTTCACCTCTAGCATTTCCACCTTTGCGTCATACCTTTCTACCACCACCAAGCTCTCCCACGCTGCATCAGAACAAATTTGCAACTATTTTTACTCTAGCTCTCTAATTCGGGTCTGCAGAAATAGAAAGGTCCCCTTCGCGAGCTCACTCCCATCTCTTGACTTCTTCAGCTTCTCACTCAATGCCTTTTGTTCCCTGGTAAACGATATCATCTAGACATACATCTACACGGATCATAAACACCTCGACTATTCAGCAGTTATCGAGACAAAAATTTAATTTAAGACCAAAAACAAACTTACCTGGCACCAAACCACCTCAGCACGACACCCGACTTCTTCTGGGTTTGTAGCACACAAGTTTATTATCGACTCTGCCAATGATCGAATAGCCTCCTCCTGTTTGTCTGCGAGCTGCCTAGCTTCGGCCGAATCAGCAACTTCAGACATCTATTCATGACTTCTTTTTTGGCTCGTTGTCTTCGTCAAATGAGTGTTCGAGCCTTCGACAGTGGCTTTGCCTTTCCCCTTTCTGGTCAGTCGCACTGCTTCTGGAACTACTTCAGGTACAGTCGACCGGGTCGATATAGGAAGTCCTCAACGGGTCCTTTGTACGAAGTTTGACTTTCGGGTTAGATTGTTATAATCCATATCCCTTACCTCTGTAGAGTGCCTACCATTTTTTTTCCTCGACGAACTAGCTGTAGTCGGTGGTACGTCTCTTAACAACGTATCAATCTTCTTTCATCTTTTTCTTATAATGTTCAACTTCCGAAGTACCTTATTCACCCAGTCCTCACTCTCGTTGATAAGGTTGTCAATATATGACCTCGGGTTCTTCAGTCCTCTGTTAGCAGGATCTGTAAATATTAAATTGAAAGTCAAAGTACTATTCTAACAAACACAACAACGAAACTCGGCCATACACTTACATGGTTTGAACAACCTATTCATCAGCATAAAATCTACAACCCCATCAGCATACTCATAATTGCCTTTCACTACGACCAAGTCTTTATCCCACCCACACCCAGTCAAACACAAGTCGAATAACCACGGCTTCTCTAAATGATACTGGATATGATACGTCCCTACCTTCTTATTCCCGTTCCTCAAATAGAACAACACTACGTCGAACCACTCGATTAAAGGCATCCATTCGCGTCTCAACTCAATATTCATCCCTTCGATCACCCTCAATATCTCACAAAAGTTGTTGTTCATCTGACACAGTGCTAGATCCCAGAAGTTTAATACCTCTTTTACCAGTCTTCAAAGGGGTAGCCACATCCCTAGTCAAATATGCCCCCTGAATGCCATGATCCCCTCATTAGGAATATCCATAAATGAATACTCCACCCCTAACGGCACCAATACAATCCCTTTCCCCTCCAGTTCATGTTTGGCCATAAACCTCTCTAACCACGCCTGTTCCCGAGGAGAGACATGTCCCACATATATCTCCTCCTTCTCTGTTTCTTCACTACACTCACTAACTTCCTCTCTTCCTTCCCCTTCATCCCTTCCATCCCCTGAATGTTTGACCCCAGCCTCCTCCCCCCTTTCCTCCTCTTCCTCTTCTTCATCACTTTCTCCGATTATCCAAGCCTTACGCCAGATCGTACTCAATGAGCCAACATCTGGCTTTACTACAGCCAGAGGCGCGTCGGTTGTAATTTGTAACTCTTCGACGTCACTGCTCGCCTCCCCTTGACCAGATGTACTCGACTCGTTCACTTCGGCATCACCCTCATCTATCAGCCTCATCCTCGAAGCCCCACGAGTACACATTATACCCTACAGAAGAAGAGGATTAACATTAGCTCGATATATTCTAGTTTTTCGGGTTCATATCGTACTATCACCTACCCACCCTCACTCATCGGTCATACCACGACTGAATATTCGATTACTATCTCCCTTACACATAAAGCTTACCGACCCTTCTTAGGGGGACCCCATTTAATCGTATCTCTCACACACCACCCCAGTTATGCCATTAATGACACCACTGTAACCCTCGTCCCCATCCAAAAATCAAGAATAAAAACACGCAACCATACAAATAATAAATTAAAAGACCTACTTGTCTGGTACAGTCAGAAAACCTTAAGCAGCAATAAATTCTTCTCTACCTCACCACCGGATTTCTCTTTCTTTCTTCTCTACATTAATAAAGGTGTTTGGTATCTTGTCTTTCTCTATTTTGAAATAATACCGATCTCTCTTTATCTTCCCTCTTAAATACGGCCCCCAAAACTGCCTCATTTTCCCCAACTATCTTCATTACCACTACCCCCACTTTCGCCCCATTTTTAGGCACTATGTGTTTTTACCAGACTGCCCCTACTAATATACACGTGTGTGTGATATACCTCCCCTGGTCAAAGACTTTCCTAGTTCTCTCGAACCCTCGATCCCTTCTAAAACCAACGATTGTGCATAGTCATACTCCACCAAGCACCTTCGAATATTCTCCCCCTTCGAACCAGGCCTCTGATACCCTGTCAGATCCTGCCTTAATAACCCCACCTAACTTACACGTGGCCTCCACCTCATTCCCATAACCGAGACACCATCATTACGGCTTGTACCGGTATACTGCCCCATGAACAGTGTCCCTTCTGACAACTCTGCCATTATGACTGTCAGTCCTTACAGTTGAAGTATCACATCCCCTCGTTCTCCAAGCCATCTTTTATGATCGACCATATTTGTACCCTCGAACAAGTTTGTTCCTTTCGACCTTCAATCAATAATCTTCTCTCCTAACGAAGTCTAGATTCTTTAAAAGTGTTGTCATTCATTTTCCTTCATTCTTACATCAAAATATCACTGCGCATATATTAACATCGACCTAAAATATCTACTAGCAATATTATTTACCCTACATTTGCACACTTAAATCAAAACCCTTTGTTTCATTCTAACAAAACAGGAGTGAATACAAAAGCAACTACATAGCTTGTAACATAAAAAAACCACCCACAATATTGGAAGACCCCCTATTTGTACACGGGGCAATTCTTTAAGTACCATGAATATTTCTTGCCCCCATCTTTGACCTTCACCATTCTCCTAGCTAGCTGTCGCAGCGTACAAGAGCGCTCCATCACGGTCAACAGATGCTTCTGGAATATTTACCACCAGAATGTGAGCCCTTCAGCCTCCTCCCTCTCCCGCCCAGTCAGTTCCACCCGGTGCAAGTCCACCATATCAGGCATAGGTACCCCCATGTCACCCTTTCCGAAATACATCCGCTTCAAATCCTCATACATCTCCAACACCCGTACTTCTGTATCCTCCAGTTTCTATTGATAACGAGTTCTCATGATGACAGAAGATTACAACACTAAGAGAAGAAGAAGGAAAGGTTTAAACATTGTATTAACCATTAATCTTATTTATACCTTGTTTAAGGAGCATTAATTACCTCCTTAATCAGTATTATTATCATTAATGATCTTGGAACTATCCACATTCACACCAGTTAACTTTTTAACTTCCTACGCCTAGCAGTATTTCTTAGCACGCGCCATCTACAATAATTTCTGAGGCACCAGCTGAGAGAGGGCAAATGTAGTAGCCTACTCACAGCCTTCTAAGACTAGTCGAAGACTCGAGGGCTACATCAAAGCCTATTAAGAGACTCGAAGCCCAACAAAGTAACCAAAGGTGTACGAATTCCATAAAGCTATCCGAGACTAATCGAACACTTGAAGGCATCATCGAAGCTATCTACTATAGTCAAAGCCAAAGACACACAGTCAGCACCAGTTCCAGAGAGAATTCAACCATATTGATACATGGTCGAAGGTAGACATACCTGACAGCCAGCTCACTAGACAGAATAGTAAAAATAAGCCGCCAGACAGCCACAGTGTCATAACTGACTTCATATACAGGACAACTGCCCTAAAGGATATATATGTAATCTGACCTCACATGGTGACTCACCCTTTCCTATCTCCTATAAATAGGAAAGAGTAAATACTATGAAGGGGTTAGAAAAACTCTGCCTAAACCACCTTCAATATTACCTTTGAATACCAACTGACTTCACTTGATTCGAGCTGTAACCTAAATTTATATATTCTACTTTCTATTCAAATCCTCGCTAGAGGTCATGGAGAATACCAATTCATAAACTCCATGCAAGTATGTTAGCACAATAATCTTTCTTATTTCTGTCATATATATTTGCTCAAACCTCTAGCCGAAGGTAAACCTCAAGGTGTAAGAGTGCGATATCACGTCTACGAAATCACGCCCCTACAGACATTGATAACCTCCAACATGTTCATATTCAGTTGGGCAGGACAACCTCCTATGATATTCATTAACCATTTCGCAAGATTGTTAAGGAGCAAACTCGACCCATACTCTAACTGAAATAGGTAATACAGAAATCCCTCATCCAGGTTACCTTAGACATTCCAATCATAATACTCTAGGGAGATCGATTCGTCTACCCCCCTATCTGATTTCTCCTTCTCTAAATTAGGCAACAAAAAGAAATAATCTTCCCTAAATGCTACAGTACAAGCCCTGAACTGCCTACCAGCATGTTCTATAACTTTGCCCCCATATTCCACCTATAAGAGCTTTGGTTTACAGAACTCTCTAAACACATTAGAATTCGAAGGGTATGATACCAATTGTCCAGGGAAATTTGGAAATTGAACAAGTACTACTTTGTCCACCTTATCAGATTCTACATTATCATACTCAGCCGAACAACCAGAGGTCGACACCTCCATATCAGGTGAAGTCATCTCAATTACAAGTCTAAGGATGAGGATTGATTCTACACAGATATTCCTCACGCTCAACCTACATACAGGTCCAAGTATTCTATCATTATCTTTTACAAATCCATGCACACATTTACCATATATATATATATATATCATATCGTATCTCGTTTTCACACATATATCAAATAGATTTTTATAGGTTACTATAAATAGTAATTTTTTAAAATTTCAAAACTACAAAAAAAATTCAGCAAATTACTTTCACAATATCATAAATCAACTATTAACCTTCAATGCCTGAATACAAATCTGAAACAACTCTAAATCCTTCCTTCACAACGCTGCTATACAACCACCATCATGACTCTGTCTCTATAACTTTCTCTCACCTTTCTTGTTAATCACTCTTGTCAAATCTCTCACGTGAATCTCTGTTATTTTTTCTCTTTTCTTTCCCACTGTTCTTTAATTTTTTAAAAGTTGATAAACGTTTAAATGAGGAAGATGAAGCATTATTTATAGTTTTTTTCTTTAACTACTGGCAATTATTGGGCCTCGCACGAGCTGCCCTTGATTTTGGAACCGATACGTCCCTTCCATAATTAATGTTAGATGTTTTGTACCCTTTTGATGAAAATACCTTCCCATCATTGTTCCCAGTCCTATATTTTAATATATTTTCATCTCACCTACCTAAATCTCCCTCTAACCTCCCCATACTCATAATGACTCAATACTTACACGCAATCAAACTTTCTTTACAATTACACAAGATACAAAAATTAAAGCCACCTACTTTTCTATTCTTGTTTCTACTTACTACTGACATTATTTCCAAAGCTCTCACATTTCAAATTCAAATTTTTTATTCACAACAGTTTCAAACAACATTTGCAATAAAAGAGGACAAATTTAAAATATCATTCTAACTACATTTCAATTACAGTTATTCAACCTCATACAATGGGTTCCCTCATATATAATTATACATAAAACATCCTACATATCCTGGAAGGCCATACCTAATCAGTTCGCCCCCAGCAATCCTCACATTTTTCTTCCTCAGTCTCTTCCACAGTAATTTGCCTCACAGTCTCTCTTTGAGCTGCAGGTTCTAGAATCACTTAATGGAATATTTCTGAGTAAAAATGTTGCCCAATCTCAAGTTCCCTCACCCTCAAATCTAAGCCTTCGAACTGTAATTCAGATTTAGGCAAATCAGAATCATAGTCTAACAAACTAAAAATCTTCTCTCGCACTTCAACTATCTTCATCGCCAAACGCCCTTTAACAGCATGGCAAACTCTCACAGATTGAGTCCTCACCATATTCTTCCTCCTCTTTAAATCATGTTTCCCCATATTTATACAATTTTCAAGATCACTTCAAATCCCCCACATTCCGTATATATTTACATTTATTTTTCCATAACTGGAAACCCTAAAATCTTGATAGAAAGTTATCTAAACATATATGTCCATAACGACCTCTTTGGATTCGTCCTACCTCATTTTGACCTATTCATCATAATCTATCCCCCAAATCCAATATTTCAAGTGAGATCTTCATAAGCTCAAATTTCTATTCCTATAAATTTCATGTCTTCTAATATATTCTCCCACCATAATTCTATAATTTATTCAGTTCGAAACAAATTTTTCTACGTCCATTATTTTACAGACGCATTTCTTACAGTTTGATTGCTAAAATGCACTTTCTAGTTCGATCTCAAATATTACATTTTGTCCTCTAATTATACATATCTGTATTTCTTATAGCTCGATTTCAATCACAAAAGTTAATTCTATCTATCAATACAGAGTTTGAATAGAACATTTTTATTAAGCTCAAATATTAATTACAGATACTTTATAGAAATCAAGGTTTTAGAGTACCTTACAGATAACAAGTATTTTAGGTACTTTACAGATAACAAGTTTTTCAAGTACTTTATATAATGGCCTAATTCCAGAATTCGGACTTAACTTTTACACCATATGTGTTCAGAGCGCTTAAGAACAGTAAACAATAATCAATAAGATAATTTAGCATGGAAAACCTTTGAATAGGTTAAAAACTACAAACTTTCTTGAGGATTTTAAGAAAGAGAAGATGATCTTATTGAGGTTACTAACTTATTATAATGAGAGCCCTGAGTATGTAGAATTTTAGATTAAGGATTCTTCTGTGTAGAATTGTCTGTCATTAATCTATTGTTCTCTGGTCCTATATATAGGTCTTATAATATGACCGTTTGATGACCATTAAGATTCTTAATGGTAGACGTTACAGAGTATATGTAAGATATTCTTTGACCCAATAATGTAATGTCCTGACCTTTGCTGTTGTACAATGGCTCTATTGATGACTGTACACTTGCATAAATCAAACTATTGATGTGAAAGTCAAAAGCAAGGACTCGAACTGAGGAATATTGAGTATGTCTTTAGTAGTATTGGGAATTTGGAGAGTTGCCTTTAATGTTGACCGTAGTATAATGGGGATCTTGATTTGTGCATGATGAACCAAGTCTTCTTCTTAGATATTCTTCTGTATTCTACTGTGATAAACTATCGTACTGTAATTTAGAAATTTATGAGTGGTGGAGAACATGGTGACGACAAGGACTCTGGCTCGGGAGTCTAAGATTCGTAGAAAGATGGAAAAACTGCACACCAGGTATTTTAGATACCAACCGTTGTATCTTCCAACGCCAATTCCTAAATTTCCCACCTACCATCATATGTCATATGAAGACGTGATGGAGGCAGGGAATGATCATTACCAGATGGTACGTTTTTACTATCTGCTTACATTTAAGGTGGAGCATCGAAATGGTCTTCGGTTACTAGCAGAGGACGTTGTGACAACTAAAGATAAAGCAGCAAGCATTCGTTTGAGGAAGTCTCGTCGGTACCCTTCTAATGAATAGGTCTTGTTAAAAAAATAAGGCCCTTTGTCTGTCTCTAGTATACGGGGTGGGGATTATGGTAGAAGTGGTGGTGATGATGGAGGGGATCATTTTCTTTTATGGACCATAGATTTTGGCCATGAAGAAGATCTTTCATCTGTGATTTCCAGTTCTAATAGTTTCCCGGATCTTGCAGCATGGGATCAGGGTTTGGAAGTTACTTCAATTTTTCATCATCTGCTTTGTGGGCTTCTAGAAAGCAATTCGAACTGTAACTTTGTGAAGTAAGCTATTGTAATTAGTGAGAACATTTGGTTATCTGTAAAGTATTTTGTAAGAGAAATCTTCAAACTAATGAAATATCCATGTTCTGGTATTTTGTTTCCTTATTTCAAACTTGTTTGTGTAGTTTTCTAGTGTAAAATAAGAGTCTGTTAAAAGGAATTAGTTATCATGGGGTATGATGGAAAAATGAGTTGTAAAGAGTTCAGTGTGCATGATGGAAAATGGTAATGATAGGTGAGCTTTGAGAATTTAGAGGAGTTTAAAAATATGACATGGTGGAAGAAACTATATATTGCTTTCTGCGATCTATGTACTCGAACTGGAGGACAGAGTATTTCGAACTGTGAGAAAGGGTAGATATTGACCTATAGGTGCTACAGCTAGATTCGTTTGATCTTTGTATGTTGCCATCTTTATATTTGTTCGTATAAAATCTGAGATATTTCATACTATGGAAAGAATAACTTGTCACAATATTCTGTATTTGATGTTGATATTCTGTTGTCCCAAAAATATTCTCAAAATATTTATCTCAGCAAAATTTGTGGGGTGATCTAGATTTGCGGAGATCTTCCTCGTGGCAATAAGTAGTGATTCCTTACTGTTATGATTTGTATCATTTGTAGGGATAATTTTACTCTAAAGGTAGTGTGATTAAGCATGGTGAGGACTCGTTCTCAGCAAGCACCAGATGGTTATTTCCACATCAAAGTTACTGAACTTCATGAGGGATATTTTTGTCGATTGCCTGTAAGCATGTAGAGTATGATCACTTTTTCTGGTGTGACGTATTTTGGAGATCATTGTTGAGTGTCACGGTGCGGGAGCTGACTATTCGACAGCTTGCATGTGACAAGATCGTTAAAGAGGATGCAAGGGCAGCAAATGGAGAGATAATTCTGTGTGAGGAGGCATACCATCAAGGTTACTTTAGATGTAACTGGTGAGCTTGGTAAGCTCGAAGTATGAGAGCTCGTACGAAGTATTCTGTTTGTAGTATTCTGTGTTAGAACCCAAATAAATATAAGGTAAAGAATTTTGAGAAAATAAAGTAATGTGATGCCTCAATCTATTTGAATAAGAATAAAGTATTCTGTTTTACTCTTTGTGTACAAATATTGTGGAAGACAGCTGTAGGATTTTAACAACTGTATAGATATCTTCAAATTTTGAATATGGATCTATTTTAGGAAAGTTGTACGATCTTAGTAGGGTATAAAGTAAGGTGATTGGTTATTTGTATTGTGCTTGAGGAAGAGGTACATAATTATTTAATGGCAGACAATAGGGACAGACGTGATGATGGTAGACGTCATCACAGAAGTCATGATGATGCTTTTAACCGAAAAGGCGTGTTTGCAGAGACAGTAGGAGTGACTGACACGTGTCTGAAGAAGCTATCATTTTACAAATTGAGGGAGAGTATAAAAGAGTGTCTCTCTCTCCCTCATAAATTATCTACAGTTTTAGATATAAAAAAAAAAGTGGTATAAATCTTATTTCCAAGGAGAGGAAACGTTTGAGCTCCGAGTATAATTTAAGAAAGAAATCTTTATCAGGCGATAGAAAACTGTCGAGGAAGCGACGTGAGTGCTCAATCTCGATAAGACGTCCGGGCAAAGCAGAAAATTGTTCTTTTTCAAGTACAGGTTGGTAATATAAAGCTTTGTCCGTTTGATTTGTTTAATAATCTAGATAATATTTGTAGTAATCAATTTGATATGTGTAGTAACCTATTTGATATGTGTATTTAATAATATAGGGGTTTTGGGTATTTTATTACATATGAGATAGTTTTGTATATGAACAAACTGTAGAGAGAAAAAAATACTTACTTGAAGAATGAGAGGGAAAATTGAAATGATCGATTGTTGCTTTTTGTTTTGGGAAATTGTAGGTAGACATGTTAACTGGGTAGAATGTGAGGTTGTGGTTATTGTATGCAGTGTAGAGATAATGATAAAATATGTTTTATATCTGTAGGTCCATTATGCGTTCAAAACCTAGCATTCCTACTAGTAAATTTGTAGTATCTTCGAGTTTGGATAAAACATCATCCTCAGGGAGAGAGGACGATTATAGTACTATGGAAGAAATTATGAATAGTGTAGAGATGATCATAGAGGTTGGGGGCCCAGTAATATTGCGGCAGTAGAAGAGAGGGAGGATAGAAAAAAGAAAGATAAAATTGTTGTCATTTACCCAAAGGGAGTGGATGTAGGAAAAGAATACTTAAAATATAAAAAGAAATTACAGGGAGAATGGGTGAGTTATGTGGAGGACCAAGGTCTCTAGTTTAGGGCATATATCCCCGGTAAAGGGGAGGAGGCAGTATACTACCAAGTCCTATGCTTGAAGAAGTGGAAGAAGGATAGAAAGATTAGTGAGGCGGTTAATCTCTCATATTATAATAGCCTCAGGCTATCAGGCCCGAATGATAGGTTTTTTTGTTTCTTGAATCAGGTCATATATGGCCTTAAAATTCCTCTGACCTACTTTCAGAAAGGGGTTATGAATGTGTTACAGTGTTGCCCTGCCCAGTTAAATGGGAATATTTATGAAATGATGAGGGCATGTGAGGCACTGAATAAAAAATGGAGGAAGGCAGGGACTGCGAAGCAATTCGAAGCTGAAGATGTGATAAAGTTCTATAACTAGAAATATGTCGAAGGTTGAAGTAGTGGTTATTTGTATAGTGATTCAGCTAGGCTGAAATTCTTTGATTTTGAATCTACGTGTAGATCTTGGAACGACCACCTTGTGTGGGTAGAGTGTAATTGTATACAGGTTCCAGATGAACCAGCGCTCAAACTGAACCATAGATATTATAACCCGAGTAAGTAATCTTGACCAATCTTCAAATAATCAATAACTTGTCTTCGATCTACTACTTAATGTTGTGTTCCTTGTTTTGACAGAACCCAAGCCTTCATCTACGCCTGATAAGGTGAGTCAGTTTGACTGCGTTGCTTGAGATTAGGACGAGCTAAAGCTAGAACTTGGTGAGCTCGGTATCCGTAGGGATAAAAGGGTAGATTCCGTGGTACCCAAAGTTTAACGAGCTCACGAGAAACGAGTTATAGCTGAAGGGAAAACTCACCTGACTATGGACGATGTTCTTAGTCTTCCACCTCCAATACCTCAGATCACCTAATGGAATACTCGGAGGTCGGGGAAGTTAACTCGACAGAGTACCTCTGTCACTGGGGCGGCGGCCACGAAATAAGTTACTCCTACTGAGGTCGAAAAGAGCTCGATGAAAAGAAAAAGGAATGATAAAGAGGGTAGTTCCTAAACTAATCCTCATACCGCAACTAAGATGAAAGAGCTGGAGCTAAAATACTGTCTTATGGTTGGGACAGATCCAGAGTAGCTCGACGATGAGTATCACGAACATACTTCGCGGTATGTGTCGAAAATCATAAATTGTCTTTGTATTCAGACTAAAAATTGTTGTACTGAATCTGTCTTTGTGTATGTTTGTACTGGCTGCTCTCGATGTTGCTGAAGGGAGCAAAAATGTGTCTGGAAAAAAAGAACCAGGAGTTCGGGGTGAAGTTTGAAGTTCAATCTGCTCGTATGAAAGAGCTCGAAGCTGAGCTCGAGCTAGAGAAGGAGAAGAGAGTTGAAGATGCTACAGCGGCTGCCAAGGTCATAAAAAAGTATAGCGATCTGGTAAAGCATGACGCTATTATGTCAAAATTGGTTGAGACCCTTTTAGTAGAAAGAGACCACTTCGTCCAATCATATTATAATTTTGGATTGAATGTAGCTAATGTTGAGTTAGGCCGAACCGGTAAATATAGGGAAATAGTCTTTCCTTCATAGGTTACTTACGAAGGGATGGTTGATGCTACTATTATACCGAAGAAAACGTTGGATCTTCCACCAGGAAGTGTCAAGCCAGTCCTATCTGTTGAGAAAGTATTAGACCCTTGATCAAAATGTACTAAACCAGTTCCTCTTCCTAGGAAGACATTGGGTCCTTCTTCAGAACCTGCTGATGCAGTCCATCTTGTTGGGTCATCATTGGAGGCTCCATCTAAGGTAGAAATCAACAAAAATCTTTAAACCTTTTGTGGTATTCTATTTTTAATTTGATACAGTTCGTGTGATATCAATGTGATTGTACTTTGTATTGTTTAAAGTTCCAGTGATGATTTAAAACATGTTGGTCCTAGATGTCTGTATTATAACAAAATATTTGTACTCTGTGTAAGAGATAGAGCTACTAAGAAAAACTAATTCCGAACTGGAGAGGTCGTTGAGTAGAGTGAGGGATTCTGTAGTTCGTATTCAATAGGTACTTAATAAAATTAAATATGAGATAATGCAATTTAAGTTGAATTCAGAGAAAACTCTTAAAGAGTTATATGATCTTCAGCGTAGATATACTAAGATAAAAATAGAAAGGGATGTAAGTGTTAAGAAAGGAAGAGGAAAGGGGAGTATTAGTGTAAAAACCAAAAGAGTTAACCTGTTTTAACGACCCGAGTGATAAGACGAGGTGTCAAAGTATGTTAATAGCTCTGACATTATATTTCGAGGTCGAAGTAGATAGTGAATGAGGGTTAAAAGAAGCTTATGTAGAGCTTTTGAAGGAGAAAGGTGTAGTTCTGGACCCAGCTCGAGTTATATTTTTAGCTCAAGAAGCACGTAATCGTTATAGTTTAGATGTGAGAAAGTGTTCTGCTCGAGCTGGTGTGTCTATTGTATAGGGCGATATAGAACCTTTATCTGATGTGTTTGACTTTATGTAGAATCGGAGGGCCATGAGAATTATATTTTTTAGGATAAGAAAAGAGCAAATAGAGGTCCAAAAGTGATTAAAGGGTGAATTAAAGGGATTACAGGATGAGTTATTGCAACACATAGAGCAAAAAATGTCTTTAGCAATGTGATTATCGAAAGAAGTTACTATTCGAATGAAGGTAGAAGCTGATTTGAGGGCTTTAGGTATATTGTAGAAAGAAATGTGTCAGCGGCTGTACAAGGCACATATGGCATATAGACAGTATGTGAGAAGCATGAACGCCATGTGGCTGTATAAGGCACATATGGCGTTCATGTGGCGTTCATGTCACGCCAAGGCACAAAATTTAGGAAGTTCATGACGGAATGTGGGAAGCATTTTGATGTAGAGAACGCCAAGGCTGAGAATATGTCATTTACCAAAGGTGATAAAGAAATTGTTAGTGAAAAACCCATTCCTAGGCTGAGGGAACTATCATCAGAAGAGGATGAGGAGGAGGTCGAAAGTCTGATACCCTGATCGCGGCGTAAATAACGTCAGCAGGAGGTGGTGACCTTTACCACTCCGAAAAATGTGCAAGTAACGAATAGAAATAGTTTGAGAGATAAAAGGCAGTCTTCTCATTTCTTGAAGAATCAAAAATAGGTTATTCTTGTTTTTCTGTTACCGGCCTTGCATATGTATTAGATCATTGTATACTGTTGTCGATGATAAAAGAAATCTGTTATTTGTGATGATAAATAGAATGATGTATCGATATTACTCAGATACCATGTTCTTGATTTAAACTTGTTAACTGTGATATATAATCTATTGGTATAATCAAACTATTATAAACGTAAACTGTTATGACAGGTAGAACTGATAGCTATTCAAAGTTAGTGTGACGCGTTACGCGTCCAAAACAGACAATTGAACGTTAAGGTAAGTTTGTGTAAGGGGACACTAAAAATCATTATTGGATTAGAAGAAAGCATGAAGGCGGAGATAGCATGAGAACAAAACATAGGAGCTCGATTGTCAGAGGATCTACAGAAGAAAAAGGCAGATCTAGCCAGTGGACTGAGAAAAATAGAGGAGTTAAAAAAAATTATAAGTAAGACAAAGGTTAGATTTATAGGTGGCTAGAGGCAAGCGAGCCAGCAGGGGGCGGAGTTGACATCTTCTCAAGTTCAAATTACAGAACTGTTAGAAGAATTAGATGGGGAAGGTAAAAATATGAAAGACTTACAATTCCAAGTAAATATGCTTAAACAGGAAATAGCTGATACGCGAACTCGTACTTCTAAGTATGAAGTATTGTGGCTAGTTGCTGATGTAGTGATAATGAAGATGGAAGAAACCCGTAATAAACATAATGAAAACACGAATGAGGCTTAGAATAAAATAGTGACTCTAAAGCATACCATACAGGTGTTGAAGTTAAATACCTTGGAGCACCTAGAAGAGAATGCAAAATTGAGTGATGCAAATACGAAGTTAGATGTTGACCTATTACAAACAGAGATACATCTTGATGAGAGGAGGGTAGAATGGGAGGATCGTGAAGTGGGAATTGATGGATCAATATCTTTGATTTATCATATGGATGAGTTCATGGCAGTGTTGGAATCTCAGAATTCTAATGTATTAGATGAGAAACTGCGAGTAGAGAAGCATTGCGATCATTTGGAAGCTTTATTGAAGGAAGCTCATATTAAACTTAGCGAGCTTATTCTGTCTAAATAGGTGACAATTGAGGCAGGTAATGTATACGAGAAAGATATGACAACAGTGATTTCATTCTTTGCATCAGAGTTTAAGAGATTGGAAGTGAAAAGTAAAATGGTGTATGATGGTTTAGTTGGCAAAAGTGGGCAGTGTGACATAGGGGTAATACGGTCTGAGTATCTAGATCCCATGGTAGCCAAAATTGGAGTTCTGAAATAGAGTATGGTTAGAGATGGAAAGAAAATTGTTGTGGGGAGAATGTCAGAGTTTATGTATCAACGGCTGTATAAGGGTTGTGCACGTGACATTGCAGGGCCTTCTAATATAGGTGATGATTCGAGTGATAGATCTAGTGAGAAGTAACTATTGTAAGGGGGCGATATTTATACTAACGCATATAGTAGATAAGGTGTATGAAAATAGGTTTGTCTAGAATAATAATTTATACTAACCTTTTGATAAACCAACGATACTGTATGAGTTGAATATCTATTGTATAGTAGATGGTTGCTAAGGTAACGAACGTAGAGGAGCATAGAAGATCGGTTTGGCTAAAGCCATAAATGATTCGTAATGTGATATGTTATCAGTTTGACTGAAGCAACAAACGATCTGTAATGTAATAGGTGATCGGTTTGGCCGAAGCAACAAACGATCTGTAATGTAAATAAATGATCAGTTTGGCCAAAGCAACAAACGATCTGTAATGTAATAGGTGATCGGTTTGACCAAAGCAACAAACGACCTGTAATGTAAATAAATGATCATTTGGCCAAAGCAACAAACGATTTGTAATGTAATAGGTGATCGGTTTAGCCGAAGCAACAAACAATCTGTAATGTATAGATGATCAATTTGGCTGAAGCAACAAACGATTTGTAATCAATATATATAAGTACTTGTTGGATATATTAGAAAAGTACTATAGTGTAGGGAAATCGAACAAGTATTTCATTGGTATAAGATTGACGTATGATGAATATGTTAGATAGAGTATTGTATGAAATAGTAGAAAGTACTCAGATGTATGGGGATCAAACATAAGTCTTTCATTGATGTAAGACCATCATACAAGATGATAGATTGATTTGTAGAAAAGTACACTGTGATAGATTGTTATCTGCGATACAACTTCAATATCCTCGTGTTCCAAGGATTAGGGATACGATCTCCATGTTTAGTGACGAGATCGTAAGAACCAATGCCACTTTTTCCAATAATGACAAAAGGACCTTCCCAATTTTTAGACAGTTTCCCAGCATTTATTTCTTTTATGTATTTGGGAATTTCTCTTAGGATGAGATCTTTGATTTCAAACTCTCTATGACGAACGCGCTTGTTGTAAGATTGGGCAAGAGCTTGGTGGTATCTTCCCAAATTCATGATTGTTTTGTCTCTAGTCTCCTCGATCCAATTCATGTTACATGCCAACTGGAATTCATTTTTTTTATCTGTCATGGTATGGTCGCGTATTGGGTGATGATACCGAGTGGGGATGATTGCTTTTGTACTATAAGCTAGGAGGAATGGCGTATATCCCATTGATACTAGAGGTATTGTTCGATACGCCCATAATACATGTGGTAATTCTTGGACCCAATTTCCCTTTTTCTCTGTCAAACACTTTTTGATTCCATCTACAATAGTACGATTAGTGATTTCAGCCTGACCATTTCCTTGTGGGTAATATGGATTGAAAGGAGAGTGTATGATATTGTGCTGATTGAGGAATTCGACGACTTTAGAGCCAATGAACTGAGGTCCAATGTTGATTCTGATGAGATGGGGCATCCAAAACGGATGATGGTGGTTTCCCATATAAATTTGATGACTTCGTCTTCTCATGTGCGGTACAGTAGGACTGTTTCTACCCATTTAGTGAAGTAATTTGTTGCTACTAAGAGGTACTTCCTTCTGCCTAGTACGGTGGGGAATTCTCCTACGAGATCGAGTGCCCATCTTTTAAATGGCCAGACAACGTTGCTGGAATAGAGTTCCAAGGCTGGAGCTCAAATTTGGGGGCCATGTCGTTGACAGGCATCGTACTTACTTGCGAGCTCAATGGCTTGAGCTTTTATTTTAGACCAAAAAACCCCTTGAGTAAGAGCTCGATTGACTAGAGATCGTCCTGCTGCATGGGAACCACAAGTGCCTTCATGGAGTTTGTGTAGGAATTTTTGAGCTTCTTTGTTAGATAAGCATTCAAGATACGGCCCTGTGACTGAAATTTTATATAGGAGACCATTTTCTATGATGTACCGCTTAGGATTATCAAGCATGTGTCTCCTTTAAGTGGAATATGTTAGGAGTTTTCCGTCAAACTTGTTTTTAGTCTCAATATACTTGAGGAAAGGTCATCTCCAATCGTCTTCATCCTCTTCAACGCCCCCAGTATTGACAGAATTTGAGCTTATGATGTTAATACTGGGGGTGAATAATACTTCAATCTTAAGATAACGAGCTTCCGTACCAAGGACTCCTGCCAGATAAGCGAGAAAATCAGAATGTCTATTTTCTTCGCATGGTAAATATATAATAGTAATTCTTTTGAATCTGCTCATTCTATCGGCTACTGTTGCTGCGTAGTCAATCATCTTTCCGTTCTTCTAGAATTTTTCTGTGTAATGGTTCACAATGAGTAAAGAGTCCGTCTACACAAGCAACTCGGAGACTCTAATCTCAAGAGCCATATCTAGACCGTGAATCATTGGTAGCTTCGAAATTAAGTCTGACTACTTTCTCAATCCTGTCATTGGAAGGTGTGATAACCATGATTCCGATACCTGATCCTGCTGGTCCGGAAGATCCATCAGTTAATAGATGCCACCTTTTTCGAGTTATCCAGTCTGACTTCTCTTCAAAAAAAAATTTGAATTATTCCTCATTGGTATCCGTGATATCTTCTTCCCAGTCAGGATCTTCTACTGGGAAGTCCGCAAAAAAGTTTACTACTGCTTGACCTTTTTCAGAATGTCGTGGTTCAAAACGGATGTCATGTTCACCAAGAGTGACCGACAATTGTTATACTCGTCTGGATTTTTCCCGTTTGGATAAGATCTCTCGCAAAGGGTAATTTATCACCACTCGAACTGAGTATGCTTAAAAATACTGTCTTAATTTTTACGATGTGTATACGAGGGCTAGGAACAATTTCTCAATCTTGGTATACCGGGACTCTGCTGGAGTGAGGTTTTGCTGATGAAGTAGACAAGTTTTTTTGTCTTCCTATCAAGTTGAATGAAAACGGAACTTAATGATTCGTCGGTAACTGCAAGATATATTGTGAGTAATTCCCCCTTGTTAGGTGTACTCATCACTAGTGGTGAACCCAAGTAAAGTTTGAGTTCCTGAAATGCTACTTCACACTCTGTTGTCCACTCGATCTTAAGATCCTTTTTAGACTTCAATTTTGTTGTCCCTTCACGCAATAGGCTGAACAACCATCGACATCGATCTAAAGACTTCAAAACAAAATAATTTATTGCGGCAATCTTACCTGCTAACTTCTATGTCTTTATTTATTTTTGGAGAAGGCATAGACAATAGTGCGCGAATACAATCTAGATCAGCTTTAATACCTATCTTACTAATTAAATGTCCCAAAAAAATTCCTGATTGGACCCCGAACTGGTATGTTTCAGGGTTGAGCCTCATCTTGTAGAAATGGAGAATTTTAAAAGTAGTGCGTAAGTCTGTAATATGGTTCTCCTTTTTAAGAATTTTACACAACATATCATCAATGTAGAATTTCATCGCTTTCCCAAGGTGATCTTTGAACATCTGTGTCATCAAACGTTGATAAGTGGCTTCAGCATTCTTAAGACCGAAAGGCATGACCTTATAGTAGTATAAGCCATGTTCTATAATGAAAATTGTCTTCTCTTGGTCATTAGGTAGCATAAGTATCTGATTGTATCCTGATGCGGCATTCATCATGGACAGGAGTTTGTGTCCCGCAGTAGAATCGAGCATATGGTTTATGATAGGAAGTAGAAAACTATCATTTGGAGTATGTTTGTTAAGGTCCGTAAAATCTACGTACACCTTGATCTTGTCGTTCTTCTTTGGGACTGCTACAATGTTAGAGATCCATTCTGGGTAATTGGCCTTTCTGATAAAGCCAACTTTGATGAGTTTGTCGATCTCTTTATTGACTTCTTCTCAGAGTCTTAGTGCTAAGGTCCTCTGCTTTTGTTTGACAACTTCGGCCTTATCTTTCAAATTGAACTTATGGCAAGCCAGATTTGGATCAATGCCCAGCATCTCATAAAAGGTCCAAGCGAAGACATCATTGTTGTCTTTAAGGAATTGGATGAGGGCATCTCGTTCTGCCGTTGGTAGAAGAGTACCAACGTATGTTCCTCGCTTTTTTTAATTGATTTCGACGTACTCCGTTGTTTCTGCGCTTGGCAGATGGTTTTCTGCAGAGTTCACTGCATAGTTTTCTGTAGTGTGTCCTATTATTTTTATGTAATTGTTATGTGAGTTGTGGCTCTGAGGATTCTGGAACGATGACGACAAAATTTTTGCATGCTCGAGCTAGCTTCTGACTTGCTTTAATTTTATATATGTCATCATTCCATTCAAATCACAGCGCCAAATGATAGGTAGATGGAATAGCTCGTATATTGTGTAACCAGCAACGTCCCATTATCCCCAAATAATGAGATTTTATATTAATAACATAAAAGTCAACGTCGAGTGTCAGGGGTCCTGCCGTGATAGAAAGTATAATCTTTCCTACACGTTCTTCTCTATACCCGTTGAATCTATAGATATCAATGTCACTGGGCTGTACCTTATCGACCAGTCTCATCTGATCAATCGTACTTTGAAAAAGTAGATCGATAGTATTACCAGTATCTATCATCATCGTGTGAAGCACATATTTTTCATTTTTAACATGATCACCAAAGCATCATGGTGAGGATAGTTGATATGACGAACATCATAGTCGTCGAAAGAAATTCCTGTTTGTTGAGAGCTAGACACGGGAAGTAAATGAGCTTATTTATCTTTTATGGATAGGTCATGACATTGGTTGACCCATCGTCTTTTAGTTCTATTCGATTAGTTGGCGATCTGAGTCTCAACGAAGTGACTGAAGGATACATGGTATAAATGTTCCTCTCCTGCCAGTTCTTTATTTTGTAAAGCTTTTGTAGGAAGTTTGTAACTCCCGTTCTTGTAACTTTCAACGTCCACAATGTATTCATGTATTCGTTCATCTACAAAGATGTACTCTAACAGTCGCTGCAAGGCAAAATATTGTTTAGTCTCATGATGGAAGACCTTGTGGTGAATGCAATATGGTTTGCTCTCAATGGGTTGGAGATACTGTGCTTTACGAAAAAACCTATCCTTCTGAAGTATATGATAAATGTTGGCTATGGTCACATTCATCTTGGGAAGACAGGGCTTTGGCAAATTACTCCTCTTTCGAGGTCGTTCGTCGTTAACTTTTGTCCATTTCCTGTCTCCTCCATGATCGACAACACAATTAAAATCCTGGCTGGCTGACTGATCTCGAGCTGTTAATGTTGACTTCTGAGGTTTTTGTCTATCAAACACCATTCTTTCTAGGTTAATATACCCGTTAACTTTTTTGATCATGTCTTCCAGAGTTGTTGGCTTGTTTAGGGCGATGTACTCCTTCGCCCTTCTATCAGCAAGTAAGGCATTGGTGAAAGTAAAAATAGTGATCTTTTGGTCGAGCCAATCTACTTTTCGAGCTAACTCCAAAAACTTCTTAGTGAATGTCTCGAGCTTCTCTCCTGACGTCTGGTTAAGGCTAAAAAGAGAGTATAGATTCTTTTCTTTGTCTTTGTTGTGCGAGTAATTTTTTACGAAGAGTTCTCGCAGCTATTCGAAAGTCGTGATGGATCCTTCAGGTAGTGTGTAGAACCATCGTAGGGGCTCGCTTAATAAGCTGATCGGAAAGAGTCGGCATAGAATGTGGTTTGACATTGAATGTAGGCCTAAAGCTTCTTGGAACTCTTGGACGTGTTCTACTGGATCAGTTCCTTTGTATTTTTCAGATCTTCAGAGTATGGAACCTGGTGGGGACCTCGCCATCCAACAACTCCTGTGCGATCGGGTTCTTCTGTAATCTATTGTGGATTCCTTTAGACAGAGTCTAAACTTCAAGTAATTCTTTTATTTGCCTGTCAACATGTTCCTGAGTCACATATTGTCGAGCTGCAGTGGTCGGGCGTGTGACACATCCTTCTCCAGGATTATGGTCCCCACTCCCTTCACTTAAACGTTCTTTTGCTGGGACTCGAACTCTTCGAGGTAGATTTTTAGCCTGTCTGACTTCTGCTGGGCCGCCATCTACTTCCTGGTGGGCCTCCTAGATTGGGATGGGATCCATTTCCTGTTGATGATGGTTAAATCAAAGTGCTCCTCCTACGTGATTGCCTTTCGGAGGAGGTCCTATTCTGTCATGAACGGAGATTCGTAAGCCTTCAGGTTGTATGACTTTGTTCATCTGGGCGATGGCCTGCTGACCCTGCAGAACCTTCAGTTTGTCATGTACACTCACTAGTTATTGCTCCAAAGAAGCACGTCTTTCTATTTCAGAATTTAAAGTGGCCCGCAAATCTGCTAGTGCAGCATTTTCTTTTGCTTAAACTATCGGCGTACTCTGACCTGGAGATGACATTCTGAAAGAAGATGATCAACAGTTTTTGAGATAATGGGTTTGAGAACTTTGGTTCCCACAGACGGTGCCAAATGTAATGGCCTAATTCTGGGATTCAAACTTAGTATTTATACTAGATGTGTTCAGAGCACTCAAGAACAGTAAACAATAATCAACAAGATAATTTAGCGTAGAAAACCATTGAATAGGTAAACCACGACCTCTCTTGAGGATCTTGAGAAAGAGAAGATGATCTTATTGAGGTTGCTAACTTATTACAATGAGTGCTTTGAGTATGTGGAATTTCAGAGTAAGGATTCTTTTGTGTAGAATTGTCTGTCCTTAATTTGTAGTTCTCTGGTCTTATATATAGGTCTTATAATATGACCGTTTGATGACCATTAAGATCCTTAATGGTGGACGCTACAGAGTATATGTAAGATATTCTTTGACCATATAATGTAACGTCGTGACCTCTGTTGTTGTACAGCAGCTCTATTGATGATTGTACACTTGCATAAATCGAACTGTTGATGTGAAGGTCGAAAGCGATGACTCGAACTGAGGAATATTGAGTATGTCTTTAGTAGTATTTTCTGTATGCTGATGAGGTCGAGGATGAATCTTTGAGTCTGAGATACGAAATAAGCTATTATACTTTACAAATAACAAGTCTTTCAGATTCTGTTACAGTTCATTCTCAAAATCATATCAGTTTTCAATGATGTTTTACTCTAAGAATCTCCTAAAACAAAGTTAGAACTGGAAATCACTCAGCATCCATCTTCCTTCACACTATTTATTTCGACAAGAAACTGAGTTTGGTCGAAGTCTAAATATGGAAGCAAAGGTGACAGTGCTTGAACCAACTCTTCAAACAAAAGGCTTCTTAACGCCAAGAGATAATGATTATGCAGGGGCAAGACTTCCAATCTTCATCTCCCTCCTACACCACCATTGTTTCCTCCTCCATAACCCCCACCAATAAAGAGTTGATGGAGAAGAAAAGGAGTCCTACCTTAGAATCCAGTCCTTCGCATGATACCGACGATACTGCCTAGTAGTTACACCGACCCCCATATCTGTCTCCTCAACTTTGTCCTCCGCAAGGATGCGGAAACACCTCTAACGTGCCTCGCTTGTCCAGACAACATAATAAAATCTCCACATACAGTAATAGTCTTCCTCAGCTTTAGCCGTTTCGTCTTTCGACATACCGTGATATGTCGGTAAAATAAGAATTGGGGTGGACATCTCCAAAAATTGATCCCCGAAGTTTCTCAACTTAAACTTCTGCAATTCGCCAGAAACCTTCTCTTCATACACCATTCGCCAGGTTTTCACCATTGAAATTCAGATAATTCAAATAATTTTTCAACAACAATGTACTTTGCCAGAATCCACAGTACAGGTACTATTTATATAACCATCATATTTAATGCGCAGGTATGTTTCCAAAGCAATCATCATTTAAAGCAAAACCATTCTCGGAACCCCAAACCTCAAAAACATCAATCTTTTCCATCATCATTCAATGCAGATGCATCGCTCCATAAAGAAATATATCAAAATACCCAACCAATCAAATCACCATTAATTCATCATTTCTTTTCAACTTCTAACACCACAAATCTCCAGGTTCTTTCTCAACCAAAGTCGCTCGTGCCTTTAGTTGGGAGGGGGCAATTGTAGGGACCTATCCCTCGACCTAACTCTAATTCGAACTACCTCTATATCAGACTTACGCATTTCACACGTGACGTGAACAGTCAGCATTGACACCTAGACTATGAACTGGTGAAAAACGTGGATCGAGCACAACAGAAGAATATTAACAAGTCAAAGACACTTGTTTCCCATGAACTAAACAGTTACACAATCAGCTACCACTTACCTCATTATTCGAAGAATGTACTTCAGCACGATAACGAGTTGTGGGTAAGGTTTATATAAAATTTTTTTTTTCAGAAGAGACAGGGACCAAGAAAACCTATATTTTCTATACTATAACACAAAACTTTTTATTTACAAGATCAAACATTTCTAGTTTTAGAGATCATTTGTAATAAGATATCAGCACAATTACTAAAACCCTCAACTCGAGGTCGTGATTTTTTACCTATTCAAAGGTTTTCTACGCTAAATCACATGTGTCATTTATTGATTTATACCAGTTTTTGTCACAGGTACATTAAATGTAAGAGTTAATTCCGAGCCATTTCAAGCTACAAAATTATGACATTACAACTTTATAACCCATAAATTAGCTTCTTTGGGCTTAGTTGGGTCTGTAATATAGAGTTCTACTACTATACGTGACTGGATCCGTCAAACTTTTGTTTGAAGAAAAAAAAAATAGTGTTCTTAACAAATTTGAATTTCAAGAAGTGGTAATATCCAGCCAAAGTTAGGGGTACTTCAGTAAATTGACATGCCTAGTGAAAGGGAAGTAAAATTGCGCAGTGAAGTTGGAATAACCCATCCAAATTTCTCTTAGTAGGGCCTGAAAGTGTTGTGAGAGAGAGAGGAGAGATGGCAAAGGACCAACAATGGCGAAGAGAAGGCAAAAGGAGGAGGATAAGTGAGGAGACCTCAACAGTAGCTGAAGAAGAAGAGGAGCCCTTGGTAGATCAAGTTGAACGAATTACAGAAGTGCCATCATCTCAGAATGAGAAGAAACCCGGAGTTATTTTCATTCTCGACAAGGCTTCTCTGAAAAAGGGTGTTGTTGGAAGGGTAATTTCGACCTAATTGAACTGTAATAGTCTTTAGTTTAAAAAGAGGTTTTGTGTTTTTTCGCTAAACCCTAGTAATGGGGTTTAATTTGATGCAAAGGGTTGAGTTGGTTTGATTACAGTTAATCCCTAGTACCTTTTGTTTGATTATATTATAGTAAATAATTCGTACCCATTGTTTGATTTAGTTAATCCTTAGTACCCTTTGGTTGATTCTAGCTAACTCATTGTACCCTTTGTTTAATTATAGTTAATCCCTAGTACCCTTTGTTTGATTATAGCTAATCCTTAGTACCCTTTGTTTGATTCTAGCTAATCCTTGTGCCCTTTGTTTGATTCATTTTTTTGGGGAAAATTGGGAGTGAAAAGAGGCTTCATTGTTATTGGTGTTTGATTAAAGGCTTTGTGTTTTTTTTGTTATAAGTTTAAGCTGCTTTGGTTTTGTATAGTTAAGCTTTCTTTTCTAATATGTTGGTGCTCTATTGATGTTACAGACTATGAAAATTCTTAATTCGGACGAAGATGCGAACTTTTTGCAAAAACAGAAAAAAAATCTTGATGATTACAGACCTGACATTCTTTACCGGGTTAGTAACTATTTAACACTTAAGTTTAATTCCTTGGTTTCGGAGTCATGCTACTGTCAATGGAAAAGTCAAGTTTCTGACTCAAATGGTGGGAACATATTCCTGTCAACCTGTATTACCTTGGTTTAGGGGTTGAGTTTACTTTGACATGCCAACGTTATTTTCCGTCTTTTTCATGTTAACTTGTGCCATGTCCAGGCCCTCCTTGCGATATTTGACAGTCCACTCAGTAAAGCTGGCATGATACAAGCTGTATATGTGAAAGTTGATGAAGGAGTGCTTTTTGAAGTCAAACCACATGTTCGTGTACCAAGAACGTTCAAACGTTTTTGTGGTCTCATGCGTGAGTTAAATTATATCCTCTTTCTTGTGATAGTTTCATGCAATTTACTTCTTTAATCTCCTACAATTGATGCAGTTGAGCTGCTACAAAAGTCACGTGTGACTACCAAAGACACTCATGAAAAACTTCTCCAAGTGATTGAGCAACCTTTAACTCGGCATTTACCTCCCGACTCTCGTATAATAGGTAAGCTTTATATTTATTTTATATTATTCATGCCCATTTAAGTGTCTTGAATGGTTTGTTGGCCAAAATGATAAAAGATTGCATTTGCCCCAATAGGGGGAACTGCAAAATCTTTTGACATTAAAGCAATAATCTACGAACCGATGATTGTCTTTCTTGAAATACTGAAACCAAATAGAAAATTATTTATACGTTATTACACTCAGTGGCCCACGTATGACGTACCTGTGGGACTAAAGTAGATATGTGTAATCACACACATACACTCCAACAATACCACATAATAGCGATTTCATACTTTTAGCATCCAAATCTGTAAGCTAAAATTGGGCAACACTTTAGAAGAAAGGCATTCTCTTTACAGTTTTAGCATTTCACTAGTCCATTCGAGAGTATATCTGCTCCTTATTTTTATCTTCTTAGTTTCAAATATGAGTATTGGTAAACCACTGAAGATTGTCATATCTTACCATTAACGAGCGTGGCCTAAAGTTTTTTACTCGTTGAATTTCAGGTCTCTCATATAGTTCAGATAAAATGGTGAAGTTAGAGGATTATGTTACTACTATTAGCGATGATGTCAACCTTGTCTTTGTGGTATGCAAACTTTCCAATTCTTGTATCTAAATATTACTGTTTATACTCTAAAGAAGATAACCATCATAAATAAATACGTGTGACCAGGTAGGTGCAATGGCCCGAGGGAAAATTGACAAGATGGACATGGATGATCTTATATCTGGTAATTCCCTTCTAGACCAAGTCGGAACTCTCAAATATATCTATATGTGGCTATTTGCTGAGTGTATGTCTCTTCTTTGTATAGCATAATGTGAAACTGGGGCTGTTTAGTTGTTTACTGATTTGCCACTTTACTCGTAAATCTCCCTCGTATAACTTAAAAGTGATAGAGAAGTAAAAGATAGTCTAGTTTGGTATAATGATGAATTCTTCCATCTTTAACTTTGCCCTCTTCAAGTTCTCAGCAATGTAACTAGAAAATAGGTATAACATTATTTGTCAACTCTTTCTTTCTATTTCTCACTCTACATAGACAATCTCAACTATAAAGAACCTTATCACAGTTAATGCATCAATACAAAGTAAAGCTTAAACATAAGAGAGGGAATCTGTTGGATCTTCTTATTGCAGTTCTTAAACATGGCATCCTTTAAGTATTTCAAGTGTCAATCGAATGACTCCAGTGACTTCTTGTCGATTGAGCAACATGATAACATTGACCAGTCATGTCTCATATGTCAAACATCATAGAGCTGATGTGTCTTTTACAACACACAGGTCTATGTCCACGAAAACAAACAATCCCAGATCTGCATGAGCAAGAGCCTAATAGTGAAATACCAATTCCATGACAATAAGTAATTGTAAGAGATAATTCTTTGAACACAATCGACATGTTGTTTACCTCATAAGATTAAGGCAATCAACCATCGAAATGCTCAAAATCGTACGAAGTTTACACTTCTCAACCACGACTCCCAATAATTCTTGAACTGATCACGATCAACCTTGATTCTCCCATGAACTAAAGTGGTACACTCATGGAATAAATAAATAGTTGATTATTGTGAGAGTTGCGGACAGTTGATTCAATTTCCTAGTGGTCATGAGAAAAGGCAAAGGTTTTCTATTAGAGGGAACTATTTGGTATCTAGATAGTATAATTGTAGAGTCCTTTAATGGAATTTTGCGACAAAAAGAAAAGAAATAATATAAACCCTAATATAAATTAGTGAAACAAATATAGTTTCATAGAACTCTGTTCTTCCCCTCTTCTTTCTTGACGCTTGGAATACTTTTTGGGGTAACCAGCATTCCACAAAAAACACTATCTTTGATTCAGAACTTAGTTACTATGGTTTGAAGAAGGGGTACTTCTCTAAATATGATGTTAATCTGCTTGTGTCTTCGAGCCAATCTTTGGTCCTGTAGAGAGGCTCTAAACTTTCCAAAATGTGTTTTTATAAATTAAAGCTAGCAAAGTTCTGGGTATCTTAATGTAACCTTTAGTTTTTCATATAGTTTCATACTTTCTGCATTCTTTATTGGTTGGAGCTATTCTATTTCCAAAAATCTTGAAGGTTTGATCGGGGAAGATTGGTTCAGAATCAGAAGGGTAACAATGTAACATGAGTGTCTTAAGCTGCAAAGCAATTTCTTCAATGTTTTTGACAGTATCATGCCTAAATTTGAATGCACATATCTCTTTTAACAGCTGCCTGGCTTCTTGTATAAACAATCATGAAGTCACTACCCAGATCAACGTCCTAGGTCAACGTCCTGGGGATTAAATTAAAGGTAGGAAGCTTTTGGGTATGTTGGAAGTATGTAATTTTGAAGTCGTGAAGGTTGGTCTGGGAAGGGTGGAAACAAGGGTAGACATACGAGAGCATGGAGCCACTTCTGTCAGAACATAAGGTGCGAGAATTTCACATTACTAAACCTTGAGGTAAATGCCTCGAGGATAGACGTAGGGCCCAGAACACTGCTTCTACCACCACAATCGCATGACTACCCCCCACCCCACCCTCTTCTAATTTGATACATACGGGCAGGCGACATTACCAATCTGTTAAGTAATAACGTTAATTAAAATCTTGGGTAATTACGTTCTATAAATTAGCCTCAGGGATCTCTCCAAAAAGTCAGCGTAAATTGACAGACATTTTTCAAGCTACATATGTAGCTGTACTGTTCAATATTCCCATCCCTTAAAGCATGAGCAGTAGAGAAGGAACGAGGTAGGTATAGGAAGATCTCATATCTCAGAAACAATGACTAATCCGCTCAATATAAGAAGCGTCTTTCAGGCCATAGAAAATAACACAAAGATCCTCCGAGCCCGAGCCGGAGCGACTGTTTGCCAAAAACACAGGTCTCCGCAAAGTCGTAAGACCATGTATGGGGGCTGACGCCTGTCCAGTGCCGAAAGATTAAGGAAGTTGGTGACCTGATGACACGGAAGCTGGCGACCGAATCCCCGGTGAACGGCAGCCGTAACTATAACGGTCCTAAGGTAGAAAAATTCCTTGTCGGGTAAGTTTGGATCCGCACGAAAAGCGTAACGATCTGGGCACTGTCTCGGAGAGAGGCTCGGTGAAATAGACATGTCTGTGAAGATGCAGACTACTCGCACTTGGACAGAAAGACCCTATAAAGCTTTACTGTTCCCTGGGATTGGCTTTGGGCTTTTCCTGCGCAACTTAGGTGGAAGTCGAAGAAGGCCCCCTTCTTTGGGGGGGGGGCACTTTGGAAGAGCTAGAATTCTAACCTTGTGCTAGGACCTACGGGCCAAGGGACAGTCTCAGGTAGACAATTTTTATGGGGTATAGGCCTCTCAAAAGGTAACGGAGGCGTGCAAAGGTTTTCTCAGGCCGGACGAAGATTGGCCCTCGAGTACAAAAACAGAAGGGAGCTTGACTGCGAGACCCACTCGTCGAGCAGGGACAAAAGTCGGCCTTAGTGATCCGACGGTGCCAAGTGGAAGGGTCGTCGCTCAACGGATAGAAGTTACTTTAGGGATAACAGGCTGATCTTCCCCAAGAGTTCACATCGACGGGAAGGTTTGGCACCTCGATGTCGGCTCTACGCCACCTGGGGCTGTAGTATGTTCCAAGGGTTGGGCTATTGGCCCATTAAAGCGGTACGTGAGCTAGGTTCAGAACGTCGTGAGACGGTTCGGTCCATATCCGGTATGGGCGTTAGAGCATTGAGAGGACCATTCCTTAATACGAGAGGACCGGGAAGGACGCACCTCTGGTGTACTAGTTATCGTGCCCACGGTAAACGCTGGGTAGCCAAGTGCGGAGCGGATAACTGCTGAAAGCATCTAAGTAGTATGCCCACCCCAAAATGAGTACTCTCCTATTCCGACTTCCCCAGAGCCTCCGGCAGCACAGCCGAGACAACGAGGGTTCTCTACCCCTACGGGGATGGAACGACAATAGTTTTGAGAATCCAAGAGAAGGTCACGGCGAGACGAGCCATTTATCATTACGATAGGTGGCAAGTGGAAGTGCATTAATGTATGCAACTGAGGCATCCTAACAGACCGTTAGACTTGAACCTTGTTCCTACATGTCCCGATCAATTAGATCAGGCATTTGCCATCTATTTTTATTGTTCAACTCTTTGACAACATGAAAAAACCAAAAGCTCTGCCGTGCCTCTCTATCTATGGGATGGAGGGGCAGAGTCCTTTGGTGTACCCTCCAGTAAAGAATTGGGGCTTCATAATCACTAGCCAATATGCTTTTATCTCATGCCTTTTTTCGTTCATGGTTCAATATTTTGGCCTCCTAGGCGTAGAGGAACCACACCAATCCATCCCAAACTTGGTGGTTAAACTCTACTGCGGTGACGATACTGTAGGGGAGGTCCTGCGGAAAAATAGCTCGACGCCAGGATGATAAAATGCTTAACACCTCTTATTATTATTACTTTTTCAATATGAAAATAAAATAAAAAGGTCGTCTTATTCAAAACCCCAATTATTACATCCCTTCTCTCCCACTTCACAGCTCGGAAGGCACACTATTCTCATAGAGAGAAATGTGCTTTCACATCTTTTGAACCCGGAAATATGGCTGAGGAGAAGAAATTTTCCTATTTTAGAGTACTCCTGGGAACATATCCAGAATGTTCAGTCAAAATAGTCCTTATAAGCTAGTATTGGGAGCCATACTTTTTATGCTTCCATATGCTGCTTAGGAGAAAGAGATCAATTTAGAACATGTTTATAATAAATGAAGTAAACCAGCAAACCTGGTTATAGTTTTCGGGTGCTTTGGTTAAGGGGTTGATAGGAGATTCTAGGTAGCTATACTTTCAAATATAAAATTTTAAAGAGACTTAAAATCTGTTGGTCTTGTAAAGAGCACTGAAAGGACTTAAGAGGTGTTGTAAAGTTCTGATGGTCCTTTTACTTGAGAAATTGCTGTTATGGAAGCTATTATAATGATTTAGCTTTTGGAAATGTACTCTCCACCAAGAGAGGAGTCGTGGGTTCGAAACTCAGGTTACATAAAACCAGCTTGCCTAGCAAAAAAAAAAAAGTGAGACAGTGGCATTAGCGCTCTGTATACATACGCTTATAATATCTCTCTCTCTCTCTCTCTCTCTCTCTCTCTCTCTCTCTCTCTCCCTCTCTTTACAGGAAACATGATAGAAGCTTGATTAGCTAACCAATGAAACTCAGGAACTGTAGATGAAAATGAGCTTTGAAGCCTCTTGGTTAGAACATCCCTATAGCAATAGGGCGTGCTATGTTTTTCCAACGAGTCTGGCTAGCTAGTTATATTTCCTCAAGGCACACCGTAGGTTTTGAGCCTATTTCAATATAGCCATTTTGAATGAAAGGAGAAGCCCTTTTGTAGATAGCTAGCATCTTATGAAAAAACACTGAGTGAGGTGGACCAGCTCCTGCATGCCCGTTAATACATTCACCGGTGGAGTCCCTAAACCCCCACCATAGCCACCCAGATCTTCAACTAAGGAACCATTCGCGTTTAACAAAAGGTTACCAAGGTCAGTGGGTATCCATCTACAAAATAAACTTCTAGGCGGCTCAAACTCAAGGGACAGATCCCACTTGTGGCGGATATCCCTAGCTCTGGCGAAGTCTGGGTCTTTCCTCATAGACTTCTTCAATCTATTTGTTGCATCCAAGCAGAGCATTTTGAATACCACAGACAGACAGGTGGCATCCTTCAAAGTTGTTTATAGTGAATATAACAATTCATAGCATACGGTTTACTTTTAAGTGAAGACATCCATCCCCAAGAACAATAAAAGGGGACAGAGACAATCCAAAAAGTTTCATCCATGAGATACTTGTGAATTCAATTGCTCCAACGACTTGGATTTTCAATCAATGCTAATGAGTTTAGATTTACTGTTAATGCCAATTTAGCTTTGAGGCTGCACTCGTGTAGTGAAAATATTTCAGCCTCTACAACTTATAATAATTTCGAGATGTTAATACTTTGTGCATGCCAACATCTTTTAATAGAGTTAAGAGAGATTGTGTTTGGTATAAAAAAATATAGGGAATAAAGGACCCCCTTGCCTTGTTCCTTCAGAAGTAAAAAAAAAAAATCCTTTCTCAAGGCCAATTCTGTGTTTTGAAGTTCTAATACTTATTAATTCAGATTACAAAAGTTTGTAGGGAAGTTCATTAATGGCATCATATAGAGCTTCTAGCAAAAAATATTGTATATATGGGCCTGATACCAGTAGAAGTTTTAGGATTAAAGGACTTGGGGAGGATCTTGGTACCAAGCATATCACAATGTGATGATGAGGAACTGAGAGTAGAAACTAGTCACTTCTTTTCTCAGGGCAGTAGGATCCTTGAAACTCTGTTGCACTCTATTATTTACGGTAAATCCTTCTATTGCTTATAAATTCAAGCTTAGGACCCCCTTAAGCTGAAGTTACTCTGCAATACTATTGATAACCATGGAGAGCTAACATATAATGTCACCTTCAAAGATTTTGGCAGAACCAATGAGATGGTATTTACTGGCAGACAGGTGGAGGCGCAATGGGCAAGAGAAATGTACAACCAGGGGGTTTCGAGAAATTAGAAGAAGAAAAAAACTCCATCTATCCTATTTTCCTTCTCTACCCACTCAAATGGAAAAGTGCGAAGTAACTTAATAAACCTGATATGATAAGAGTATAAGAGTGATGGTTGGAAAAAAATGTCAGATGTCACCACCCTCGGCTCTATATGACTCTATCAGTTTTAATAAACTAATCTTATCAAACCTTATTGAATCCAAATGTAAACAGATTATAAACACATGATTTGTGGGGCAGTGGGGTGCCTACCTAATTGGGATGTCACAGCTTTCTAATGATGCTATCCTCATCTTTTTCTATTGTTTTATTTTTTCATGTAAATTCTGAACTCATGTAACCTTAATTCTTTTTCCACTATTAAGAAATATAAAAATGCTCACTTAGCAAAAAATTAGGGGTTTTTTTTTTTTTTTTTTCAAAGTAAGCATAATTTTTATTAAAGAATCCACGGGAAAAAAAAAAAGTTACAAATCTCCACTCCCCCAACAAGGAAAGCCAAGCAAGGTTGGCACCCACACTCTTAGGGAAATTTATCTGAAGTACTCTCTACGGGATTCCTTCACTTTAAGAAAGTGGGGTTTCCCTACATATTTCTCTCTTGCTCCATCACTTAACTTTCACCCTTTTTTAGACATGCCATCTGCTTCAAAATTTGCCTCTCTCCATATAAAAGAGAAGCTAACTCTTGTAAACTTGGATTTCAAATTACCCCATTTAGCAGCAAGAACCCAAGGGATCTTATTCTTCTTGAAAGCTGAGCCGCAGCAACAGAATCAAACTCAACCCAAGCTATTTTCCATCCAATTTCAGCACACAAGGAAAGACCCTCAATAATAGCAGTACATTCCGCCACAAAATTAGTAACAATGCCCAATCCCACAGCAACAGCCCCAATCACAGCACTCAAGTCATTTCTAGGGACCACCCCATCACCCCCTTTACCTGGATTACCCAACACAACTCCGTTTGTATTGACCTTAACTTCACCGTGACTAGGCAACTTCCAGTACACACTACTTATTCTCTGAGGTCTTGTACATTTTATAGGAACATTTAAAGCTCTAATAACAACCCAATCGGCCATGGAATTTTTCATTTTGGCAGAAGAGAGGAAAATAACTTCATAGATACAACTCAATATTCTTTTCTTCAGCTTTATGATAGACCAGGCCTTCCCTTCAAATATAGCATCATTTCTAGCAAGCCAAATGGATTGACAAGTAGCCCATACTGCACTAATCCATAGATCACATAGATAAGCACTTCAAATTCTCAACTTTTAGAACAACATTAAACAAACCCACCACCCAAGGCCAAATAACCTGAGCATAAGGACATAAGGGCAGCAGATGATTAGCACTTTCAGAATGTTTTTTGCACATAAGCAAGACTCCCTGACATAGTTTCCAACCAAAAGAAGCAATTCTAGGATGCAAACACTTTCTCCAAAAAAAAATTGGCCATCATATCTTAGTAGTTTCCTTTTCTTTTTTTCACATTAAAGGCAGATTTGACAGAAAATAAGCCTTTCTGATGCAAGATAAGATCAGACTAGCACACAAACATCACAACTCTCAGAGTTTTACTCTAAACAAACACATTTCATAATCAAACTTGAATAATGATCTCTCACGCCACATACCAATACCTTTAAATAGACTTAAAGTGACTCTTGGACTCTATAACTCACAACCTTAACTCACACTAAATAAGACTCTTAACACTTGCAACTCCCATACTTAACTCACACACTCAAAAGACTTATAACTCCAATACAATCTAAACCTCATACTTAATGCTTTGTAACTTTACCATCTCCTGCATCATTCCCCTCCGGTTGAGAAAAATTTGCCCTCTAATTTAACACATCATCATCAGAGGAATTGTCATAAGAAGGAAGAAGATGTTTCACATTAAAAACGTCCGAAGTATGAATATGATTAGGCAATCGCAACCGATTAGCATTTGAATTGATCTTCTCCAATACTTCTAAAGGACCGATTTTTCGGAGACCTAACTTGTTATAGTCACTGACAGGAATTCGATTCTTTGTAAGAACAGCCCAAACAAAATCTCCAACCTCAAACTCAACATGTCTTCGACGACAATCAGCTGTAGTCTTGTACTTGGAATTAAAATCAAGTAAATTATTCATGGTAGTAGCATGCACATCCTGAATTTGTTTCATAATATCCTCGGCCGTTCCATGAGCTTGTTTTAAATCTGGAACAGGAGCCAAATCAATAGCAGAGCGAGGATTAAAACCAAAAACAATCTGGAAAGGACTGAAACCCGTGCTCCTATTTACTGAACGATTGAAAGCAAATTCTGCCTGAAACAATTGTCGATCCCAAGTCTTGATATTCGAACCAACCAAACTTCGTAGCAATTTCCCCAAAGAACGGTTCACCACTTCCATTTGACCATCTGTTTGTGGGTGATAAGCACTACTAAAGTCGAGACTAGTATGCACAAGCCTCCATAAGCTTTTCCAAAAGTAACTCAAAAATCGAGTGTCCCGATCGGAAACAATGGACGTGGGCAGCCTATGAAGACGATAACCTCTTTGAAAAATAGTTGAGCAACATTGACCGCGTCCGTGGTTTTCTTACAAGCAATAAAGTGACCCATCTTTGAAAATTTGTCAACAACCACAAAGATTGAATCCATACCTCGCTGTGTACGCGGCAACCCCAAAATGAAATCCATGCTAACGTCAGACCAAGGGTGGCATGGAACTGGTAATGGCATATATAATCCTGCATTTGTAGCCACACCCTTTGAAACTTGGCATATATGACAACGTGCAACAAACATTTGAACCTCTTTATGCAGGTTAGGCCAAAAATAAGAATCGGAGATTAGCTTCAGCGTTTTGTCCCTCCCAAAATGACCTTCACCGTGTAATTCTTTAATGATTTGGAAGCGTAAACTGCACACAGGAATACATAATCTCTTTCCATTGAAGAGAAAACCATCTTGTAGAAGAAAATCAGACCGCTTCCCTGATTTAATATCAACCACCACAAGAGAAAAATAGGAATCATCTTCATATAAATCACGAAAAGTATCGAAACCAAGTATTTGTGTCCGCAAGGTAGCGAGTAGCAAAACACGCCGACTAAGAGCATCTGCAACACGATTATGCGTACCAGATTTATGCTTGAGCACAAAAGTATAATCCTGCAAATAATTTGACCAGCGAACCTGTCGATTGCTGCATTTGTCTTGTGTACCAATATATTTGAGAGTGTCATGGTCAGTAAATAACACAAATTCTGCATGAATAAGATAATGTCGTCAATGTTTGAGCGTCTGGATAATCGCATAAAATTCCAAATCATAGGCGATGTAATTTTGTTTGGCGCCATGCAATTTCTCACTGAAATATGCAATCGGTTTCCCATTTTGACTGAGAACAGCACTAATTCCCACCTTAGAGGCATCAGTATGAACCTCAAAAGGTAAAGAAAAGTTTGGTAAAGAAAGAATAGGAGATGTGATCAACTTTTGCTTGATTTGATGGGAACTCTTCTCTGCAACATCAGTCCAATAAAATTTACCTTCTTTCATGCAATCTGTGATAGGCGCTGTGATGGTGCTAAAATTCAGAATGAATTGTCTATAAAATGATGCAAAACCGTGAAAACTCCTAGCCTCATGCAAAGTTTTTGGAGTAGGCCATTGCTTCACCGCTTCCACCTTAGTTTGATCCACTGATATACCATCCTTTGAAATCACATATCCGAGAAATAAGACGTGATCGGTACAAAAGGTACACTTTTGAGGTGCACAATAGAATTACTCGGCACGTAAGACAGATAAAACCTCTCGCAAATGGTGTAAATGAGACTCCAAATCAGTGATATAGATCAAAATGTCATCGAGATAAACTACCACACATTGACCAATAAAAGGTTTCAACGTTTGGTTCATGACTCGCATAAATGTGCTCGGTGCATTCGAAAAGCCAAACGGCATTACTAGCCATTCATACAAACCGTCTTGAGTTTTAAATGTTGTTTTCCATTCATCCCCAATTCGAATCCGAATCTGGTGATAACCGCTTTTCAGATCTAATTTGCTGAACACCGTTGCCCCATGTAATTAATCCAACAAGTCGTCGAGTTGAGGCATGGGGAACCGATACTTAATTGTTATCTTGTTAATTGCACGACTATCGACACACATGCGCCAAGTACTGTCCTTCTTTGGTGTGAGTAGAGCCAGAACGGCACACGGACTAAGGCTTTCTCGGATATGACCTTTCACAAGTAACTCCATAACCTGTCGTGTCGTTTCAGCTCGCCATGTTCCCTTGGACTCATACAGTAATGGGGACGATTGGGAAGAGAAGAACCAGGAACAAGATCAATATGATGTTATATGCCCCGCAAAGGAGGTAAACCGTCAGGTAACTTTGTAGGAAAAACATCTTGAAACTCGTCTAACACGCCCTGAATACAAGTAGGAATATCAATAGTAACGACACCAGGACGCCCCATCAACAGATAAACCATTCCAGAATGCTCCATCTCCTCAACAAACCTCTGCATTGTTAAAAGATTTGACGTCTCACCCGTCTTTGGTTTTGGCGAAATGTCTTTGGTAGGCATGAGTATAATACAAACAGAATCCACCAAAAAACTATATGTATTTTTCCGACCATCATGTGTAACACCCCTGTCAAATTGCCACGGCCTCCCCAGCAAAAGATGACAAGCATCCATCGTAACCACATCACACCATACTTTATCTTTATATTTTGAATCGATGGAAAAAGTCACTAGGCAACGCTTAGAAACAGTTACCTCAGTTCATTTGGTTAACCATGAAAGCGTGTAAGGTTTTGGATGTTTCTCTGTCACCAACTTCAGTTTCTTTACAGCTTCATCAGAAATCACGTTCTCGTAGCTCCCCGAATCAATAACAAGACGGCAAACTTTCCCCCTAATTGTACACAGAGTGAAAAATATTATGGCGCAGCCACTCATCGCCATTATCCTTTTTTGGAGTGAAACAAATCCTTCGAACTACTAGCAACTCACCGCGATCTCCATGGACAAGTTCCTCTTCCGGGTCCTCAACACTTGTATCGAATATTGGAGGATCGTCATAATCACCAGATTGCTCTTCGATATCATCATTATCGATAAATAAAGCTTTACCCAAACGACTATTCTTTTTACAATCTGTTGCAATATGTCCAGATTCGCCACAACGAAAGCACTTAATATCTGACTTGGTCCTTAGACTTACACCTTGCTGATAGGTAGGCTTGTGCGATGGTAAAGTGTTAGGACGATTTCCCCACTTGTAGTCAGATCCAACAACGCTTCCACTCCTTCGGTTTAATTGTTTTTCTAAACTTAAAGCTCTCTGATGTGCTTCTGAAACAAACCAAGGATCAAATAAATTCAAAGTATCTTGAAAGTTTTGTCTTAAACCCCCGATGTAACGAGAAACCAACTGCTCTTCCGTCTCCATCAAATCTGCACGAGTAATTAACTGGTAGAATTCCTTGGTATAATCATCTATGGAGCTAGTACCTTGTCGATGATTTTGAAGGCGATGATAAAGTTCTCAAGCATAGTTATAGGGCAAAAATGCAGCACGCATGTGTTTCTTTAATTTCTCCCAAGACTCTATTTTTGATTTTTCTTGCCTACTTGTACTTTTAATTTGTTGCCACCAAGCTGCAGCCCTTCCTCGAAATCTAGTCGCAACCAGGGGTACCCTTTTTCCCCTTTTGAGATCAGGAACCTCCTTAAATTCTAAAATTTCTTCCACAGTACATAACCAATCGATGAGTTCATCAGACTGCAAATTACCGTGAAATTCAGGAATTTCAATTTTTAACCTTGATTCCCACCTCCTTGAATCTCGCGGATGTCGAGCTCCATGCGGAATGAAGTCCTCCTGACCTAAACCACGTCGTCGAACTGCACGAGGGACATAGTCCTCCTGATCAACATCAGCAAAAGGGTTTTCAACCTCTTCATTAGCCCACTCATCCACAACAGGGCGCTCTGGCTGCTGCATAGCTCCCATCTGGCGGGTGAGCGCATCAACCTGCCGTTGGAGTTCAGCCATCCTATCTTGTTCCACCACATCGTTTTGGGGGACGTCACGAGTGACACGACCACGCAAATTTCTCCCACGCGGCATGCCTCGGAGCGATCTTTGCTCTGATACCAACTGTACCAACTGATGCAGGATAAGATCAGACTAGCACACAAACATCACAACTCTCAGAGTTTTACTCTAAACAAACACACATTTCATAATCAAACTTGAATAATGATCTCTCACACCACACACCAATACCTTTAAATAGACTTAAAGTGACTCTTGGACTCTATAACTCACAACCTTAACTCACACTAAATAAGACTCTTAACACTTGTAACTCCCATACTTAACTCACACACTCAAAAGATTTGTAACTCCAATACAATCTAAACCTCATATTTAATGCTTTGTAACTTCACCATCTCCTGCATCACTTTCTGATCAGGTTTCCAAACCATTTTATCAGGATCACTAGCAACAATATGAATATAGTCAGTATTAATACCAGCATCACACAAGCGCACAAGTTATGAGATATCTCATCATCAAAATCCCATCTCCCATTACTAATAAACTCCGAAAGATAGTTTGTTCTCTTTCAATTCTTAAAGCCAGGCAGGATCTTTAATAGAGAAAAGATGATCCCCAGTTGTCCCTCCAGAAATCAATACAAGATCCAAAGCCAACAGTCCAACCACAATTGACTGGAACTAAAGGCAGCACTTTAACAATCCCACTCCACATAGAGGACCCTCTTGCATAAGAAATTATCTCCCCAAACTTCGTAAATAATTTTGCTTGCATAAACTTGGACACCACTCTGAATTCCCTGCAAGTAATAACCAAGCTTGCTTCATCAACAGAGCTCAGTTAACACGTCCCAGCCTTCTAGTATATGCAATGATTTCAAAGATCATGGGGTGCCAGTATGGCTGGGATGTCATGATTCTTTCAGATAATGCCTTAGCTACTGGATATTTTTTAGGCTTTCTAGACTTGTTCTCTATTTTTATCCACTCTCGGTATGTGCTCCACAAAAATATATAAAAAATCTACTACTAGCACAAGACACTTTGTGGCCCTTTCTAATGGCAGGGTTACCTATCCACAAAAAGTTTCTAAGAATCTTCTCATATTCTTTAATAACACTTTGAGGCCATTTATAAACCCCCATATTTGTACACAGGCACAAAAAATGTAGCTTATCGAACATCTTTTGTGTCACAAAAGTAGAAATGTTGCTTTTATAATTATGCAATTTTTTATTTAAATATTGTTATACATAATTATTTGCTTTTTAATTTCTAGCGTCTTACAGTTTCTTAATTTGCTATCTTTGTGGAAACTTTATTTTTCCTTGGTAACAAATGTTTGGATTGCTGAAGTCTTCAATACTGATCCTTTTTGGTTGGTTTCGGTTTTGCAGTTAGCAATTACCCTTTGAGCTCTTCCCGCTGTATAG
Organism: Kingdonia uniflora; assembly: GCA_014058105.1. Classification (NCBI taxonomy): domain Eukaryota; kingdom Viridiplantae; phylum Streptophyta; class Magnoliopsida; order Ranunculales; family Circaeasteraceae; genus Kingdonia; species Kingdonia uniflora. Next base: position 641,907 of record JACGCM010002352.1, read on the forward strand.
GGCATATTTGTGATGCTTTAGAGGATAAGTGGAATATCATTTGATTCTCTTTTTGGTCTAAGTTGGGGAAACATGAACCTAAGTTATTCAAACTCCTGCGGATTTTCTGCTTTGATGAAGAATGAGATAATTCTAAACTGTCTAGGATCTAGAAGCCCTAGCAGTTTAACGCAGCTAGACATATATTTGAAATTCTAAACAGTGATATGGCTACACTTGGTGAGCTGATATGGCTGTATTTAACTCATTTGCCCTCAGTTTTGTTCTAAAGTTTATAATTTCACCAGACTCATATCATAGACCCACCTTCATTGATTTTAGCAGGACCTGGTTAATTGTAACTGTAATCTCGAATGAATATTAAGTTGTGCTTTCATTTTTTGGATGTGTTTCACTATTAACTCGTAGACGTGCTCTATTAATGCTTTTTTTCTCTCCACAAAATCGTGTTTCATATAAGTAGTTGGTCCCAAGTTTGTAGTAAATATGGTGATTGAACATTTGTACAAGTAACCAATGGGTGAGCTTTAATTCTGGAAAGATAAAATGTAAAACTTGGTTAAAAGGGGGGGAACCGAAAAAAACTGTGGCATAATCCATCTTCGAAAGCGTTAAATGCCCCACGGAACTTGGTTACTACATAAGCAGCAGTAAACCATGGTTAAAATCATATAGTGGCACTTGATGTTCACTGTGACGCATCATGATGGTACTCACTCCCATATTTTCACAATTGTTCATTTCTATTTTCTTCTTTACTCCATCAAATTTCTATAAATCTTCACTGCAATACCCCAAGTATACTAAATATCCACAAAATTTATCTAAGTTTTTACATGATCTACAGAGTTTTTGGTATTGCCGCCATTGTTTATAGAATGGCAGGTTCAATTAGAGTCGATGTGTAGAATAAAAAAATTGATGTATCTAACAAGTATTTGGCATTAGTGTGATGGGGAAGGATTTAGAGACACTCAGTTCTCAAACACTAAGAATAAAAAAATTAATGTATCTAACAAGTATTTGGCATTAGTGTGATGGGGAAGGATTTAGAGACACTCAGTTCTCATACACTAAGGACTCACTCAACCACAACCACTCATCTCTATTAGATGAGTGGCTCTCAAAATTGGTCTTTTATATATAGGGAAATGAGGTGGAAAACCATGGGTCCAATCAGCCCCACTCTTCCTCTAGCTCGCAGCAGACTTTTCCCTCTCTCTCTCTCAAATTCAAAATTTGAACGACCCATCATATCTCTCTCACTCTCATATCACACACACTCTCTCTCTCATTTCACTCTCTCACTCGTATCAAACTCTCTCATATCACTCACTCTCTCCCTCTCTCATATCACACTCTCTATCTCTCTCTAATATGCCACATATTTCTCTCTTTTTCTCTCTTCTTTTTTCTCTCTTTGGTGATTCCTCAACCACCGATCACAGGAGAAATCCTCATCACCAGAGAATTCTTATCATAGTGTGAGTCATTTCGTCATTGCCAACTCTTCCCTCTTAATTACAGCACCGCTCTCTCTCTCTCTTACTTTGATTTGTGGGTTTTCGATTGTGTTTAACCATTGTTTGGTCGCTGCCAACGGCAAGTTGTAATGTGAGTCTCCGGAGAAGATGTAGAACTTACCCGGAGAAGAAGGGTAACAGCAAAATAACAATGTCGGGTTCGACAATTATTGTCGGGTTCGATAACATGAGGTTCTTTGTTTATCTGGCAACAAGTCATTAACAGCAAACAAGCATATAAGAATGCACGATAAAATCATATAAACAACTCCAAAACATGAAAGATAGACATGGGAGTTTTCTAATATTGATGATTTCAAACCCCATTAAACATGACAATTACTGTTCGGGTTGCCTCGACAAAAAATAAAATGAGCATCCAATATTGTCGAAATCGACAATATATAGATGGGTAAATTATTCAAAACCCCATTAAACATGACAATTATTGTTCGGGTTGCCTCGACAAAAAATAAAATGAGCATCCAATATTGTCGAAATCAAAAATAATATTGGATGCTAGTTATCAATATTATTTTGGTTATTGTCGGGTTCGACAATTTCATTGATAATGAGCATCCAATATGTTGGAAAAACCCATGTGTTTTCCTATGGTTTGAATGTCATTTTGGTGTGTTTACTTTTAGTCCCACATTGGATAAGTGAAAAGAGGATTTTCATTTTATAATGGATTGCACACTACTATCATATGTAGCATGTGTAAGTAGGTGGTGCCATCACGCGTGTGTGAGGCAAGTGTGTGAAGGCTTGCAATATGGGGACGCCCATGGGCTTGTGTCCAAGACCCACCTAGACTATTTATAAGTCTATGATTCGGCCATGGGCTCATGGGGATTTCTAGTTTACACTTGGTCGTTTTTTGGGTTTTTATTCAGAAAAATATACTCATCCATATATTGTCGATTTCGACAATTTACCCATCTATATATTGTCGATTTCGACAATATTGGATGCTCATTTTGACCAAAGTGAAGTATTGTTGAAATCAACAATATATGGATGGGATTTCGACAATATTGGATGCTCATTTCGACCAAAGTGATGCACAATCACAAGTATTGTCGAAATCGACAATATATGGATGGGTATATTGTTGATCATAAGTATTGTCGAAATCGACAATATATGGATGGGTAAATTGCCTTACAAGTGGATTGTCTTACAAGTGGATTGACATATATTGTCGAAATGGATACAGACTGAAGTATAGAACAATATATGGACGTAGGGATAACTTGTATTGTCCATGCACCATCAATAATCGACAAATTTTGCAATCCATGCATAGGGGTAATTACAACAACATGGACATTAAATGGATACAAACTGAAGTATAGAACAATATTTATGATTATCTTGCATCACACATGTGCAAGGTCTACATTTTGTTCTTCATGATTATCTTGTTCAAGTGGATTGACTGTATCATCCATTGTAGCATATGGCTTTCTCCCTTGGCAGAGACCCTTGGTGGGTTCGGATAGTTGGGATCTTCTCGCTTCTCTCTTAATCTCTTACTTCTAGAGGAATGCATGATTTAGTACATGGTAGAACAATATTTATGAAAACAAATAGCTGAAAATTGTGAGAATCAACACCCAAAAACAGATCTAAGAATCAGCACCCAAAGGCAGATCTTGAATGGAACCTTTAAGCAATTGTTTGAGAGAGAATCAACACCCAAAAGCATATCAAGACCAGAAATTGTAAAAAAAATTAGACGCAGATGTTGATTCTCAAATCAAAAGGTTCGAGACGATGAAGTCGTGTGGAGGTTTGATTGTAGAAAGAGAGAGAGAGTGAGACATGAACGGTGAGACAGTGTGATATGAGAGAGAAAGAGAGAGATATGAGTGATTTCGAATTTAAAATTTGTGAGAGGGAAATTTGTGCTGATGATGTCTGCTGCCAGCTAGAAGGATGAGAGAGAGAGTGGGGCAGGTTGACCAAGCTTTTCCACCTCATTTCCCTATATAGGAAAAACCTAATTTTAAGAGTCAGTCATCTAATAGAGATGAGTAGTGGTTGTGGTTGAGTGAGTCTTTAGTGTTTGAGACTTGAGTCTCTAAATCTTTTCCCGTGTGTGATACCCGGGAATGCGCTTACATCTCTCAAGTTGCAACCCCTGTTTATTTTATTTCTTCCTTCGTCCTTCTTCCCTAGCTACCCAAAGTGCTTTCTTGCTCTCGCAGACATCCTTTTAAAAGGAAATCCCATCCCAGCATTTTAATTTAGTCTATAAATTTTACGCAAATATCATTGAATGTCTTATCACACATGTTTATAAAATCTGGGGCATGTGATTCGAAATATGTGTTCCTGTCCACACAAAAATAACAAATAAAAAATAAATAGGTGTATTGATTTGAGCCATAGGTTGTACTGTTTTCAACACAAACACGCTGGACTAACAAGCCATGGTTTGACATAATCAGAGATTAATCGACCTTTAGGAGATGCCCTTAATTCTTGAAGCGGTCTGAGCATTTGTTAAGTTTCTCAAAAGAACAGATTGGATATGAACTTGGAGAAGATATTTAAGGTGCTGAAGATATACAGATCATGTTAAAACCTTCATTACACAACCACATTCTTAATAAGATATTGCTAAACAATAATTTCTTGTCTAATTATGGTGAAAACGTAAACATACTCGATAATTAACTCTCCAAAAGCTCAAATGTCTATAAAATTTAAGTAACAAGTGTCAAATGAAGAGTTTCTGTCTCCATTCATATATGCCTAAACCGGCTGATCAAATGGAACATTTGGTTTGGGGGATCTACACCGTAAATTAGTAATACATCATCTACAAAGTAAAGGAAAGAAAAAAAAAATCCCCCCATTTCAAGTAGTAAACAAATGGAAAAACCACAAAGTGTAAGAATTGAAGAAAAAGTGTTGCATGTTGTGAAATCAAACCATCTCCATTAGAAGAGGATCACCTGTTGCCATGATTCTGATCAGCTTTATAAAGTCAGGCTCGCTGGATACATTCCATGGATGAACTGCTGGTACTATAGCAGAATAAAAGCTTGCAGAAGAGTTATTTGATGGCAATTTTCTCTTGTAGATCATTGAATCGAAGACAGGATCATATTTACTTGGTGAGTCCATGGCCATAAAGAACATGGGTACGGCAACCTTGTGATGGAGCTCTGATTTACCCACAAGATTCACTAGATCTACAAAGTCCCCCACAAAACGACGAGGAATGTAGAACACTTCGGAACTACAAACGGTTAGGCGGCTTGGTTCACTTTTGCTGATGGTTTCCTTGTAACTAACCTGAAGATGAACAGGCATTGTGTTCACTATTCCCTTCACCATCTCTGCTTGACTTGAGAACCACTCAGCGTTGTTGCCACTAGTCGAAACCGTCGTCCAAGATTTGGAGACCTGAAACAACCCAATAGCTGGTCAGATATATGTAGCAAGGATTGAAATATCAAAATCTACTGACATATGCTTGTTGTATTGGATCTTTATCAGTGACATCATAATTTTTCAAAAATGGACAACACAGTTACAGGATGCACAAAACTATTATATTAAAAAGCAAAGAACTATTTGAGTACACATCGGTCTGAAATACCGCTAATATGTATAACTCATCTTTTTCTGGACATGTATATGCCTACAGATAATTAAACATACATGCACCTGATGGCTACTGTGAGTGGGCCAAACAGACAGTTATGTTTCAATCTAAAGTATAGAATTAGCAATTAACACTCCGCGATGAGAAGTTAGAAGCAATTATTACCGCATATAATGTGTTAAACACAGATTTATGGGACTACACTAGGGGGGGTTGTGTTACATGCGTCTTGCAATCTATAGTTTTCAAACAATCGGAGAATAATATTGGGATGTGCGGAACTTCGGGCAAGCATTCAAGAAGAAGGTTATTTGGGGAAATTGCCCTAGATCGTTTGCAATGAGCGCATAAGATAAAAGATAGGTAGCTTAGCTCGACTGTATTCTGCAGCTTTCAAATATCAGATGGCTGAATGTTATTCCTTTCACTCCAATGAAGGTTGGCTAACATATGCAAGAGTGGGGACCACAGACTAACATTTCACTTTTAGGACTATTCACTAATTTTCTACTGAACCGTGGGTATAATGTCGAAGTAATCTAAATTTGTATTCCCTGCTCTAACCCATAAATAAATAATTATACATGCTCACATATTGCAATATTTTGAATCATGGTTTGATATTACCTCGTTAGTAATCCAAAGCTTATCCTTTTCCGCTTGTAGTAAATTCCAGTAGTTGAGAATGGTATCATCCTGGAGGTATAGAAATCCATCTGCATTTGTGAACTGCTCAAATATCTTGGGCAGATACCTGTATGATCCAAGGACATTGTTACAAAACTAAAGACCACAATAATTTCTGATACAACATTCTAAAAATAAGCATGGATCACAAGATCACCCTTATTTCATATCGAATTAGTGTAACTTACTACTAGAGCTATTTAACAAGATCCAAACATAAACATATCAAATAATATGGACAGCATAGCAGATCCCATTACGATCCAAGGACTGTTTTCAATTGCTGTCAACATCGTCATAGAAATAAAGTAGACTTAAAAGGGGATACTGAAAATGTATACACAAAACCATATCCGAGGAAAACATAGAAACCCAGGGTTTAGGACCTTTTATCTTGCAAAAGCAAGTTGGGGTTAGTCAGGACCCCGTGAACCAGGATTTATTAATAGTAGGGAAAATTGCATCTGCTAAAATTTGACTATCCAAAACTGGGAAGGAGCTAGGGTTAATAACAGCCCCCAATTGAGGGTAGTACGAGGTCAAAAATCAGCACAGTGTTAACTGACCTCACTAAAAACATGAAAACTTTTAAAAGTTCCAAGCTTGCCCACTAGGTACACTATGCTCCTGTAAAGCACCAAGCAGTTCCAGGGAGGTTTGTGACTATCCTGAATGTAAGAAACCATCTGTCCAGGGTTTAGCACCCCTCTGAGTTGCAAAATACTCATAGTGAGTTGACGAAGGCCCAAACGGGGAACACCTTAATCTCAAAGAACCAAATGTTTTTGTCTTTCCAGATATAGCAACAAGCACATCGAAAAGAGACTACAGCTACATAGTTCTTAAAACTAGACTAGTGCAAAAGGCAAGACTTACAAATCCAGACAACTTTCAATATGATTATCACATTCTTCGAAAATTAGAGCCAGGATTTAGAGTGTTATTTTATGTAAACTTTGAAATCTAGACTGGCAGGACATGATTAGATACTCACTTACTTTCAGGTTTTTTCTTATGTAGTCAATATATACGGGTCAAAGAAAAAAGTAGAATTGAAGAGAGATGATCACCTTGGCTGAGACATATACAGAAACTTGTATTGACCAACCTAAGCCGATCAGTGGGGGGCTGTTATTTTCCTTCAGTTGGTTAATTGTAAATCACCAGTAGTTAATGAACTTTACAGAAAGTAGAATAGGAGGGAAATGATCTCCTTGGCTGAGACATAGGCAGAAACTTAAAGTGATCAACATAAGCCAATCAGTGGCGGCTTGTTCTTTTCCTTCAGTTAGTTAATAGTAAATCACCAGGTAGTTAATGAACTTAACAGCGAAAAATATGGGTTCCCAGTTTCCTTCCATGAATGACGTGTAGTACAACTTAAGTTTCTTATCTAAATTCCTAACACAAATACTTAGGAAACCATCCTAATGTAACTTGTTTTGTGGAAGCTTAAGATCGAAGTTACACAAAGGATACTTTGTTCAAATTATGGTTTAAAGCCTCCAAATTGAATGCTCAAATAAAACTAAGGTGTGAAAGTGAGAAACAGTGGTAAAAATCACATGCAAAATATCAGGGTGGGTAATACCAATTGTAAAGCAGCTGTTTGGGCAAAAGAACCCTTTGCAAATTTGTAAAAAACAAGCCACTGATCTTACTCTAAGCACCCTGAGAAAAAAGTTACGCTAGAATTGGAAAGCTTTCTTCCTTTTACTAGTAGTTTTATCAGGACTGAATAAAAATACTAGGGCCTGTTATAGGTGTGGGAAGTATGGTCACTTTGCTCATTATTGCAGAGTGAAAATTGTTGAAGTAAACTTCATCGAGATAAGTTCTTGAAAGAGCCAAAGGGAAGAACTCAAACTTATATTAAATGAAGAAGATCAAGTCGCTGACATCTTCACGAAAATATTACCAGTGCCGAAGTTTAACAAGTTTTGATCCATACTCAGAGTATGTACTAGAACGTCGGTGTTAAGGGAGAATGTTGAAGATTCACCACCGACTTCCCAAGCTTCTAAAGAGATGAGAGGACATGACAGAGTCGGTGATAGAAGACTCTAGATAGAGAAAAGATGAGAGAGAGAGAGAGAGAGAGAGAGAGAGAGGCGAATCAGTATAGAACTATATGGAGAGAAAGTCGGTTATGTGAGTCGGGGTGAGTAGTTGGTTGTTTTCACCTATAATTAGGTGGTATTATGTCGTAAGATGCATCATCTTGCTGTTGGTGTTGGTGTTCAGGTGAGGCTCGCTACTTCGCTTGAGAGATTGTGTTGGTGTTCAGGTTCAACATTACTTCCGAACAACCCAGAATTTCCAGGTAGGATATGTGTTAAAAATCTATCGGATTTCTTGTACCTTCATACCTACTACCTAGTTTCCTTCATATTTGTACTATAAAGTATTTGATAGTTTACCTAAATACTTCTCTATCTTTCATCAAGTATGATGGGATAAATGGGTTAGATGAAATGATTTCCCTATATTCCAAATAAACAAGTTACAAAACTGATTAGAGCTCTTCAGAAAGAAGTACACTTGATGACAGCATAGTACATCCTCAACCTCTTCAAAAATTCAGCAAAAGAGAAACCCTATGTGCAACCTCAACCTCTTCAAAAAGAAATGCATGAGACATAACTCCACAAACTCTTCTGGATATTCACTCCACAAAATCAACCTCTTCAAAATATTCAACATGACAATTTTTAGGGAGAAAGCTTCGTGATTAGGCTTCATACAAAAATTCCAACAATTAACCAATGTGCAAAAATCATGTCTACAATACCAGCTCCAATGATATTTTATATTCGATAAATTATTCAACTATGAGACTTGAGGGAAGAATGAAATCAAATGACATACCAAATTACCTTAATAAGAAAATCTGTCCTTTCTTTCCTTCCAATGACCAGGAAGAATAATTAAAAAGTTTTCAAGATTTTTTCCTATAATTTCCTCCAATAATGTTATTTTCCTCAAAAACACACCGGCAACCTCCATTAACCAAAAATAAGGCAATAATAACTAACGAGGAACCTTAACAATATCGGAATGACTGACACCAATCCTTCAACATCGCCAAAGCATTTTCAGTTTCTAAAATACAAAAGAACACTGTTGCTTGTCATGTGATGAGTTACACTCATGTATATTGTGCACAATCACGGTCCTACGTGAACAAGGAAACCTGCACCATGCTGTACATTGCATTGCATTTCGCAAAGAGTAACGTACAGCCAGCTGATGAAAAACTCTTCTGAAAAAGACGTCCTAAGGATAGCCCTGACTCTACGAGCCGCTTTCCACAAAAACTACTCTGGCACTTGAGTGTTTTTACGAAACAAAGAAAAGAGCTTAAGAAGAGCTCGCTCCACTACATCTAACAACTTCATAGCGACTAGGTGAAAGATCCTCGTGTCAGAATAGCACGCTAGCTCTTATCTGACATGCTCAAAGTCGTGAATCCAACGGTTTCAAACAACTATTCTTTAGCACTCAGGTACAAGATACTAACATTACCGCCTCGACAATTAGACATCCAACCTGTAATCGCAGCAACCCAAGAGTGGAGCTCTACTAACTGACGAATATCTTGGTGGACTTCAAGGCAAATGTGGTTGAGGTTCATTTGGGTATGCTTGTGAACAAGAAACATGAGAAGGACAAAGCTGAAATAAACAAAATGGAATCTAAAGTATGTATATGTATATCTACAAAGTGGCATTAAAAGTAGAGTTTTGTATTTCTAACTATCTTTTCTATTCGAGCAAAAACAATAACTTTTTGGTGTGCAAACAAAATGGAATTAGCTTAACTTGGTGTGGCCCAAAATTTGCAATCGTTTGTAAACCTATAAGGAAGTTAAGCATGGTAGTATAGCAGGACCCAAGCTCTTTTAGATCACATATACATTGAAGTTGATCATGTACAAAGAAATTAACAGGAAACAAAGCAAAATTAGGAGTGAATTGTTAACCGTGAACTTTAATCAATTTCTTGAGTTTTTCTTTTCCACTCAAGCTCTGAATGTTAACACGAAATAAGTATTGTGTGGAATAATTGTGGTGGGCATTGAAGCCGATACTGGGAACATACTTTCGGTGTCAAACTTTTGTGTTTGTTTATTGCATTCTACGAGGATAAGTTTCACTATGCCTTCTGTACTCTGGCCACTTGAAATTAAAAGCATGATGGCTTTTATTATGTATCATCTGATATAGCATGATTCAATCTCTTATAAACTCCACAAAACATGGAAGGAGAAAAAATTAAGGAGTGATTATTAACTATGAAGCCCAAAGTCACATCTAAGAACATCAAGTATGGATAATAAAAAATGCAGATATTTACGTATAGATTTCATACATATATAGGATAATTACGTAAAGAAGTGGTAATTATGAAAAAAAGTAGATGCTTACTTGTATGCTTTCGCCAATTGACCGTATTCTATGGCAAGATCAGAGTTTCTTTGTTCTGAGAGAATAACTACAGTCTTGAAGATACGGCCGTAAAGCAATCTCCATTCTAAAGCAGTGCGTTCAACAGGACCGGTACAAAACATGATGAGCACAACATTTCCAAAATTCTTCCTCCAACGAATCAAATTCCCTATCTCGTAATTCACACTCCCTACTTCCTCTACTCCAAGATGTACAGACGGTAGCTTTCGTGGTATAAACTCTTTACGATCTCCATGACCAATAACTGCACGTGGCCTATCTAACTCTAAAGACATCAGCCTAGGCTGTTGGTACCCAACAGCCAACAAATCCTGAAGCCAAGCAGCCGTGAACCGCACATCAAGTTCAGTCCAAAACCCTTCCTCTGCCATCACATAACTTAAATCTAAGATCGTCTCAAACAACCTATGCCTCTTAGACCTCCATTCAACCAGAAATTTAATAAGACGACCCACGTTCAAGTGAAGATCTTTCTCTTCAGAAAACGGGTATGATTGTATCCTGTCATAACGATGAACAGTTGGAGGATAAACAACGACAAAACCACCAATCTCCCACAAAAGCCTTTGAGCCCAATAACCCCTTAACACGTCCGAGGCCATTGAACTAACCGAAACTGGAAGCATCAATCCCCAAAATGCAGATGAATGAAACAATGTATTAAATGAATTAAGTGGTACCATCATACCTTGTGGCAATGCCACTTTCGGAGCTTTCTCATCGAACCTAATATCAAACGCTTCCAAACCCGATTTCCTCGTGAAGTAAAACACTGAATCAACATCAGGCAATCCATTCGATATCCCTTGTTGTATATACTGCTTTCCTCCATACAACTCCGTATAGAACTCTTCGTGCCCCAGTTCACCTACATTCTCCAATGGCAACCCCCTTGGCCAAACCGACCGCTGCCCAAAATGTATATAAGGGTTCACAACCGTCCGATTCGGGTTTTCATGACTATACTGCAAAATCGTATCTTGACGCGCTTCTTGCCCAATCAACTTCAAATCAAAATGCTTACCTAAATCATCATCAATCACATCCCCTCTATCATCCGCATCAAATATCGTCTTCGCCCCATGTTGGATCGCAAACAAATACCCAACACTCTTCCTAACATGTGAATCATACGGTAAATGATCCACAACTCGAAACCCCAATTTCGCTTGTTGCTCCAATGACAAAAAGATCACACCTTTAAGACTCCAATCAAATGGGGTTTTCGAATTTCCAATTGCCAACACTTGCCACCCCTTAATCTTAACCAAACTCCGAATCGAGTCCGTCGGGGGAGACGATACCGACACCACGATCCACTGCTCTGATCGAAACGAGGCGTAAGAAGAGGTTGTATCAGTAATGGGGGTGATTGAATTCCAGTCAATGTGAGGAAATGGGATGTGATCATTGGCTTGCGCTCGGTGAACGAGGGCCGCGGGGGAGTTGACGTTGCGGAGGAAGAAAATGGCAGCGACTGAGGCGATGAGGAGAGAGATTGTGAAGATCTTGTAAAGGTTATCAGAGAACCAGGTTGTGAAATCTAGGGATTTAGATGGGGAGGATAAGGTTAAGCGGGTGTTTGGATGAGGGAATGAGGGTTCTTTGAGTTGGGGTTTTGGCCCTTTTGGGGTTGATCTGTCTTGGACTAACATTTAATCCAATCCAAGCAGGTCCTAATAATTAAGCTTCACTTCTTCTCTCTCTCTAAAGCTGAAAGATGAAGTGAGAGATGGGGTGCTGCCGACAGAATTTGGTTGAGCAGTTGGTGGGAGTGACGATTTCAAGTGGGTCTCTCTCTCACTCACTTCCTTTGTTTGCAATCTTTCTGGTTGGTGGGGTGATGCTGGTGACAAAATTAATCATTGTTTGGGAATTTGGGGGGTGCCAAAACTAAAAAAGATAAAAAAGAAAAACTGAAACTGTGACTGTGTGAAGCTGAGCTGCTGATACTGATGTTGCCACAACTAGCTTTGTTTAGATAATCAGGAGTTGAGCTTTGGGCTAATATGTGCAGAAAATGGAGAAGAGTTCCCTCCGCGGGGCTTTGGGACGATCGCCTCGCCTATGCCTGTCTCCATGTGAAGACTTTTGGCTACCAAGAATATGTAATTGACCATTAGACAGGCATTAAATCTCTGAATGCTAGCAATGGCATATCACGCTTATACCTCACAAAATCAAGGAATTCCGTTTCTTGATTTGTAGAGGTATATACAAGATACCAATCAGAGGCTATGATTTCTCATAACGTTTATCTACAAAAAATAATTACTGCAAGTCTACAATGACAAAAAGGACAATTGTATTGATATGAATTGCAGGCGCGCGCACTTCCAAATTTTCAATCTCCATTTTTGTTTTAGTAACATAACATGGATTCCTACTGCTACATTACTTCATTGCTACTACATATCTGGTTTTCTCTCTTCCCTCTGCTGTAAAATTACGGAAAATCATCCATAAAGATTGACAAAATTATCCTGATAATGCTAAAACCCATCTAATATATGAGTTGAGATAAAAACGGAGTCACTAATAACTTCTGTTGCCAAGAATCCAATCAAACTGAGTCCACATCGCTACGAGATCCTACTACCTGCAATATAGCAAAAACACAAGCAAAAGGCAATAAACGCATTGCGTTGTTAAAAACCCAAATTACATCAGATGGTCAAGATCATTCCAATGTGATCTGAAAAAATGCTAGAGTATGGCAAGGTGGAGCATAAAATTATTACCGCATATACAAAGGGATCCTTCGACCCTCCTCTCCCAGACCTCTTTACTTCTGCCTGCTTCAACAACCTGCAAGTTGAGTTAACAATGCTTAATTTAGTCAAACCACGCTTAACAAAATGGGCAACTACAATTAATATTTGTTAACAAATGGCGCAACTACTAATAAGACCCAATAGCCCAATACCCTAAGCACGACATTTCACGGGGTTGGACCAGTTAATTATTAAAGACACCCAGTACCCCAAGCTCAACCTTTCTGGGTGTCGAACAGTTGGTCACAAATCGGGACACATTTAGATTCAAATTATGGTTCACATTCACAATTACATACATATGAGCACTGTTAACAAATACTATCATAATTTGATCCTAGTAGTAGTCCATCCTGGTCAATCGCTTTTCACGGGGTTCAGCCAGACCATCAGTGAGACTCAAAAGCTCATTAAGGTCATCTAATTTGCTCAAAAACTAGTTTAATCCTACAAGGGACAAAATGCTCAAAACTGCAAAATAAAAACACTCATGTGTACATATTGATCTAGTACTCCCGAATGGGTATACTAAATGAAACCCTGCAAAGAGATGGAGGCACGTGATAATCACGTGATCCGATACGCACATAGATTGTAACGGATTCTAGAGAGAGAGAGAGACTGACATTCTGAGAGCTTTGCTTGTATCGGGACTGTCACCGAGGACCTCCCGGATTCTAACTTCAGAAGCACAACCAACAGAGAGAAACTTGAGTATGGCATCGGCTCGGCGCCTCATGTAACCCGAATCGGAGCCGATCTTCTCCCTTTTGATCTCCCTCTTCTTCTCCCTCTTCAACATCAGCTTCCCCACATCTAACAAAAAGTACTGGCTCGGCGCGCCGCTGTAAATCCCACTAGCCGAACTCGATGAAGCCGCCTCTGCTGATGACGGTGGTTCCGTCTCCATTGCAGTAGCCACTGGTCTTCTCCACTCGTTTGGGTCTCCTTTGCGACGATCTGAGCCCTTGTAGTAGTAGTGCTTCGTACGAGATCTTCTCACTACCTGCCACGTGGCGTCATCGTTAGAAACAATCTTGACGCGAATCTCGAGAACATTTCATTGCAAAAATTCGCGATTAGTACGGGTTTTTTATTTTTTTCACGAACTTTTAAAATCTCTCCAGATTGAAACAGAGAAACAACAATTGGAGAACCGATTTGAAACCCTAAACCTTGAAATCTCAACTTCAACTAATAGATTTGAGATCAATTAACGGTCAAAATCAACAACCGATTGTATCAAAACTGCCGAATCACTTGTGTTTCACACAAAATCACGATTAAATTGCGAAAATTAGATGAAAATCACTAATAAACCTCAGATTAAGCACAAATTAAGAGATCGGACTCACCTTGAGCTTTAGATCATGAACACGAGCAGCAACTGAGAGAATTCTAAGTTGATCTGCACTGCGAGATCTTTTCATAGACCCATCATCACTCGTCACAGTCGTAACTGATGAAGAACAACACGATGACTTCAAATCGCTTAATGAGGTTGATCGGTCCTTGATTTTACTTGAGATTTCGCCTAAACAGATACTACAGAGAACAAAACAATTAAAATCAGGAACGAAACCTCACCGAGAGTGTAAATTGAGACTCAAAATCTAGAGAGAGAGAGAGAGAGAGTTTAACCTTGCAGATAAAGACTTCAAATCGCTCACAGAACTCGATCGTGATTTGATGTTACTGTAACTTTCACCTAAACCAAAACTACGAAATCAAACCATCACAAAACATCAAAATCAGAGACAAAACTTCATGGAGAGATCAAATCGAACCAAAATTAGAGAGACAGAGTGAGGGAGAGAGTCACCTTGCAGACGAAGACTTCAAATCACACGCAGAACTCGATAATGCTTTGATGTTGCTAAAGCTCTCACCAAAACTTCAAAATCAAACCGAAACAACAATCAAAAACACACAAAACTTCAAATCAAACCTAAATTAGAGATTGAAATCGAAATCTAGAGAGAGATCGTCACCTTGAACACGAAGACTTCAAATCACCGATCGAATCCGATCCTTCCTCTACAACCTTCTCCCAACTTTCCCCAAATCCAAAACTACAATCGAAACCAAAGATCAAACCTCACATAGAGATCATAATCTAGAGAGAGAGAGATAGAGATAGAGAGAGATTCACACCTTTGTTGATGAGTGTTTGAAGAGAGAGAAAATGGAGTTGAAGAAGAGAGAAGGAGGAGAGCAGATAAGACCGTACATTCTGATTTAGAAGGAAATGTTTCCATCTAATTTACTCTCTCTCTCTCTCTCTCTCACACTACAACAATGGCGGGATTCGCCAAAACCAAAATTTTAAAATGTTTTCGTCTCATAAGCGGGAACGTTTTAAATGAATTTAAAGTATCGTGAATTACCGAAATTACCCCTACCCTGTTACCTATGAAAACAGAATACGCAACTGACAACAACAACGTGGAGCTAACCATGATGAGTCGGCTTTAATTGTAGCCCGGGTTGAGTTGTAAAAACTGCCTCCGTGGCTTACTCAAATTCTTACCCTGTCGCGGATGCTCTAAATTGGTAATTGAGTACAATTTTTGTTACCAATTCAACCCTTGGATTAGTGTTGATGCAAATGAAGCACTTAGAGCATCTCCTAAAGTGCTTCACTAACTCGGTTGAAAAAATGTTAAATCCAAATTAGTGAGGTTTTATTTCCTTCAATAATATCTCACTAACTTTTTTTTGGGAGCCTGTTTCATTTTCTTTGAAAAATAAAATAATAAATAAATTTTTCATCAGGTGGATAAGACTTGGGCGCCAGATTTGAATTTTTTGTAAAAAAATAATTGGGCGCCCAATCGTGACGTAAAAAAGCAAGGTTGAGTCTTGGATTCCAAGACTCAACCTTGCTTTTGGAGACTCAAATCCAAGTCAGTGAGGCACTGTTCCTAAAGTGCTTCACTACCTTGGTTGAAAAAAAGTCAAATTCAAGGTAGTGAGGCTCTATTTCTTCCAACAGTACCTGACTTGGATTTTTTAACAGGCGCCCAAGAGTTGTGCGCCTGTTTTATTTTTTTTCAAAAAAAAATAAAAAAATAGGGGTCTTGGGAGCCTGTTTTGAATTATTTTTTTTAAATAAATAAAATTGGGCGCCCGATTTGAATTTTTGTTAAAAAAAATAATTGGGCGCCTAAACCTTATGCGTTTGTTTAAAAACATAATAGGCGCCCAATCGCGATTTTAAAAACCAAGGTCAAGTCTTGGATTTTAAGACTCAACCTTGATTTTGGAGACTCAAATCCAAGGTAGTGAGGCACTGTTGGATGACGAAAATCCTAGGTGGTACCTTAGATTTCAAGGTAGTGAGGCACTTTAGGAGATGATCTTAGATGACGAAAATCCTAGGTGGCACCTTGGAATCTATGATAGTGAGGCACTTTAGGAGATGCTCTTAAGGTTGAAACCACATAACCTAAGGAGCAAGCTCAATGGCAGCCCAAGAGGGAAAGGCTCAAGCCGCGTGAGGGAATAGAAAGGTCCAACAAACGATGCACGTGAGGGTCGCGCATAAAAACTTGGTCAAATGACCACCTAATAACACAGAAGGTCAAATATATAGCGTCCGCTGATAGACGTAGAAATACGTATGATTAATACGCCTAAAAATATCGTTTTGTTAATCCCAATTTATTATTTTCTAATTTTAGTAGCATTTTCTTATTTTTCATGCACTTATCACTGCTGTTGGAGCTAATAAGTAAAAAAAAACATTTGATTGAAGGTACAAAGAGCTTAAGCATCTCTAACAGTATCTCAGGTACAAATAAGATGTCTACATTCAATGTACTTGTAGATTTACTCCAAAGAATAAAGATGATGAAGGACTTTACAAGGATTAGCTTGAGAAAAATTATTTAGATAGAAGATAAATAATAGAGAGTTAGTCATGGGAACATAGGACACCCGTAATTTTGAGCGTGGACCTAAGACTGAGAACCTGCTGCTTGCGGCGGAAGCAAGCTACAGTGACCACGATAGTCTCATGGGCACATATGACAGAGGTAAGGACGTATGAGGAACCGTCATCTATTAAAAGGACAAAAGGGGGGTATGACAGTCATATCGGTAAGGTTTATGTGAGTATAAATGAGTAAATGATGAAAAGTGAAAGCCAATGTCGTTAGAAGTCATTTATCTATACCTTCACCCTCTATCAACAAAGGCCACTAGCATAAGTGAGCAAGACGTGACAGATCTAACAATCGCAATTTAATTTTATATGGTGTCACATAACCATTAGAAGCCTGATTATAATTTAAACTTCAAAGATTTAATAAGATCTAACGGTTGATTAGGGTTAGCAATTTAACCCGCCCCGCCCTCAATGAGGCGGGTTTGGTATGAAAGCGGGTATGAGGCGGATTTGGTCTTAAAAAACTCATTTATTGGGGCGGGTCTGGTTTTAGGCTCAAATAAATGGGGCCCTGTCACCCGACCTAATTATATAGGTTATAACCTGAATACCCTTAAACCTAATTATATTGAAGACATGTTACTTTTACTTCCTCCTCATCTCCTCATCCTGACTTTCATCTTCCTTAACTCGTTTCTCTCTATATATATATACTATTAAGCATAAGGAGAATTATCCCAAATCAATGGTTTTCGACCCAAATCGATGGTTTTCATCTTAAAGCTTTAAAGTTCAAACTTATCCGCATTTAGGATAAACGGGTGCTAAGTGGGTGCTGGGGCGGATTTAGTATAGGTAAATTTTGACAGGGCGGGTTTAGGTATTCCCCATTTAATTTAAACAGTATTGGGGCGAGATTGATGGTACAGTAATTTGGTGGGTATAGGGATGTTATTACTGCACCGACCCAAACCCGACCTGGTATAGGCAAATTTTGACGGGACGGGTTTGGGTATTCCCTATTTAAGTTAAACGGTATTGGGGCGGGATTGGTGGTACAGTAATTTGGCGGGTATGGGGATGGTATTACTGCACCCGCCCCAAACCCGACCCATTGCAAACCCTACGATTGATACTTAATTTAGAATGGGCGCATAAACGTTAAGAGCCTTAAACTTGAGTTTCGAGTTTAAAAAGTTGGGTATTGATGCATTGTTGGACTTTAGAATCTGGTTAGGGAAACACTAGCTCTGATACTCTAGCAGTTTTTGTTCAAACAACCAAGTGCTTAAGTCTTATGTACCTTTTTATTTATGAAATAGAAATCAAATGGTTGAAATCTAATTTCAAAGCCTTTTCCCCCCTAGTCCAAGCTTAAGATCCAAGTATCTGTTGGGTGTGAACTCGAATGTGAAGAATGGAATTGTCGAAGTCGTTTGAAGGAAAATAGGAGTTGTTTGAACGAGTCGTTCGAACGAGCTTCAAAGCCATTCAAACGAGATTATTTGTTTTCACATTTTGGAACTTGGTTCATCAAAGTCGTTCGAACGTGTTTGGATGTCGTTCGAACGAGTGACATGTTTTTAGGGCTGGAGACAAATTATCGTTAAAGTCGCTCGAACGAGCTTGAAGTCGTTCGAACGAATTAGACGTAGGTTTGCCTTAGATGCTATTCTGGGATGTTAAGTTTGTCTCGAGATCCGTTCTACTTATATTTTAGTTCTCTAGTATATAAAGAGGACCTAGTTTATTTGTTTAAGCTATCTTTTCCTCTGTGAGTTTAATTCTAGAAACCTAGAATTTGAGAGACTCCATTAAAGCTTGAGAAGCTTGGAGAGATCGTTGTAACCTGTTTAATCATTATAGTGGATTGTTCGAGGAGTGGTTTTTTATCCGTAAGGGTTTTTTACTTCCCTCCTCTGGGAATTCATGTGTCCTTATTGTTCTTGCTTGGTTGTTTCACTTGATTAACATATTTTGCGCATCGTTCTTGGCGTAGAAGAGAGATTAGCTACCTCGATTCTCAATAATTGTTGTCAGAGCAAGTGTTACAGGGATTATGTAGTGAAAAGCGATGGCCGATCAGGAAAAGTTGAAGATCACGAAGTTCAATGGATCTAATTTTGGAGTGTAGAAGATACAGATAAAAGATTACCTCTATCAGAAAAATCTTGATTTACCACTAGGTGAAGTTGAGATGAAGCCAGCAGATTACGATACTGCTAAGTGGGTGCGATTGGATTGCAAGGCACTTAGAACCGTTAGGTTAGTGTTGTCATCTCAGATTATGTACATGATCTCCAAAGTTACGACAACGAAGGGTTTGATGGAGACGTTATCCGTTATGTACTCAGAACTATCAGGGGTAAACAAGGTACACTTTTTACGGTGCTTGTTTACATTAAAGATGAAGGATAATGGTAGTGTAAAAGCTCGTATATGTGAGTTCAATACCATTCATGCTTAATTGGAATCTGTTAAAATCACTTTTACTGAGGAAGTGAGAGTGTGGGCTCTTTTAGGGTAGATGCCTGAGAGCTGGGAATAGTTCATTACAGTTGTGGGCAACTCATCGGGGAAGGAAGGCATTAAATTTGACACTATAATCTATTTGATATGAGTGAAGATAATAGGCGTAAAACATCAGAACCCTCTTCGAGTTCATACGGCAATATGATTAATATCGAGGAAAGAGAGAGATTTTATAGAAAAGGGCTTAAATTTATAAGGGGTCGATCACAGTCAAGAAGAAAGTCTAAGCCGCATGGTGCGTGTTGGACTTGTGGAAAGATGGGTCACTTCAGGCGAGATTGTAATTCTTCTTATAAGAAAGATAATGATGAAGAGAAAGATACAATGAACCTTACTGAGGATGTTAGTTCTGACTAGGCTCTATTACTTTCGTGTGACGATGTTAACGTATCTTAGATAGTTGATTCGGGTGTATCTTTTCATGCTACTACAAACGTAAATTTCTTAACCAATATTGTTAAAGGCAACTTCGGTACGGTCTTTCTTACAGATAAGAGTGCACGCAATATTACTGAAAATGGAAACGCTAGGTTAATGTTACCTTCAGGGGGAACGTTGGTTTTACGGAATGTGTAACTTATACCCAAATTGGGGTGTAACCTTATATTAGTTAGCAAATTGGTGGATGATGGCGAATGTGTGGGTACCTTTGGTGTAACCTTCAGGAAGGTTACAAAAGGAGTTACGGTAGTAGCTCAAGGCTTGAGACAAGGAACGTTGTATAGAATATAAAGTACAATTTCTACTATTTTTGTGGCCACTCTAGGGATTGATACAAGTACATTGCACAAACTGCTTGGTCGCATGAATGTAAAAGGGATGAAGATGATGGTAATAAGTGGAAAGCTAAAGGGTCTTACTGAGGTTGATCTTAAATTTTGTGAAGAGTGTGTTCTTGCGAAGCAGAAGAAGGTCAGTTTCAAAATAACTGGAAGATCAAGGAAACCTAGAAGGCTGGATCTTGTACACACAAATGTTTGGGGGCCAACCAAGGTATCTTATCTCAGTGGTTCTCATTATTTTGTTACTTTCATTGATGACGCTACTCGTAAACTGTGGGTCTGCTTCGTGAAGAAAAAATTAGATGTATTCGATAAATTCAAGAGGTGGAGGGTTATAGTTGAAAATTAAACTGGTTTGAAACTTAAGTGTCTCAGGTCGAATAACAAGGGCGAATACTATAGTAGCGAGTTTGAAGACCTTTGCACATTAAACGGGATTAAGAGACAGAAGACTATTCCCAGAATACCGCAACAAAATGGTGTTGAAGAACATATGAACCGAACAATAAACAAATGAGCAAGAAGTATGAGACTCAACGCTGGATTGCCAAAATGTTTTTGGGCGGATGCGGTTAATACGGTGGCGTACTTGATTAACATAGGGCCTTCAACGGCTTTGGAGTTTGGACTTCCTCAAGAAGCATGTACCAGTAAAGAGGTAAACCTAAATTACTTACGAATTTTTGGTTGTACCTCATATGTGCTTAATAATTCATATACAAGGGCAAAGCTAGATGTAAAGTCGACGAAGTGCATATTCATTGGATACGGTGGTGATGAGTTTGGGTACCGATTTTGGGATGCGAAGAATCAAAAAGTTATTCGGAGCCGTAATATTACATTCAATGAGGAAGTCTTGTATAAAGACTTCAAAGTACATGTGGAAAGGAATCGACGTAAAGCAGCGGAAAGTATCGGTATTGATGATGATGAACCCTCTTGAGAGGTTGATGAAGAAGTCGTGGTTGAGTCTGATGCACCGGATCAAGGCGAGGAACCTAATAATATAGACATTCCAATAGCACTTCGAAATGAGACAAGAGTTGCAAGAATTTTGGCCAGGTACGTTAACTCCCTAAATCACTTGTTACTTACAGATGTTGGCGAACCGAAAAGTTTTAAGGAGGCTTTAGATGTGGAAGCCAATAGCAAGTGGGAGCTTGCTATGGATGATGAGATGCAGTCATTATCAGTTAATCGAACTTGGAATTTAGTTCGTGTAATGGCGTGTTTTCTAGGAAGATAATCTTTGCCAATACTTATTGTAAGGATAGTGCAATAATAAGCTTAAACGAATAAGATTTTACGTGGAAACTCAGTAAAGGCTGAGAAAAACCACGACTTCAAGGAGGATTTTGATGTAAAATCCAATAGGTTATTAATTATTACAGTTTATTGTGTGATAGTAAAATAAGGATGAATGAATAGTAAAGTTGTGGACCCGAATAATCTATTATTTGCCTGTATTTATAGTAGATACATACAGTTTATAAAAAGAAAATTAGTTTCCTATTTCGGGGGTAGTGGGCGAGCTTTGCGAATCTCCAACGGTTCTCTTTGACCATGTACAACGGCTACTTTTAGGAGGTCGAGGATTTGTGGTTGTAGACGTGGCATCTTCTCGAGTGTTGGGTTGTCTTCGACTATGTTATACTGGCTTATCCTTGTCAAATCAGGAAAATATGCTACTACAATCGCCTCATTCTCGACATAAGTACTTGTGGTTGTGTCGAGAAGAAATTGGAAGCTGAAAAGGTTGTCAAATATCACACAAGTCTTCATTCTGTCATTTCTGAGGTCAAAGTCAAGTAAATTTGGTCATGTTTTTCCCAATGAACATTTAATGTATAAGATTAGACTGTGTACTTGGAAGGTAAGGTTATAAATAGACATAGAAAAAAGAATTTTTACAGTGGTTAAATAGTTTGGAAGCCATGTTGGTAAAGATATCGCCCAAGGTGTGGCTTAGCAAGTGGTTGGAGGGTGCATATGGTAACTGTGGCGACGATACAGAGGTAAAGTTTGGTGTTAAGTCTATGTTGTTATTTAATTCTGTACCGGTGGTTATGATGGTTTGGAGAATTAAAGAAGGTGGAGGTAGAGAGTGTTTACATGCAGGGTATCCATTGGAATTAGTGTTAATTGCTGCAGCAGAAGGTTTTGGAGTTCATCAAATGGTCGGAGAAGTGGTTACTGCCCAAATTGAAGATAATAATGCGAAGGCTGGTTTGGCATCCAGTGGATCTTGTCGACCTAAAAAATTTCTTACAAATTTTTACTGATGCCTTTCCACACAGGCAACTCTATTTAAAAGTTCCCTGACCTGAGATTTATTAAGTTTCTTAGGATATCATTGCCCTTTTTACCAGAGGAAATGTCATATTCTGGTGAAAAGAAGCGCGCAGCATTGAGTCCTTCATATCGAATAATAGAATGTAAACGTAGTCTGATGTAATATAATCAAATGAGTGAATTGTCGAATGTAAAATATGACATAATGTTTAATGAATAAACTTTATTTTTGGAACTTGTATTGTGTCTATAGTTTGTGATCTCGAAGCAAAAATAAAAAGTAATCGAATTATTTGACGTCGAGGTAGATTATGCTGAATGTATATAAATCTCGAGTTTAATAGATCTCAATTTATAGTTTGTTGACTGTGTGGGGACGGAAATGATTTTCTAGGATGCTGGATTTGATTTGGAAAGTGTAGAGTTCCAATGTAAATTGAATGAATGATTTGACTGGTCGTGTGTGTTATATATATAAATACCATGTTTAAACTGTTGTTATGTGGGAGTGGAGATGGTGAGGATGAGAATACAAGTTCGGGAGGATAAGCGATGGAATCATGTGCGCGTGAAGTATTGAGAGTTGCTGGACATGTATTTTGGTAAGAGCTGTATAAACGGGCTGGTATTAGTGCCAGTTGAGCCCAAATATGATGAGCTGAGTGAAGTAGAGGGGAAGAAGGCAAAGAGGAGTATGAATTCCATCATAACTTAGAATTCTTGAGTCTTCCTGAACGCATCTGCAAGATAAGGAATCGAGTTAAAGCGTTTGTGAAGAAAGAAGGTGAGTTAGATTAAATGAGTGTTGGAATGCAATAAATGAGTATATGTATAAGGTGTTTGTTTGAAAGAAATGAATATATTTGTTGTCGATGTGTATGAGTTAAATTTTCTTGAATATAATTTAACTTGTGTGAATGAATAAAATTTACAGATACAATGTTGTATGGGTATGGGAATAATCGATTTTTTGTACTATGGTAATTGATTTGTCGAATAAAATTTGAATTTTTAATTTTATGTTGAAGATCTTCCCGAAAATATAGGAGAATTTTAAATAAGGTAAATTTGTGTAGGTAAGGACAAAATTAAAATGGTTAGGTGTACTCCTGTAGATGATATGTTGAAGTATAAGGAAATGGATATACGACATCTTTGTGATAAAATAGGATGTGTGTTAACGAGTATGGATATATTAGAGGATGTACAGAGAGATATGGAAGGTTTGGAGCAACAGTGCATGGGTTTGTTGGCTTTACAAGGTGAATAATCAAAGACTTCGAGAAAAGACGGAAAATACGTTATGCTCGAGTATACGAACGGTCGCGAAGTGATGTGATGAACAGTCGCGTGGGGTATATAAATGGGTTTGTTCACATTTTACAAACTTTGAAATAATTCCTTCAAGTGCGAATTCGTTGTGCTCGTCGCTGGAATCGTTGTCAATAATTCAGAACGAGGAGATAAGTGTGCTAATTGAGAGGGCAAAGCGTGCAAAGAAGAAGGATACCAAGGCAGGACGAATCCAAGGTTAGTGGTTTTCTCATATTTTGTTAATATTCTTAGATTCTGTTGAGACCCTTTATAGATGTATATATGTTAATGATAGTATAGGAAGAAATTAGAATTAGGAAGGATGTAGTAAAAGTAATTAGAGAATTAATGTGGTAGGGTTTTATTGATAAAAATTGTAATATTGATGGATGAAGTTTTCTGTTTTTTGTGGCAATGATGTCAAAAATAATTTTTAGGGTTGTTGGAGAGAGAGAGAGGTTATTAGAAATGGATAGCAATGAGGGGAGAAAGTGATTTGTGGGCGTCGCTGCGAGTACGGTACAACTGTAGGGTAGTTGTTGTGACATTTGTAAGATTGCCGGTAATGGAGCGCCGAATTAGGTGTGATTTAGCAGGGTTTTACGCCGGAGAATGTGGATTCCCATATTTTTTGAATTTGGCTCGTTTTGGCAGGAAACAAGCGAAGTGTGTTCGAGAAGTTGAGGTTCCTGAACTTTAAGAAAAAAAATTAGTATAGTAATCGATGTTTGGACTTAGAAAAAATAGTAAAGATTTATTGTATCGAGAACTGAATGTAGTAATTGTTCATACAGATAGTAATGATATCCTTCAGATATTAATGATAATAATGATAGAATGATTTGTTAGAGATTAAACTCGACAACTATAAGAATATTAGAATATTAACATATATAATATATCAGATATGATAGATACTAATTGTTATTAAAAAAATGGAGTCTAATTTTCAGGCTCATAAAAATGGTTGAACCTGTCAATATTGATGATAAAGAAATCTTCGAAAACCTAGCAGATATAAAGTCCATTTTAATTGATGCGACAACGTGTGCCCAAAAGTTGGGCAATAGTTATAGGGTGGGGTCGAGTAGCGTAGATATGGCTAGTGTCAACCACTTTAGGGTTGTACCTAGGATTGTAGAAGTTTATGACGAGGAGGATACCAAAATAGATGTGGATCACGGGCCATAGGCTAGTGATCGAGATGGGAGTGGGGGTGGGGAGGAAGATGTTGAAGAGGGGGATGAGGCTTGTTATGGTAAGGGTCCAGAAACATAAGAGATATTGAGCTTTAAGAAGAAGTACGATATTCCTAAAGATATTAGGTTAGAGGAATATCAGTATAATCTGATTGATCAAAAAATTCCTTTGGGTGGGATTCTTGTTCATCAAGAATTAATTAAAAAGGGTTTAAAGCTTCCTCCTTCAAGCTGATCAGAAGAAGCTGTTGAATTTCTTCGACGTGGCACTTAGTCAGTTCAACCTAAATGTATATGACCTTTTTTACGTATGTGGGATGATAAACAGTCGAATAAAGGTAAGGGGGGAGAGATGATCATAGTGGATGATCTATGTGTATACTACACACTCAAGAAAAACCCTCAGAAGCTAGAATATCGATACCTGGTGAGGTTTTTGAAGAGACCATTGTCTTATGTCATGGTTTAACAGGAGGGCGGTATAACGATGAACGCCTTCTTGTTTCGAGGAACTATGAGTTCGACAAGGAAGATCCGGGGGAGCCCTTGAAAAGAAAAACTTTCCATCTAGGTGTGTGGTTAAGTAACGCAATTGTCAATGTTTTGGATTTGTTCATTGTTAAAATTGTTTTGTAACTATTATGTTTTACTTGTACAACGTTGAAGAAGATTGATAGGAACTCAGAAGTACAAAAGCAACTGTACAATATTAGGAGGGGTTTCTAAGGTAGGATCGACAACTTAGTTATCCACCAAGAGAAAGTGGGCACTCTGTTTCAAGGAACAAGATTAAAGAGATCGAGGGCTAAAGGGGCAGAAGTTCCAGTAATCGATAAAAAGATGTCTGTGAGGAACAAGAAAGCTGCAGAGGCAAGCTTGCCATTGGAGAATCCTGTAGTAGCTGGGTATACTATAGACTCTGTAACCACTGAGAGAAACTTAATATTTACGGAAACTCTGGGGAAAGGTAAGAAGAAACGAGCGGCCAATCAAGCGTTACTCCCTTATTACCCTCGAAGAGGCCTTATCTAAGGTCAACAATCGAGGAGGGGCCAAAAATTGAAACACCAATTATTGTTCCTGACGGACGACTTCCACTAGCTTCGACGAGCATGCTTCCGAAGAAAAAGGCGTCTTCGGAATCGTCGAAGAAGAAATAAGTCGAGAAATTTGAGACTGAGGTCTAAAAGACCATGGATTATTTTATGGCTAGGACAGATGTGCTAGAGGCGGAAGTTGATGACTATTTGGTTGGGGCAGAGAGTTTGATCACCTTTCTTATCGGGGGCCATCAAAATATGTCAAAGGTGAGAAATTTTTCTGTTTTGCTTCGATTAAAGAATCTGGTTCCTCATTCGAATACTTATATTATGAATGTAATGCAGATCAAGAAGTTGTTGACTGAGGCCAAAGGCCGTATTGTCGGTGGTGGTACTTTGGCAAATCAGTTGGTTGCATACAAGAATATTAAGAAAGATCTGGTGAAGGAGAAAGAAGATTTGATCGAGAAGAAGAAGAAATTGGATGCGAGGTTGATTAGGTATAAGCTGGATGTTGGGAAGGAGAAGGAAGTTACCCTTCATGATGTGAAGAAAGCTTGGGACAAGAAGGTTGAGGAGATAAGGGCTGACCTGGCGAAGGATAAAGAGGATGTTTTGGCCTTGCTGAGAACAAACTTCGAGAAGGATGTACGGGAGTAGGTCAACAATGCTTGAAGGTCGATGGAGGTGGAGCATGGGAAAATTTTGGATGAGGTAAGGGCTGAACTTATGCGAGAAAGTTTTGATGCGTGTAAGAAGGTTAAGGCCAATTATGCAGGGCAGTTTAAGGTGATGGAGCAGAGGAAAAATCATTACAAAGGATTGGTCATTGCTGGGAACTTGGATTTTGATGATTCAGATGTGGAAGATGAGGTTCCTGAAATCTCTGAAGTTCCTAGTGGGATGGAGGTTGTCGAGGATCCTGTGCTGATAATTTATGAGGGTTTACGTCCCGAGGAAATATTGGAGGAGCTTGCTCCACGCAGATTCACGAAGGTTGATGATGCGGTTTCTCCCCTTGTAGAATAAATCATGTATGTAAAATTTTGTATTCGATGAGATATGTAAAAATGGTTTATGGGACTGAAACAATATTTTGCTATATTTCCTTAATGTTGATGTTTGTGTTTTTCGAAGAATTTGTTTGAAAGTATTTTATGCATAGTTTTTGTTAAATTTATGCTAAGTGTTGATATTTGACAAATTTGATAGTGAAATGTGAATGTAGATAGTAGCAGATTGTTGATTTGAAGTAAGTATTCGTGATGATTGAAAGAGGGCCATGTAATGGCAAGTATCTAGAATGATTACCAGATGTGAGTCCTCAAAGGGATATTTGAGTTTGGATTAAAAGAACAAAACATGATATATTTTATTCGATAAGAAAGAATGCAAACAAGATTATCCTGTAATTGGATAGTGTTTGTCGAAGAATTGAATGTTAGTTTTGACGCATACTTATTAAGTATGTATCGAGACCAAGTAAAGATAGTAAAGATTATTATTAGATTTGATGCATACTTATCAAGTATGGATCGAGACTGAGTAAAGATAGTAAAGATGATTATAAAAATAGTAAAGATAATTGTTAGGTTTGATACAGACTACTCAAGTATGGATCGAGACCAAGTAAAGATAGTAAAGATGTTTGTAAAGATAGTAAAGATGTAATTGAAAGTAAAGATAGTTGTATTGGAATAGTTGAAATCGGTTACAGTTGTCATCTATAAAACATTTTCAGTTGGGTTGTATTCTATGGATATTCGAGCTGTATTTCATCTTCAGTCATTAACTAGTTAGTCCTACTATCGATTTTGTCAATGACAATATATGGTCATTCCCAGTTTTTTGACAATTTGCCATAATTCTTAAGTCGAGTACTATCCTGAATTCATCGAAGGACAAGGCCGCCAATGCCAATTTTCACTTTCAAACTTTTTGTAATAAGCTTTCTTAAGTGTGTCATGGTACCGTCCCAAGTTTGCAATGGCTTTGTCTCAGGTTTCTTCGATCTAGTTGAGGTTGCAGAGGAGACCTAGTTCATTGTCTTCATCTGTGATTTTTCCTTGACTACCCGGTAGATCGAGGTTTGAAGGTATGACAGCTTCAGTGCCGAAAGCCATCATAAATGGAGTACAACTTATAGATATTCGAGGAGTTGTCTTGCATGCCCATAGAACGTTTAGTAATTTATTGACTCATCTGCCTTTCTTCTCATCGAGGCATTTGCGTAGTCCTGATTTGATGTTTTTGTTGATGTCTTCAGCTTGTCCGTTACCCTGAGAGTAGTATGGTGTCGAAGTAGATAGTTGAATTTGTATTTGCGGAGGAAACTAAGAACTTTGTTACTGATGAATTGTTTGCTGTATCAGATCGTATCATGTGTGGGCAGCCAAATCTGATTATGATGTGCTCCCAAAGAAACTTAAGGACTTCATTTTTATCGGTGTGCAATAGAGGAACTGCTTCGACCCATTTGGTGAAGTAGTTTATGGCTACAAGAATGAATTTGCGATTTTCCGATGCTGGGTGAAAAGGTCCAATGATATCGATCCCCCATCTTTTGAATGGCCGAAAGACATTACTTATGTGCAAGTCGAGTGCTGGGCTTTTGATGTCTTGAGTGTGGATTTGGCATTTGTAATATATGCGAACAAAGTCTTCATAGTATTGCCGCATCTTCGGCTAGTATAACCCTTGAGTAAATGCCCGTTGGGTCAATGATCATCCTGAAATGTGAGTTGCCCAGATTTATTCGTAAAGTTCTTTTATTTTTAGTTGGGCTTGTTTTTGAGAGATGCATTCAATAAGAGGTCATCCTCCCGTAATGTGATAGAGGATTTTATCTTGAACTGTGAACCTTGGGCATTTGGCCAAAAGTGATCGGGCATCTTCTTTATTACTTGAGAGGATGCTATAATTGAGGTATGCATAAAAAGGTCTTCTTCAATCGTCTTCATCTTCGTCTTTGGTAACAATGATTTGCATTCTATAGCTTATATCGAGACTGGAATGTTCGATAACCTCGATATTAAAGGTTCTCTTTTCTCTATCTTCGAACATTGCAGTACTATATGGTAACGTGTTAATTTTTGGCTCGAGGGAGGTAAGAGATTGTTGCTTATTTGAATTTTCTCATCTATTCTTCGATTAAGGCTGCATAATCGATCATCTTGCCTGATGTCTTGAATGTCTTATTGCAATGATTGGCGATGAGTAAGGAGTCAACATATACAGTTATTTCTTCTGCTATAAGTATTATAGCAAGATCGAGTCCATAAAGGATAGCTTCGTATTATGTTTCATTATTGGTGACATAAAATTTGAGTTTAATAGCTTTTTCGATGCGATGATTGGAAGGTGTAACAAGGATGATGTCAATTCCTGATCCTTGTGGTTCAGCATATCCATCTGTGAAGAGTCTCCATCCTGGCTTTGCGACCATGCGTCTGGCTCTGCAATTGAGTCATCAACCAATACTTCTTCGAGTTCAAATCGGGGTCTTCGACTGGAAAATCTTCCAAAAATTAGCTACTGCTTATCCTTTGATTATTATCTGAGGCTCGAAAGAAATGTCATATTCGTCGAGGAATACATACCATTGTTGAACTCTTTGAGATTTTTCTTTTTTAGAGAGGACAAGTTTGAGATGATATTTGGTAATAATTTTGATGTGATGAGGTTAGAAATATGGTCGAAGTTTCTAAAAGCTGTAGACCAAGGCGAGTAGTTATTTTTCAGTTGTTGTGTATCTTTTTTTTTGTAGGCATGAGAGTTTTACTGATAAAGTAGATTAGTTTTTTGACACCTTCAACTTCGCGAATAAGGATAGAGTTAATGGAATCATCAATTGTTGATAAGTACATTATCAGTATTTTGCCATCAATTAGAGTACTCATGATAGGAAGACGCCCCAAGTATCGCTTAAGATCTCGGAAAGCATATTCACAGTCAGGAGTCCAAGTGATTTCCTTGGGCTATTTTTTGGATAGTGGAGTTAGATTTCCACGAAGGAGGTAAAAAAGTTTGCATTGATCAGATGACTTGGAGATGAACCTGTGAAGAGCTGCAATCTTGCTTGTAAATTTGTGTACATCTTTTTTTGTTAGAGGAGATGGCATTAGCATGAGTGCCTTGATTTGTACGGGATCGATTTTGATTCCCCTCTTACTAACCAGGTGTCTAGAAAATCTGCCAGATGCGACACCGAATTAACATTTTTCTGGGCTGAGTTTCATCTGGTAGGTGCGGAGGATATCAAAGATGGTTTAGAGGTTGTTACAATGATTTTCGCGTTTTAAGCTTTTGTATATCATATCGTCGATGTATACCTCCATGATTTTGCCTGAATGATCTTGGAACATTTTCATGGCATGCCGTTGGTAAGTGGTTCCTGCATTCTTTAACCCAAAAGGCATTACTGTGTAATAGTAAAGACCTTTTTCTGTGACAAAAGTTTTCTTTTCTTGATCTTCTTCTGCAAGAGGGGCCTGATTGTAACTAGAAGTTGCATTCATTATTGAAATAAGTTTGTGCCCAGCAACAGAGTCAAGGAGTTGTGGGATCAATAAGAGAGGAAAGTTATCTTTTGGGGTAAACTTGTTGGGTTCTGTGAAATCAACACAAATTCTGATTTTCCCATTTTTCTTTGGGACCGCTACTATGTTAGAGACCCATTTTGGATAATTTGTTTCACTAATAAATCTTACACGAAGGAGTTTGTCAATTTCATCATTAATGGATTCGCAAAGGCGGGGAGCCAGATTTTGACGCTTCTGTACAACTGCTTTGCTGCCTGGAAGAAGGTTAAACTTGTGGCATGTGATCGAAAGATTAATGTCGGTCATCTCTTTGAAAGACCATACAAACATGTCGATATTTTTCTTCAAGAGTTGGATTATGGTTTCTTTTTCATTGGATGACATTTTGGAGCCAATGAAGGTGTTATGCCCGGGCCCATCAAGTTCAATGGAATCTACTACCTCAGTATCATGCGTCTCGATTGTGGGGGGTGTTTTCTGCTGTAGTTGTTATGCCTTGAGAAGTTTTGTTGTATGAGAGTTGGTTGCGGTACTCTCGCACATACGTACAACTGCTTGGCTACCTTTGATTTCGTATACTCCATGATCTGTTGGAAATCTTAATGCCAGATAATATGTCGAAGGTACTGTCTTGATCGAGTATAGCCAACTCCGCCCTAAAATTCCTAAATATTTAGACTCAGCATCGATGACTAGGAATTTAACGAAAGTAGTTTCTGATCCTGCTTGAACTGGTAGGGTGATTTCTCCTATGGTTGATTCTTTTGAACCGTTGAAACCTGTAATTGTGGTTGTTGAAGCTTTTACTGAGTCTTTGAGTCCCAATACTTTAATTGCCCTTCTGAACAGAACATCTGTGGCGCTTCCTGTATCGATGAGAAGCGTATGTAGGTAGTCTTGTCCTACCTTGAACATATTGACCAGAGGGTCACCGTAAGGGTACTTGACATGGCTGGTGTCACAGTCTTCAAAGGTAATATGGTATGGACGCTTTGACTTGCTCAAGTTGGGGGGAAGTTTTGCTGATTTGTCTGAGGATGTCATTTTGTAACAAGAAGTAATTTGGTCGTCCTATTTTTTTTTTTTCCTTTCTCAATTTCGATCATGTAAAGATGGCGAGCTTTCCCTTGGCCTTACTCTTGATTAACGCCTTTATTTTTTATTTTGCTTTCAAGGAACTTTTGAATGTCGACTACATAATTATGAAGTCTTCCAGCTGATAGAATACAATTAAAATTTTAAATGAGAGAGTAACAGTTATCAGTTTCGTGACTATGCACGTTGTGATACTAACATAAAGGTTTGTTGGGGATATCAGGAATTGCTTGTGTTGCCCAATGGAACTTATCTCCCTTTATTATTGGTAAGATAGCGGAGAGAGTTGTTGTCATTAGAGGTAGAACTGGGACAGGTCTGTCTGGCCTTCCGTCTCTTCTTCTAGCGTTGTCGGTGTTTCTTCCTCGTTGTTTGGGTGCTTCGGTATTGGTTGATTATTGGGGTTGAGATGAAAATATTTTACGAGAATGGATGACAGAGGAGTTTTTCATTTTATCCTTCTTGGATAATTCAAATTCGATGTAGTTATTAACAACATCAATCATCTATGTCACCGTTTTAGGCTTGTGCAAGGGTAAACTCTTCTCAAACTTTGGAGTTGATATGCAGAGCTGAGGTGAATGCTGGAACAACAATTTTGGGTTCGGAGTTCCTAATTTTTTATGTTTCCTGTAAGAATCTCTTGTAAAAACTTATTAGTATTTCCTTCACACCCTGGTTAAAGAAGAACAAAGAATCCATAGTTATCTCTCACTCCTTAGCATGAGCATAATTTGACTCGAAGAGGCGCTACAACTGGCTGAATGTTGTGATTGAGCCTTCGGGGATAGTATGGAACCATCTGAGTGGTTCCTCTTTCAGGCTCATATTGAATAATTTGCATAACATGTGGTCGAATTTGGGGTACAAGCCAACTGCGGCATTGAAGTGTCGGACGTAAGTGAGAGGATCAATGAGGCCTGCATACTGAATAAATTTTAGCATGTGGAAATTATCCGGAATGGGCATAACTTCAAAATGAGGATAAATAAGATCTGCCTTGATTCTATCGAGAGCAGACCTTCGCCCTGAGATATCAGAGTTTATGGCTTGAATTCTATTGTTTAGGTCGTCCAATGTGATAAATTGTGGTAGAGGAATTGGTACCACTGCAACCTGTAAATCAAAGTCTCTCTGTCCTTCTGGTCCCAATCAGTCTCTGATAGGTCATCTTTCCGGTGGTGGTAGAGTTTGATGACGCGTGCGTCGACTTCCTTGGGTCGTCAATGCTGAGGATGAAAGTCCAAAATGTCGAGAAACCCTATATGGATTTTCTGGATTTGGACCGAGAAGTTCATACTCGTTCTTCTCTTGGATGGTTATCTTTTTGGTCGCCCTGGAGCGATAATCACTTCGGCCCTGATGAGGCGATGTTTGACGGCCAGTAAGCCGATCCTGAGTTCTTCGTAAATTCTTTATTTCTTTCTTATGTGTCTGGCTCTGTTGGCTCAAGGCTTTTCTCATTTTGGCTATCTCAACTTGAAGAGCTTAGGCGTTAATACATTGATCTTCCAACCTCTGAATTCGGTCAGATTCCATTTGTCTTTGTAGTTCGATCACTGTACTGTGTAGATTGACTATTTTCGGTATCGGGTTAATCTCATGGTTCATCAGCATACTAGAATGGCTTCGGAAATTTATGTTTATCATCAGATTATTTTTAGATCAGAGGTGGTAAAGAAAAGTATTGTCTTCCCACAGACGATGCCAATTGTAATGGCATGTTTTCTGGGGGGATAATCTTTGCCAATACTTTTAGTAAGGATAGTACAATAATAAGCTTAAACGAATAAGATTTTACGTAGAAACTCAGTAAAGGCTGAGAAAAACCACAACATCGAGGAGGATTTTGATATAAAATCTAATAGGTTACTAATTATTACAGTTTGTTGTGTGATAGTAAAGTAGGGATGAATAAATAGTAAAGTTGCGGATCCGAATAATCTATTATCTGCCTGTATTTATAGTAGATACATGTTGTTTACAAAAAAAAAATAGTTTTCTATTTCGAAGGTAGTGGGTGAGCTTCGCGGATCTCCAACGGCTCCCTTTGACCATGTACAATAGCTACTTTTAGTAGGTCGAGGACTTGTGGTTGTAAACATGACATTTTCTCGAGTGATGGGTTGTCCTCGATTATGTTATGTTGGTTTGTCCTTGTCGAATTTGGAAAATATGCTACTATAGTTTGGTTACAAAAAGGGAATAGAGTATTGTACAACAAGTAGGTATACAAACTAAAGCAAGAATCTGACGGTTTAAGAATATTCAAGGTTAGACTTGTGGTGAAAGACTTTAGCATAAAGAAGGCATTGATTTTGGTGAGATCTTTGCTCCTGTTGTGAAGATGTCTATTATTCGGGTTGTGATGAATATAGTTGCAGTTGATGATTTGCATCTTAAGCAGCTTGATATCAAGACAACTTTTTTTCACGGTAACCTTGATGAAGAAATTTATATGAAGCAGCCTGAAGGGTATTCGGTTAAAGGGAAAAATGATATTGTGTGTAGGCTCACGAAGAGCTTATATGGTTTGAAACAAGCACCGAGACAGTAGTATTTGAAGTTCGAACAATTCATGTCCATAAATGGTTATTCAAAGAGCAATGTGGATCACTGTTATTTTATCAAAAATACGGGGAACTCGTATATTATTCTACTTCTGTATGTAGATGATATGTTGATAGCAAGTGTTGATATGGGAGAAATTGTCAAGTTGAAGGAACAGTTATCCCATAAATTTTCTGTAAAGGACTTGGGTGTAGCAAAACAAGTTCTTGGTATGCGTGTTACAAGGGACAGAAAGCGGCAAAAATTAAAGTTATCTTAAGCTGAGTACGTCAATAAAATTCTTAAACGGCTTAATATGGATGGTTTTAAAGTTGTTAGTACACCATTGGGAGGTCACTTCAAATTATCAAAGGATTATTGTCTGAAGACAGAGAAGGATCGCGATGAGATGCGAAAGGTTCTTTATCAATCCGTTGTTGGCAGCCTAATATACGCTATGATTTGTACGAGACCAGATATTGCCCAAACAGTGGGAGTTGTTAGTAGGTATATGAGTAATTCAAGCAAGGAGCATTGGAGAGCTGTGAAATGGATACTGAGGTATCTAAAGGGAACTCAAGATATGGCATTATGTTATGGGGGTTCTCAGATATGCTTACAAGGTTTTGTTGATTCTGATATGGCGGGTGACATTGATAGGGGGAAGAACACTAGTGGTTTCATTTTTGCATTGGGAAACGGTACGGTTACATGGGTTTCTAGGCTTCAAAAGATTGTAGCTTTATCTACGATGGAGGCAGAATATGTTACAGCTACAGGAGCGTGCAAGGATATGGTTTGGCTTAAGGGTTGTTGAAAGAGCTTGGTAAAGAACAACTTTCTCCTAAGTCGTATAGTGATAGTCAAAGCGTTATACACTTAGCGAAGAATTTAGCTTTTCACTCTAGGACCAAGCATATTGATATTCGGTATCACTATATTCGCTCGTTCCTCGAGGACAGTGTATTGAAACTTGTGAAGATTCATACTGATGTGAATCTGACCGATATGTTTACGAAGGTGGTAACTTTTCAGAAGTTGATGACATGTACAACTTCTATGGGTCTTCAAGATTGAAGGTCTGTGTAGTACGAATAATTTATTTGGAGAACTGGAGATGGGTTACGGGATTCAATTTCAAGTGGGAGATCGTTAGGTGTGAACTCGAATGTGAAGAATGAAATTTCCGAAAACTGGAATTTTCGAAGTCGTTCGAACGAGATTATCTGTTTTCCCGTTTTGGAACTTGGTTCGTCAAAGACGTTCGAACGAGCTTGGATGCCGTTCGAACGAGTTACATGTTTCTAGGACTGGAGACCAATTATCGTTAAAGTCGTTCAAACGTGTTTGGAGTCGTTCGAACGAGCTATGCGTAGGTTTGCCTTGGATGTTATTTTGAGACGTTGAGTTTGCCTCGAGATCCATTCTATTTGTATTTTAGTTCCCTAGTATATAAATGAGACTTAGTTTATTTGTTTAAGCTATATTTTCCCTTGTGAGTTTAATTCTAGAGACTTAGAATTTGAGAGACTCCATTAAAGCTTGAGAAGCCTGAAGAGATCGCTGTAACCTGTTTCATCATCATAGTGGATTGTTCGGGGAGTGGTTTTTTATCCGTAAGGGTTTTCCACTTCCATCATCTGGGAATTCTTGTGTTCTTATTGTTCGTGTTTGGTTGTTTCACTTGATTAACATATTCTACGTATCGTTCTTGGCGTAGAAGAGAGATTAGCTACCTCGATTCTCAATAGTATCGAGTTCCTTTGTGCTTGGTGCATTGTGTTTAGAATTAAGTAGCTAATACCAATTTTACACTAAGAACAAACTCACCGAATCGTCAAACAAGAAATTGAATAAGAACAATAAACTAAATCACACAACGATATGCCCAGAGGAAGTTTAAAACCCTTTCGGATAAAAAACCACTCCCCGTACGAACAATCCAAAGATCAAAGGTTACAATCACTCAAGTTTTCTCAAAGCTTTAATGGAGTCTTTAAAATCTTGACTTTCACTATAAGATTAAACTCACATTAGGTTACATAAAAACACTCTAAGTATTCCTTATATACTTGGGAAGACTATACAAGAGTTAAGAAGACAACTTGAAAAGGCTGAAATACGAGGTCCATTCGATTAGAGGAAAGTTTTATTCAAATAGAACCTTTTATGAGACATCTATTCAAATATAGTCAATTTATATTCGAACATAGAGGTCACTGCCTCTCCTTGTTCGAACAAACTAAAGCTCTATTCAAATAAAAATACAAAAAAATCACCAGAATGACTTTTTTTTACCTTCGTCTTTGACACTCGTTCGTCCCACGAACGTAATGAACTTCTACGAACACCAATTCGAATTCATTCTCAACATAGCGGGCCGATTTCTCACCCCTTATAGGCTTATACACATTTTCAAAGTTTCCATTGGCCCCCTAATCCTTAATACTAAGTTCGAACACTACCGAGG
The DNA here is from genome assembly GCA_014058105.1 of Kingdonia uniflora. Taxonomy (NCBI): domain Eukaryota; kingdom Viridiplantae; phylum Streptophyta; class Magnoliopsida; order Ranunculales; family Circaeasteraceae; genus Kingdonia; species Kingdonia uniflora. The sequence continues at coordinate 678,686 of JACGCM010002352.1, forward strand.
GTCAAGTACTAAAATGTATTGCCAAAAGCGATATTAATATCCCAACAGAAGACTAAAAAGAGTCATAAATTGTTCAGTCTATCAAAAGAATATGAAAAACGAAAATTAGGTGTCACTTAGGTCGACGTGGTATACTTGAGATAGGTTGAACGGCCACTTCAAACAAAATTATTCTCAGCGCCACTTTGAAGTGCAGGGAAGCTCACTTTAGTTTTCGATGACGTAGATATGGTTTTCTCCGAGACTCTAAAATCATCATCATCATAGCCGATAAAAGTCATATCAGGGTTGGTTCCAGTTGGGCCTTCTATCAAATAATGATGTCATAAATCTTAATACACACCACCTGTCAACATATAAGGTGGTGAACATACAAAATCCCTATTCACACACAACACCAAAACAAAGGGTTTTATTTGCGCCGCATAAGCTACTTTAGTACTATAAATAAAAGTCTAACCTCTACTAATTTTCTCTCCTCTTCAGTTTCTGCCCTTTCATGGGATTTTACAGGTGGGAAGTTTTCTTAGAGTAAGTGACAAAGAAAGATGGGGAAATATGTGGAGATGTTCGATTTGGGAGCAAGGATAGTGGCAAGGTTTCAATCCCATTGCCCGCAGACGGCACGCGCTTATTATCACCCTCCATCTCAGCATCACGGAGACATGTCTACGAAGACGACTACAAGTATGGGGTTTGTGTCTGCTGCAGCATTTGATGATACCACTAGAGATTTTCGCCTATACTCTCTTGTTTCAGATTTCAGTTCTCCAGATATGAAGTATTAATAATTTTATGGAAATTTATTTCTACCCATTTGATTGATTATCATTGTAATCATGTTATTGTTGAAATGAATCATTCATTTTTATTTTTTGTGAAGCAGCGACTACTTTAGGTTTAGGTTTAGATTTGAAGGATGTGGTTAATTGGATTTCACGTTTTGAGATCTAGAAAGCTATATATTAGGTGCGTGATTGTTCCTAAAGCAATGTTTAAGACTTTAGAGCATCTCTAGCAGCAAGTAGGAGTTTGGGTGTAGGGGCCCACAGAAAACCCAACTCACACCCATTCTCTTCTAGCAGTGAGTATGAGTTGAGTTTGAGTTTTTTTTTTTTTTGTAAAAATTTAGTCCGCGCGATATTCATTTCTCCTCATAACTATTCATCTCCCTCACACATCAATAAAAAAAATAATTAAACGCGGCGGTAATCAAAACACCGCCACACTCAATTTTTTTGAGTGTGAGCTCCTCACACTCGGTTGAGTTACTGTCGCCAGGTCACCCAACTCACACCCAAACAGTTGTTGCTGGGAGACTCCAAAGTGTGGGTTTGCAAACCCAACTCAACCCACACCCTGCTGCGTTTGCTCTTAGAGAAGGTGAAACAGGTCTCAAGCGAGTTGCGCGAGTAATTAGGCTTGATTCTTTAATTTGTTTTAAAAATTTGATGCAACCCAATTTACGGTATGATTGCTAGACACAATAAGGGCGTGGGATGCTACTAGCCCCCACCAGTAGGTTATTATTTTTGGATTAAGACACATGGGAACGCTAGCTGATGGTGATGGTGATGGTGATGGTGATTGTCTTATACAGCTAATGATAATTATGAGAATCGACAACTGATGGTGATTGTCTAATAAAGTTATACCCGCCTGATATACCTTGCAACAATAATTAGCTTTGGTCTTTGGCACCGACAACCAAATGTTTATTGGTTACTCTTACATTACCTAAAAATAAAAATTCAATCCCACGTCTTAAAAATGATGTTGAAGCAATGTACACTACAAAGGTAGTTAAGTTCTATTGGATTTTTTTTAAAACTTTTACCTCACTTGAGTTTAACCCCATGACCTCTTGGTTATCTTCTAATAACTTTTTTTCATTCACTTTTTTATAAATTGAAAACTATGTACTCCCAAACTATAGCCTAAGTTTAGTCTCACATTATTTATAAACAATATAAAAACTAAACATATAAGATAATACCCATGTTTAAACATATAAGGTAGTACTCATGTTGTAATGTCCCATATTTTTCAGGTTATTTTTATTATTATTTATTATTAAGTATTAGTATTGTTATTCCTATATGTTATTTGTTATGCATTCGTATTATTTATATTGGCAGGTTTTGTGTTGTTTCCTTCCGGTGGTTTTAGTGGTTTATGGCGGATTAGATTATATGGTGGCCTTGGGAACCCCTAGATGGGTTGGTGGTAATGTTTGTTTGATGTGTTTGTGGTTCCGGTGAGTTGTTGGATTGGCCGATAGGTTTTCGAAGTTTTTCGAGTAAAGATTCATTTTCGGGGGTTTAGGCATTTTGGTGGCCGTGAAGCGGTAGAGGTGGTGTTTAGGCCTTGGGAACCCTTTGTTAGGGTTGTGATGGTTGTTCGGGTTGTTCCAGTCTTCTGAGGGTCTTGGCGTTGTGTGTGGTTCAGGAGGACCTCAGAGTGACATTTTTGGATTCTTCCAGTTCCCGTTCGAACGACTGGTTGGTTATAAATATATCATTATCCATTCTCTCTCCTTACATTTCTCTTTCACTCTCTCTCTTCTCCTAATCGAATCATCTCCTCTCCAAACTGAATCCTCTCCTCCCTCGCTTGCCAATTTCTTTGTGGATTCTTCGCCGTGATCTCCGCCGTTTTCCCTCGGTGAGTAATTCCTCTCTCTCTCTCTCTCTCTCTCTCTCTCTCTCTCTCTCTCTCTCTCTCTTGTATCATTGGTTGATTTCAGTTTTGGTGAGAACTCTTGTGATGTTGGACTGATTTTAGAGTTTATGATTATTGGGTGTATTGCTGATTTAAGGAGTGTGATCATTGCGGGTGTTGGCCGGTGGCGGTGATTGCGTGGGTTGAATTGTTGGTGTTTGGGTGCCAAAAATTATGGGGTTTTCTTGCAGCTGTTTGGTGGTATGATTGGGGTTTAGTGTGGTTGGGAAGAGGAGGTGTGGTGGCTATTCTAGGTAGCAGTTGTTGCCATTTCGGAGAGGGCTGCCTTAGCAGACAATTGTGGCCGTTTTGGTTCAGAAATTACTGCCGTAATTACTGTTATTTTGGAGGAAGGCTTAAGGCAGTTTTAACGCCTTTTGAACGCCGGGTATGTGATCGTTGGGCTGCTGATTTGGCGGGGTTAGAGTGGCATATCTTCATGTGATTGTGGGTGATCGGAGTAGCGCAGCGTAGCGGGGTGGACCGTGGGTTTAGATGCAGTTTTGTTACTGAATTCAGTTGTGGTGCTGATCTGAAACGCAGTTTCGGGCGGGTATCCTTTGTTGGAGTTGGGATTGGGCTCCAGTACTTCATAGTGGTTGATGTTGTGGTGTTCCTGGTCCTTTCCATGATTTATTTGGCGTTCCGGAAGTCAATTCGCGGAGCACATTTCCGTTGGGGTGCTGTTTGGACAGTTTTGCCGAGATTGTCGTTCTGAGCATATCGTCAGGCAAGTTTTATCTTCCTTAATAACTAGACCATTATATTGATTTGTGAGTTATTTAATCACATAGTTTATTATGTTTATTACTGTGATTATGTTAATATATGGGTTAATTGCTTAGGACACATTCATGGGTTATCCGTTTGGCATACCTTAGGCGAGAGTACTTAAGGGTTTGATAAGTTAGTAAAACCCGAGTTAGTTATAAGTTTAGTTACTAGATAGAACTTGTAGGTTATGTTTAGTTAGAAGAGGTTATTCTCTGTTGTCGTAGATGTGACGATGACTCCTGAGATTCCTCTTAGACCGATTTCATTGTGGGTGGTTATTGCGGATCCTTTCTTCATTGAGGTTGAGAACAAAGGCATTTCTCAGCGTCGCTATATTTATATATATATATATATATAGTATCTTGAGTATGGTACTGTTAGTTAGTTATTAGGGTGCCCAGCTTGTTTCAGGGTACTAGTAACTTGGTTTGATTATTAATAGAGACTTATGGATGGCATGTGGTTTTGCCGCCATTTCTCTGAGATAGTGTAGTTTAGAGACTATAGTTCTCACCTTATAGTATAGCACCTTGGTTAGTTTAGGTTGCTGGACTTGTTTCCAGGGTAGTTTTGGGGAGACATAGCTTCAGTAAGACATGGTCTTCGATTCGGAGCTTGTCCTCTTGCCTGCTTTTGTTTTGATTAGTCTTAGGACTAGTCTAGGTGTACTTTGTATTCTCGAGGCCTGGTCCTTAAGCACTGTCATTATGATTGGTGGTTGTTTGGAATGTTGGATTCCATGTGGGAGTGTGGTATCTCCTGGACTGTTAGTTGTTGATGGTAAGCAGACGGCTTATCAGTGGTGGTTGGTTGTGGATATTAAACTTCTGATAGCTTGCCTTAGGATTATTTGCTTATCTGGTTGTGACACTTATTGTCTTCATGAATCTTAGAGCTATTAGAGCTTACTCGTAAGCCTTCTTTCCCCGGGATGAGGCTGTCAGGGCTGTGTTCCCTTCTGTCATCTAGGAGGCAGTGAGACAGCATGGCTCAGTGCGATCCGCGGCTGAGCCAGTTGGTTTACGAAGTTGTACGTCGCCCAAGATGTTGGAATGCGGCTAAAACTTCCTATTGAATCCGGTTCTTGTACATCCGTGCTGGTGACTTATGTACATGATTAGGAGGATTGTGAGGCAGATATGTTATTGGAAATTGTTGACTACTTGTTGGACTCTTGTAGGTCACCCCATGAGTACTAGTATTTGTTGACAGCCAGAGTACTGTTGTACTTGATGGTAATCATATTGCTTTGAGGAATCTTAGAGATTGATGTTGTTTAGATGTCGTGACGGTTAAGTTACTGTTTCATCTAGGTTTAGATGGTGCAACTGAGTCACATGAGGGCATCTGTGTTAGTTTTGGTTGCCATGCTCTCAGGCAGGTGGTTATCCTATCGTGTGCTGGCTGTGTTAACAGCAGTTGTGTTTCAGTCTCTAGTATCATGCTCACATCCATAGATAATATATTATCTCCTTATCTTACTGCGTTTGGATACATAAACAACTCCGCATTAGTTGGCCCCCGATAGGTTGATAGGATCCCTGGATCGGGTTAAAGTTTTTGAGGTAAATATATGGTTGGATTAGTTTTCCTGGTGCCGAGTCTCGTTCTACGAGAGAGACATGGTTGAATACTATTTCCTGGTGCCTAGCCTTCTCCTGCGAGTGAAGTTATGGTTGGATGCTAGTTCCTGGTGCCCAGATTCCTCAGGCGAGGTTAAAATACCTATATTAATATCTTTTAGTCTGGTCGAGCTAGTGCAGTACATCGTACCCTTGTATCCAATAATATCCGGTAAGGTAAATCCTTTTTCAGCAGTTGTCAGCCCACTTTAGTCTTGGGGGCTAGCCCTTTGCGTTGACATCGCTAAACCATTGCATTTGGGATAGGTATGGGATTATCCCACTTCATCATAAATCTTTCTGCATCATCATCATCATCATCATCAAGCATATCATTGCATCTCAGCATACTTCCAATTCGTAGGCTCTTCTGATAGAAATCCTTAACCCTTTATGCATTATATTTTAATATAGAGTCTTCTGCACTTGGGATAATCATAAGATTATCTCTTTCCATCATATCATCATCATACCAAACCATTGCATTTGGGATAATTATGGGATTATCCTAGTTCATCATATTCCTCTACTCTTATAATAAATTCCTCTTCTCCTAATTGATTGCGGTGTCATTAGATTCCTCTTCCTTCTGCATATTCCTCTCATTTTTGCATCTACTCCTCCCTCTTCTGTATCTAGTTAATTTATTAGGTTGAGTAGTCTGTTGGTTGCTGTGAGCTTTAGGCTGGTATTTGGTTGTGGGCGATCTCGTTTAGCTTGTGGTAGCTTCGGGATTGTACCTGGTTGGGGTTTGGATAACCCGATTGGATTATTGTGAGTCGAGGGTGTTTACCCTCATGTGTGACTGTATTCTTTAGGTGGGTTAGTTGTTCTTGGCGCTGAGGGTCACGGTAGTGATTAGAGTGTAGTTAGTGGTACTTGTGACTGGAGTGTGGATTAACACTCCTTTGCACGAGGTATATTTATAGATAGATTTATTAGAGTTAGTATATATACGTTTAGTCATCATATATTTTTATATATATATATGCATTGTTTATCGTTAGATATTATTATATCCTGTTATCACTAATATTTATATCCATCTCATTGGTTAGTATAATCGTTTAGCTATTCTTGGGAGTTAGTGAGCTCGTTGTTTGCTCACTCTCGCATCCCCCTTTCAGTGGCAGGTTGTTTCAGATTTTAGTTGCTGCTGTGGTGATCTTTGGGGAGCTGAGCTGGAGGCTCATTCTCCAGTTTTGCAGTTGGGCTTGCTGCGTAGAGGTTTGTAGAATCTTACGTTTAGATTATGTTATCTTAGTCTTCCGTTGTTTATGTTTTCCCTTTTACTCTGTTGTGATACTATTGTGAATGACTGGGCCAAAATTTGTCTACGGTTCGGTTGTTCGTGAGACGAATCTGTAGATTCCCCGACCTGCACAACTTCAGATCTAGTAATTGGTCAAACTATCGATTACTGAATTTTGGGGCGTGACACATGTGACTAAGAGAGAGTGTGGTCGGGCCCGCTCAGGATTGGGGTTTGGCAATTGGCTTTGGAGGCCTAAGTGGCCATTTGGGCTTGGGCTAAGCTCGCTCTATTCTTTTTACTAAAAAGTTATCCATCATTTTATGGGTTTGGGTTTAAACTCTTTTGACCAACCCTTGATCTTCGTACACGTTCTTCCCTCCACAACGGTTAGTATTCGGGACACGTCTCACGTACGAGTTCAAAGCTCATGCACCTAAAACAATGAAATAGCCGTTGAAATTAACTCTAAATACCTTCGTATTTTCCACTTTAAAACATACAGAACACAAACTACTGATCTCTTTTTCTATTGTTGATCAATCATTGCTCAGTAGCTACTCTCTCCCCCTCACACGGTTTCACTGAGGTGCTCAAGTTAGTACCTAGTCCGACTCCGGTACTAAGACTACTGTATCGTCACTGCTCGTTGTATCCTGGAAGAGATTACACTGTTTATATCTGTACCTGGGTAGGTCGAAATACTCTTTAAAGAAAGTGCGATCCAAGCCTCGAGTTTTTTGTCACTGCTATAGTTTAGACTTAAAATTCATCGTTATTGTAATTCTCATCGCTATTGTTCTTTACTGCCGAACACTGTTCGTTATTGTACTACTAAAATTCCGACTGTTGCTGTACTTAAGTGTTGTGAAAATCTTTTTGATCAAAAACGTATTGTGTACAACAAGCAGGCCTGCCGGTAATGATAACAAGATACCAAGTGGAGCCTTGGTGTATCTATCCGATCTTTCATTATATGAGCAAAATCTTACACAATCCATTTTTTTATTTTTATTTATTTTAGTAAAAGCCATGATCTTGGTGATATAATATTTATTACCTTTTCACACCAATGCACTAAACAAAGATTTCTAACGCAGCTAATATTCGCCACATCAGAATCCAAGTGGGACCCAGAAATAAGCAACAATTAGTAACCCCAAAATATATCCACCGTTCAAATATTGTTAATAAAATAACTAACCCACGTGTCAAAATCATAACAGTGAAACAACAAAGGGTGTTAAACATGCACAATATAGTTACAATGGTTTTTCTAAAAGGAGAAGGAAAATAGTTTCTTTTGTGCTGTGCTTTTGGCTATAAATACACACACCATTGCTCCTCTCTAAATAGCTCTCTTTTATGCTTGATAAACCTGGGCATGTATTTCTCTCTCTTAAAAATGTCGAGTTCCAAGTACGTCGAGCTTTTAGGCGCAACGGTACGAGCATTTACAAGGTTTCAATCACATTGTCCACAAACAGCACGCATGTACTATCACCCGCCCTCAGACAGACACAATCAACTCACGCAACATGGTGTGTCCGGTGTGTGTAGTAGTAATGGTAACGGTAAAAGTAATAGCGAGATGATGACAATGACGGTGGAAAAGAGCGATGGTACGGATGATTTTCTCCGTTATACTGTTAGGTGAGAATTTAGAATGTCGATTAACCAATCAGTCCCCTCAAAAAACATTAGGTTAATTATTATTATTATTATTATTATTTTGTGAGATTTTGGAAATGATTGAAAATTGAGGAAATATTAATAATAATAAAAATTTATCGTCAATGTTGTGATTTGATTTTAGGTTTAGTTGTTGTTGATGTATAAATTAGGGTTTATTGTGGTTGCTTATTTGATTGTTTAGCTCTGTGGTGCTGTTACTAATTTTAAACTTTAATTGTACGCGTTGTCAAAGATATATATACTTTGACAGGTGTTGATGTTTCATTGGATGTGTTACAATTATTTTATTTGTGCCGTTGTGGTTAGTACAGTTGGCATATTTGAGAAAAATAGATTGTACAGCTGGAAATGGCTGAAATAAATGAGGGGGAGAGATTTTTACAAAGAATATTGTGGGAAGATTACAGTGTATAGTTCCTTTTCAATACAACAGTAGTTCAATAGTTGGAAAAACTCCTGGACATCTTAGAGGTTTCTAGAGACGCCGTTTATTGAGAAGTGCTTTCCGTTACAAAATCAACTAAATTATGTATGAACCATCCTGGATCTTTTCACGATTCTTTATCATTAGCATTTTCAAAAGGCTCTCTATCTTTCCTTAGGTTCGTGGGGAAGAAGAGATTGATTCTTTCTCTTTTAATTTAAAGCTCGTTTAAAAATAAAAATAAAATACATTTTCAAAAAAAATAACAAACAAACAACATTTCACACTTATGTGAAATATTAAAAAAATAATAACAAACAACTACTAGCAGAAAAATACAGTCTCACATTGGTAAATCAAGCTTTGTTACTCAAAATATAAGACTCTGGGGCTACTCTTATAGTTGAGTACCATAGTTATAAAATGTTCCCGTTTCGAGAATTCTCAAAATTGCGAGTATAAAAGAATTTTTATGAGGTGGTAACAAAATTGTCAACAAAGGTGCACCACCATGCACCTAGCCTAATTATTCTCCTACAGTGGGTAGTGCCGTTCCTTGTACGCGGCGATTACTTTAGGAACCCAACCAATTGGACAGGGTCAAAGTCTCCTCTTTCTTCATTGGAAGAGAAAGAGTTGAAATTAAAAAAGTACGACCTTTTGACCCTACGACATTTTCTTGTGCCTCTAAATCCCAATCTAGAACCTTGACCTCATAAACAAACCTCACCCGTCAAAACTCCTCGAAGCAATCTATTTTAATAAAATCCTCCACGTTTCAACACTCAAATGATGGCTCGCAATTTATGCAGATGTACCAACCAACACCTAAACATTACTCTATTAAGGTAGAAAGATGCAAGAAAGTGGGATAGTAGGTGTGTTTGCCTCGTATAAATAACCCCTCTCCCACTTTCTCTCCTTCAAACAATTCTTCTCTCATTATTTCTCTCTTAAAGATTTGAGTGTTTTAGACTTTAAAGAGAGAGATGGGGAAATATGTTGAGATGTTGGATTTGGGTGTGAGAATAGTGGCAAGGTTTCAATCACACTGTCCGCAGACGGCTCGAGCGTACTATCATCCTCCGTCTGACCGTCATTTACAGGTTGCGCTCGGTGGAAACAACAACAAGAACATGTCTGGTGCAGCAGGAGGATTTGATACTACTAAAGATTTTCTTCTTTACTCTCTTGTTTGAGCTTTTTGATCTTATTATTAACTGATCATGAGAGAATATGTAATTGTAGGACGGAACCGATTAACTTGGCAGTTAACAATATTTTGAGAGGGTAATATAATTTGATGATATAATTATTCTTGGGTTTGTGATGAATTTTTTGGAGAAAACGGTTTGTTTACCTGTAATCAATCTTTTGTTATGAGCTTCATAACTAGTGGAATAAATTATTGGCACGAAAGCTCGCTTTTTGGGATGATCCAAAGCACTGAAAATATGTATTTAGTGTTGGACGGTCCAAAATTTCGCTTAGGGAATGTGTTCATATAAACAAAAATGTATTGATTTTTTTAAACACTTTTGGAATCATCTATTGATTTGCTTGTAGATTGCGTTGTTGTAGAATCAACCCTTTTAAAGTCACAAGATCAAATTTACGATTTGAAGCTTCCATGACGGTGAGAAAATGCTAGTCTAAAGATGTTTTTTTGGTAAAAGCAATTAGCGGGTTGCGTCCTAAGAACCATACTAGAATATGTTCTATTTTTTACAGGGTATCAGATTCTTTTCTCCCTCGTCTTTAAGTACGTACTTGCTTGCTGTTGGGGTCGCCTTTTCCCTATGCATATGTATTTTTAATCAATTACCTGATTAATATGTGTAGTATAGAGGATTCAGAAGAACACAGATCATCTAAAGAGAAATAACATTTGGACGTCTTTTGACGAGTCTCCCAGCTCTTTTTCTGAGGATATCAGCATATCCAATCATAGATTTTCTCCATTACGGAAATGGACTTGAGCTAAACATGCTCCATTCCAAAGACGTTGTAGTCCATAGATTTGACAATACTCTTAGCGGATGTAACCTTAAGGCGAGTATGTTCGCCTTTGCCACACTAGAGTAACTTAATTACAAACGCCACACTAAAGAAAACAGTAGTAACACCTTAGCAGAAAACACCACCACTCCAACAAATATAGGTGAAACCCATTAACACTAACAAAACCACCAACATATGCATTTTAATGATTGCAAAAAAAAAAAAAAAAAAAAAAAATACTACTTCCATTTAGGCCTGCATAATCATAAGAACACCTCTAAAATTGTACTATGTTGGAAAAACAACTGAAAGCAAATATTTTCTTAGTGTGACTAAGGCAAGTCATCCATGTAAGAATGAAGTACTATCATCTATGATCAATAACTTAACATTAAAGATTATACTAACCTTTTTTTCCTGCTCTCTGTTTAATCACCTGTTCTTGAGTGAAGTCTTCCCTTAGATTGGCTGCAGACCTCAATGGGATGGTTTTCTGTACTATAGCATCTAAGAGGGACTTCCTCTCTATTTAACCTGATAGGGTTAGAGTGATCTTCCCATTATACCCTCAAACCCTAATCCACAATACGATTGAGAAGCCTGTGTTAGTAAAGAATCTGAAGAATACCAATCGGTTTGGAAAAATAGAGAATTCAATTACTCAATAACAAAGTAATTACAGGAAGAAAAACTCTCAAACCCTAGGTTCCCTCAGAACTCTTTCAGATCTAACATAGAACAATGATCTAAACTCTAGATAATTATCTCTAGCCTAGGCTTACCCTTTTATAGAGGTTACAAGTTCTATTTACAATCCAACTCAAAATCCAACTCTAATCCAACTCTAAAAGGTATTTAAAACTCTTAAACTAGAACTGGAATTACGATAGCCGCTCGAACGAACCCATAGGTAGTTCGAACGGCTGAACACCTCCCCTGGAACTTTTGCCCAAGAGTTCAAGTCGTTCGAATGACTCTCAACCTCGTTCGAACAACTTTGGCAGAAACTACAGTTTCTCCTAGATCCTCCTGGATCAAACCCTAATAAAAAGTAACACTGGATCCCACCTACCTTAACTTGGTGTAACAATTGGGCACAACCAATAACACCTATACAACCTATTAACATGTGTGCTCGTGAACCAGAAGAGTAGTTTTAGCCTGATTCACGGAAGAGTAGTTTTAGCCGGTATAGATGAAAAATCCAACAATCTCTCACCCGGTGCTAACTCAATTTTAAAGAAAAATAGTTTTAGCCTGATTCACGGTTTTTTATTAAAAACGGATGGCCATCCTTTGTTTTTATAAAACCACACATGATAATTTGTTGAAGGCAATATTCCATCGAACTTGACTGTCACTCTACGACTACAAAAATGGCTAACACGGTTCACGGATAAATTTTGATCAGGCCTTTGAGCACATGCCTAATTAATATCGTGGACATCAGGCTAGCAACTTCAATAGCTTTCAAGTGTAATTTCTTTATTGGTGGAGTTTAGCGTGTGAATGGCAAATGTACACCTTAATGATGTGCTGGTATATTTCCATTAGTGTCCTGCAACATGTGTTTACCAGACACATATCATTTCAATACTTATACAAACCGTCATGCGAAGACCATCGCTCATACTGAAATGAAGGCCAAAGGATGTGGAGCCTACCCATATTCAGCCCAAGTAAACTTAAGGAAACCGTTAGTATTCTCTATAGGCACTTGATACTTAGACAACTGTCATGTGATGAAATCACTCGTATCTAAAACTTTATTACAATTGCATAATTTAAACTGAATATGTGCACATATAATAACAGATCCAAATATAATAGCAGCTAAATAATCAAAAATCAAATCTGAATGTCGACCAAAACAATAATCGGGAATAACTCCCACATGGATAAAGAATCCTAATGCAGTAATAGTAAATAAATCAACAACTACTCCCACACAAAAGAACGATCCTTAAAGAGACTCCAGTAATCCCATACACGTAACATGTCCCCTGAAGGATGGTATCGAAAGTCCTTTAGTAAGCGCATCATCAATTATCTCTAATGTCGACAAATGAGGAATCTCGATAATCTGTTGTTGTACTTTATCAATGACAACGTGATACTTAATGTTAATATACCTGTTATCCATATACACGTTATCATTTTTAATATACTTGACGACTGCCTCATTGTCGTAATATACTCGCAATGGTCTAGAAATTGAATCAACAACCTTCAGCTCAGAAATAAACTGCTTGAGCCATACATCCTGTCGAGAAATCTCATAACAAGCCACATACTCTGCTTCCATAGTCGAGGAAGCTACAAAAGACTGTTTGAAACTTCTTCACGTGATAGCGCCGTGAGCAAGCATAAAAACATAACTAGAAGTAGACTTTTTGTCATCTCTGTCCCCTGCAAAATCTGAGTCAGAATAGCCCAAGACCATGAGCTCATCTTATCTCCTATAAACCAGCCTGTAATCTCTAGTCCTCTTCAAATAACGAAGAACCTTCTTGGCTGCCTGCCAGTGAATAATGGAACCTTCATAATATCCCAACAACAAAACTAATGTCAGGTCTCATACATATCATACCATACATGAGGCTACCAACAGCTGAAGCATTCTCCTTAGCGATGTCTGAAGAAACTGTCTCGTGTGGCATCGTCTTCCTAAAGATATCTCCCTTCACAACAGGGACTTCACCTGATTTGCAATCCTGCATACCATACCTCTTTAAAACTTTATCGATATACGCACTTTGAGATGTGCCAAGTATCCCTCTGGTCCTGTATCGCTCAATCTTTATGCCAAGAACATAACTAGAATCTCCCATATCCTTCATATCAAAATGCTGAGATAAGAAGGTTTTCGTCTCCTGAATAAATTTGACGTCACTACTTGCGAGTAAAATATCGTCGACGTACAAAACCATAAATATAAAACGTCTCCCACTCTGTTTGACGTATATACAACGATCTATTTTATACTCGACAAAACCGTGGTTTGAAACCACTTCATAAAACTGTAGGTACTACTGCCTAGACGCCTGCTTGAGACCGTAGATAGAGCGATTAAGCTTGCAAAATAGTCGAACATTCCCTTCGGTCTCAAAACCTTCGGGTTGGTGCATATAAATCTCCTCGTTGAGACGTCCATTAAGAAAGGCTGTCTTGACATCAATCTGATGAAGTTCCAAATCAAAATATGCGGTAAGAGCCAAAATAATTTGTAATGAATCCTTCTTTGAAACTGGTGAGAAAGTCTCATCAAAGTCAATTCATAGACGCTGCTTAAAACCCTTAGCAACAAGTCTCGCTTTGAAACGCTCAACATTCCCTTCAAAATCACATTTGGCCTTAAAAATCCATTTGCATTCAATTGCCTTAGATCCTTCAGGTAAAGGTGTCAACTCCCACACAGAGTTGTGAGACATAGAGCCCATCTCTTCTGTCATGGCATTACGCCACTATCTATAAAACTACTAGTCATAGTCGTACTGAAAGATACTGGATCCTCGAAATCAAATAAATCCCCTTCAACTGAATAAAGATGGTAATATGAAGAAATAACAGAACATCTTTCTCTAGAGGATCTCCGAGTAGGAGTAAAAGGCTGAACTGGAGGTAAAACGATAGGAAACTGAACAAGAGCTACGTCGGGGTCTGGAATTATACTCGTTACAATATCAATATCAGATAAACGCAGAAGCATAACAACACTGATCGGAATAGCAGTTGGACTCCGAGTCTCCGAACCCTCCTCAAAACAATCTCTCTATAAATAGTATTGGTAAAGTGATCCCCCTCCTCTATGAAATGAGCCTGAACACACTCAACAATCTCCATGGGTCGAGAAGGACAATAAAATCTGAATCCTTTCGATCTATCTGGGAAGCAATGAAGAAACAACTAACAGTCCACGAATCTAACTTTCCGATATTCGGGTTAAATAATTTTACCTCTGCCGGACAAACCCAAACACGTAAGTGATTAAGACTATGATTTCTCCCAGTACAAAGATGATAAGGATTAACATGAACAGAATGAGAAGGAACTCGATTCTGAATATAGACTGAATAACGTAAGCACTCTCCCCACAAATTCAGAGGTAAATCAGTATGACATAACATGATGTGAACCATGTTCTGATAAGTTTGATTACGGCATTCACAAACACCATTATGCTCTGGTGATCCAGGGGTAGTGTATTGGGCTACAATACCTTGATCCTTTAAATATTGATAGAAAGGTCCCAAATACTGATTGTCTTGATTGATCTTACCATAATACTCCCCTCCTCAATCTGACCAGACAACCTTGATCTTCCGATCTAACTATTTCTCAACCTCTAACTAAAAAGTCTTGAATATATCAAGTGAGTCAGACTTCTGATGGATAAGAAAAATGTAGGTGTAATGCGAGAAATCATCAATGAAGGTGATAAAATATCTATGACCACCACGGGACAGAATGGGAAAAGGCCCACAAATATCTGTATGAATCAGCTGTAAAAGGTCAATGCTACGAGTAGATTCAAATTTCCTGATCTTGGTCAATTTTCTACGAATGCAATCGATGCAAGTCTGAAAATCAGAGAAGTCTAAAACCCTAAGAAGCCCATCTCGGACCATAATCTCTAACCTCTTTCTAGAAATATGTCATAGTCGTTTGTGCCATAACATCGAAGACTGCTCAGAAACTCTAGAGCATTTAGAAGTAGATAAAGTATTAGTCTCAGCAGATAAATATAATAGAGATGTCTCAAATGAATGATCAAGAGATAGACGATATAACCCATCAACTAGTAGGCCAGAACCAATAATAGAATCAAGATGAATAATGTCAAAGCCACCATGTCGAAAATTAAAGATATAACTGAAAGAGTGCAACCGAGAAACTAAAACTAGAGATTGTCTCATCGAGGGAACATAAAAGGTGTCTGTCAAATCTAAAGTAACACCTGCGGCTAAAACCAAGCGAAAAAATGCCAACGAACTCAATATGAATGCGTCCAGCGTCTCCCAAAAAAACTTGCTCCTCAGGCTTTGCCGGTTGCCTGCTGATGAACCCTTGTGGAGAATTCAAAATGTGAACAGTTACCCCAGAATCTAACCACCAAGAGTTGGAGAGAACATTAACCAAATTTGATTCAAAACAAACATAAATGTGCGAGCGCACATTTCTACTGCTGTCATACTTCAGCGATAAAAGCTGAGATAAGTTACTGTACTACCTTCTCTTGACGGAACTCTCGAATTTTTTCTAATTAACATCTGACTGTTCCTGGGAGTAGTAAGAGTCTGTCAAGGTCTCAATATTAGTCAGTTGCTTCTAGATCATAGGGTCCATTGCTGCATGAACCAAAGACTTATTGTAAATGACGTGCCAAAAAATAAATTTTATGTACGTTAAACTTGATCTGTAAAAGATATATAACTTGATGCCTATAATCTTGATCCTACCTGGGGTTAGGATGGTCGAGTCAGAGTGTATATAATATTTATGGTATTGATTATTCACTCTGCGGGTACAACTATTTATCATCGAATCTCTCCTTTGGGTGGTAATTTGACATACATTGCCCGCTAGTGGTGATCACTCACGCTCAAGACTAGGCTAGCCACTTACAGTTTGACTCGAGATACTTCCTCACCTTTTGGCTAAGGGTTATCCTCATCTCCCCATACCGTGTAGCCTATCTTGACCCACTAATTAATTAAAAGTTTATTAGCCTCCTTTGGGTGGTCTAATTATTTCAAGTTTAATTAGTACAAAATAGTCTTAATGAGACTGTGCAATAGATTCTCAAAATTGGGAAAAACGTTCAAGTTCATGGATAAAACTCTTTTGGGCGTATTTACCCACTTTATATCCCGCCTTCCTAGCAACTACCTGATCTCACTTAAACCCCATTGGAGATCCTTGGGAATAAAAATGCCCTATATACATTAATGAATATCCATGGCTGATGCCAAAAATCTCTTTTTGCCAATTAAGAAGAAACATTAATGAATTTATTGCAGAAGTAATCACAAATTATTTAGTGGAATCCCTTAACAGGGTCATCATATGCTTAAATATCCAAGAATAGCTAACAGTTCATGCACAACACAAATAAATAAAAAATATCACTGCGAACAACGCCGACATACCATTAGTCGAAACAATTTGGGGGAAATAACATTAGCCGAGCACGACTGATTTTTTTTCTTCTCTAGAGCAGCCGTAGATCAAAACCAGAATACCCGAGCACACGCAACTACTCTAAAACTAGATCAGATTGCACGGTTTGAATAACCTCTATCTTTTTGTATGAATCCCTCATCATCGATAATGGAAATCAAAAAACAATCACACAAAAATGCCACAACAAAGATCTCTAAATACGAACTCAGATGTGAGTTCCCCTAAGAACTATAAATATTTTGGAGCCCTGGAACTGATAGAAACAGATCTCGCCAATAAGAAATGGATGAAGAAGTCTGAATCATCTGGGAGAGGGAAATCAGATCGGATTGGTGGCGGTGAATACAAACAGATCTGGCGCAGAGAAACAACCAACAAATCTTACTTTTTTTTCTTTTTCTGTATGAGATAGAGAAGAAGACGCTAATGGAGGAATAAAGCAATTGTTAAGTGTGCTCTGACACTAATGGAGATGTTTGTTTTAAGGTGAAGATGTGTGAGGCAGAGAGAGAGAGAGAGAGAGAGAGAGAGAGAGAGGGAATAAAGCAATTGAAAAATGTACTTTTTAAATAACAGAGAACCTAACAACAAATTTGTATGGCTTACTCTCCCAAGTCAAATTAATCATAGAGATTGAGTACCCTAGCGACTGATATCAATTGTAGGAATAAAGTATTATCAACCATGATCAATAACTTAACATTAAAGATTATACTAACATTTTTTCCTATTCTCTGTTTAATCACCTGTTCTTGAGTGGAGTCTTGCCTTAGATTGGCTGCAGACCTCAATGGGATGGTTTTATGTACTATAGCCTCTAAGAGGGACTTCCTATTTATTTAACCTGATAGGGCTAGAATGGTCTTCCTATTATACCCTTAAGTCCTAATAAAGAGTAACACTAGGTCCCACCTACCTTAACTTGGTGTAACAATTGGGCACAACCAATAACACCTATACAACCTATTAACATGTGTGCTCGTGAACCGACAGAGTAGTGCCGGTATAGATGGAAAATCCAACAATCCATTGCCTACAAACTTATACACTGGCCATATTTATTCATTACAATGTTTGGGCGTACTCTCCTCTATCTGTTGTACTTAAACATGTTGGATGACAATACATAAGCAAACAGGTATTATTGATCAAGGGCATGGGCACTCCCTGCGGCAAGTTTCCATGTCTCCAGATTCTCATGGTAATCTGGACATTTACCTATAAGTTCTCCCACACTAGAAAACCTGGTTGAAAAGGCATACCTTGAATAAGAGCTTCAGCCTCTTCAACAAGGCAACCCCAAATCCAGTATCTATTTGAGATACTATCATGGCCCAGCCCAGGTCTGCCTCTACAGTGCCCGGAGCACAACAGAATACGAGGCCGTGCGGTGTACATGCACATCTGACCGACATGTACCAGCCATCTTCATGGGCGTGGCGCGCCAGTGGAATAATCCCACGGATGTTAGAGTGACATCCGAATAATCCAGGATACTCGTGAGGGGTCGTCGAATAAGTATTCGATATAGGCGGCAACGCTGAAGGTTCCCTCAATAATCCATACAGCGTAATCTCTGGTGACGGAGAACGAGGTACGGATAACACACATGTCCTATAGCGGATCATAATAGCTCAATATGCCGGGTTCCAGATATGGGACATGTATATCTCAAGGAGCAACGAGCCTGGACTGGTTACATAGTCCATTTATAGGGGCGGTGCATCTCGATTGGCTTACGGGGCATAACGACGCCATATACAAGCCCTATCTGTAAAAGCGGTCTGCATTGCGAGACAATGTCTCATGGCCTTCCCTAGGCCAAAGAGAACTCATGACTATCCCTTGTAGATAGCCCATGAGCCGGGGTCCAAGATGACCAAGCTATAAAGCTCTTTTAGTCATGGGGAGGTTTGGACCAAGGTTCTTCCTTAATATAGCCACTAAGCAAATAGTTAGTTTCCAAAAGGAAATGTTAAAACTTGAGACAAAGCGTACTGACACTTCTCGCCCCCTTAACCAATTCCGATTTCAACGAAACTTGGCGTGCAGCTATATTAAGTCATAGAGAATATATATCCAAGGTTAGAACTCAAAACGCTCGGGTAGCCCGGCATTCGGTAGGGCGTCACAGATACTCCAGGCAAAAGTAGTCTTTACAAGTCAATTTCCCTCACGCTATGTAACTGTGCTTGCTGTAGGGTCACTTTCTTCCTGTGCATGTTTTAATAACTTAGAATCATACTTCGTTGGTGTTGGGCTAGTTAGTGGTTTGGTACTATTAGAGAATAAGGTTGTAGAGAGAAGTATTTATGTTTCTTCTTATTATTAATCGAGATAGCTCAAGTGAGCTATTTATACAATGATTGGAGATACAGTAAATCTTAACAATCTTGTGGTTACAACTGTAGATGGTTATCTACAGAGAGTATCTCTTCAGAGATCTTCAGGAATTAACCCTTATCCTTAACACGCCCCCGCAAGTGAAGCGTCCCATCAAGGACGTTGAGTTTGTCTCGTAAAAGTTTAAACCGTGGAGTTGGAAGTCCCTTCGTCAAAATATCGGCAATTTGATCTTTTGTTGAGATATATCGAACTTGTAAAAGCTTTTTAGCTACCATTTCACGGACAAAATGGAATGAAATTTTGATGTGCTTCATCCTTCGATGGAAGATCGGATTTACCGTAAGATAAGTAGCCCTGACATTATCACACCATAGAATAAAACTCTTGGATTGAGGAACATTAAGTTCACTAAGTAAAGATTGAAGCCATGTAATTTCAGCGGCAACATCAGCAAGAGCCCTGTATTCTGATTCGGTACCTGATCTTGCAATAGATCGTTGTTTGCTAGAACACCAAGAGATGATGTTAGGGCCTAGAAAAATTGTGAAACCTGTAGATTTTCGATCATCTGGACACCCACCCCAATCTGCACTGGAGAAGGTGGATAATTGGCAAGATGTCGATTTTTTGATAATAAACCCATACGTGATTGTATCTTTTAAAGAGCGAAGAATACGCTTTACAGTTGCCCAATGATCTTCAGAAGGTTGTTGCATGAATTAACATACCTTATTCACCGAAAAAGAGATATCGGGTCTTGTAATGGTGGCGTATTGAAGGGCACCAGCAATGCTTCGATACAAAGTGGGATCATGAAATGGCGACCCGTCAAATTTAGTTAATTTGACACTTGGAGAGAGAGGGTTAGAGATAGGTTTTCATCATCCATTTTAGCACGTCGGAGTAAATCGAGAAGATATTGATGTCGCGAAAGAAATAAACCATGAGTAGTAGGGATTACCTCAATGCCAAGGAAGAAATGAAGAATACCCAGATCTTTGACTGCAAATTCATGGCCAAGTTGATTGATTAATTTGTGGACTTTGTGAGATGAACTCCATGTGACGATTATATCGTCAACATAAATGAGTACATACATTGTGAAGTTCGGATTTGCATTCATGAGGAGTAAATTATCCGTATGAGATGCGAGAAACCCCACACTAATGAGGTACGTGCTTAGTCTCTCAAACCAAGCTCTTGGGGCTTGTTTTAGTCCATATAAAGACTTCCACAAGCTACACACATAACGAGGAAAGCGACTATCGGCAAATCATGGCGGTTATAACATATATACTTCTTTCGAAAGGTTACCATGTAAGAATGCATTGTGAATGTCGAGCTGCTTAATCAGCCAACCACGTCCTACTACCAATGACAAGATTGTACGAATGGCTGTTGGTTTTACGATGGGGCTGAAGGTCTCCGTGAAATCAATTCCCCCTTGTTGGTTGTAACCTTTTGCAATGAGTCGGGATTTGTATCGTTCGATTGAACCATCAGTATGTTTCTTAACTCGGAATATCCATTTGTAACCAACGATGTTCAGAGAAGGCCGTGGTGGAGTTAACGTCCAAGTACCATTGTGAATGAGCAAGTTAATTTCTTCAGCATGCCACTTGGGTTCTTTGTTTGCACTGGTAAAAGAAGTTGGTATGATGGGTTCATGTATAGTGGAGAGTAAAGCTTCAGGTAGAAGATATTTGATAGTGAGGAGGACTTTGGGTTTTATAGTTCCATCTTGGTTTCTGGTTAGCATGTGATGTTTTTGGAAGTATTTTGGTAGGTTGAGAAGAAGATGGTGCTTTGGATTTATGGCAAGGAAGTGAAGCATTTGGAAGTGGTTGAATGTTATGATCTATAGGGTTAGGGGCAATGGTAATAGGAGTAGGAACAATGGTGGGATTTTGCAGTATCGGCAACGAATTATCTAAGGTTGGTTGTTCAATGGCGGGACTTTGTATGACTAGTAGAGAAGAATTTAAGGTCGAACTTACTGGTTGAATGGCCATTGCGATAGTTGTTCTTTGGGCTGTGGGTCGTGAGAATGTATAACATGGAGCTAGAATATGAAGTATAGTTGGTCCAGGGGATAGTGGGATGGTGGGTGCTTCATTGCGCCGATCTTGAAGACATGCACAAGGGAAAACATGCTCATCAAAGACAACATTCCTCAAAATGATAATCTTTTGAGTTATGGGATTGAAGTAACGGTAACCCCTATGCATCAAGCTGTATCCAAGGAATATACAGAGGGTGGATCTATATTCTAATTTGTGTGTACGATATGGTCCTAGACATGGGTAACAAGCGCACCCAAATGCTTTCATAAAAGTGTAATCTGGCTTGGAGTAAAATAACAGTTCGAGAGGGGTAGCATTATTGAGAACCGGTGTCGGAAGACGATTAATTAGATAAGTGGCCATTTCAAATGCAAAGTTCCAGAATTTAAATGACATTGAGGCATGAGCCATGAGAGATAAACCTGTTTTTACGATGTGCCTGTGTTTACGTTCTGCAACGCCATTTTGTTCGTGGGTATGAGGATATGACACCCGATGACCTATCCCGCAAGATGTTAAGTACTTAGATATTGATCGATACTCTCCGCCCCAATCTGTGTGTACATACTTTATTCGTTTATCAAATAGATTTTTAACAAGCTTTTTAAGCGAGATAAAAGTAGGTAAAACATCAGATCTTTTTGCAATTGAATATAACCATGTAAATTTGCTAAACCCGCCAATAAAATGAACATAGTAATAATGTCCATTAATAGAAGGAATAGGGGCAGGTCCCCAAACATCCGAATAAATAATATCTAAAGGTGCCTCGACAGGTGTAGATGGTGTCGGAAAAGGGAAAGAATGCCTTTTTCCTTTCTGACACGCTTCACACACATGCTGCATCTTATTCAGAGAGAATGGAATACCAAGATCGATAAGAACTTTATGAATCGTACAATATGTCGGATGTCCAAGCCTCCAATGCCAATTGTCAACATTATCTTTCTGAGTAATACATGCTTTCTTATTATGATGCACTTTATTTATTTCTAACTAGTACAAGCCTTGTATACTCGGTCCTTGCACTAGTACCACCCCCGTGCGCTTGTCCTTTACACAAAAGTGAGATGGATGAAACTCAAAGACACAATTATTGTCGTTAGTAAACTTATGGACTGATAGAAGATTTTGTTTAATTGATGGAACATGAAAAATATTATTCAAACGAAACTTAGATTTATGGAAGTTCAGAGTAGAGGAACCATTGTGTTGAATTTCTAAACCTGATCCATTACCCATTTTCACTGTATCATCACCTTGATAATCAGAATATACGTTCAAATTTGCTAGGTCTAGCGTCAAGTGATGAGTCACCCCAGAATCAGGGAACCAATGCTCAACCGATGGTTCAACTGTGGTGTTATAGGCTCGTGCAGCCTCATTTCGTGTTGCGTATGGAAGATGATAGCACTGCAGTGCTTGATGTCCTACTCGTTTACAAACTTGGCAAGTTGGTCTCGAAGAGTAGGATGGGTTGTAGGATACACTGAAGTACGAAGGTGCAAAATTATTGTAATTTCCCCGACCTCGTCCTTGTCCTCTAGAGCGTGGGCTGAATGAACCTCGTTTCCCATGATACACTCCTCGTGAGTTGTTGGAGTTATTCGAGCGATGTGCAACATTTGCCGTCAGAGGTATTTCTTCGAGTGACTCTTGAGTCACGCAAATTTTTTCGGTAAGAAGTAGACCATGAAGCTCGGCAAGAGTAACTGGTTCTACTCATATAGAGATAGACGTACATAATGGTCTATATTCTGATGGGAGTCCTCCAAGAATATATAAGCCCAAATCGTCATCAGTAATTGGGCGTGCTGCAACTGCAGGTTGGTGAGCTATTGTTGTAGCTCTCTGAAAGTATTTGGAGATTGCATCGGTTCCCTTTTTTAAGGTTTGGAGCTCCGAACGTAGTTGCATGATACGGGCTCGAGAATGCGATGCATAGATTGTCTCAAGACTAACCTAAACTTTTTGTGATGAATCCATGCTAAAGATTTGTGCATGAACATCTGGAGTGAGAGGCGAAATGATCCAGCAAAGAAGTAATTGATCTTGTCGTTGTCATAAGGCATAATCTGGATTAGGTTTCGATACCCCTTCGGGTATAGGGGGAAGAAGAGGAGGTGGGCATGGCAGAGTCCCATCTACGTAACCAAGTACGTCAAAACCACGAAGAAGTGGCATGAATTGTGACTTCCATAATAACTAGTTGGTGGAGGTCAGCTTGGTAGGAAGAAAATGAGTGAGATTGGATGGTGGTGGGATGGAAAGAGGGGTAAGTTGATTGCCATTGGAGTTGTTACAGATGTCGGACGAAGTGTCGCCCGTTGAAGGAGATGGATCTTGCTCTGATACCATATTAGAGAATAAGGTTGTAGAGAGAAGTATTTATGTTTCTTCTTATTATTAATTGAGATAGCTCAAGTGAGCTATTTATATAATGATTGGAGATATAGTAAATCTTAACCATCTTGTGGTTACAACTGTAGATGGTTATCTACAGAGAGTATCTCTCCAGAGATCTCTAGGGATTAACCATTATCCTTAATAGGCACCACCTCTTGGAGGGAGGAGAGAGTGGTCACGAGTTCAAAACCCAACATCGGGGTCATCCGCCAAGATTTATCTTGACTTAAAATAGAACGTGCGGCTTGCGGAGGTATTGTGGCGAGCCCCAAGAGACAAGTAAGGAGAATGGTGATAAATAATGAACCCGACGAATTTTCGGATTAAGAAAAAAACAACTTAGAATCATCAGTTGCTCTCAAAGTTTGTGTAGTTACAAATTATGAATTTTGACAATTGACAATATCAGGAGCCAATGTCCTGGTGGTTTGGCCGGGTTTACCTGATTAAATTTATTTTTCATTACGGAAACAAACATGTGTTAGGCATGCATATGAAAACATGATAAATACGCACATATTAACCTACTTGAAGTCCTGAACATGTCTATGCATATCAACACATGTTTGTAAATTGATCTCATAATTTTAAGAACGGAAGATTAAACTCAGTGGCTTATTTTTCCTCGTTATTTAAGATACAAAAGTTTAGACCAAATTTGTAATGCCATTTGATGATTTATATTCATGGTTTTGTGAGGATCTTTTTGGAGAAAATGGAACATAAATTTGTTAAGAGTTCCAAGACTAGTTAGAATCATTAATTACTCTTAAAATTTTACGTGTAATATTCTAAAGTATGAACCTAGGTATTAGATACATGGCCAATGCTCATTTGGTTTTTACCGAGTTTACCTGATCAATTTCCTTTTTCATTATGGAAACAAACATGCGTTAGGGATACATATTAAACACAAGAATACACACATAGATAAGTACTAAGCACGCCCATGCTGAAATAAAATGTGTGTAGAGATATTTATGTTTTTTGGTTATGGGCCCAGGTCGTTCGAACGACTCTTGAATCCGTTTGAACGACTCTTGTATCCTCTTGGAAGTTTGGCCCAGACACAAAGTTTTCGTTCGAACGACTCCCTATGTCGTTCGAACGAAATCTCGTAACTTGTTTTTTTTATGGTTTTTGAACCTCTTGTTTGCCTCAATATTTGAGCGATTGTAATAGGTTTTCCCTAGTATATAAAGGGAAACCTAAGTCATTTGTGAACCACCCTTTTGATAATCCTTTGGTGAGTAACTTTGGGAGATTTCTTGAGTGAGAAATCCAAAATTGGGCTTGAGTGATTGTAATTGGGATATTGAATAAACTCTCTCTCTCTTAAAAGTGGATGTAGGCAACTTGCCGAACCACTATAGACTTGGTGTAGTGTGTTTCTTTGATTTATGTTTGTTTGTGACTAACTCAAATCGATTGGAGTTTGTGGCTTCCGGGCTTGCGGCTCGACAATTGGTATCAGAACGAGGTCAATTTCTCGGTTGTGCGATTTTGAGGTAACTTAGGGTTTCTCAATTTCATTTGATTTTGATTTGGTTAGTTCATGAAAATTGGGGGAAACATGAGAGATGAAGTTGATGTTGAACCTAGTTCTTCGGCCTCAAAAAGAAATACGATGATGATGTTCAACAATGCAAAAATTGAAGTTGAAAAATTCAATGACACAAATAACTTTGGCATGTGGAGATGCGAAGTCATTGATGCCCTAAGTCAATAAGACTTAGACGAGGTATTGGAGGATAAGCCAGATAAAATAGAGGAGAGTGTATGGCGGAAGATGAATAAGAGAGCATGTGGCCAAATTCGATCTTGTCTTGTTCAAGACATTAAATACCTTGTGATGAATGAGACTTCCGCAAAAGAAATTTGGCGGATATTAGAGGAGAATTATTTGGTAAAGAGCATCCAAAATCGATTCCACTTGAAGAGGAAGCTTTATGGCTTTACTATGAGGTAAATGATTAGTATGTCTGAGCATTTGAATGACTTCACTAAGTTGTTGGCCGACTTAATGATTCTTGAAGAGATAGTTGGAGATGAAGATAAAACTATATTATTCTTAAACTCACTTCCGGAAGAATTCGAACATTTCGTTACGACGATTACTTATGGAAAGAGTTCTTTAAAGTATATGGATGTGACTACGGTCGCAGTTAACCACGAGTACCGGAGAAAAAAGAAAAGAGAGACCGATAAGTCCACATTCGAAGTACTAACGATTCGAGGTAGAACCTTGGATACGAAGAAGCCGTTTCGTAACAACTCTCGATCAAAATTGAGAGTTCGTGGGGGAAACTGGATCAACTTGACTAAGGACCAATGCGCGATTTGCAAGGAACGAGACATTGGAAGGTTGATTGTTCCACACTCAAGAAGAAGAAAGCGGGAAAATTGAGTTCTTCTGTGAATTTGGCTCATGACACGAAAATGGGAGGTAATGACTCTGACTACTCTTTTACTATAACTTCTAGTGCATGTATTATTGATACAAATGAATGGATTTTAGATTCGGGTGCTACTTATCATATTTATCCCGAGAGGGGTTGTTTTTCTAGTTTGAAATTGCTAGAAGATGGAGCGGTGGTAATGGGAAATGAGAATTCATACCGCATCATGGGGATATGTACCATTCAACTAAAGTTGCACAATGGGTTGGTTAAGGAGATTGACGAGGTTCGGTTTATTTCGACAATAAGTAAGAACATTATCTCGACAGGGACACTTGAAGCGCAAGGCTGCAAGGTTGTGTCTGAGAATGGGGTAAAAAGGGTTCTTAAGGGAGCCATGGCGGTATTGAAGGGTCATAGTAGAAGTAATAACTTGTACTATTTGGATGGTACGGCTGTTCTTGGTGAGGTTTTTACCGCGGGAAGAGAGGAGACCATTTCCAAAGATACAACACGGCTATGGCACATGCGTTTGGCGTATGCGGGTGAAAAGTCTTTGAGAGCTCTCACGAGCCGGGGGCTTTTGAAAGGTGCCAAGATGTGCAAATTGGATTTTTGTGAGCACTGCATTCTGGGCAAGCAGACAAGAGTTAAGTTCGGCACCGCTATTCACAATACTCGTGAGACTCTTGATTATGTTCACTCTGATGTTTAGGGTCCCTCCAAGAATACATCGCTAGGGGGGAATCATTACTTTGTGTCTTTTGCGGATGACTTTTCTAGGCGAGTTTGGGTGTACACTATGAAGAGGAAGGATGAAGTCCTAAAAATTTTCATGACGTGGAAGAAGTTGATTGAGACTCAGACCGGCATAAAGATCAAGTCGCTCCATTCAGATAATGGTGGGGAGTACACTAGTGATCCATTCTTGCAAGTATGCCGAAATGAGGGGATAGTTCAACACTTTACGATTAGAGAGACACCGCAACAAAATGGGGTAGCCGAGCGCTTGAACTGTACTTTACTGGAGAAAGTTCAGTGTATGTTGTCCAATTCTGGGTTGGGCAAAATATTTTGGGCTGAGGCTTTGACTTATGCATGCTATCTCGTAAATAGATTGCCTTCAGCTGCAATTGAGGGTAAAACACCAATGGAGGTTTGATCGGGAGAACCTGCTACAGATTATGATACTCTTCGTATATTTGGGTGTCCGACATACTATCATGTGAAGGATGGTAAGTTGGATCCGCGAGCAAGAAAGACCGTTTTTCTGGGTAAGAAGAAGGGTGTGAAATGTTTCAAGTTGTGGGTTACGAGAGACCGAAAGATCATTCTGAGTAGATGTTACTTTTGATGAGACTTCTATGATGAAGTCACATGACTCTGGGCACACAGAGGAGACGACCAGCGGGTGGAGATTGATGCGTCTTCACATTGGCCAGAGAGGTTCTTACTTAGAGAGGGATCATCTACCGTTGTGACAATGGGTGATTAGCCATTGGTACATGTTCAAAATGATGAAGATACGGATGAAGGTGGAGTATTTGGTAGTACGAATGAAGAGATTTCGGCGGCGGAGTCGATCGCAAAGACTAAACCAAAGAGGGATGTAAGCAAACCGAGTTGGCTTACAAATGATATGGTACTTCCAAATGTGAAGGCTATGGTAGCCTATGCACTTCCGGTCGTTGAAGAGGATGTTCCCTCCACCTATAAGGGAGCTATTTATGGTTCTGAGGCTAAACATTGGGAGGGAGCGATGAAGGAAGAGATGTACTCTCTTTTCAAAAATGGAACTTGGGAACTTTCAAAGTTGTCGAAAGGAAAGAAAGCGATCGGTTGTAAATGGATTTACACTAAGAAGCAAGGATCTCTTGATGATGAAATATGCTTTAAGGCGAGATTAGTAGCCTAGGGTATGCTCAAAGGGAAGGAATCGATTACAATGAGGTATTTTCTCCGGTTGTGAAACATTCTTCCATACGAATCCTATTGGCCTTAGTAGCGCAATTCAATTTGGAGTTGTAACAACTCGATGTTAAGACGACGTTCTTACATAAGAATTTGAAAGAAGAGATCTATATGACTCAGCCGAGTAGGTTTACGGTTGCGGGGAAGAAAGACTATGTGTATAAGCTAAAAAAGTCGTTGTACGGTTTAAAGCAGTCTCCAAGGCAGTGGTACAAACGGTTTGATCAATTTATGATTGGGTAGAAGTACAAACGGAGTCATTATGACCATTGTGTCTACTTACGCAAGCTACGTGACGGGTTCTTTATTTACTTGCTTTTGTATGTGGATGATATGCTTATTGCGTGTAAACACAAAAACGAGATTGATAAGCTGAAAATGCAAATGAATGAAGAATTTAAAATGAAGGATCTTGGTGATGCGAAAAAGTTTATTGGTATGGAGATTCATAGAGATAGAGAGAATGGAACGGTCCGTCTCTCTCAGACTTCGTATATGAGGAAGGTACTTCAGAGATTTGGCATTGATGGTAACACAAAATCTGTAAGTACTCCCCTTGTTCCTCATTTTAAGCTTAAGGCTTCTATGTCTCCAAACACTGATGAGGAACGTGATTATATTAGTCAAGTTCCTTATGTTAGCGCTGTTGGTAGCTTGATGTATGTTATGGTTTGTACTTGGCCAGATATTTCACAGGCAATTGGTATGGTTAGCCGATATATGCATGATCCGAGTAGAGATCATTGGCGAGCTGTGAAGTGGATTCTACGGTATATCAAATGTATTGTGGATATCGGGTTGGAGTTTCGTAAACAGGATTCAACTGACCGTTTCCGTGTGGGTTATGTGGATTCTGACTACATGGGTGACTTAGATAGACCGTGGTCAACTACCGGGTATGTATTTATATTGGGTGGAGGGCCGGTTAGTTGATGATCCACACTACAGTCAACGGTGGCACTGTCTACTACAGAGGCGGAGTATATGGCCGTGACTGAGGCGATTAAGGAATCCATTTGGATGAAAAGTCTTCTGCGGAATTTGGGCATTAAGATGGATCATCTTGATGTCTACTGTGATAGTCAGAGTGCTATCTTCTTGGCCAAAGATCAGGTTCATCACCAGCGCATAAAGTATATTGATGTGCACTATCACTTTGTCAGAAAAGTCTTGGAGGAGGGTGAGATTCTGTTGAAGAAGATTCGCACCAAAGATAACCCGGCGGATATGCTTACGAAAGTTATTTTAGGAATTAAGTTCAATCATTGTTTGGACTTAGTTCAAATTCTTCATGTTGATTGATTGGACGTTTGGTGAACTACGAGCGACTTGATCCACGGAGGTACGTAGGCAACCATTGATTTGGTACAGTCAATTTTGTTTCCTTGGGACATTTGGTTTGCTTCTTGGTCCTTTGGGATGTTTGGTTTGGACTTGGTCCTTTTGAGGACTCTTGGTTTTGGTTGGTTTTCTTAGGCCGTTTGTATGTTTGGGTCTTTGGGGATATTTGATGGTGGAGAGTGTTTGTTTGGGTCCGTTTGGTTGGTTCTATGTTCGCTCAGATTTCGGTTCATTGGTTTGAAAAATCTTCACCGAGGTGGAGAATTGTGGAGATATTTATGTTTTTTGGTTTTGGGCTCAGGTCGTTCGAACGACTCTTGAATCCGTTCGAATGACTCTTGTATCATCCTGGAATTTTGGCCCAGATGCAAAGTTTCGTTCGAACGACTCCCTATGTCGTTCGAACGAAATCTCGTAACTTGTTTTTGTTTTTGTTTTATTTTATGGTTTTCGAACCTCTTGTTTTTCTCGAGATTTGAGCGATTGTAATAAGTTTTTCCTAGTATATAAAAGGAAACCTAAGTCATTTGTGAACCACCCTTTTGACAATCCTTTAGTGAGTAACTTTGGGAGATTTCTTGAGTGAGAAATCCAAAATTGGGCTTGAGTGATTGTAATTGAGACATTGAATAATTTTTTTTTTCTCTCTCTTGAAAGTGGATGTAGGCAACTTGCTGAACCACTATAAACTTGGTGTAGTGTGTTTCTTTGATTTGTGTTTGTTTGTGACTAACTCAAATCGATTGGAGTTTGTGGCTTCCGGGCATGCGGCTCAACAACGTGTACTTAACACCAATTAACACATCACTTATTTTATATCATTGTTTAGGATACAAAACTTTAGATCCATTTCTTCTTAATCCAAAATTTTATTTTATCATTCACAAAAAATAGCATAATGAGGTAGATTTGATTCGTAAACCGATTACTTCTAAATTTAGAGTAAGAAAACAACAATTATTTCATTTTGTAGGGATGAAAACGAAAGAAAAACCCTTCCCTAAACTAAAGAAAATGCAGATGTTCATAATTCCACGAAGAGTTTTCTTTCCTTTTTGTGCGCCGATGAAAATCCTGGCGCTAAGGAGTAGAAGAGGTCGCCTTTAAGGAATAGGGCCGTATCCCATCTTCATCACTTGAAAAGGTTTACTTCTTAACTTTCCCGTTCAAATTATACCTGCTTTAGGCCTTTCTTGGTACAATGGTATTCGGTAAATAATCTGGAAACAGAATCATTGCAGAGTTATAATTATATTGGTTCTTGGTACAAATTGACAAATACAAAAAAAGAAGAAGAAGAAGAAAAGGACCGTGAAAGCAAATAGTAAGAGGTCATGTTTTCATTGTACTACGATCGAACCCCTTAATACCAAGCATGAAACCTTAATAGGTTTTACTAACAGAATGTCTCATAGCTAGGCAAACACGTATGATCAGTTTTGCATTGACGAAAACCCACGTTTACAACGAAGCAAGTCTCATACACAAAAAACACTGCTTGTAAATTGTGAATGTCACCATGGATTAACTTAGACTTCTATGACTCGTTTTTCTACTAACCATTTTTTTATGTTGTACTTATAAAGGTGGATAATAATTGACATCTATTTGTTAGTTCGCCACTCCCAGAGAGAACTAATAGCAAACCATAACATGGGTATCACTAAGATAACATGCATTCTCATCCTCGTGTTCGTGCAACTATTGGACCAATCCAGGCCATCATTCGGCTTTTCTTTCTTCCCGATAAAGACCGTACTCATTTGGAATCGATTACCAAATAATATGCCAATGACTCTTCATTGCTGGTCAATGGACATGGATCTTAAGGTTCAATATGTTGACAATGGCCAATATTTTCAATTGCGATTCAGGGATAATTTATTTTGGCCAACATTGTATTGGTGCAACGTAGAGATCGGGCAGTGGAAACTGTTGAGGGATCATTTTGTCGTGTATGATTCGAAGGCGCATAACAATGATGGACGTACAAAGTGCAAAAAAAACTGCTTTTGGCGAGTGGAGAAAGAAGGTTTGTATTCGCTAAATGAACGTACCGCTACTTGGGATTATCTCCGTTCTTGGGATCAATAATTATTTCACTTAACTCTATCGGGTACTTATGGTGAAGGAAAATGTATACCGGCAATCGGGCTTGTACTTATTAGCGCACAATATATAGTGCATTATAAATGAAATTATACAAAAGGATTTTTGGTCTGTCGTATGCTTACGTTAACTAGAGAAAAGATACAAAAAAAATTGGAATTATCTGTGAGTTTACATTTGGCTTCAGCAGATCGTTCAAATGTAGATATTTTGATCATAAAACTTGATCTTCGCAATTGAAATGTTGATTCATTATTAGTCTAGTTTTTGCTAGGGGCAAACTCTTCCTTCTGTCAGATTTCATATGTTGCTTGAGCATTCATTTATCCTGATTCTGATGACATCCCCGATGCCCCGAAAAATGACTCTTTATATTGTGTTAAGTGTCTCAACTTCCAAGTTATGTAAAAGAGACTAGTGTGTGCCTGCGGGCGTATTATACTTTTCTTGTGTTAAGTGTCTCAACTTCCCTGTTTTGTACAATAGGTTGTTAAGCTCGTTAATTGGTCTGAGAGCTCCTTGAACAGCTGATTCCGACTTTACTTTGACGTAAGCGAGATTTCAAGACATTTATCAAAAAGTTTCCAGATGATTTGGCTTTTTTCAGTTGTGCATTTTTGGCGGCAAAAGATGCGCTGTAAAATATATACTCAAAACAATTGGAGATTGGGGTTAACAACACCCAGCAATTTCAATCCAAAATGCTCTTCTTCTTAGTCTCTGAGACATTTCATCAAACACCTCTTTCGTTGGTTGATCATCATCTTCAAACAACAATATCAGGTGTCATCATCTTTCTCATCTCCAATTTAACTTTAACATGTTGTAGTTTTAATAATATTGGGTGCAAAAGCTAATAAGTTTTTATTTGATAACATATTATACATAAATTGGTGCAATTTAGTTTTTTTTCAACGAAAATCATGATTTGTTGTGCTTGACTTTAATTAATACAATAGAAGTAGTATTTTCAGACTCCCAATGACACAGAATTAGTATTGTACAATCTGTCGATGAGGGGTTCCATAGAAATGGAAGAAAACGAGAAGAGGAGTAAATGGTTAAGTATTTATAATCCAAAGGGTTGATCTAACTTAGGAGTACTTGGAGTAGAACAACAGGTTGATGCTAAACAATGTAGGACTATTACATTTGGGTGTTTTTCTTTGACATATACCCTGATGTTTTATGTAGGGATGGCAATGGGGTGGAGTTGGCCCGGGGGAGCTAATCCCATCCCCATCCCCGCTTAGGTTTCAACCCCCCATCCCCACCCCGATCCCCGTTTAAGTTAAACGGGGATTCCCCGAATCCACCCCGCCTTACAAACCCTAATCCCATCGCCGCCCCGTTTAACTAAAAAAAAAAATTCATACTCATTAACCAAATTTCAGAGTTTAGTGTTTCCTAGTGCCAAAAGCCTTAGTTATCAATGATATCTCTGACCAGAATCTGCTGGTTGGGCTCAATGTTCTGCCGCACTTGCAGTTCTCCCTCCCCAGACCAATTATCTGCCCAGAAATCCAGATTGCCCTTTCCTAGATTCCATGCTATGCCCTAACAATTTCAAACAGGCCAGCCATATTTCTCCACAGTCTAGACGCACCATATGTAGCTGTGAGAGTGTTATTTCTCAGATATTTGTTCTACCATCATAAGAGCCCTAAAAGAAGTCAGAAAAATTCTTTTCCAATCTCAGTATGATAGTTTTAGGGAAAATACAAACACCCAAACACGTAAAGTCAGGTGGTATAACAGAGAATAGAGGGAAAATTATTGAAAGTAAGCTGCAGAATAGAGGGAAAATCACTGCCTCCTCTATGCCATTTCAGAATAGAGGGACAAACTGAAAATCCCCTATCAAAATCCGACTCATCCCCTATCAAACTGAATAGAGAGAAGAATTACATAATTCGATTCACGGAGTAGAGAGAGAGAGCATACCTGATTCTGAAGAATTGATTCAATTGAATGAGAAGGAATTCCTCAATTGCCATTTGCCATTAATTCTAGGGTGTGAGAATCAAGAATTCTAGGGTTTTGGTTGGGGAGGAGAGTGGAGACTGGAGAGACAGACGATGAGAGTTGAAAATGAGAGTAGGGTTGTGATCTAAATTCTTATATATACAGGGGTATATTTGTAATTATAGTAAGATTTATTATATGGGGCGGGGCGGGGCGGAGAACGAATTTTTTTTATCAGCCCCAAATCCGCCCCATTCTCGACGGATTTAGACAAGGTCATCCCTTACCCGCCCCATACCCGATATAGTCATCCCAAATCCTCTCCAAACGGGGCGGGGTGGGGTGGGGCGGATCCCCACCGGGGGGGGGGGGGGGGGGCAAATTGCCATCCCTAGTTTTATGGCATATACCAGCTCCGACTTTAGTCAACCTAACTCAATTTTTTAAAAGACACAACTACTCTTTTGAAATAAATTCAAAAACTCCTTGAGATACTCACATCTTGAACGAACGTTGGATTATTCGACTTTTAACCAATGGATGATTGACACGTTATTTTTTTTAATTTTTTTTTGTAAGTTTGAACAAAAGATCACGAGTTCCTCTTAAGGGTACTTTTGGCAATGAATATACTTCCACAATTCAAATGCTGGTCAACTGCAGTCAAACTGCAAATGTGGGGTGTACGTCAAATATTTTGCAAACCGTGGGGTGTAAGTCAAATATGCCATAAAATATTAGGGTATATGTCAAATTCACCCGTTTTTGTTTTATTTTAATAGACGGGGCGAAAGGGCACCCTAAAGCATATGAGATAAACCTTGTTTGAAAGTTAGAAAAAGCTTTGGAGCTAAGGGGGTGCATTGTAGAATAAGGGGAGTTCGTGGTGAAGGGGATTTAGGATATAGAAAGAAAGAAAATGCTAGTAGATTATAATATTAGTGAATGTTTGTTTCATATTATAGTGAAATCTAGGCTTGAAGATCTTAATCCATAGATGTAGCCATTAGGGGGAGCTATCTGCCTTGTGTTTGTCAGTGTATGATTTCTCGGTTATTCTTGTGCTCGCATGTTTAGTTGACGTAACCATCGGATTAAGCTCCTATGCTTTTTAGTAGCAAGACAATGCATATAATCGAATTTTGTCTAGTAGTAGGGGCCATCTATGGCTCAGCAAATACTAATGATGTATACAAGGAGTATGAATACCTACTAGCTGGTAGTAAGGTGGTCAAATGCCAAGAAGGGATGATTTCGACAATATAAGAAGGTTTTCACGTGCTTAATGTCCAGATGGGGAAGGAAGCTGCTACTAGATGGTCGAATTTGAAACATCCATATTTGGAGTTTGTTTCATTCCGTGTCTAGTTTAAATGTCAGCACTATCTCGTGGTTATCCATCGTCAGAGAGTGCACATGGAGCGACTACATCTGGACTGACACTGAATAGGTGTCAGCACTATCTCGTGGTTATCCGTCGTCAGAGAGTGCACATGGAGCGACTGCAGTTGGACTGACATTGA
The DNA here is from genome assembly GCA_014058105.1 of Kingdonia uniflora. Classification (NCBI taxonomy): domain Eukaryota; kingdom Viridiplantae; phylum Streptophyta; class Magnoliopsida; order Ranunculales; family Circaeasteraceae; genus Kingdonia; species Kingdonia uniflora. The sequence continues at coordinate 713,481 of JACGCM010002352.1, forward strand.
ATAGGTGCCAACACTATCTCATAGTTATCCGGTGTCAGTGAGTGCACGTGGAGCGACTACAGCTGAACTGACACTGAATAGGTAAGTGGGTTTCTAACTATTTGTTCTAGAATATCAAGCCCATCGTATTTTACAGATTATGGAAAATGAATTAAGTATGTCTTTTTAAGAAAACAAATATTTATTCGAACAGGACTATTCAAACATTTTCCCTCAGCATTTCTTTTATTCGAATAGATTCCTTTTCTATTCGAATATTTATGGGAACATGTCTATTCGAATATATTTTATGTTGTTCGAATAAAATACCTCAGACTCTTATTTATTCGAATAAATTTCTTCTTTATTCGAATAAAAAGGCTCAACCTTTTATTTATTCGAATAGATTTATTTCTATTTGAACAGAGGGCGTGTTTTATGTTTTTCTATTTAAGACATCATTTCTTTTTTCATAATTCATCTCTTCTAAAACCTATTTTTTCAGAGCTTGATATTTAGAGAGAGGAAAGATTTTAACGAGCGATTCAGCATGAAATAAAACTCAAATTGAATCAATTGGAGAGATTTAAAAAACCTAATCATTGATTTGTAAAGTTTGAGTGATTCAAGCTTTGTAGCTTTGGTGCGTTATCCGAGGCGAGGCATTGCGAGAACGAAGGGCGTTGCGAGAATGTGGAATCGACTGCGAGGAGTTCAATTAAAAGAGAGGTAACCACGGGATGTGCTTATCGAGTCTGTAAGTAATTGAATACTTGTAATTTGTTTTCAATAGTGGATTGTTTAGCTGTCGGGTGATTCGACAGCGACCTGTGTGTTTTTCTCCTGAGAAAGGTTTCCCACAGGGTTAAACTTGCTTGGTCTTGTGGTTAATTTCCAATTGCTTGTTGACACTAGATAATTGAACCAATTTGAATTATGTTAAGGTTAGAACATCAATTCAAAGGAATTCGGACTTATTGATTTTGACCTAAAATTAATCGAAATTGGTTAGTCTCAAGTGGCTAGGAATTTCAGAATTATTGGTGCTTTTTGCTTATTCTAGATTGAAAAGCTAAAATAATATCACTATTACGATTAGATATTAGGTTTTGAATTCGGTGCAACTAGTAGAGTTCTAAAGGTAAGTAGAGGGGAGGAATTTCTGGACACTTCAAAAATATTATTGATAAATTTTTTATTCCAAGTACCTTTAGGGATGTTCGGAATTCAGGTACAAGTGGAGCTACCGAATGAGCCCGTGAACCACTAGTCGTTTGTTTCCTTGAGAAACCATATGGGATGCTTTCTTCAAAGTTTACATTATTTAACGCTGAAAATCCTGTTAAATTTCATATATGAACTAGATTAAGTTGTTTCTAAAGTGAACTATTTACCTGGTTCTAAGTCACCTTTAGCCATTCCGCTTAATCAATATTCCACGCTGGCTCATAGACATTCACTTAGTTCTGCTACTAGTCTTACACATTGAGTTCACACTCTTAAAAGTTTTATGGAGATTGAGTGCAAAGTCTTCAGTGATACAAATGGAGTTGCCTATTTTCGTTACTCTTTGTTGTAATTATGGAGAAAAAGAGAAGATGTCTGAAAGTCAAACAAAGGAAAAATCGGTGAGGCATTTTGTGAAACACCTCTTCAGTTGGTCATCTTTAAACAACAATATCAGGTTTCATCATCTCTCATTTCCGATTTAACTTTAACTTGCTGTAGTTATAATATTAAATATTGGGCGAGAAAGCTAAATTTTGATTGGGTCTTGATCTGGGCAATATAAGAAGGCTTTCACGTGCTTAATGTCCAGATGGGGGAAGGAAACTGCCACTAGCAGGTTGAATTAGGTACTATCGAAATTCATATGTTTTGCGAGCAACCGGCATTTAAAGCAGCAAGTGTACTGAGTGAGGGTGGTTAAAAGACTGCATGCGTTAAATCTCATCTATCTTCAGAAAAAATGGTTAGCATATTATTAAGGTGCAAGGTCAAGCTCGAAGAAGACAAGGGGTTATTGTTGCTTGCATCACTTCCCAGGTCCTAAGACCACCTAGTTATGACTTAGGACATTGTATTTTTGGAAGGAGACCTTGACATTATAAAGTGTTACATTGAATGTTTTTGTAATGAGTCCCGGATACGATTATATGGCTATTTTTCCCAAGTGGAGTTCTTTATTGCTAAAGGAGAACAATGGGTGAAGATGGGACAAGATCAAAGATAGTGGGAAGTTTAAGACTCGTCGGAAAAGAGCGCGTATGCTGTTTATGTAGCAAGACAATGGATATCTAGTAGTAGGGGATATCTAGGAGTTAATGGATATAAGGGGTGGTTATGGGTCAACAAACACTAATGATAAATACAAGGTGGATGAATTCTTACCGAGTCTTGTCCTGTAAAGTTTTATTTTCCAATTCACGGATCTTGAAATATCCAGGTGTTTAAACCATTTCTGTGCCAAGAAGTGATGGTTTGAACAATACAAGAAAGCTAGCATGGACGGAATATTTAAATGGGTGAAGGAGATGCCTGTAAGGTGGTCAATGGCCATGAAGGGATGATTTGGACAGTACAAAAATGCTTTCTCATGCTGAATGTCTGGATGGGAGAAGGTAGCTGTTAGTAAATGGTTGATTAGGTAGTATCAAGATTCTCATGCTTGATGCAGCTGTGAAGAAGTTGGGTGATGTTTGCGTACTATAGATTCAAAAACTAAGATAATATCACTATTATGATTAGATGCTATAGGGGTTTTGAAGGTGAGTAGAGGAAAGGAACTTTTAGGACACTTTAACAATCATATTGATTATAACTCTGCCCCAAGTACCTTTAAGTGATGAAAGTTTGGAAATCAGGTTCAACTGGAGTTATCTAATGAGTTATGAGTCCATGAACCATAAGTTATTTGGTTGCTTGGGAAAGCTTGTGAGCTTCTTTTGTTCAAAGTTTACTGTAATTAATGCTAAAAATAGTGTTAAACTTGTTTATACATGAGACCATACAACGTTGTTTCCTTAGTGGATATTTACCAATTCGAGGACTAGGGAGCATCTAGAAGTCAGGGGAAGTAAAGGGGTATTGTTTGGTGAGTACTAGAATAAATACAAGGAGGATGAATACCTGTTCTCATCAGTCTCGTTTAGTAAACTTCTATTTTTTTGATTTAAGGATTTTGGATTTGGGGCTGTTCATACTATTGCAAGGTGGTTTGAACAATTCAAGAGCGCTAACACGAACAAAATGTGTACATGGGAAACGGAGATGCTTGAAAAAGGAAATGCCAAGAAGGGATGGTATGACCAATAGAAAACTATTTTTATGTGCTGAATGTTCAGATGAGGAAGGAAGTTGTTATAAAGGTCATCAGAATAGGTATGATGAGGATTAATATTCTTTACGGAACTGTGAGGAGGTTTGGTGTTTTTTTCCCTGTATATTCCATATTTAATTTTTTTTCTATAATATCATATCACGATTAGATACCAAAGGTTATGAATCCAGAGCATCTAGTGAAGTTATCAAGATGGGTAGAGCAGAGGAACTTGGCGGACACTTGAAAAAATATCCCTGTCATCACACTCCGAAGTACCTTTAGGTGATGCTTTAAAACAGGTAAAAGTGGAGCTACTGAATATGTGCATGAACCAAATTCATTTGGGTGCTTGTGAAACCTTGTGGGGTCCAATTTTTTTGCTCAAACCATATTTACGCTGACAACCGTGTTAAACTGGCTCATGCGTGAAACTCTCCCAAGTTGATCCGGGAGGATCTGAGAATATTGGAAGTTTAAGTAAAAAGTCGTTCAAACGAAATTGGGAGTCGTTCGAAAGTTTGTCCCACTGGAAATTTGGCCCAGAGCCATGTTCCGTTCGAACGAGTTGAGATTTCGTTCGAACGACTAGGCAAGTTTCTAGGGTTTTAGACCAATTAGTCGTAAAGTCGTTCGAATGACTTTGGTGGTGTTTTTGATTCTCAGCGTTGTTTTGCCTCGAGATGCGTTCTATTTTGTAATTTCGAGTTCCCTCTATATAAAGGGGACTTAGGTTATCTTTTTTTTCTTATGTTAAATCTAGAAAGAGTTCTGAAAGAAGCCTAGGGTTTTTGGAGTGATTTCTTGTAATTACTTCATTTTTTAAGCAATTGAAGCTTTATTTTCCCAATCAATTGGTGTTCTTCATACTTTTTCAGCTAACTAGAGCTTCTCTATCGTATTGTGGATTACAAGTGAATTGTTTACTAGTTAGAGGTCACTTTTGGTTGCTTCACTTCTTTTGGTATTCCAAGCTGGCTTTTTAGACGTTCATATGTGTGGATGGATAGGATGGGTATATATTCAGCAAATACTACTCAGTCAAATACAAGGAGGATGGGTATACCTACTCTCACCCTGAATTCGTGGTCTTTGAATTTCGGGGTTTCGTACAATTTTTGTGCAAATAATGAATGGTTTGAACAATTGAAGACCACTAGTAAGGAGGGAATGTTTAAATGGGAAAATGAGATGCTAGTGAGGTGTCAAATGTCAAGATAGAGGGAAGAATGCCAATAATAATACCAACCTGAGATTTAAAGTTTGCTGCTCTGTACCATGTATGTGTAGAAATAGATTAGAGAGAAAAATATTATTATTGAATTGATTATTTAGGTTACATCATACCCTCTATATATAAGAGAAAGATAGTAAACTACTTCTATGAATAACCAATGTGGGACTAAAATAACATAAAATAGCCTTGCTAATACTCCCCCTCAAGCTGGAGCATGAATATCGCACATGCCCAGCTTGGACAAAACATCTAATAATAATATGCTACTAACGACCTTTGTGAGAAAATCTGCAAGCTGTTGCGAAGTAGAAACATAGAGAGTCTAAATCTGTCCAGATTTAAGCTTCTCATGCAGAAAGCACCGATCAACCTCAATATGCCTGGTACGATCATGTTGCACCGGATTAGCCAAAATGCTAATAGCAGATTTGTTGTCACAATAGAGCGTCATAGGAAGAGAGACCGATATTTGAAGCTCTTGTAGAAGACACTTAAGCCATATTAACTCACAAACACCTTGAGCCATGACCCTATACTCGGCTTCTGCACTGGACCTGGAAACAACATCTTGTTTCTTACTCCGCCATGTAACCAAATTACCACCAATAGTGGTACACTACCCATAAGTGGAGCGACGATCGGATAATGAACCTGCATAGTCAGCATCAGTCCAAGCCTCGACTCGAGAATGACAATGATCTCGAAATAAAACGCCACGACCAGGACACCCCTTGAGATACCGAAGGACACGAATAGCTGCCTGGAGATGGGGATGACGCGGCTCGCGCATAAACTGATTAAGAACTCCAACCGTATATGCAATATCAGGACGGGTAAGAGAAAGATAGAGGAGCTTCCCAAGAAGCCGCTGGTACTGCCCAATGTACCCCAATAACTCCCCTTCAAAGTCTGCCAGGCGATGATTCAGTTCTAGAGGTGTATCAGCAGGACGACACGCAAGCTGTCCTGAAGCAAAAAGAAGAACAAGAATGTACTTTCTCTGAGAGATAAAAATACCGGAACTAGAACGTGCAACTTCAAACCCAAGGAAATAACGCAAGGGACCGAGATCCTTCACCTGAAAGCAGGTACAGAGGTAAGATTTCAGGTCACTAATACCCTGAATATCATCTCCTGTAATAATAATATCGTCAACATAGACAAGCAATGCAACAATCTTCTTACCAGAATGTCGAAGAAACAAAGTATGGTCAACACTATTCGGAACATAACCAAAGTCAATCATAGCGGTACCAAATGTATCAGCCCAAGTACGAGGAGATTGCTTAAGCCCATAGATGAACTTTTTGAGCTTACATACCAAGCCAGAAGCAGAAGCAGGACGAAAACCTGGAGGTGGAGACATATAGACCTCTTCCTGCAATATTCCATTAAGAAAGGCATTCTTCACATCCATCTAGAAAAGGGGCCAAGATTTCGACGTAGCAATAGAAAAGATGACTCGAATAGTATTCATCTTGGCCACAAGAGCAAACGTCTCCTGATAATCAACACCATGTATCTGTGCATACCCCTTGGCAACTAACCGAGCCTTGTACCTGCTTACCGTTCCATCTGGATTTTCTTTAACCGTAAACACCCATTTGCATCCGACTGATGTACGTCCAGGCGGGAGGGTAACCAATGACCAGGTATTATTGATCTCCAATGCATGTAATTCTTCCAACATCGCAGCCTTCCAATGAGGTTTGGCTAACGCATCTGCCACTGTACGTGGTGTATCAACCAAAGAGAGAGAAGCTAGAAAAGCTCTATAAGTAGGAGATAAACGATGATCTGAAGTATAATCAACGATAGAATAAACCGTTGCATCTGAATATCTATCAGGCTTCCCTGCATTATGCTTATCTTTCTGAATAGCACGATATCATCATCACTATGAGAAACGGGTGAATCATCATCTATAGTAACTGGTATAAAGCGGTAGGAGAAGGCTCGATACCTAATAAAGGTGAATCTATGGCAGGTAGCAGACTTGGAGCTACAGAGGATGCTTGGCAGTCTGGTGTAGGCGGCTGAAGTCCTAGATGTCGTCGAGTATAAACCTGTAAAGGATGTAAAGGACGTGAAACTGAAGGTAAAACTAAAGGTGGGATTGCAGACTCACACTGAACACTCAAAGGAAGTGGATCTGAAGGAGGAGAAGATAAATCTTTTAAAGGAAGAGGACGAACTGGAAAACACTCCCTCTGAGAGAGAAAACCGCCCGTAAAGAACGGAACATGTTCAAAGAAAGTAACGTCCATAGAGGTGAAATAACGACGGGATGAGGGATGGAAGCACCTATAACCCTTCTGAGCATGAGAGTAACCCAGGAATACACATTTCAAGGCACGCGGATCTAGTTTAGAGGCTGACCCAGTAACTTGGACGGAACATACACACCCAAAAACACGAGGTGGAATCTGAAAAACGGAATGATCAGGATAAATAATAGAATACGGGGTGCAAAAATCAAGAACTCAAGACAGAGACCGGTTGATAAGAAACACCGCCGTAAGAACAGCGTCAGACCAAAAACGCGAGGGGATATTCATGCCAATTGACATAGCACGAGCAAGAGTAAGAAGTAGGGTCAACTTTCCAAATCTTATAGTAGATGTATCATCTTGGAACGATAAGAGCAATTAGGCGATTTTGAGGATTGTTTTGGTTCGATTCGAAGAGTTTGATCTTCTAGGGTTTCTAAAATCACAACAATACAAATCTAACAAGAGATTATATTGGCGATGTAAGTTTCAATGTTGGCGAATCAATCAACAGCGAAGGAGAAATCAAACGTAACCTCCGATCAAAATCATAACAAGGGTGATACTTCGTCTCCGTTACAACAGATACCAGGTTTGCAAGGTATTCGAGTAAATGTCCAAATGAATTATGCTTTGGCTCTTCAGGGCAAAACTCAGGTTGATTCTTCAATGGGCGAGGGAATGGTTAGCCATGCCTGGGAGATCACAAACAACTACTCCTCCAAAGGAAAAATTAGACTTGACTATCATGAACCTTCATTTAGTTTGGATAAGGGGAAATTTGTAGTTAAACTACCACAGGAGGTGATTGATGAAGGGATTTCTAAGTGGTAGGATACAATAACTGGATATTTTGTGGGATCAGGGCTTCCTTTTTTACATGGTAAGAGACAGGGTTAGAGCATTGTGGGGTGTGAAAGGGACCTTGAGTATGTCAATGCAAAATCAAGTCTATAATTTAAAATTTGGAGATCTTGAAGAGAGAGATAAGGTCATTGAAGAGGGACCTTGGCATATTGGTGAAAAGTATTTTATGGTGCAAAAATGGAAAGCATTTAGTGATATTGATGTTAGCAAACTTAACACAATACCTATTTGGGTTAAATTCTTCAATTTACCAAAACATTATTGGTCGTCTAAAGCCTTGAGTTACATAGCCAGTGCAATTGGGAAGCCCTTGTGTCTTGATAATGCAACTGAGCATCAGGCAAGAATGTCCTTTGCAAAGGTTTGTATCGAAGTTACACCAGATCATACACTACCTGCCTCAATTTTGGTTGATAAAGGAGATGGTGTTTTAACAGAAATCAGTATTGAATACCCATGGAAACCTCCTTGCTGTGAGGAGTGTAATGTTTTTGGCCATTACACCAACAGGTGTGGGAAAGCTAAGAAAACTGAAAATAAGAAAGCAGAAATACAGGCACAAGTATGGAAGAAGAAAGCTGAACAGAGTTTAAAGAAAGGGACTACAGAAATGAATGGGGAAATGAAGACTGATGAGGTGGAACATTCTAAGGAATTAGACAGAGCTGAATCTTTAGACAAAGGTAAGGGATTCACACAAGATGAGGAAAATGGATGGGAGACATGCAGATCAAAAAGCTCCTAAAAGTTTGACACTAGAGTTGACAAAGGGAAACAAAGTAATACCTCAACAAAGGGGTCTGAATCTAATATACATATAGACAAAAAAGAAGATATACCAAATTCTCCTGAGACGCCAAGTACGTATAAACCTTCTTCAGCTAGCACACCACAAAGTCAAAGTAGTATGAACCCAAAATTGGATTTAGACAAGTTAAAGTCTGATGCTGGGGATGCCTCACTTACTAGACATCAGAGGAGAAGTGCAAAAAAAAGTTAAAATTGGTGGAAAAAAAGGAAAGGCAGAGAGTTAGTAGTAGAGTGAAGAAACCCCCCTCTGTTATTGATGTCTAAGCTAATGATATGGAATGTTAGAGGACTAAATAGACCTCAAATGCAGGAAGAGGTTAAGAATTCTATGAGGGTTAATAAATTTGATTTTTTGGGGTTGATAGAGACCAAGATTAAAGAAGACAATTTTGATAGATTAAAGAAGAATATATCCCCTTTCTGGAACAGTGTTAACAACTACTTATATTCTGCAAGTGGTAGAATCATCATGTTTTGGAATGAAGAAAAGATGAAAGTTGTTGTTCTATCAATGTCCGACCAGGTAATTACAGTTAAAGTTACGTTGCACGATTCACAGAAGGAATTTCTACTCTCTTGTATATATGCCTCCAATTCTGTTAGAGACAGAATGCATCTTTGGAACTATTTAGTTAATCTCAACAGTCAAAATCAGTTGCCTTGGATTCTTGCTGGAGATTATAACTGTGTCGTTTATGCTAGTGAAAAAGTGGGTAGAGATCAACCAACTGATGGTGATATGGCTCTATTGAGGGGACTTATTGATCAATTGGCTGTAACTGATCTCAAATGGAAGGGAGTTGAGCATACTTGGACTAACTATCAGAGAGGTGAAGATAGAATTTATACAAAATTAGACAGAGTTATGGTCAATCAAAACTGGATTACTGAGTTTGATGGATCTGAAGTGAACTATCTCCCCTATGGTCTCTCAGATCATTCTCCAATGCATGTTACTATTTTGACTGATTTGAAAAGAGGAGCTGCTCCTTTTAGGTTTTCAAATGTTTGGTTGCAGCACCCTACCTTTAAAGAGTTAGTTAGCAATGTTTGGAGAACTAAGATTAGTGGCCCCCCAATGTTTGTGTTGATCCAAAAGCTTAAGCTTTTAAAAGTAGATATTAAGACATGGAGAAAAGAGGTTTTTGGAGAAATTAAATTAAGGATTGAGAATGCTAGAGAAGATCTTAGAATTGTCCAAGAGAATATGATTCAGAATGTGGGTGATGAAGAATGTGAGAGAAAGGAGAAAGAATGTAAGCTGCCAGCTAAGCAAGATTTTGTTTCTTGAAGAAATGCAAGCTAAGCAGCAAGCAAGATGTGATTGGCTTTCTCTTGGTGACTCCAATACACACTACTTCCATAATTGCTTGAAAGAAAGGAAGAATATAAATGTTATCACTTCTATCAAAGCTAGAGATGGTCGAGTCCTTACTGATGTGGAGGATATTAAAAAGGAAGCTATTGAGTTTTATTCTGCTTTCCTTACTGATATTGAAAGTAGTCAAGAAGGTCCAGGTAGTAGTTATCTCACTCTAACAGAGGAACAACAAAGAGGCTTGACTATAGAGTTCATTCTTGATGAAATCAAGAAGATGGTTCAAAATGAAAAGAAGATAGGGCTCCTGGTATTGATGGTTATACAGTGGGGTTCTATAAGCAGTGTTGGGATATAGTGGGTACTGATGTTGTGAAAGCTATCCAATCCTTCTTCAAATCTTCAAAAATGCTTAAAGAGATCAATATTACTGTCATCAAGCTAATCCCAAAGGTTAGAAATCCTAATTCTTTCTCTGAGTATAGGCTATTTCACTTTGTAATGCCATATATAAGTTTATATCAAAACTTTTGGCTTTAAGGATGACGTCAATTATGGGGGATATCATTGATCAAAGTCAGTCCGCCTTTGTTAAAGGGAGATATATACAAGATAACATCTTGCTTGCCCATGAGCTGTCTAGAGGGTTGGATAGAAAAAGTGGGACTTCAAAAATGTTGTTGAAAATTGATTTGCATAAAGCTTTTGATTCTGTCAAGTGGGGGTATCTTCTGAGGATCCTTCAGAATATGAAATTTCCAGCCGTTTTTGTTGAGTGGATAAAAACTTGCATAACTACTCCCAAGTATAAGATTGATCTGAATGGTAGTCTGATTGGTTTTTTTATGGTTATAAAGGTATACGACAAGGGGACCCATTATCCCCTTATCTTTTTGTGATTGCTATGCAACATCTTTCTGAGCCGATGAACGAAGCTGTGCGTAATAGAAAGATGAACTTAATCCCTAGCTGTAAAAGTGGTACTCTATCCCACATGATGTATGCAGATGATCTTTTTGTCTGTCTTAAAGCCTCTACTGAGAATGCTACCTGCTTTAAATCCCTGCTCACAAGCTTCTCCAAGTTGTCTGGGTTGATTACAAATACTTCAAAGAGCTCAGCTTTTTATTCAGGTTCCACAACAAATGCTTTACAGACTTCAATCAATTGCATTCTGAACTTTAAAGTTGAATCGCTGCCAGTTAAATATCTTGGTTTGCCTCTCCTTGCTAGTAAACTAACTGAAAAGGACTGTGAACCTATGATAGAGAAAATTCAGAAAAGAATCTTAAATTGGAAGAACAAACAACTTTCTTATGGTGGTAGATTAGAACTTATTAATTCTGTTCTTGGATCCTACTCAGTATATTGGGCTGGGTGCTTTGATTTCCCTAAAGCAACTCTCAACAAGATAGAAAAACTATTTAGGAGATTTTTATGGGGCGGAGATGATAATAAAAGAGCTATATCAGCAATTGCTTGGTTAGATGTGTGTGTCCCTAAATCAGAAGGAGGGCTGGGTATCAAAAGGTTGAAGGAGTTTAATGACTGCATGATGTTTCGAACCTTGTGGAACTTAATTTCTGGTGTTAAAAATCCTTGGACAGTTTGGATCAAGAATAACTATCTTAAAGATAGATCAGTCTGGACAACAGAGATACCAACTGACTCTTCTTGGGCTTGGAGATCTTTGTTAAAGAAGAGATTTGCTGTTCTAAAATTTTGTAGAGTTATTGTTGGAAATGGGAGTAACACTTTCCTTTGGCATGATCCATGGTTGGATAAAGGGGTTCTCAAGCTTCAGATGAGCAGGAATGAAGTTATGCTTTCAGGGCTTCTTACCAACTTCAAGGTGAAAGACATTATTACAGAAGATGGCAATTGGTTAATTCCTGGTGGAAGAATCAGATCTGAAGAGCTTAGAAGTATGTGGAGAAAAATTCAGATGCAACCAAAGCCAGATATTACTGAAGAAGATACTATGATCTGGACTCTCACAGCTAATGGTAATTTTAAATCAAATACTGCTTGGTGGAAGTTAAGAATTCATCAAACTCCTTATATTTGGATCTCTGCTGTTTGGGATGTTGATGCTATTCCCAGACACTCTTTTATCCTCTGGCTAACTCTTAGAAACTGACTGAAAACAAGAGACTTCCTTGTTAAAATAGGGAAACTTGAAAGTTCTTACTGCTCATTTTGTGATGCTGGGGAAGAAAATAGGAAACATATTTTCTTTCAATGCCCTTTCTCTAACAAGATTTGGACTGCAATTCTGGTCTCCTTGAATATTGATAGAGTGGTCCTGGATTGGGATGATGAAGTTAGTTGGATTTGTAACTATAGCAACCAAGATATACAAAAGATTCTCAAAGTTGCTTTGCCTACAACATTCTATCACATCTGGTCAGAAAGGAACAGGAGACATTTTTTGCAGGTTAGTAAAAATGAAGACTTTATCCTTTCCAAAATCCATTCTGAAGTCTCCTTCAAGTGTGGAAAATCTGCCTACAAATTTTAGGACTCTTCTACCAATAGGGATATATACCTTAGATGGGAAATAAATCCTATTAATAAGCCTGTTAGGTGTATTTAAAGGGTGATATAGTCTCCCAAAGCAGAAATTGTTGTAAATGTTGAGGTTTGTAGATCCTTCGAAAGAGCTTCTTATGGTGGGATTATCAGGCTGAAGAATGGGTTCCCTGTCCTTGCTTTCAATGGTTTGGTTGATAAGAGTTTTGATTCAAATGAGATTGCAACTGTGGCCATCTGTGAGGGTGTGACAATTATGAATTCTCTGGGTATTAAGTGGTTTGAAATTATCACAAGTTCAGTTTATGCAAAAGGTGTAATTAACAGAATTTGGAAGCCTCCATGGAAGTGTTTAACTCAAGTTAGACAAACTCTAAAGCTGCTTCATACAGTTGAGGAGTTTGTTTGCAGCCATACATACAAGGATGGTAACAAAGCTGCCCATTATATTGCTTCAGATCTAAGTTTTGCAGAATCTTGTATTGTGTTTCCTCAGGATTTTAATGTAGATTTAGACTCTATTTGTACAGCTGATGTAATTTAGTTCTTTTACTCCTAGTTGTAATAGCTGTTTGTGAATATATGAATTCTGGTGGGGGTCTTGCCTTAACCCCAGCTTCCTCCTCAAAAAAGATAAGAAAAAAAAAAAATGACGATTTTTCCTTTCCAATTTACCATTTTGCTGCGGAGTTTTCGTATTAGAGGTTTGATGCTCAATGCCATTGACAAGAATTTGCGAAGACCTTGGGACATAAATTCCCCACCTTGATCGGACAAAAAAACTTTAATAGTTTTCCCAAACTGAGTACGAACCATTGCGGTGAATGTTTGGAAAATAGAGGAGACCTCATCTTTGTATTTCATCAAATAAACCCAAGTACACCTTGAAAAATTGTCAATGAACAACACAAAATAACGAAATCCTAAACTAGAAACCCAAGTACACCTCAAACATCCGAATGCACAATATCAAAACAAGAAGTTTTATTGATACTCAACAAATACGTGCTACAACGATGTTTAGCTAGTTCACACGTCTCACAAGACAAGTCAGACATGGATACTTTAGAAGAGAAAGACGGAAACAAATAACGTAGATACTCAAATGAAATATGACCTAAGCGGTGATGCCCAACTTAGCACCCGCTTTATATTTTCACTAATACATAAACTTTAACTGGAGAGCTTGAGGAGAAATAGAATAGACATGTCCATCCAGAAAATAAAAACCACCCTCTTCACGTCCACTGCCAATCATCTTCCATGACACCAGATCCTGAAAAATAACATAATCAGGAAAGAAGGTTATAATGTAGTTTTTATTTCTGGTAATTTTACTAACAGAAAGAAGATTAGTATCCAACTGAGGAACATGAAGGACATTAGGTAAAGAAAGGGAATCTGTAATCGAGATATAACCCTTCCCTGCAACAGGAGTCTCAGTTCCATTGGCAAGACGAACAGTCCGTCGTCATGAACTAGAAGCATAAGACCAGAAAAGAGAAGACATGCTAGTCATATTATCGGTTGCACCCGAGTCAACAATCCAAGGCGAAGTTGGAGATGCAGAAACACTATTTACAGATGCGAAGTTACCTGCATGAGAAGCTGTCGGTGTGGAAGACATAGAGAGAAGTTGTCGGAACCTGCTGATTTCATCCTGAGAGAGAGCACTAAAGGCCGAAGAATCTGGCACACTAGAGTCGGCAGATAAGTGTGCTGAGGACTGAGATGAGCGGGGTTAATAACCAGCAGGACGACCGTGCAAAGCATGACAAGTTGTCTTTAGATGTCCCCACTTACCACAATAATCACACTTCTTTCTCGAGGGGCGAGAGTTACCGGAAGCCGTTGGTAACGGAGAAAGGCTAGGTGATGATGTATGTGAAGTTTGTGAAGGAATTGACGGTGGTGCCGGATAAGCATAACGAATAGCCATAGCAGAAGTTTCTGAAGGGATCCCGGAGATAGGAGGCATAGGTGACCGACGACTCTGATCGGAGAGACAATATGCGTGTGCCTCTTCAAGAGTTGGGAAAGGAGTCCTTTCAAGTAGATGAACTCGTGCATACTCAAAGTTGGGATTGAGCCCCGCAAGAAACTGAAACACCCGAGTCTTCTCCACAATCTTTGCATAAATCTCTGCTGCCGTAGGTGGAATAAGAACCTTTTCACTTGGTGCACTAGCTGGCCACTCGATGAAGCTATCATAATGAGATAATTCTTCCCAACTTGATCGAAGTCTCGCATAATACATCCTCAAAGTCTAAGTACCCTGTTTAAAATTCCCAATCTCATTGGAAAGTTAAAATATCCTAGCATTATTCTCTCGCTGAGAATATACCTTACGAAGTGATTCCCAAATCAGATGTGCATTGTTTGTGGATAAGTATCCAGCGGAGATCGTCGACTGCATAAAATTAATCAACCAAGTTCTCACCATCGAATCATCCGAGAACCACTTTGCATACTTCGGATCTGATTTTGCAGGTTCTTTTTCTGTGCCAAGAAGAAACCCTATCTTTCCACGCCACCAACAAACAATTTCACGAACTGTGCCCATCGAACATAATTCAAGCCATCTAATAGCTGTGAGGTAATCTTCAGATTTGGATTGTCATGAACAGAGTTGAAGGACTGGACATCTTCACTCGTTCCAATCGAAGAAACAATCGAACTCGAACTCGACTCGTTACCGATAGCCATCGCGATCGGTTACCTCAAGTAAACCAAATAGATTTGAGATTCAGATCAACATCTATCGCATCTCGCGACCGGATCCAAAAAACCAAAAAAATAAAAAATTGCGGAAGCTTAGGTTGCGATCAGAACAACGCTACCAGAGAGACAGTGATAATTGTCGTTCTTCAAAACAGAAGAGAGAAAGAGAGTGGCGGTGTGAATCAAACCAACATGAACGGAAATCGCAATCCTAAAAAAAAAATCACCTCCCAACGAACTCACCGCCGAGTTCGATCAGCGAGGGTGTTGAACGATAACTCGCTCGACACCATGTAGAAATAGATTAGAGAGAGAAAAATATTATTATTGAATTGATTATTTAGGTTACATCATACCCTCTATATATAGGAGAAATAACATAAAATAGCCTTGCTAATAGTATGTTGCCTTCCCCACTGAGTTGTTGAGATATATAGTCCCACATCGGGCATATAGAGCCTTACACCTCAAAATATAAGATCCTGGGGCTACTCCTCTCATAGCCAATTGGTTGTGGGACTATATATCTCAACATGAGTTTCATTGTGAAGGTAGTTCACTCCACAGATAGAGCTGAAATGTTTCCAAACCAGGATTGCAATATCACTTTTTGTAAACAGATGGTCTACATCTTCTGTGTTATTTCTGTGGCAGCACACACATTTTGAAGCTAGGTTGACCACTTGTATAAATCTGGTACAATGTCTTTCCATAATTTCCACCCAAACACTTGGATTTTTGTTGGATGGCAGCATGGCATATCCACTGCATTTCTCCTATTTTAAGTTCAGAGATTCTCCACCACTCCCAGGTATATTTTAATGAGAAAATACCATTTGCTTAGGGTCCCACACAGGTTTATCACTCTCCACAGAAATTAAATATCTGTTAGATATGATGTTTTGCCCGTAAGTGCTGATAGGAACAGTGAGTTGCTCCAGTCCCATACTCCATTTGCTACTAATTCTTTGACTTGAATGCTTTGTGCAACATCCATGTCCATGATGTCTACCATGATGTCTTCTCCTGTCCAGTTATCATGCCAGAAATCGATGTTACCCTCACCCAAAGCCCAGCTGGTGTTAGCTTCCACAGTCTGAAGCAGTGGTTTCATGTTTCTCCATAGTTTTGAAGCATCAGCAGTCACTGTGTATACCCCATTTCTTGTGTACTTTTGTTTCATATAAGTGATCCATAGGGAGTCAGTGTGCAAAAACTTCCAGCATTTCTTTAGAATAAAGCAAAGTTGTATACCCTCCAGCTTTCTTAATCCCAGCCCTCCTTCCAGCTTTGGTTTACAAATGTCAGACCATGGCACCCACTTTCTTATTGGTTTGTTTTCAAATGAACCCCAATAAAATGTTGACATAATTTTTTCCAGGTGCATGATAATAGTTTTGGGGACATGAATGCATGATAGCAGGTGTATAGGCATAAAAGCAAGCACATGCTTGATAAGAACCAGTTTTCCTCCATTTGAGAATAGTCTACCCTTTCATCCTTCCACCTTTTTCTGTACTCTTCTGATAAGAAGCTCAAAGCTTGAACACACCACTCTCCGATAGCTGATTGGAGCTCCCAAATATATAAGTGGAAAACTTCTCACATGGAAGCCACACGCCCTTTGAATGATCATCTTTCTGGAAGGGGGGAACTGAATGATGTAAATATATGCCACTCTTCTCTGTGTTGACAGTCTGTCCTGAACATTGTTGGTATCTGTGAAGAAATCCCATCAAACCATCTATGGATTTCTTGCATCCGTTAAGGAATACAATGAAATCATCAGCATAAAGCAAGTGGGTTATAGGAAGACATCCATGTGGAGAATTGAAGTAGCCAATCTTGCCATCTGCAAACCACTTTTTAAGACCTCTTGATAACACCTCCTCTGCAAGAATGAAAAGCATTGGGAAAAGTGGATCTCCTTGCCTTAAACCCCTGGTTGATTTGAAATACCCTTTAAAGACTCCTTGTAGGACAACTGAAAACCAAACTTTTTCCACACATTGTGATATGAGAGCAATCCATCTATCACTGAAACCAAACTTAGCAAGGACCTTTTTTAAGAAACCCCACTCCAGCTTGTCATAGGTTTTGGCCATATCTACCTTGATCATAATATTCTGCCCTTTCGCCTTTTTTTAAGATCCCCCACCAGCTCCTGAACCAAATTGATGCTTTCCCTTGTACATATGCTCCTTGGTTTTCAGAGACGAGTTTAGGCAACAGTTTGCTGAGTCTGCTTGTTATGATTTTAGAGAAAACCTTATAAATAACAGAACAGAGGCTAATTGGTCTGTAATCTTTAAGGCCACTGGGAGATTCAACTTTGGGGATCAGTGTGATGAATGATGAGGTGTAGAAGTTGCTAAGACTTACACCGTTGAAAAATTCCTTAACAGCATCATGGAGGTCCTCTTTAATGATATCCCAAGCTGTTATGCAGAACTGAGCTGTGAAACCATCACATCCAGGAGTACTCTCTGTGGGTATACTGAACAAACTGCCCTTGACTTCTTCCATTGATTATTGTTGCAGGAACATAGCATTATCCTCATTATTAACCAAGTTAGGGATATAATTCAGCAGCTCATGATCATTAGTGACATGAGATGCAATGAGAACCTCAGCACAATAATTAATAGCATGATCATGTATTATGTTGACATCCTTAGTGGCAGTTCCATCAGGAAGAGTGAAAGAGTTTAGAGAAGCCAGTTTTCTTTGTACCTTTGTTACAGTGTAAAAGAAGTGAGTGTTGGAGTCCCCATCTAACAACCATTGTATTCTGAATTTTTTCTTCCAAAGTACCTCTTCTCTGTGTAACATAGCAGCATGTTGTAGCCTGGATTCACTTAGTTCATCCCCAATAACATCATCTCAACGTTCCACTTCCTTAAAGCCTTTCTCATGACCTTGCATTTGTGAGCAAATGATGTTAAACAGTTCCCCAAAACTCTATCTGGCCAGTTAGAAGAAACCATTTCCAGAAAAATTTCATGCATAGTCCACATCTTCAGAAATTTAAAGGACCTGGGCCCTTGGTACACATCATCTCTAATTGGGTGTATCTTATTTGATTTCATTATCTGTGTTTTTTTCTCACTATATGTACGAGGTGTAAGGGGGCTAAAGCATATGAAATGAAACTTACTAGAAATCTAGAAAAACGTGGGAGCTAGGGGCATAAACAGGAGATTAAAGTGAGATCAAAGGTTAAGGGGGATTAAGATCTAGAAAGAAAGAAAAAGCTAGTAGACTGTTTTATCTTCTTAAAATGCTTGTTCATAGAAGACGTAAGGAGAAGTGGGAACTATCTGCCTTGTATTTTTCAGCGTGCGATTATTCTTGTGCTTGTATGTTTATAAGACGTAACCATCGGAAATAACTCATGCTTTTTATGTAGCAAGACAATGCATATCACCTGGTATTGCCCAGTAGCAGGGGCCATCTAGGACTCAAAGGATGTAAAGTGTGGTTGTGGCTCAGCAAATACTAATGATAAATACAAGGAGGATCAACACGTACTCTCAGTCGCATCCAGTGAAGTTGTGCCAAGAAGGGATGGTCTGAACAGTACAAGAAAGTAGCATTGACAGATTGTTTAAATGAGTGAAAGAGATGTTGGTAAGGTGGTCAAATATCAAGAGTGGATGATTAGGACTACACAAGACACCTTTCACGTGTTGATTGTCTAGATGAGGGAAGGAAGCTGCTAGTAGCTGGTCGAATTAGGTGCTATCAAGAGTCGTATGCTTGATGCAGCTGTAAGGAGGTATGTACTGTTTATATGTTCTTGATTTCAAAATTAATATAGTGCCACCACAGAGGGAAGGTGAATAGATACCAGGAATTACGACTTCAGTGCAACTAGTATAGTTTTCAAGATTAGTAGAGGAAAGGAACTTTCAGACTATCTTTGATCGCGACTCTATTCCAAGTAACTTTAAGTGATTTCCGGAAATCAGGTACTTGTGGAGCTACCGGATGAGCCCTTGAACCACTAATCATTTGGTTGCTTTGGAAACTTTGTAGGCATCTTTGTTCAAATTAACGCTGAAAATCGTGTTACACTAGTTCGTGGGTGAAACTAGTCACTTTTCTCCCACTAAGTGAACTGTATACCAGTTCAACGTCACCTTTGGCCGCTCCATCTATTCGGTTTCGGTATATCAAGCTGGCTATTAGGCATTTAATTGTTCGGCTCTATCATGGGATAGGATAGATGAACTACCAAGTGAAGCTGATGCATAGTACATTATATACATAAAATAGGCACTATTATGAAAACAAAGTCTTAATTTTGCTACAAGTCTTACTCTAAAGCATATGAGATAAAACTTATTTGAAATCTAGAAAAGCTTGGGAGCTAGGTGCATAAACAGGAGATTAAGGTGATTTCATGGTGAATGAGGTTAGGACCTAGAAAGGAATTAAAAGCTACTAGACTGTAATATCCTTGAATGTTTGGATCATTGTATTGTAAATTTCAGGCTTCAGATTTTCTCATCTATAGACGTAGCGATTAAGGGAAAATATATGCCTTGTGTATGTCAGTGTGAGATTGCTCGGTTATTCTTGTGCTCACATATTTAGTTGACGTAGCCATTGGGACTAGCTCATATGCTTTTTATGTAGCATGACAATGCATATCATCTGGTATTGCCCTGTAGTAGGGATCATCTAGGATGTTAAGGGTGGTTATGGCTCAGCAAATAACTTTACTGATTAAAGGTAGTTAAAGGATCGTATGTGTTGGTACCACAGTACCGTCGGAGGTCAAATTCGAAGAGGAAGGCACGAAGTGATTGTTGCTTGTTTGGCTTCCCGGGCCTGAGTACTACTCGGATAAATACAAGGACCATGGATACCTATTCTCAGTCTCATCTAGACATCTTGTCAACTTTATTTTTTTGATTTAAAGATTTTGAATCGGGGCTGTTCGTACTATTGCAAGAAGGGCATTTGAACAATAAAGAAGGCTAGCATGGACATGAGTTTCATATGGGAAAAGGAGATGCTAGTAATGTGGTCAAATGTCTAGAAGGGATGGTATGAACTATAGAAATAGGCTTTCACATGCTAATGTGCGTATGGGAAAGGAAGCTGTTTCAAGGGTACAATCAAGTTTCATATTCTTGACGGAACTGGGAAGTTTGGTCTTTTTTGCATAATCTAGATACCAAGGGATATGAATTTAGTGCAAATAGTAGAGTTATCAAGATGAGTAGAAGGGAGGAACTTGGAGGACACTTGAAATTTTTTTCCCTATCATGGTTCAAAAACTTGGACACAGGACTTGGATCTCCCACGGCCGATCTCGAGTTGGATTGTCCGAGTCCGAGTTGGATCGGGCGATCTGTTCCCGAGTTGGTCTTTTTTTTAGAATAAATATGATATATGTATCTTAAGTTGTTCTCTGTTTTTTTTTATAGTTCAAATTATCAATCCAAATACAATATTAGACTTGCTCTAGTACAATCCACACCAAAGATACAAAGTGCACTCTACGTGAAAGATACAAACACAAAGATTGTTCATATACTCAAACACAAATAATACAAACACACCACACCACACCACACCAAAATACTAGAAATGCGTGCCTTATAATAAAACAGCTAGATGATTGGATCACTCATTTGCTTAACCAAATCATTGTGGGCCTCGATGATGAGGATGCACTTTCCAATTGGTATTGTAAGATTTGAAATAGCCATCTCGAGGAATTGAAGAGGAAAACGTATTACTATGTTGATAGGTAGTACTAGTATCGTATTGCCTAGGCGTATCTCGGATTGTCCGTAAGAGCTGTAGTATGGATCATATGGGGTTCGATAAGATCTATACATAGTTGTTCCACGAGAATCAACAGGCATAACATATTGTCCTTACGTATCAGAAAATCTGTGTTGCCTTGACTGACCATAAGAAGACACTGAACCGTCCTGATTGACTCCATAATCACCAATACTCATCATCTGAAACTCAACATCGATATCGTTTACTCCTGTTGCTCGGGTCTCGTCTTCATCATTCTCCCTTGGAATAGATGTTAAGTTTATAATTCTATTTCTCTGCCATTTAGAACCACCCGTAATGTGACTACATCTTCTAGATCCATAATGCGCCTCTTACGCTATGGTATCATAATCTAGCTGATTATTGTTCAAGCCGCTATCAGCTTGATTGCCATCATGCCGCCCATCTCGGTTCATGTTATCAGTACTGACACCACTAGGGTTAGGAGAATTGGTTTTTCCTCTTATTCACTGACTACTACGAACTCCTATGTTCTGACTAGTACCAACTTCTATATGTTGGCTACTGCCAGTTCTGCCGCGCTGGCTACTATCACCGCCTTCATGATGCACCCATTATTGAAGTCTATATGCACCATTGATAAAATTGAGGCAAAAACTATAAGGGAGTACAATAGTCATTTTTGTCATATCACCTTTTGTCATTCATACACTTTTGTCATATTAAATAGCCTAAAATAACTAAAATTAATATTTTAAAAAAATCAACCATCCACCAATCCGATCCGAGACAACTCACAAAAACTCACCCGAATTTGAATGAGTTGTTTCGATTAACAGTTTTTCCGATTTTTCAGTCTAACTTGGACTAGACCAGACAGATCCCAAGGCAACTTAATTCATTTGGCAGGGTTTCACAATTTTTTGCTCAAACAATAAATCGTGTTAAGCTAGTTTATATGTGAAACTAGGCAAAGTTGTCTCTAAAGTGAATTGTTTTGTAGTTCAAGGTCACTTTTGGTTGCTCCATTTTTTTTTTTATTCTTCTTCTTCTTCCTGGTATTCAAAGCTGACTTTTAGACGTTCAAATCTGGCTCCAATATGTAGAGGACACGTACTACCAAGTGAAGGTAATGAACAATACACAAAACATATATTCTTTGGAAAAACAAAGTTTCAGCTCTGCTGCAAGTCTCTTTGAACTTGTACTTTTACAAGTCATATGGACTAGCTTTGCAGAGGCAATGCGTGATTATGGCTTTGCAGTTACCGTTCCTTTGAAGCGTAATATTCCACTTATCTTCTCCTACGACAACTTATTTTCATTGTATTCTGTTGATGGTTCTCATTGCGCTTCGGTTGTATTCAACAACTACTTCAGTAACTTTTAGAAAGTCCCATTCTATTAGCATCAGTAGCAATATCAGCTTTGTAATTGGCTCTAGAGAAATTGAATTATTATCAAATTCTTTTTCTTTGATAATAAGCCAAATCGCATTACAATTTTTTTTCTTGCCTAGCAAAAAAATAAGTGAAAATATTGTATCACATTTTTGAAGTTAACTTGCATTACATAATCTAGAGAGGAGAGAGCTTGAAGCGCTTTCAAGGAAATGGTAGAAAACGAGAAGAAGAGAGAAGGGGCTGGGCACTAAGTAGGAACTATCTTGTAAGGGTTTCAGATTAATCTATTAAAGAAGTTCTTGTGGCAGGATTGATCCTAGACACACTTGAATTGATCCAATTGAGTGTTTCTTTCCTTTTTGGAATTTTCTTACATTCTTCTTGTGTTGTTTTGCACCAGACGTATAAGGGACTTAACTCTTGAGGGATTATAAAGCATGTGAGATATAACTTGTTTGAGTTAGTGAAGTTTGGAAGTTAGGCATTAACTGGAGACTAGAGGGGTTCAAGGGGAAAGGGATTAGGACCTAGAAAGAAAGAAAACGCTAATATATTAATGTCCTTACTGGTTTTACCATATTATAGTGAATCCGCGCTTGAAGATCTTTTATTCCATAGACGTAGCAATTTGGATAAGTTATTTCCCTTGTGTGTCGTAGCCATTTGCCATTTTCATGTTTCTCCCTTTCTGTTTGCAAAAGCATCTCCTCAACACCTACCAAAGATTCCTGCCGACAATTCTATGTCCCTCTACCACTCTCTGCAAATCCCTATAGCGGCATCAGCGGGATTCATTGCTGTTTTTTTCATCAAGTGCTCGGGTTAGGGTTTTCAAGAGTGGGCATGTGTGGTGTTAGAGATTTCCAGTTGAGCTTAGATTCAGATTCCTATTTCATCAAAAGAGAACTCAGAGGGGAAATTCCACACAAGTATTTGTTTTTTAAGTGTTGCTCAGAATTGTGGTGATTTGGGTTTGCCGGGTGGAATTTATTTAAGTATGGGACTTTTGGTTTCTTTGATCAGAGATCTGGGTCTAGAGTTTAGAGTGAAGGTGCTTCTTAGGTCTGGGTTATGGAGGCAACTCTTATTTATCTGAACATTGTAAAAAATGGCGTTGGATTTTAGTTCAGGGTTATCCAAGAAGATAAAGTTTCGGGATTGTGGTGGGAGTTTATATCATAACCGTTATCCGCATGCTATGTTTATGTCTTACTGCACAGAGAAAATCCAGAAGGTCTAATAATAATAAATTAATTGCCCAAATCTCAAAATTTTCATAGGAAATTCGAGGGGTTGGCATGTATTAAGCATCAAAACGGGAATTTGCTTCACATAGCGGAATGTCACTCTCTTTTCACGAAAAAAATCACCACAAAGAGTCAGATATGGGTTTGTTTAGAGGCCGTTTGAATGCAGCCTAGAAAGAACCGAAAAGCTTGTTTGGCTTAACCAAAAACATTAACTTTTGAATATAGAATAAAGCTTTTGGAGAAAGCAAATAATTTTCCTTTTTGTACTTAGACAGAAAAGAATGTTGGGGGTCTCAGTAAGGAGAATAAGGATGCTGCTCCTTCTCCTCTAGTTGGAATGCCTTAATTCTCTCATCTTTGTTGGTTACTGGTTCACATTATGGGACCTAGAGGCTAGAGCATGTAACTACCGATTTTCAAAGTTAAATATCCTTGAGATACTACCACGGCCATTTGATTAATGGGAGTCCTGTAGCTGTCATGAAGCTCCTCAACATAGCCTAGGAGTTGTTCTACTGGAGTAATCACTGAAAGAAATCCTGTGGACTTTGGACGTACTGTTCCAGAGGTAAATCTAGTTGACTGGCTGAAGATGATGGTTGGCAGTAGGCACTGAAGAAGTGGTCAACATGAACATCGAGACGAGGCCTTCCACCAGAGCCCTTAATCAATCCCTTTGACTGCCTTGAGATGTGTTGATCAAGACTCGGATAAAAGACCCAAAATGAGCCAAGTTGTCTGTATGCTTGAATCTGAGGAATACCCCATACCCCATACCCCTAGAGGATAGGAGACAGTGTAGGGGTTAAGCTGGCAGCATGGAGATTAAAATACGGAGGGAGAATTCTGAGACGGACAAGAGTGATAACCCAGATTCAAGATTAGAGAAGGAATCACGGGAAGTAGTTAAAAGTGGAGTTATTAAGGAGATTTCGGGAATATATGGAATTAAAGAACAATGCTCTCGCATTCGGGGTATTAGAACTAGAGGTTCCATTTCAAAATCAATTGACAACGAGAGGAGTAGCCCCAAGGACTATATATCTTAACACGACCCCTCACGTGTGGCATAATTTATGAGCTCAACGCGTGGACGAATATATGGGTGACGCGGAGTAACACGTTGCAAAGCTCTATGCGCCCGATGTGGGACTATATATTTTAACACGACCCCTCACGTGTGGCATAATTTATGAGCTCAACACGTGGACGAATATAGGGGTGACGCGGAGTAACATCTTCGGATTGTGGGAAAAAGGGTAAATTCTATTTTTGCCAACAGGGTCTCAGGAAGCTTTTTGCTCAGTAGAGCGAAAAAATGGTAAACTACAAGAATGGGAAGTGGGATGAATTTAGTGAGAAGATAGAAAACATGATTAAGTTGTAGATCATGAACGAGATCATGAACAACATGGGGGAAGATAATGACGAGATCATGAACAACATGGGGGAAGATAATGACGATAAAAAAGAGTCAAGTTCAATGAGGATGAAAAGGAGTTGTTTGCTTGTGTTGAGAACTTGAGATTAAACTATTCCCCAGTTGTGCATCTCCAAGAGGCTATATTCCTGCTAGGCGATAGCCTATTTAAATGTAATGAGGTTTTTAACATGAAGACTCAAATTTGACTTGAAGGGTCGGCTGTAGTTACATTTTTACTGTCACAAATTTTCTTCATCTTGTTCCTTTGTCTTAACTTTTTTAGACTAATGGACTTCCTACCCCCGAAGAGTAAAAATGTTGATTATTTCCTCCATATTCGATCAATTTTTTTCTTTGTTAGATTTGAAATCTGTAGGCTACATAGTATCCAAACTTCTTTCCTGTTCATGTAACATTTCTGGAGTTGGTTTAGGTATTAAGTAATTTACTTTAGGCAAAATTAGAGGATATATACTCTCAGGAATATTGCTATGCCAGCATATAGTGATGAAGGGGATATTTTCGGAGACGGTAGCATGGGAATAATATCCTCAGATTCCGAGAGAGAGCATTTTGATTATCTTTCTTATGTCCAATTCAACATTATTCTTATTTCTCATTGGGGTTAGAAATCTCTCAACCTGTTGTTGGGATTGAGAGTTAATAAGTTTTTGACTGGCCCCTGATTGGATGATCTTTATATGATACGTCAATTGGTGTAGAAGTAATTTTATTTTATATCGGAAATTATGGAAGTGAGTGTATCAGAATTTACTGAAAGTACTGTTTCCCATGACAAAAGGCAAGTAGAATCCAATCTCTATTTCAAGTGCTCAATTTGTGTGAGAGAGCTTGAAAGGGGGTTGCACGAAAATGGAAGAAGCTAAGAAGAGCAAAGGGTTGGACACTAAGTAGGACTTACGTACAAGGTAAAGG
Organism: Kingdonia uniflora; assembly: GCA_014058105.1. NCBI lineage: Eukaryota > Viridiplantae > Streptophyta > Magnoliopsida > Ranunculales > Circaeasteraceae > Kingdonia > Kingdonia uniflora. The sequence goes on from JACGCM010002352.1 coordinate 739,312, forward strand.
TTGATCTTACATAGGACTAGGAGTTCTTCTTATGGCATAGTGGGGTTGATCTTGGACACTAGATTTGATACATACAATTGCATTTACGTCATCGTTTTGATATTCTTGGGGTTATTTTAATGGGGGGTTTTTGCACTTACTATACAGAAGGCCTAATTAAGGAAGCTCTAAAGCAGCAAGAGCTGGGGTCATCAACAGGAGACTAAGGTGAGTTCATGGAGTAGGGGATAGATAGAAGACTAAGGCCCAAGGGCAGTTGAAAATAAAATCATTATTACGACTCTATTCACCTTTGGAGAGGTTCAAACATGGATAGGACATTTAATCTACCAAATGAAGATGGTGTATAATGCGGATAAAAGGTAGTATTCAGGAAACAAAGTTTTAGTTTTACTACAACTCTTACTTTTTTGTAAGGTTCTTTATATGATACTTAATAAACTAGAATAAGGAAGAGCTCTAGAGTGAGAGAGGCTCTGGAAGTCTGCAGAGAGAGAGAGAGAGAGATTCTTGGTCTCGTTCTCGTGTGGAAGTCTGCTGTTAGTTAGAGGGGGTGAGGCTCTGGGACCGACCTCGTAGCCTGGTTTGTTCGCGATTGCTCACTACTGGTTGGTTGATTATAGTGTGAGCACACGGTTTGGATCCCCAAACGCGAGGGGTTCGAGTCTTTGTTTCCTTCCGTTGATTGTTGTGCTTCCTTCCCCTTTGATTGTATTGTCCTTGTCTCTATTTGTGACCCCTTTTGTGAGTTTTTGTGTAGGTGAGACAGCAGTCGGATATGGTGGGTTTCTAGACGGGTGGGATGGTATGGTCTGGCCAAGCATCGCGAGGGAGGTGAGGATGGGGCGACCGAGGGTTTGAAAGGGGTTACTGTTGAAGAAAAAAAAATCAAAATTTTGTTGGCCGCAAGTTCAGTGGGATGGGATTGGCGAACAGGTCGACTTTTTGATTTGTGGGGTTGGCGGTTGATCCCGGTGGGGCCATATGGGCGGGTTTGGTGGAGTACTTTGAATTTGGACGTTGGTGTGTGTTGGTGGGCTACTGTATACACTTTTCGGCTCGGGTGTGTTTTCCTGTTCTTGTATCCCTTTTGGAGTTGCTTTTGGGCTAGTTCGATGGTTCTGGTAGGCCTTATGGTTTAAGATTCCTTTGGGTTTACATCTCTTTACTATTTCAACCACATTCAAAGTCAGTATGGTGCTCTGACGAACGAGTCTTCTCTCACACTACATCTGTCATTCAAAGACGTTTTGTCAAGAAACACCCACTGTTGCTGCTGTGCTGGTATATGCTGTTCTTGTCCCTCTCTCTGTTCCCCCCCCCCTTTGGTAGCCAATTGGTCACTAACACTCGGTCTCCCAAGTCGATGAAGGAGGTTAGTATAAAAATTCTTGGGTGTGTTTGATCTACTCGGGGAAGACTTCCGTTTGCTTATGGGGTGGGGTTGCTAGTTTTCTCTTGTTGGCGGTTGGCTGGTCGAAGGAAGACAGCAGTACTTTGGCTGTTCCGCTAGGGAGAGTGGATGGGGGCCGTTTGGCAGTTGATTGACGTGGGCCCAAAGGGCAGTGGGGTGTTTTTTTTCTCATCCAGTATCGAGCTTGGGTTTTAACACTTGAGGAAGGACGGTTGACACTGTGAGCAATATGTCTTCATTCTCGATAACCCAAGAGTTTATGACAAGCATGAAATGACTCGTAGTCTCCAAACCAAGGTGTGCAGCTGTGGTGCATCTGCCGCAGGAGAGTATAACTGCTGAGGAAGCCCAGTGGAACATGCTTTAATAGGAAAAATGGCCTTCGATACAGGCAGGGGCATTTCGAAGATCGTCTTCGCTCTCAAGAGCTTCTGGAACATGGAGGCCTCGGAGAATATACAGGTTTTTGAACGTTCGGATACGGGTAATATGTTATTTATTTTCAAGTTCCGTATAGCGTACGACAAAAATTACGTATTGTTGAACCAACCTTGGAACCCGTATGGAGACACGATGATTTTACTACCATATGAGGCCCGTACGCCACTTGATCCCCTTATATTCCAATATGTGCCATTTTGGGTCCGCTTTAATATCACTGACCCTTTTTTTGGGATGTCGAAATTCATACATGCATGCTTTCGGACAGAGTCTTGGGCAAGTACTTATAACGGAACCCAATGTGGATAACAGACGGGTTACGAAAAAGGGCTATAGAGCACGGGTTGTTATGGATATATACAGAGTGTTTCCGCCGGCCGTTTGGGTGGAGATGGCCACTGGGCCTTTGCTGATAGGGACCAAATACGATGAGGTTCCTATAAACTGCTGTAATAGGTGCTATAAGATAGGGCATCGGGAGGTGGTATGCACGGTTATCGTGGAAGAGGATACAGCGGAGGCGACTGGACGGGGGGTTATTATTCCTGGCAGGTGGATTCTAACCTGGTGAGAAGGACGACGGATGGTGCTAGGAGGTCACTACGACGGCCGAGGGGACTAGGGGTCGCGGCTCATTGTCGGGCTCACAAGATATCAGACGACGGGACAAAAGGAAACGCCCGATGGTATGGAGCGGACTATCACAGAGGAGATAAAAGGGGATATGCGGGAACAATATGGGGATGGGATACAAGGGGGCCTTCGGGCCGAGGACTTCTCTAGAGAGGGTAGCGGGCATCCTGTTTCAGCAAGCTTCCCTGCGATGGACTTGGGTATGAGGGGAGGCGACACTACACTACCATGGGCAGGGGGTGAGCGAGGGGTTGACACCTTGGATGGTTTGTTGGGGAGGGAGCATATGGAACACCTGGTGGTTGAGGAAGAAGAAGAACTGTTGGCTTTCCAGACTAACAGAGGGGGTTTCTCTGGCGGTGGTTGGGGGGACAACCAGATGTGGGTCCAGGGGATCCCCGGGGCAGACAGGGGGAGCGGTGCTGGGTTTGAGGGACTAGGGGAGGGAGATGAGAGAGACCCCTTGATCCTTATCCATAACAGTTCGAGAGAGTTTCTTTTTGGCACCCGGGTTGTCGTATAATAGGGATCACGACGACAGCCCTGGGGGTACTAAGAGTTCGTCGACCAGAGGCCCGGGTTCCCAGGCGCACCTTCCATCTCAACAGACTCTATCTCAGTTGCTTTATTATCCGCAGTCATCTTCAAGAGTTATCCGGCGCCACATGCGAGCTGAAACTCGGATTGCAGAAACCTCCATACCATCTCAGCCTCTTCAGACCAGTGTCCACAAGCCGTCTCACTCTCAGGTGCGCAGTTCACCCTCCTCTATTCGGCAGATTCGCCGCTCTTATCACCTTATTCTTTTTTTGGCTCGGGTTCGGGTGGCTCCGCGGAGACCACCCGAGCCATTATGATCATCATAGCGTGAAATTGCCGGGGTTTGGGTCGACCTGCGACAATTCGTCATCTAAGGGAACTAATCCAATCCTCTAAGGGGGATATTGTCTTTCTGTCTGAAACTAAACATTTCTCTGTTGAAATGTAACTTATTGTATGTAGCATAAATTTCCCGTACTGGGTTGATGTACCGGCCTCGTACGCTCATGGACGCTCGGGAGGTATTTGTATGATGTGGAAGGCCAACATTTCTATGAATGCCATTTTTTGTAATAAATTTATTATTAATATCCTTGTGGAATCGGAACCCTCGGGCACCCCCTGGCTGACCTCATTCTTCTACGGGAGCCCGTACCAAAAGGACCGTAACGAGAGTTGGAAACTCGTGGAAACTACAACACAAGGGTACACGGGTCCTTGGGTGATATTAGGAGACTTTAACACCATTTTTGAGAGTACTGATAAATGTGGGGGGAAACCCTTCATTGCTGCGCAAAGCGTCTTTGCTAGGGAGGTGACCCATCAGGCAGGTCTCATCGACTTGGGTTTCCTGGGAAACTTCTTTACTTGGAATAATAGACGGCACGGGTGGGCGAACATTCGGGAAAGGTTGGACAGGAGTCTGGCTAATGCCGAATGGATGGTTATCTTTCCAAGAGCCAAGGTTTTTCATCTCTCAGCCCTTGGCTAGGACCATACTCCTTTGTGCCTTGATACTAGCCCGTCTCAATCGACCTTAGGTAAATGCTTTCGATTTCAGACCATGTGGACTAGGGAACCCCAATTCCCTCTCCTGCTCCAACGCCTTTGCAGGAGCTTAAAGATAAGATTAACCGTCTCCAGGAACTTCCCCACAACGCGGAGAACCTTCGACGCGAGTACACCTTGACTGAGGCCCTGGAGGAGCTCCAACTCCGTGAGGAAATGTTTTGGTGCCAAAAATCGTGTGCCCAATGGCTGGCGAAAGGTGACTGCAATACAAAATTCTTCCATATGCATACCATCGCCCAGCGAAAAAAGAACTCCATCGACTAGATCCGTAATGAGAATGGTGAGTGGACCTCGGACGAGGCGGAGATCGGTCAGATTTTCCTGCGCGACATGGAACGGAATTACGCCTCTTCAGACCCGACTGACATCCCAAAATTTCTCCAAAATTTTAGCCTCTGCATCTCTCAAGAGGGTAACCTGGCTCTTCTGACGGAGGTCACCCTGGATGAGATTCGAAACGCCCTTTATAGTATTGGTCCTCACAAAGCTCCCAGGCCTAACGGCTTTCCGGCGTTCTTCTTCCAGTAGGTCTGGGATATCGTGGGACCAGACATCTGCCGGATGGTGACGGCTTTCTTTACTACTAGTTTCATGCCTACTTATCTGAATACTACGCATGTGGTTATGATTCCTAAGAATGCCTCGAAAACGCTCCCTAACGATTTTTGAACGATCAGTCTCTGTAACATAACATATAAAATTATCTCCAAAATCCTTGCGAACCGCCTTCGCCCCCTTCTGGAGAAAATCATTTCCCCCTTCCAAGGGGTTTTTGTGGGTGGCCGACAGATTACAGACAACGTGATTGTGGCGCATGAGATTCTCTATACGATGAAACGGATACAAGGCCGGTCGGGGATGATGGGCATCAAACTTGATATGTCCAAACCTATGACCGGATTGAGTGGCAGACTCTCCTCCAAACGATGGAGACCCTGGGTTTTGATAAAAAGTGGTGCAACTGGATTGAGCAGTGTATCTTTACGGTTTGCTATTCGGTCTTGTTAAATGGGTCTTCCCACGATTTCCTGACCCCCTTGCGGGAGCTTCTTCAGGGTGACCTCCTCTCACCTTTCCTGTTCATTATCCTGATGGAAGGCCTTTCTAGAGCCCTGCAACGATAGGAGGAAGGCACGATCCAGGGGATTAAAGTATCCCGTGGGCCCCCTATTTTCCACCTCCTTTTTGCAGACGACTGCCTTCTTTTTTGTTATACAACTCTAGACGGAGCCCATGAAATCAAAACTGTTCTGGACCAGTTCTGTGCGGCTACTGGCCAACAGCTGAACCTTTCCAAGTTCAGGCTCTTTTTTAGCAAAAACTTACCTCCTCGCCTGTGCCGGCTTATTGGACGTCTCCTTAAAATCCGTATTATAAAGCCGGACGAGCGGTACCTTGGCACCGCCCTCTTCTTTCATTGTTCGAAAGCCCAAACCTTCAGTTGTATCAAGGACATGATCTCTAACTGACTCCAAACCTGGAAGGGGAAGCTGCTCTCGCAGGCTGGCTGAACCGTTCTTATTCAGGCTGTCACTTCGGCCATCCCTACTTACCAGATGTCTTGTTTTGCCCTCTCTCAGACCACTTGCAAGAAGACTAATGGCCTCCAACGGGATTTATGGTGGGGAACGCGCGAAGGAATAAAAACCCGCTATACTTTAAGAAGTGGAAAGAGGCCTGCCGACCCAAACGCGAGGGCAGCCTAGGAATCCAGGAAACAAAAACTACTAATAAAGCTCAACTATCGAAACTAGTCTGGCGCCTTCACCAGCAACCCCAGGACCTTTGGAGCCGAGTGTTAAAAGCTAAGTACTACCCGAACTATGACATCTTTCATGCAGCTAGGAAAACTAATGCTTCTTGGACCTGGAAGAGTATCCAGGGTGCGATCGGTACAATTACCTCCAACTTCTGTTGGTAGGTCCGTTCCGGAGAGGGGATTGATTTCTGGAATGACAATTGGATTCCGACCGGCATGAACCTGCGACCAACCCTTCGCCTTGGGGCCCCGCCCCACGATGTTCCTACGACAGTTAGCCATTTTATTAACCCTATCCAGAAAACTTGGCGGCTGAAGGAGCTTCATGAATGGTGCGATGATGCCACAGCCAATAACATAACCCGTATTTTTATCCCTCGCCTGGGTGGGCACGACGCTCTGCGGTGGCGTCCCTCTAAGGATGAGAAGTTTTCGGTGAAATCGTCCTACCGAGCGCTCATGTACGATGCTAACCTGGAGGCGCTTACCTGGACCCCCCGCGACCTGCTGCGTATTTGGAAAAATAGGGCTCATTCCAGAGCCCAGATGTTTACGTGAAAATGTCTCAGCGATATGGTCCCTTTTAGAGACCGAATTGCAGGACGCCTAGGCCTGTTGGAGGCCGAATGTCCTCTCTGCTATGCACCCGATAAATCACTCCATATGTTTATGGTTTGCCCCTTTACTAGGGCGGTATGGTTCGGTACGTGGGTGGGATTTATGCTCGACCGATTCTCCCATTTGACTCCTTAAGAGTGGATTGCTTCACCTCATGATTGGCTGATTGACCGCGATCTCTGGACCAAGGTTACCCTCACGGTAGCTTGGATGATTTGGAAAGCGCTGTGACTGGGTTTTTAAAAATCGGACCCTTATTCTTACCTCTATTTCCCGGGCTCTTAATAAGCTTTTAGATGACACCCCCCATCACGGTCTAAGCGGCTAGATATCAAGGTCCTTTGGAGTACCCCGACTACCGGTGTAGGGGCCTAACTTCGCGCAGAGGGGGAAGTTGGCTCTTACACCGCGGGGTTTATCTCCTAATAAGGGTTCTAGCATATGGTCTATAGTGCTAATAATCTATAAACTACATACTTGCGTGGAGGCCTTGAATGAGTTTCTCTGATAGGCATGAAAAATGTCTATATTTGTCCTTATATTTACAAAATCTAGAACCTTATTTATTGCTTTATTGGGCCCAATTGAAGTATGTTTAACTATTGCAGGTAATAAGACATTTGTGACCAAGCCCTTCTTAAAGCCCAATTTTTACAAGCTAAAGAGCTGCTGGAGATGACTAGTTGTCAAGAGCTGCTGGAGATGATTAGTTGTCAATAGTTGCTAGAAGACTTAGTAGTCAAGCCTAGTTAAAATGTCTCCACAACATCTGGGTTGTTCAGAGAGAATAAGACTTTTGTTAGGGGATAAAGAGATAGAGGAGAAGAAAGGGGAATCATTTTTTCTCTCTGAAAAACCACCGTAGCTTTTACTATTTTTCATTTTGAATCTAAGTTTGTTCCATTGAATGAAAACCTTTTTCTTACAATTTATTACCCAATTTAATATAAGAATTCATGATTTTGATCTATGCATCCCTGAGACAAAACCCTAACCTATGTTTCAGCACCCGATTTGATACGGATTATCAAATGGCGCCGTTGTCGGGGATGTAATCGATTTACAAAATCGTGTCTCTATTATTAAATTAGGGATCCGTTTGACGAGTTTTCGTTTTATATTCGTAAAAGTATTGATTTTTTCTTCTCTTTGCTGTATTTGTTTTTATTTGTTACTGTCAGGTGTGTTATTTGTTTAGTTGTTTCTCTCTCAAAATCGACTCTCTTATTCTCTCACTCAAAATAGTCTCGCTTCGATGGTGAAACAGAGATAATTGAGAGGACAATAAACTGATCGTGATCGGGAGAAATCTGAGACGGATTTGTGTTTTGCTCATATTCTAACTAATTCAAAATTAGGGCTGTTGGTTACTTTCTTTTTTTCAATTTGGGGAAGAACTGAGATTGGAAATTAAGGCTGTTGGCTGCTTCGATTTTTCACGATTTGGGGAAGAACTGAGATTTCACGATTTGGGGTTCTGTTGGTTGATTCAATTTTTCTATTGTTTGCTTCGATTTTGCTGTTGTTTGCCTTGCTTCGATTTACAATTGTTTGCTTTGCAATCTCTCTATTTCTCTTTCCATTGAATTGCAGTGAAACAGGTGATCAGAAGTAGCCTCTCAAAACAGTCTCTGTAGTTTTCAGCTCTTACGAATTCTAACAGCTCCTGTTGATTGTTGGACTGTGGGTTTGTGATTCGGGTTTTACAGGTGGTTTGATTTGGGTTTCAGCCATGATTTTCCTCCAAAATTACTGCTAAAACTGTGATTACTACCATTGCCTGTTCCCGGAGTTGTTCTTGCTGCTGTTACTAACGCTGCAAACCAGACCTGCTCTATTTGTTGCCGTTGTTTACCATTGTTACTACCGCTACCTGTAGACTTGTACAACTGCAGTTACCATTGCTGCTGTTGTTTGATGTTGTTGTTACCGAAGTCATTGTCGCTGTTTCTGAACGTCAATACCTACTGTTCTGAGTTACCACAAATACTACTGTTTCCATTTGAAGCTTGGAGACTGATTGTATTTGTGACAGGTAAATCGTATCAATTTTTTTGGGTTTTTACTTTGTTTACTCTACTGCTACAGTAATTTACCTTGTTTACTATGCTGCTACAGTAGTTAACTTTGTTATGGGTTTCTGTTTTTGATTAATTTTATTGAAATTGTGATTTAAAGTTTGAATTTTGCATTATTTTGGTATTTGATCATGGATTGTTATCGAACAATTTTTTATGTATAACTCTGTTCGTATCCACAAAGTATTATAGAGCTTGTTCTTGCGAAGAACAAGTCGGGTCAAACAACTGTTGTTTAAAAGCTCTACCTATGTATTCCTGTGGGAACGACGATATCTTTTGCTCAATCTATACAGTTGGGTAGCATTTATGCTACATACTTGGTTCACGAACAGACATACATAAGTAATGTTTATCAAGTTATTGAAGGAGATAGACATGGTTGATTAAAGCAAAGCGACAAAGCCAAGAAGACTTATTGTTTAAATTTTTATGTATTTTTAGTATTGTAAGAATTGAGAAAATGTTGTGTAAATTTTAATAAGTGACGCTCTATAAGGTGAGGAAATTGTACTCTGCTGCAGGTATAGCTTCAGAACCTCTACTCAGGCTTGAAATTGTTTCAACGCGTACTTTACAAACGATCCTGAGTGGGACTTCACAATGGTTTCACTAGGGTAACCAAACGTGCCCCTAAAAAGGCCACCCTGTAGGTAAATCATCTATTCACCTCACCCTCCCTGTCGCGGTACATCGTGTGTAACTATTGTTTGATTGATCAAATGTTTAATTTTTGCAACAACGCCTAGATAAGGGTGAATCAAAATGGGATTTCATCATCAGTGCGTGCCCACACATTAGGACTCCGGGAGTTCATCACCCGGTTTTTAATCTTTTTTGGTATCGACAGTCCCGACCGCGTTAAAAGATTTTCAGATAAGAAGCCATAAAAAACATAGTTAATCAAAAGGCTTCGCTCGGACCTTGAGCAACACGCTCAGTAGGGAAACCTGATAAGTGGCTGCGTTTGCTGGAGGACGTACGTTCCCTGGCATAGCTAGTATGGATTAATGACTCTAAGCGGTTCGCCCCGCCTTCCAGTACAGGTGCATCTATCTGGCTAGATAACATGCGAGCTATCGCCAAAGCGAGTAAAAATAACTCAAGTGCGAACCGATCTACTGTCAGGAGTAGAGCATTGAACCCTGAGACCGGGTTCACAACTTAACCAAAAAAGAGACCAGTAAAACGTTCTTGAGTGCTTGCATCATTCTTAGGTCTTTTAGTGTGTTCGCATATATTGATTGAGTTGTATGTTAAATTGGGGTAATACCCAAACTCGGACTAAGAACGCTGCTAGAATCAATATGAGTCGGACTGATGGGACTAACGGTCCCAAACCTGCTGCTGCGGAGAGAATCACTCTCCGCAATCGAGTACATCCTACAGTTGTGAGTAACCTTCGTGTATTGTGATTCTTAGAAATGTAGGAAACTTTGAGTTAAAATCGGGATTCTTGTCTATGCTTGCCAAATTTTATGGTAGTCCCACTGAAAACCCGTATAACCATCTTAGGGACTTTAGGGATCATATGCTTACTTTAAACTTTGAACATATTACAAAAGATTATCTAAAATTATGTGTGTTTCCTTTTTCGCTTATGGGAAACGCACGCGATTGGTTGTACACTCTTGAGGAGAACTCTGTAAACACGTTTGAACAACTCGTTAAAGAGTTTTTGGAAAAATATTTGCCTAACCATAGAACTGCTAAGATACGGCAGAGTATCTATAGCTTCACACAAAATCGAGGAAAGTCATTATATGACTACCTACAAAGGTTTATGGATTTAGAGCAAGGATTCCCACATCACGGGATTTAATTGATTGATATAGTTCAAACTCTCTATGAAGGTCTTGATTATGACACTAGAGCTCGTGTTCAGTCTATGTGCGCGGGTACATTTGATGAGAAAACTGACACAGAAGCTTGGAAGTTTTTAAATGATGTAGCAGATAAGACCTATCAATGGTAAACTATGAGAGAGGAAAGATCTTGTCACAGTGCAAATGTGCACCAAGTGGACTCTAATTTAGAGTCTGCCACTCTTAGAACCATTCTTAATAAAATTGAGAACTTAGAGATCGGGAAAAGGGAGCAACATCGTATCACTTCTTCTGTTAACCATGTGGCGATGCCACTTTGTGTGGTCTGTGAGAGTTCGGACCATTTGGTCCAAGATTGCCCTGACGTGCTTAGTTTAAAAGAGGGTAGGAAAGATCAGACCAATGCCATGTATCAACGTCCCAATAACCAACCTTTCAATGGTGGATGGAATAATAATTCTAACAACTCCAATTCTCGGGGAAGTAGAAATTACGAAGGAGGTTCTTCTGGTAGTGCCCCTTATCAGCCGTACAACCAAGTAAACCAACACCAGTCTAGTTCCTCGTAGCAACAAAATCCATCATACCAAGCTCCCCTTAATGTGCTTTATGTTCCTCCGTACAATAGGAATCTGTCTACTCCAACCACGTCCTTAGAAAATACTCTTAAGGCGTTTATGCAAGTAACCCAGTCGTCTATTGCCAAACTTGAGGGACAAATAGGTCAAATGGCAACAGAGATAAACACGAAAGACAAAAGAACGTTCGCTAGTCAAACTGAAGCTAATCCTAAAGGGAATACTGAACATCCTAAATCTTCCAATCGTGATGGAGTTAACGCAATCATTTCTCTTAGGAGTGATACGAAAGTTGATAATTTGGTAGCAATGCCTAAGGAACCCGAGCTAGAAATTCAAAGTAAACCTATAAAAGAACCTGTAAGATAGGAAAAGCTCTACTTGATTTAGGTGTCGCTGTGAACCTCATTCCTTACTCTGTCTATGAGCAATTGGATATCGGAGTACTTAAACCCATAAATAGGACCCTTCAGCTAGCTGACCGATCTATTAGGATTCCTAGGGGTGTAGTTGAAGATGTGTTGATCCAGATTGAGCAGTTTGTTTATCCAGTAGACTTTGTTATGTTAGATACTGAGCCAGTGGCAAACCCTGAGGACAAGATCCCTGTGATTCTAGGTCGCTCCTTTTTGGTAACAACTAATGTGGTAATCAATTGCCGCAATGGAATTATGAAGTTGACCTTCGGGAAGATGACAGTAGAATTGAATATTTTAAATGCGTCGCATTCCCCTTATAATTCTGAACTACTCGAATGCAATATGATCCAAAGTCTTGTGAGTAACACTTTTGAGAGGTCAAGTGCCTCATATCCCTTAAAGGCATATTTGTCCTACTTTGATGGAGGTTGTGAGGACAATTCGTACATCCATGAGGTGAAAACCTTATTAGATTCGGTTTTAGAAATTTCAGAGCCGGAAGGTGAGCATGAAATCATAGATGTTAAGAAACCTATTCCGGAGGCTCAAGTAACCTCCCCAAAGATAGAGCTTAAACATCTTCCTTCTCACCTTAAGTATGCCTTTCTAGGTTCTGACGAAACTATTCCCGTCATTATTGCCGCTGACCTAGAACCCTTAAGGAATAGAAGTTGATTCGTGTTCTTAAGGGAAATACGAAAGCTATTGGCTAGAGTATAGAGGACATTAAAGAAATTAGTCCCTCGGTTTACATGCATAAATCAATTTGGAAAATAATACCAAAAAGTCCAGGGAAGGACAACGAAGATTGAACCCGACTATGGCCGAAGTAGTTCGGAAAGAGATCTTAAAACTCTTTGATGCTGGGATCATCTATCCCATTTCTGATAGTCCGTGGGTTAGCCCGATCCATGTTGTCTCAAAAAAGTCAGGAATCATCATTGTAAAGAACGAGAATAATGACCTTGTACCCACTAGAATAACCACTAGATGGAGAGTCTGCATAGACTACAGGAAGCTTACCTTGGTCACTAAGAAAGATCACTTCCCCTTACCTTTTATTGACCAGATACTCGAGCGACTCGCTGGGCACCAATATTATTGTTTCTTAGATGGTTACTCTGGGTACAACCAAATACTCATCACACCCGAGGATCAAGAGAAAATGACTTTTACATGTCCTTTCGGCACATTCGTCTATCGTCGCATGCCTTTTGGCTTATGCAATGCTCATGCGACGTTTCAGCGTTGCATGTTAAACATTTTTTCTGACATGGTAGAGCGATTCCTTGAAGTTTTTATGGATAACTTCTCATTATTTGGCAACTCATTTGACCAATGCCTTCATCATCTTTCCTTAGTATTACTCAGGTGCCAAACAAAAAATCTTATTTTAAATTGGGAGAAATGTCTATTTATGGTGAAAATGGAGATAGTTTTAGGGCATATCATATTTGAAAAAGGAATAGAACTTGACCAGGTCAAAATAAATGTCATTTCTAACCTTCTTCCACCACGAAATGTCAAGGACGTCCGTTCCTTACTAGGATATACAGGTTTCTACCGTCGTTTTATCAAAGATTTTAGTAAAATTGCTCGTCCTTTAAGTAGTCTTTTTGGCCAAAGATGTGGCCTATGAGTTTGATGCACATTGTATTCTAGCTTTTGATAAGCTTAAGACCCAGCTTACAACATCACCTATTATTAGACCACCTGTCTGGTGTGAACTGTGAACCATTCGAGTTAATGTGATGTCTCTGATTATTCTGTAGGCGTTGTTTTGGGATAGCGAATTGACAAACGTTCCCATGTCATCCACTATGCTAGTAAAACGTTAAATGATGCCCAATTGAATTGCATGACCACCGAGAAAGAACTCCTGGCCATTGTTTATGCGCTAGAAAAATTTAGATCTTATCTTATAGGATTTAAAGTGATTGTTTACACGGATCATGCCGCGCTTCGACATTTTTTGTCAAAGAAAGATGCTAAGGCACGGCTAATCCGGTGGGTATTACTTTTGCAGGAGTTTGACCTCGAGATTCGAGACAAAAAAATGGTCAGATAATGTAGTAGCCGTCCATCTTTCCCGTATAATGATTGAGTCTGTTGATGAGTCCTTACTTATTATGAAATCCTTCCCTGATGAACAGTTTATGGCTGTGAATTTAGTTCCTGAGTTGCCGTGGTTTGCAGACATTGCTAATTACTTAGCCACGGATACCATTCCTGATCATTGGACTAAACCTGACAAATGTCGTTTCTTTAGTCAAGTAAAGTGCTTCTTTTGGGATGATCCAGATTTGTTTAAGTATTGTATTGATCAAATCCTTAGGAGATGTGTTCCCCAGTCTGAGTTTACCAATATTTTATTATTTTGCCACACCCAAGCATGTGGAGGCCACTTTAGCTTTAAGAAGACCGCGACAAAATTTTTAGAAATTTCAGGCGGGTATCCCAGAGTTGGTGTTGACACCGAAAATGTCAGGTATGGCACTGTAGCTGTTGTTGGTTATGTCACTGTAGCTTTAAGGACCAGCAACGGTGCCATTCTTTTCTGGTGAGCTGGCTGTCTGACATGTCTGCCTTCGACCACGTATGAATATGGTCGAAGTGTTTTCGATGCTGACGTATCTGCCTTCGGCTTTGGGACATGTTCGTTGACGAAGGTTCCTATGGTCTTTGGAGGGCTTGATTATGGACGTATTAGACTTCGAGGTATTCGGGTAGGCTTCGAGATAGCCTTCGAGTGTTCGACTGGAGGTAGAAGGCTATAAGTAGGCTACTACAACCGGATGGGTGAAGATTAATGTTGATGTCTCTTTTTGTAAAGATACAATTTTTAATGGCCTTGGCCTTGTTATTCGTGATGCAACTAATGCTTTTTGTGCAGCCAGAGGTACTACTAGCCGATTCGCGTCTAGCAAAGAGGGGGAGGCGCTAGTTGTTCTCGGTGGGATCCAGTGGGCCCAGGATATGCAGCGATCTCATGGACTACGAAGGCCATTCTCCAGGAATGCTTATTCCTCTCGGGGCATTTTGACAAATTATGTATTAACTTTACTACTCGTAGTGCTAATTTTGTAGCCCATACGGTAGCCTCGAAACCGATGGGCGATAACTTTTCTAGGACCTGGTATGACACGCCCCCTAGTTGGCTTCAAGCCGCGCTAGAGGAGGATGGTACCACTTTTGTACACGCTGTGAATTAATGACATAAGGTTTATCGATGAAAAAAAAAGTCTTACTTTTTTATCTTGTACTTATGCAAGTCATATGGTTGTCAAATACAAAGTCCTCTTCCGTAACTCTGCTGTTGTAACTAAATTACGTCCCTGTTGTGATTAAATTAATTATTTAATTATATCCCTTACAAATCATATAAGATATCCACACTAGGGGTGTAACTTTTGTCTGAATTTCTGATTTTTTCCGATTTTGGAACACTATTTTACAGTGACGATTTCCGAATATTTCCAAAAAAAATCGGATCGGAATCGGAACAGATTTTACAGTTCCGAAATTCCGATCCGAATTTTCCGATCCGATTTCCAATCCGATTTAATCCGAATATATTCCAACCCTATTTAATTCGATTATATTCCAAAAATTTATAAATAAAATTACTAACGACTCAAATATTATAGGTTGTATTTAATAGGGGGTCACGTGAGAGAGATCAGAGATTTAATTATGACCCGATGCCCACGCCTGTGAAATTTCTTTCCCATTATGGAAGTTTTGGGGTCTACCACAATGATTACTGAGTAGTTGAGGATCGAACGGTTGAGATTTGGTAACACATAGTAGAAGAGATATCCCTCACACATGAATACCCCATTATGAAAGTTTTGGGGTAAACCACATATGTATTTTTTTATTTTGGAAATTCTCCACCACATATGTATGGGGTTTCCTTTCTTTTCTTCTATTGTTTTAGAGACCACACACACGTTACGCTAATACTACTGATGCCATACTGTATGTGACCAACGTAGCTTTCAAGGTAACAGATAGTAGAAGAGATATCCACCGTTCCTACTTTTCTGACAACTGACGTAGCTATTAATTTATGCTTTGTGTGTGAGGTGAGAATTTAGAATTTGAGAAAAGGCAATAAGAAAAGGCAGTAGAAGAAATGTTGATGGAGGAAAGTTGAAGATATCTTCCAAAGCACCTCCTCCAGCTCTTCTCCACAACTTCTCCATGTCCTACAGGGGATATCAGATTGAACAATAAACTCTCTTCTCTCAATCGTACTCCTTCTATGATTTTTTTTCGGAATTTTTCGAATTTTTGAATTTTTTCGAAATTTCTGAATTTTTTCCGAATATTCCGAATTCGAAAATATTTATGCAGTTCCGAAAAAAATCGGATCAGATCAGAGTTTCGAAAAAAATCAGAAAAATTCTAACTAGGCTCATTTCCGATCCGAAAATAGGCTTAATCCACACCGATACACACACCCAAAGAGCAGCTAGCCTATTATGATTGAGCGAGCATCTTCATCCCGTTGCTTTGTTTGGTTTTCTGAAATGACTATTTCTATTACCCAAAACGTACAATGCTTGAATATTGACTAAAAAACATTGATTACTTTTTTCTTAGTCGACCAATTTGATTTCGTTCCATTGTTAGATACAAATCTCTAGGTCTGGCATAATTTCCAAGCATCTTTTTGCTTTGGAGTAATGAAAGATAAGTTAAATAATTACTATATATATGCATAGATACTGTAAGTTCTGACAAAATATTTGTATAGCAATGGATGTTCAGCGGTCGCTTTCTATCCTGATGTATTTTGACATTATCTTTGACCTTTGCAGGTGAAAGAACAAATCTAAATCAGCTATCAACCACAAGAAAAAGAAATACGAACAAGAAGTTATGGGATTTTTCAAGATCATCTTTGTGATTGTCCTTTTAATGGAGTCCATCATCTCTTGGTATCTTTGGCAAGAAACATGTGCGTGCCATAAACGGATTAACACACAAAGCGCCATTGACAATCCATTGTATGCCACTTGACGATGATCTTCGGGGTGCATATGCCAATGGAGTATTTTTCTTGGAGCTTTTTCGGAAACTTATTCTCCACAATATTTTTTCACTGCAGTATTGAACATGGACAGAGGAAGAAGAAGAGCACGCGTTTTATCGTTTATAATTTACTTGCAACCAACACCATCAGACGCCAGAAGTGCAATAACAGGTGTTGGTGGTTTGTGAAAAGAGATGGTATATTTTCCTTGGACGAGCATTTCAATGACTGAGACTTTTGAGTATCTTTGGCCTAAGAGCATCTCCAACAAAGATGGTATGCTAGTCCAAATAATCGGAATATCATACCACTTTGCTCCAATAAATTTATCTTTAAATTCAGTTTTTTTATATTAAAATTGGGACCCACAATATTAGAGAGAGAAAAGAAAAAAAGAGAAGAAATAGTTGTGGGGACCCACAAAAGTAGTATGCACATACTACTTTCAAGTTCCGGATTCGCATACTTTGGAGGGGTATGGGGTGAGTATACTGAACCCCATACTCCTGTTGGAAGAGTTTTTTGCAAAAGTATGAGAAAACCTTAACAACATACTCTTCTGTTGGAGATGCTCTAAGTCATCTGTTGGTATCCCATAATTTTATCATGTTATCGCAATATCTTTGGGTGCTTTATCGTTTTCCTTTCTCCGATGTTTAATTCGTTGTTGAGCTTCATCAGTTCTTTACCACCAACACCATCATTTGTATCACATAATCATGGTTTAGAATATCTTCGTCTTCCATAAGCCTAAGAATCTGAGCAACAAATTTTGAAGAAGGAAGAGTACAGAGCTAGTCATTTTCCCTGCAAGCTTGAAACTAGTGAAACAAACAAAGCACATATAGTATCTATAAATCGAGGGTGTCAAGATCACTTGTTTTTCAGGTCTCAGCATAATAGAGATTGTTGGCACAACATTTGCAGTTTCAGATATAGACGTAATGCCCAAAGGTGTATGGTTTGTATTTATTATTAGAAATGATATATGGACGACTGTACATTTTGAGTAATCTATCTTTTTAGTACCCTATAATTTGATCAGATCTGTTGTAATATCTTTGGTTGTTTTTTCATTTTTCTTTCTCCAATATATAGCTTGGTGTTGAACTTTAAATTGTCGAGACGATAATTGAAATCACATTACAGTGAATAAAGAGCTTTGCAATCTGAAAAAACAGAAAGAACTCAAACATATCGTTAAATTAATTTATAATCCCTAAGAAATTATATTCATCAAACCTGAAAGAATCTCGTATGCCAGTTTTACAAACACACAACTTTGAAATGAAGTTATGCAATTTTGAACCAACATGTCTTAATATAAACGAAGAAAAGGACTAATAATAAGGAAGATTGAGCATCTCTCTAATATACAAAGGGCTGGAGATGTCTCTGAAAAGGAATGCTGGTCGAATATTGGTCGATGCATTGCATCCCAAAGTTGTACGAAAACTACTCATCCAACACTAGATTTGGTACGTTCTCGTTCTCCGTGGGGCTGAAGTTGAAGTTGTTGCCATTGTAGTTGTCTACCCAAAAATCGGAGGAACCGGTCATACGTATCGAAAAATCTGTGGGATTAGTTATGGGTATCAATTGATGATCAAAACGTTCCACATCAGAATATGGCTCTAGTTGTAATGAATCAACAAATGAGAGGGTTGAAGTAGGGTTTTGGAGAGGGTTGACACCGTGGTAGTTGGCGTCAAGTTGCGGAGAAATAACGTCAAGGGCGAGTTCTTTTCCTTTGTAACTCTTGATCTTTTCATTAACTTGTGCAAGAGCTGCATCAATAGTCCCACTGATTCCAGTAATTTCATCAAAGGTACAGTAGTTCATCTCATCGTACCATGTTGGGTACTCGTTGATGTTCTTAGTCCGTAACATATCAAGTTCTTCACGAAACTTCTTATCATTTCCTTTGAGTACATCAATAGTATTAGTCTTCTTTGAGTACTTTTCTCTCTCTTCTTTGGTAGAGTTTTTGTATCGATTAATCACTCGCATGAAGTCGTGGTTGCCTTGAGGCCATATATCTTCCCTTGATGGACCACCATCCTTGGTGGGCCCATAGCTAATCATACAAGCATCAATCCTACATAGAGTAGACAATTCGGAAATCTTCTTTTTAGCATCTTTTACTCTCTTTAAATAGCTCGCAAGAATCTTGGTTCTATCAACGTTTTTTCCTTCTTTTTTTTACCACCAATGTTGAAGGTGTCATTGATCCCACTGTTTTTAAGAGTTACAAAAGAATCAGTACACACTTTTAAAGAACTAAGAAAGTTTACCAAAAATAAATTAAAAAAATCGTAACTAAGAAAAAACAAACCATAATTTAGTTCTTGAAGGAAAGATCAGAGTGTGAAACACACATGAAAACCTATCAAGCCACGATCTGACCCCTAACCCCCTACAAGCAAAGATCACATAGTAGAAAGCTGAACCCTAACCTTAAATTTGTACCTATATACTCACAATCACTATTTCTTTGTCTTCTCAAAAGTTAAAGCTTTGTCTTGATGATCAAATTCACAATCTCTAACACTTTTCTTCTTCTCAAAGACTCAAGAACATTTACTACTAAATAGTGAGAGATCTCAGATCTTACTTCTCTATCCACTGTTGATCTTTTACGATTAGATTAAGTAATATTAGATCTGGACCGTGGATATATGTTTATTACCGCCTTAAAGATTTTCTCAGATTTTATCTCCGTGTTTAACGCTAAGCTGACCTAATTACCCAGCGTTCCAAATATTCCCCAAGGGTAAATGAGGAAAACTGATTCTTTAAATTGAGTTTTGAAATTCTCAATTTATGTCCTTAAAATATTACATAATTTGTGTAATAAGCTCCAAATATTTTTCAAATTGGACCTCTCACCCCTTTAGACAAAATTACAAGATTATCCCCATATTTTTCACTAAGCTTAAGACATGCAGCAGTTGGGATGATTTCAAACCACCAAATTCACCCAAATAGTGATCGACCCCATTTTCTCATAGTAGTTTAATTCCCATTCCAGTCATAATTTCAACATGCAGTTCATCAGTGTGTGGCAATGATCAATAGCCGAGGGACTGCCATGTGTCACAATTATAATGATTTTTGTGTCGCAGTAGTTTAAAATTCAAATATAAGCTGCCACATGGACTTAATTGCGCAACATAATTGAACTAGTATACCGGGTACCGGTGGGACTGACCGCAAGTTTATTTTATTACCATCTTTTTTTCAACACATCTGTCCACACTATCTCAAATACTAATGAATGAAAAATATAAAGATTTTTCCATAGATTAAAATGCCAACCATACAAAGGAATGAAAAGTATAAAGATTTTTCCATAGAATAAAATCTGTTCTAACAGATTCAAAGTCTATTCGAACAAACCACCTAGAACTTTGATTCTTCGAATAGAACTTGGGTTTTATTCGAATAGAAAGGGTCTGTTCAAATAGACAAATTGTCTGTTCGATAAGACATCGGTAAAACTCAATTTTGAGACTGGATTGAAGCCTCTTATTTTCTTTGAGATATGAGTGATTGTATTTGTCTCTCCCAAGTATATAAGGGAGAGTTAGGTTTTTTATGAGCCACCCTTGGTAAGATCTATTCGGAGATGATTTATTGAGAAAAAAACTTATAATTGATTTATGAGATTGTAACCTTTGATCTTGAATAAACTCTCTCTCTATTGTACGGTGGCTGTAGGCAATTGCCAAACCACCTTAAACCTTGTGTTTGGTTGTTGATTGTATGTTTTGTTAGATTATTGCTTGTTTGTTGCTAACCAAATCGGGTTGGAGTTCGGCTTCTACAGCTTGGGACCCAACAATTGGTATAAGAGCGAGGTTAGTTCCTCGGTGGTGCACGAAACTGAGGTAACGCCGACTTATCTTGGTTCAATTTGGTTTTTCAATTTCGGTTAGTGTATGAAAATTGAGGGAACTATGGTAGAAGGAGATGAAACTAGTTCTTTGATGACACCTAGTTCCTCGACGCCTAAATAGAATACAACGGTGATGTTTAACAACGTAAAAATAGAAGTTGAGAAATTTAATGGCACCAATAAGTTTGGCATGTGGCAGTACGAGGTTATTGATGCGCTAAGTTAACTAGACTTAGATGAGGTGTTGGAAGACAAAACCGAATGAGGTAGAGGAAATTGTTTAGAAGAAGATGAACAAGAGGGCTTGTGGTCAAATCCGCTCATGTCTTGCTCAAGATATAAAATACCTTGTAATGAATGAAACCTCGGCAAAGAAAATTTGAAGGATTCTAGAGGAGAAGTATTTGGTGAAGAACATTCAAAATTGACTCCATTTGAAGAGGAAGCTTTATCACTTCGCGATGAGACATGAGATTTCTATGTCGGAGCACTTGAATAATTTTACCAAGTTATTAGCCGACTTGGCGAATCTAGAGGAAATTATTGGCGATGAAGACAAAACATTTTTATTCTTAAACTTGCTTCCCGAAGAGTACATATTGAGTGATTCAGAGCCCGAGGATGGTTCTAATGATTTTGACTTTGATGTAATTGAAGTATAATTGAACAAAACTGAATGAGCTTTCAGTGAGAAAGTACTTCTTTATCCATTGTGTTATAGATTTTACCATTGAAATTAAAAGTTTCAGTCGATTTGTAATTTGAGTTTTTTTAAATCATAGAACATTATGCACCCATTTGACAAAGTTGCACGTTAAATTCACTTCATATAAATCCCATTAATGATTTTAGAGAAAATTTGACTGCAGTCCCACCTACAGACTGAATATTTTCCTTTAGTCCCCAAGTTGTTTAAATATGTAGTTTTGGTTCCCAAATTGCCTCTGACCACCGGTTAACCTTTGTTAAACTCAAATTTTGACATGAACTAACTAAACTACCCTCACGCGAGTTGCATGTGATTTCCTCTAACAGGTAAACAAGTTGTCTTTTGGTCATCTGTTCCCCAAAATTTTTTCTCCCCCCCCTCTCTCTCTCTCTCTCTCATTTCTAAGTTTTAAGAAAAATGAAGGGATCAGGAAAAATGACTGCACTTTTGCTCTTTGCATTGTTTGTTCTCTTCTACAGTGTTGAAGCTTTGAAAGGGCCGGTTCCTCCCTCCGGCGCAAGCTTAAAAATGTTTAATTATGTTGTGGAAATTTCAACATTTAATGGCCCATGCATAGATCATTGCGTAGCCATCTGCATCATAGAACACACTGGTAAAGGCAAATGGCCCATGCATAGTTTCATCAATTTATATTGTAGACCAGTTGAAACTAATTTTTTTCATCGGTATGCTCGTGTTCTTTGACTGGATGGTGGTATTATGTTGGAATGACAGCTTCTGTGCCATTGGCGAGGAGGAATGGGGTACAGCCGGTTGATTGACGTGGGGTGGTACGGTATGCCCATAAGACATGAGGAAGCTATCGTATCCAGTTTTCCTTTTTTCCCCCTAAAATTGAAGCCTTTTCTTGAGTTTATCCATGATGGTTTTATTGGCGATTTCGGCTTGGCCATTGCCTTAAGGGTAGTAGGGATTGGATGGTGAGTGGATGATATTGTGTTTGGTGAGGAAGGCTACGACTTTCTTAACAGCAAACTGGGGCCCATTATAGATCCGAATCAGGTGGGGGCATCCAAACCGTATGATGATGTGTTCCCAGATAAAAAAGATGACCTTTTCTTCTCTAATTCGACAGAGTGAAACTGCTTCCACCCATTTTGTAAAATAATCGGTTGCTACGAGTAGGTTTCATCGGTTACCTAGAGTATTAAGAAATTTTCTGACGAGATCGACCGTCCACCGCTTAAATGGCAAATACCTTGCTTGCATGTAGTTCGAGCGCAGGGCCACGAATTATGTATCCATGTCATTGATATGTGTCGTATTTACATGAGTACTTTTTTGCTTACTTGGGTATGCCTGGCCAGAATACTCCTTATGTAATTGCTCTGTTAGCGAATGATCGACCTGCGACATGGGAGCCATAAGTCCCTTCATGTAAATCTCTGAGTATTCTGTCTGCTTTCTTCCTGGAGAGATACTCTAGATAAGGCCCAGTGAATGAACGGCGATATAAAAATCTCTTTTGAACTGTGTAACGCTTTAAATTTTTGATCAACTGTCGACGCCCCTTTGGATCTACCGGGAGGGTCCCTTTGTATTTGTAGTAAGTACCAAGGTAGGCAATAAAGGGCTTTCGCCCATTGTTGTCCTCTTCTTCATCGCCCCCAGTGTTGAACGTGCATACAGAATGACGATTAATGTTGGGGGTTGACATTAGTTCGATCTGTAGATATCTTGCTTCTATACCCAAGACCCCGGCTAGATAAGCCAAGGATTCAGAATGTCTATTTTTACTTCAAGGAAGATAATCGAGAGTTGCTTTCGCAAACATGCTCATCCTTTTTGTAATGAGTGCTGCATATTTGATTATCTTATCATTCTTCTTGTACTGTTTGGAGTAATGTTGGACGATAAGTAGAGAATCGGTATAGACTGAAAGCTCTGGAACACCAAATTCGAGTGCATGGTGGAGTCCATAAATGAGAGCTTTGTATTCGGTGACATTGTTGGAGGCTTCAAAATCTAAGCGGATTGATTTCTTGATTTTGTTGCTGGAAGGGGTAATCAATACGATTCTAATTCCTGACCCTACGGGTCCTGCTGAACCATCTGTAAGAAGTCTCCACATTTTCTTTGTAACCCATTCAGCTCGCTCGTCAAATGATTTGGTGGGTGGATCTTCTGTAATTTCTTCTGTAAGGTCAGGATCGTGTTCTTCCCACTCGAGATCTTCCATTAGAAAATCTGCGAGAAAATTGGCAATGACCCGACTCTTTTTTGAATGTCATTGTTCAAACTTGATATCATATTCTCCTAAACTGACTGACAATTATTGCACTCGTCTGGATTTTTCTTTTTTGGACAACACTTCCTGGAGTGGGTAGTTTTTCATGACTTTGACTGAATGAGCTTAAAAATAGTGCTTAAGTTTCTGTGAAGTATAAACAAGAGTTAAAAAGAGTATTTCAATTTTAGAATACCTCACTTCCGCTGAAGTGAGGGCTTTGCTGATAAAATAGACTGGCTTTTCAATCTTTCCTTCAAGTTAAATGAGAATCGAGCTGATAGAAGTATCTGTAACTGCCAGGTTGATGATCAGTTCCTCATTATCTATCAGGGTGTTCATGATAGGAGACTTCCTCAAATAGGTTTTGAGTTTCTGAAAAGCTGCCTCGTATTCTGATATCCATTTGATTTCTGTATTGGGTTAAACTTTTCCTCATTTGGTATAACCTTAGAGTAGTAAGAACAGCCAACGACAGTGATATGAAGATTTAGAAATGAATCGGTTGATAGCGATAATCTTGCCGGTAAGTTTTTGTACGTCTTTCATTATTTTTGGAGATGGCATATTGAGCAGAGCTAGAATTTGATTTGGATCAGCCTCAATCCTCTTCTTGCTGATGAGATGGCCCATGAATTGACCTGAATGTACTCCGAATTAATATTTATCAGGATTGAGTCGCATCCTATAAGATCGAATGATGTTGAATATGGTGGTAAGATCTGAGATGTGGTTGTTTCACTGTATGCTTTTGTACAAGAGATCATCAATGTAGACTTTTATGATTTTCCCAAGATGTACTTTAAACATAATAGTCATCAACCGTTGATAAGTCGCGCCTGCATTTTTGAGTCCGAAGGGCATGACCTTGTAGTAGTAAAGTCCTCTTGCAGTGATGAAAGTGATCTTT
The DNA here is from genome assembly GCA_014058105.1 of Kingdonia uniflora. Lineage (NCBI taxonomy): Eukaryota > Viridiplantae > Streptophyta > Magnoliopsida > Ranunculales > Circaeasteraceae > Kingdonia > Kingdonia uniflora. The sequence continues at coordinate 763,495 of JACGCM010002352.1, forward strand.
TCTTGATCTTCTTCCAAAAGGGGAATCTGATTGTATTCAGAAGCAGCGTCCATCATTGATAAGAGTTCGTGACATGCCTTAGAATCAAGAATTTAATGGATAATGGGAAGAAGGAAACTGTCCTTTGGAGTGTATTTGTTTAGATCGGTAAAATCTACACAAACTCAGACCTTTCTATTCTTCTTTGGAACAATGACGATGTTGGATATCCATTTTGGATACTTGACTTCTCAAATAAATCCTACTTTGATCAATTTCTTGATCTCAATGTTGACTTCATCTCAAAGACGTGGTGAGAGGCATCGTTGTTTCTATTTGACCATCGTTGTGTTGATATTGATGGCTAATTTGTGACATGCTTTGGTCGGATTAACCCCAGGCATATTTTCAAAAGTCCATGCAAAAACGTATCGATTCAGTCGTAAAAATTGAATAAGATCATCCTTATCGTGTTGGACCATCTTGGTATCGATGAATGTAACTCTGCTAGGTCCATCAATGTCGATGTATTATGTAGGCTCTTCTATGGAAGACTGATCATCGATGAGACCAACTTTCTATAATTGCTATGCAACGCATCTGTCTGAGGTATCTAGAATAGTAGAGACAATATTCTCGCAAGCTTGAGAAAACTTTTGATTGCCTTTGATTTCATAGATATCATCATTGTGTTTGACGTGGAGTACTTGATGATAAGTGGAAGCGATTGCTTCCATGTTGTGAATCTAGCAGCGGCCCATAATCCTCAGATAACGAGATTTGGCGTTGATGACGTAGAAGACGACATTCCTTGTATGAAGTATAGTGGGCCGGTAATACTATTTTAAGTGTTTCCATTATTGTTTCTAATACCGAATTTATTGTTTCTTTTTCCATTTTTTTTCCTTTCATAACAAACAAAAAAAAGGTTAAATTTCTCTTACTGTGCTCATGTTCATCAAATATTGGAGTACGACCGTAACATATATAATATCTATATCAACTTGGTCGGTTGCTTATCTCCTTAGACCTAACTGTGATACATCTCCTTTATTTTTTTTTGTTACATATTTTATCTTGCTACTGGATGTGGTATTGTGTTTAAGTGGCATTGTGTTGCTACATCTCCTTCATCAAATATTTAAGGTAGTGGTATTGTGTTTAAGTAAGTGGGTCTTATATATTATTTTAAGTGGTATGCTACTGCATGTGGTGAACTAGAAATTAACAAAGCTTAAATTTTTTTGTTCTCCATACTACAGTAGCAACTCTCTTGTTGGGCTCCAATTTTATTGAACTTTTAAATAGTGCTTGTGTATCTTGTATGCAACTGTGCCTACGTTTCTTAGTTGCGGCATTAAAAACTTTAGTGTTACATGCATAAATCAATGGTGCAACAGTAACAAAAAAAATTGTTTTTGCTACGTTTTTACCAAATCTTTGATTTATTTCTGCGCAAGTTGAAGGTAGGGTATGTAAGAGCTAGTGGTTTGCTATTGTGGTACATGGTTGAAAGAACGCTAAAGTGCTAAAACGGGAAGGAAAATATGTAAAGCTCAAAGCATCATCACCTCCATCTTTCTTGTGCCCCCTAAGTGAAGGGGCACTCTTTCGCCTCCTAAGTGAAGGGGAGGTCACAGCTTCATTGGGAAATACTTCCCGTAGGCTGGTATTTCTCTAAACTTGACATCTAGAAGGGGTTTATATCCGCTCTGCCTCGGCACTAGGAACATAAAGTCGTGTGGACTGTACAAATATACGTTGTTCTAATAAAATATTTGCTGTGTTTGGATTGGCCTATTGACGTGCTTAAATTTATTTTCATTTCAACATTAATACAGGTAAAAACTGTTAGAGACTTGCGGGATTTTATCACCCAAAAAACTTTCTAACAAGTGGGACCACCCATTAGGGATACGAAGAAATTCGTATCACACAAAAATTGAATGTCCCGGACCTAAAAAATAACTGATATTAAAAAAGAGTAGCAAGATTCCCCCGAGATTTCATCACCCAGCGGATAGGTGTACCGGACCGGGGTACAATCACGGGTTCGTAGGATACGGCCCCAGCCTAGCGCCACAAAATACTGGTTATAGGTTTGCGATGTCACCCTTCCGAGTGCTGACATATGATAGGGCGACCCGCTCGGGTGTGAGGACTAAATATCTCTATAAGCTAGTACTAGCACAGTGACGCAGGGGAGTGTAGGAACCAAAGCCTTTGGCCATCCTACCCTTTTATGAATATAGAAGAATATAGGGAAGACATGCTTATTACTTCTTAAAAAATGTTGAAGTGTTAGATTATAGGTTTGATTGATTGTTTACTGCATTGGGTGCCGAATTTTATCGCATATTAGTTTGTGCATGATCAATTGGACATGTGGAGAAAAACATTTAGGAAGTTTACCAGAACCTTTGCCTATTTATAGCCCACCACCTTTGCCAAAGTGGAGAGGGCGACTACCTCGCCCAATCAACACAATAGAGAACTTAGGACCCCCAATTTTGGAGGAAGGTAATCTATCTAGAGTTGACCCAATTGAGCTTGTTGTTAAGCTAGAAGTCGAAACACCAATCATGGCTGCCGTCAAATCTCTTAGGGACTATTGGACCCCAGTGGTGAGCGATATACCTTTGTGTATCGTATTACCAGTAGTCACAACAAATCATTATGAAGTCAAACCTAATATGATCCAAATGTTACCTACATTTCATGGGCTTGATTCAGAAAGCCCTTATAAACACGTCCACGAATTTAAGAAAATCTGTGCGCTATCAAAATATCAACATTTTACTGAGGATTCTGTCTGCCTTCGTTTATTCCCATTCTCACTAAAATATAAGGCGAGTCATTGGCTTGATTCATTAGTACCAACATCTATCAATTCATGGGACCAAATTGAGACTAAGTTCAAAACTAAATGGTTTTCAATAGGTAAAACCATTGCTCTTAGAAATACAATTGTTGAATTTGCTCAAAATGAGTGTAAAACATTTTACGGGGGATGGGAAAGATATAAAGATCTTCTTTCACAATGTCCCCATTATGGTTTCGAAAAGCAAGATTTAGCCCAGATCTTCTATTGCAGAATGGCGTTTGAGAATCGTTATAGGCTAGGATCCATGCATAGTGGCTAATTTTAGGACCTTGAACCTGATAGAGCTTATAAGGAGTTTGAGACATTGGCTGAGAACTCTCAGCAGTAGGATTTTGATCCACATAGAAATGTTCACACAACCAAGAAAGGTGGCTTATATGAAGTAAGTGAGGGAACGGCCATAAAAGCCTAATTAGATACTCTTACCCAAAAAATCGAGGGTATGACTATGAATCAATCTAAGGGTAGTGTGAACCAAGTTTAGCAACTGGGGTGTACCATTTGTTATGATGTTACTCATGTGACTTAAATGTGTCCCATGTTAAATGAAATGAATGATAATCAAGAGCAAGTGAATGCTTTGAATAATACTTACAAGAGGCCATTTGACCCATACAAGCCAACTTGGCAGAGCCATCCAAATTTTTGTGGAAGAACAACCAACCCAGTCCTGGTTTTGGAGAACCACAATCCTCAGTTCATAATTTTCCTAGGAATCCAAATTTTCAGTCCTATCCTCAAGCATCTCAACAAACCTTTCAGTCATCCAAACAGTTCCTGCCCGCTCCACCCAAGCAATCTTTGGAAGATACCCTTTCTCTCTTCATGCAACAAAAAATAAAAAGTCTAAAACAAGCGTTGCAATTTCACCAACAAATGATGAAATTCCAGCAACAGACATTGTTAAATCAAAATTCAACATCCCAATCTATCTCTAATCTAAAGACTCAGATAGGATAATTGGTAAATGCATTACATAAGAGACCACTAGGCCAGTTACCTAGCCAACCTATATCTAATTCGAAAGGGCCACTAGGTTTTGATTCTTGTTCAATCCCAAAATAGCTTAATTCCATTACTATTCTTCGAAGTGGTAGACAAATTGATAACCGAGTTAAAATACCTAGGGTTGAGCCAACACCAGTTGCTATTGAGGATAAGGTAGGTACGAGTGAACCAGTTGTAGTAAACAACCATGAACCTTCTAAAAAATCTAAGGAGTTGCCTACTTCATCCGTTTCCGTACCAAAGACACGTGTTGAGCCAAATGTGCCTTATCCACAACGCCTTCTTCCGGCTAATAAAGGGATTCAATTTGATGAGATATTGGATACATTTAAACATGTTTATATAAATATTCCAGTACTCGATACCATCATGCGTATTCCTAAGTATGTTAAATTCTTTAAGGATGAGTGTACTAGGAAAAGGAAAATCAATGTGCACAAGAAAGTCTTCTTGACTGAGACATTAACCCCTCCTAAGCTTTGAGATCCTGGTAGCCTAACCATCCCTTGTAAAATTAGAGATCAGAAAGTGGATAGGGCGTTACTCTACTTGGGGGTTAGTGTGAATGCCTTACCTTACTCGGTCTATCAGGAATTTGGACTTGAAGAACTCGAACCTACCCAAATGACACTTCAATTGGTTGATAGGTCAATACGATACCCACGTGGTATCCTTGTGGATATTCTTATCAAGGTTGATATTCTCATTTTTCCCGTGAACTTTTTTGTTTTGAACACTGAAGATGTCACGAATCCTAGCTGTGAGATCCCTGTTATATTGGGCCGCCCTTTCCTTGCGTCTGCTCATGCCATTATTAATTGCTTTAATGGGGTTTTACAATTATCATTGGGAGACATGAAGATCAAACTCAATGTTTTTAACAATAATACTCAGGTCTCTCATTCTGATGACATGGCTGAGCTCAATATGATTAACTCTTTAGTTTACAACTTATTCCCCAAATCTTTTCCTGATGACCCATTAGAATCATGTCTTGTAAACTTTGGTGAGGACTTTGATGAAGATACAGTCGTTGAAGAGTTTAATGCCTTACTTGACTCAACTCCTATTTTTAACATATCCAAATGGAGACCTTGACTGGAACCTTTTGATCCATCAACTACTCTACCTATTCCATTTATTGTTAAACCACCCCAACTGGACCTCAAGCTATTACCCAATACTCTCAAGTATGCCTTTCTAGGTGATTATGAAATTCTACCTGTGATAATAGTTTCTAATCTAGATGTTGACCAGGAAGCTAGACTGTTGAGTATCGTTAGAAAACATAAATCAGCTATAGGGTGGTCTATAACAGACTTGAAGGGAATTAGCCCGGCCGTGTGCATCCATTGCATCAATCTCGAGGAAGGTGCTAAAATTTCGCGCGAGATGCAACGACGTTTAAATCCAACTATGATGGAGGTGGTTAAGAAGGAAATTCTCAAGCTATTAGACTTGGGTATCATATACCCCATTTTGGATAGTAAGTGGGTCAACCCTGTTCAAGTTGTACCTAAGAAATCAGGGATTACTGTAGTCGAAATGAGAATATTAAATTAATAACTACCTGTATGACCACCGGGTGGCGTGTTTGTATCGATTACAGAAAGCTGAACACGATCACTAGGAAAGATCCTTTTCCTTTTCCATTCACTGATTAAATGCTTGAACGATTAGCGGGAAAAAGTCATTATTGTTTTCTTGACGGTTATTCTTGATATAATCAGATCCCTATCGCTCCAGAAGATCAGGAGAAAACCATATTCACATGTCTCTACGGGACTTATGGTTATCGACGTATGCCATTTGGTTTATGTAATGCACCCGCTATATTTCATCGTTGTATGATAAGCATTTTCTCTGATATGGTTGATAAATTTATCGAAATCTTCATGGACGAGTTTTTAGTGTCTGGTTCCTCTTTTGATGAATGTTTGTACCATTTGGAGCTCGTGCTAGAACGATGTACACAAACCAATTTGGTGTTAAACTGAGAAAAATATCACTTCATGGTAACACAAGGGATAGTCTTTGGGCATATCATCTCCAATAAAGGGAGAGAAGTTGATAAAGCTAAAATCGATATTATTTCTTACTTACCTCCTCCTCGGACAATTAAGGCCATTCGATCATTTCTAGGCCATGCGGGGTTATATCGTCAGTTCATCAAAGATTTTAGCAAAATTTCCCAACCTTTGTGCAATTTACTTGCTAATGACACTAATTTTCACTTTGATGATGAATGTTCTAGAGCTTTTGAGAAGCTCAAATTTCTATTAACTTCCGCTCCAATCATCCAACCGCCCAACTGGGATCTTCCATTTGAATTGATGTGCGATGCATCTGACTACACTGTTGGAGCAGTTTTAGGGCAAATAGCAGATAAAAAACCTCATATTATTTACTATGCCAGTCGTGCGCTCAATGATGCACAAATAAATTACTCTACCACTGAGAAGGAGTTATTAGCTATTGTGTTTGCATTAGAATAATTTTAGTCATATTTTGTTGGGTCCAAAATCATTGTCTACACCGATCACGCGGCCTTAAAATATTTGTTATCCAAAAAGGATGCTAAGCCTCGGTTAATATGATGGATCCTCCTATTACAAGAATTTTACATCGAAATTTAAGATAAGAAAGAAGTTGATAATGTTGTAGCAGACCATTTATCCTGACTTCTGATCGAAGGTGGTGAGGATCTCCTCCCTATCTTAGAGACATTTCCTGATGAGCAGCTTATGGCTATTATACAACTACCTTAATATGCCGACATTGTCAATTATCTTGCTACTGAACGATTGCCTGACCACTGGTCTAAGCAAGATAAAACTAAATTCTTACACAAGGTTAGACGTTTCAGTTGGGACCATCCTTATCTGTATAAATTTTGCTTTGACCAAGTTATTAAAAGATGTATTCCAAATATTTAGTTTCAGAGCATACTCATGTTTTGCCATATGGAGGGCATTTTAGTGCTAAGAAAAGGGCTGCCAAAATTATTCAATCTGGTCTTTATTGGCCTACCCCTTTTCGTAATATACAAACCTTTTGTTCTACTTGTGATAGATGTGAGAGGACCAGCAATATTTCTCACCGCAACATGATGCCCTTAAACAATATTCTTATTGTTGAACTTTTTGATGTTTAGGGCATAGATTTTATGGGCCCGTTTCCTTTATCTCCCAGAAACCTTTATATTCTAGTCGCAGTGGACTATGTCTCCAAATGGGTCGAAGAGGTAGCATGTCCGACAAATGACTATAAGCCTGTGGTTAAATTTATGAAATTCATTTTTAATCATTTTGGCACTCCTCGAGCAGTTATTAGTAATGGTGGAAAACATTTTCGCAATCGTGCTTTTAATACTTTATTAAAAAATTATTCCATCACTCATAAAGTTGCCATACCTTACCACCCATAAACAGGTGGTCAAGTAGAAGCCTCTAATCGGGAGATTAATTTTTTTTTTAGAAAAAGTTGCTCAAACTGATAACAAAGATTGGTTAGATAATCTTGATGATGCTCTTTGGGCCTATCGAACAACTCATAAAACCTCGATTGGAATGTCACCCTATAGGCTTATCTTTGGTAAGGCTTGCCACTTGCCTGTAGAACGAGAACACAAAGCTTTTTGGGTCACAAAGTCCCTTAGCTTTGAGATGAACCAAGCTGGGTCTAAGAGAAAGCTTCAGTTTTTTTAGTTGGATGAACTCCGTCATGAGGCTTATGAAAGTTTAAAAATTTATAAGGAACGTACCAAAGCTTTTCACGATAAATTAATTATTCGTAAAACCTTCGAACCCAATCAAAAAGTATTGCTTTATGACTCCAAGCTTCGTCTATTTCCTGGGAAACTACGATCCCGTTGACATGACCCCTATATGGTTAAAATTGTTTTTCCTCATGGGGCCGTAGAGGTGGAGGATCATAAAAACAAATATATTTTTAAGGTCAATGGCCAACGATTAAAACCGTACTTAAGAATTCTACACTTTTGATGAAGAGATGATATTTCTAAATGATCTAGTATATCAGAGCTGATATTGTGTACCCCTATAGTACCATTACAACATCATTTTAAGTATGGGGGTATATTAGTCTGGCTGAAGACGGTAAACTTAACGCTTCTTGGGAGGCAGCCCATGACACATTCAGGTAAAACAATTCAGTTTTCCTCTTCCATTTATTTTCTTGTTCTCAAACATTGAGGGCAATACTTGATTTAAGTTTGAGGGTAGGAAACTATTTCTTTAAATGGTTTTTGAAGAGCACTTAGACAATTTATGATATATTTTTGACGAATTTCTAAGCACTTAAACTGATTTTATTTTGACATAAATATTATGGAAAAACCTAAAATTTGAAATTATACCAAGTATACACTAGAATATTTTAGGATATCTTAAGCTATATGTACTATCTTTTTATTAACGACTAATTCAAGTTAACTTGACATATTTTGAAAATGTGTACTTCACTGCAGTTTCACAATTAATACCTTCAGCAGATTTTTGCTCAGTATAAGAAAAATTTAACATTTATGTTAGGAATAGTTTGCTATAAGGGAGACAACTGCCTAAGAATAAGTTCATTCCTAAGAAAATAATAATAATAAGCCAAATGTGCTCTAAAAACTTTCACGCTGCAAGACTACTCGCATGATTAAGAACTGAAAGAGAAAAAATTATCGCCAATCTCGATTTTGACCATGAACTATGTGAGAGGAGTATAAGAAAATATTACTTGTGAAAATCTTGAGTCTAGGTCATGATGGGGTACCACACCCCGACAACCTTAGCCAACTGACAGAGATTGTTGACCAAAAACTCCTTGTTACGAAGGCTTCACTGCGAAACAAAGTACTCAAATGAAAAAACTTGTAAAAGAAAAAGAAAAAAAAAAAATTCTAGGAACACGAATTGACTAAGGTACTTGTTGAACTGACCGTTAAATTTATTCTAGTAAGAACTAAACTACCAAAAACTGAGTAAATTATTCTAGATACCGTATTAGGCGATAAAGCTATTTTCACTGTAGACTCAAATATAGCTAAAGCAAAAACTTGAATTTCTTTCTAATCTTGAAGTAGTACCTCTAGATACAGATAAGCTTAAAATATTCTTTGGTATACTTGGAAGAATAGCAAGTTTCAGGATTTCTCCATCGATATATTTTTGTTACAACTAAGTAAAGATAAGTTCAAAGGAAATGACTCATGCGTATTCTAGAATTGTTTAAAATGTTATTATTGACTTTTATGGGTATAGTTACTGCAAACCCTCACGAGACAACACTCGTTCACTAGGCTAAACCTAGATGTTTAATGGCTTGTTGCATATGCTAAATGTAATCGCGCTCCCTACGAAAGTGGCTATTATTTTATTTTCTCAGGACAAGGAAAAGACAAGTTTGGGGGTATTTGATGAGCGCATAATTATGATATTTTTAATACACTCGAACATGTATTTTAGTCGTCCATTATATTTAATTTTGGGTACTTATATACGTTTGTTTGATTATAGCTATTGGAGATAGATATTTGAAACCAAACTCTTAAAGTCAAGTAAAAGTGTCTCTAGGAGTTCATAACACAAAAAGTTAAAGACACAATATATTTGGTCTCAAGATTGAAGAAATATATACACAAATATTCTTTGAGAATAAGATCAAAGAATATATTGTATCCAAGATCCTTGAAGATATTTTATATTAAAGATATATGCAAGAGTTTCCATGAAAAAAGATATCTACATCACTTAAGGGGAATTATATGCAAGAATCTTAGGTGATTGGTTGTAAAATTAGAAGATATTGTGAAAATATTATTTATAATTTAATATATAGTTTATAAATTTGGGTTCCTTCTCCTATAAAAGGAAGCCTCCCCCCATTGTAATTGGGCATCTCATATTAGAGCAAGTTTAGAAGAAATAAAGTTATAAGTTTTATTTAATTGTCTCTTCTTCTCTTTTAGTTTAATTTTTGTTAATGTCTTTTTTAGTTGTTAATGCGATGAAGTCCGAGATGAGCGGCTAGTCTCCAAGCTAAGGCTAGGATGAGGCCTCTTCTTGGATGAGTAATAGTTGATAATAATTAGGTTCTAATTAGTTTTCTCTTAGTACTTTATAATTGATAAGTTAGTGCATCATATCAAAGGCTTGACCATAGCTTCGATTTGGTGTACGATAACTTTGGATACAAATAAGTGATACTAACCGTAGACTTGATTTGGAGATCTAAACAAGTGAAAATATTAGAGAACTCACTCAATCCTAGCCATGCTTGAGTTGATAATTCTCTAAGACGCTCTTCACAATCTCTTAAAAGCATAACCACTAAATGCTTGACCACAAATTTAGTGGTTTATTTTACAACATCGTATGTGTCTTAACACGAACATATGATGGGTGGAGATATTATGATCTAGTTATATATCGATTAGTGCTTTGAAAGATAGATGCCAACTTTGAACCTTAGCTCTCTCCCTCATTAAGTTTTATAATTAGTTTTTATTTATTCTTCTTAGATTTATCTCGTATAAAATCGTTACTCGGCCTAAAAAGTATTTGTTTTCCCAAACCTCCTTGTGAATTCGATCCCACTCATTCGTGCTACAATTTAACAACCATATTTTGAGCGGGTATTTTGTAGAGGCACTAAAAACCTTTTATCAACTAAGTTATTTATTCAATACTAGGTACTTAACACAAATAACATAAAGTTAAACATCATCCAAATTAAACTTAGCATGATCTGAATTAAACTTAATATGATCCAAAATAAACTTAAGACAAATAACATAACCATTATTTAAACTAGTAAGGAAAATTTACTAAATAAACATAGACCTAAGCATGACGAGCTCTCTTCGCTTTACGCCCGCATGCGAGACTATAGTCTAAGGTATACTGCATCTCTAGCTATGTCTCATACATGATGGACATCTCAGATAGCTTCTCTCTCGTGACATGGCTAATTTTCTGCAATCGTCTTAAATATTTCTTTATCCCATCTACGTGGTCAGCATAGTGCCTTAAATCTCCATATGATGTATGCCACATTCCAATGCTTTGTTGCCATAGCCCATCCACTGTATTTCTGGCTATACTTGACTGCGGGACCACGACGGCAGGGGTTGGAATCTATCTATGCTCTCCATCGGTTCTCGCCATATCCATAAACCATTTAATATTATAAGAATTTGACGTCGCGTCCAATCTATAGTTCTCCACCTGAGACGATTTACCTAAACTCAAAGTTTGTAGCGCACGTACAATACATCTAACAAGATTGTGCTCGAACATCCACATATTTCTAGCCTTCTTCACTAAAGTGCAACCAATCCTTGGATTTAGGTGAATATATGCCTCTAATACGTCATACAATCCACATCCTCAATGATATAGTAGTTTGTGTTGTAATACTTGATTTCCTTTAACTGTATGTATACAACATGATCGAAACATGGGAACTCCATAATATTGGAGGGGGGGGGGGGGGGGTCATAGGGAATGCTGTCTACCCCCATGATTTGATGCGTATCTCTATCTCCCAAATACCAAAGAGTCATGTACTTATACGGGATTGATACGAATGGAACCCTTTTTGTGCTAAGACTTTGTACATATTTTACCTCCCCACGGATTCCATTTTTGAACCTCAACCACAGTTGCTAATAAATGTTTTCTCTATCCTTCCACTCTATCATGTTCCTGATCAATTCAAATGAATGGTTGATTTTAGCTCATGATTTACACCTCTCATTTTTTGCCCACATACCCATACGGGAATAAATATATCGGAAGTTAGGATCCTTCATAATGTACATCCCCACTCTGTAATACTCATAGAACCAAAACTTCAAAAGCAACCAGAATCCAAATAACGAGTTCATCTCATGCCCATTCTTCTATACTGATGCTAGGTCCAGTCCCCGATACAATACAACCATAATCGGAGATCCCCAATTGTACTTTGTGCCGACTATAATGTGCTCATCTTCTACAGTGACAAGATAACCCGCTGTTAGCGAGGTGCTGCCATTTGTAAAGAATTAATTTCCCATCATATTTTCAACAAAAGCCCCGCAGGGGAAATAAAATGTATGGGTGAACGACCACCACCGCTCTACAAGAGCATGAACCAATCGATTATTACTATTTCCTACCTTAATCGATACAAATTCTGTGAAACCCATTTCGTCGATCAATTTCTTTATCGACGGATAGTTTGAGATAAGCTCGTACCACTTCAATACCTTGTTTAGAGATCTACGATATATTATATTATCTTAGTTCTATATTTAAACATAAAAAAATATATTAAAATTTTATTTGGGCATTTCATCAAACCTTTGTAAAACCACGCTTTAATACAAGAAATTTCAAAAAAATCTTGCCAGTTTGTCCTCCGATCCAATGTTAATATGCATTCAATTCTCCATAAGAATTTCCACTCGGTACAAATTAGCAAGAGTTGGGACGGGATCGTTAATGGTGAGCAATAACGGTAAGGCATTCGTAAATGTGTTTTTACCCATTCGCATAACATCGATATAAGTATTGCGTTTGCTTTTGGGATATTTGTTGCGCACTTGCGATGACGATTATCTCGACATTTTGATATGAGTTTACATAATCAAATTTGTTTGAGAAAACCTGCACTTATGAGGTTGGGTTGGGTGTTGGGTTTTGGAGGGAAGAGTTTTTAAAGGTGAGTGACAAAAATAAACTAAGTGTGGGGGAAATGATGTGTTCTTTTCTTACAGGCATTAAAAAATTTAAATTATGGCCACGTGGCTTCTTGCGATTGGCTCTGGTACCACGCACTTCAGAACTGTGCGGCAGGTATAGTTCGTTATGATTTAAACACGTAGTTGCATCCTGACCGTTCTTTTCGATCGCGCAGTTTTGAACTGTATTGGGCTTAGACGACCCTGGGTTGGTTTGGCACTGCTGTGTAAAAATCAAGGTTGGTTACTATTGAGGCATTTTAGTTTGTTTCAACTGACCTTAATGCTGCATATGCTCTAATATGAACTTTTTTCTCTCTATTATATGTTTCTACTATTTTGGTTAAGTATTTAGTAGTTAACAATTTTCAATAATGTTACCAAACAGTATAAAAAATAAAACTGGTTCGAGTTCATATACAACCAGAGTTGGCTAGTCTAGTTCATTCTTAGTTGGCCAAAATGTGAAGTTACCAAACAAGTACATTTTTGTAGTTTGCATAATTTATTGTTTTTACTGTTTGCCCAACCACCGGCTATTACGTGTCCCTCGGTTAGCAGTAATACTTTCTTCACTGTCTGAGATATTAAAGGGAAATTGACGTGGGATCTAATATTATTTATATCTTCAACTCTTTTCTCTAGTAGGCAACGCTGTTCATGTTGTTTTTTTAGTACAAATAATGGAACACCAAATTGCGCAACATAAAATCTAAAACTCCTCACAGTTATTAATCCTTGAAGTCCTTGATTTCTTTGCTAACTTGAAGCTCGAACAGAAAGCCCTCTTGAAAAAGAAATACCAAGTCGAGTGAAGAAAGTAAAGAACTTGAACAGCCTTAAGCATCGTCGTCAATTTCATCACTCCCTCTATACATATATATCTCTTCTTTCTCTCGTTCTCTTATCGCAAAACCAGTATCTGCATCCCATAAATGTTTGGAGTAGTTGAAGAGAAAGAAAATATGATCTCTCATCTTTGTTCATGAATACTGCCTTATTACTCTTTTCTTGAATTTGCAAGGAAGAAGTAGTACTATTAGTAGTACTAAGTGCGTTTGTCTAATTCGTGATACTCACGAGAAAGATACGATCATGTAGCTTTCTTTCTTAGATTCCCTTGATAACAAAAGGAATTTTGCACTCTAGAAGGGGTTATCTAGTGGCAGCTCTGACACTTATTATAACTATCATTTTCCTAATCCGTCAAGTAGAGTGATTATATAGCTTCACATGCTTTGTTAGTGGCGGTATTATTTTTACTTGAGAAGCAAGGAAAATAAGGAACAATGCAAATTGGGGGTAGTGATGCGATCTTTTGCTGGTGGCGGCTGGGAATTTCAGTTTTTATTGTGTCGAGGTCTTGTTTATGCCTTTATCTTTGTCTTGTTTGTGTTTAATGTGTAGAGATAATGGAGGTTCGTTCTCAGGTGGAGGAGTCTTTGTGGATTTAAGAGAAAATATGATGGAATGGACGGGCCTGAAAGATTGAAACAATAACGCAAGGGATCATTTGTTCCTAAACAGGTCCGATAAATTGAGGTTCCATTTTGAAATGGGTCTTGGAAGTTGTTCCTAGTTTGGGTATTGGAACTTGGGTCTCATTTTACTAGGTAGTAAGGCTGGCAAAATGGGCCAAAGCCCATGGCCCGTCTCGGCCCAGCCCAAAAAAAATCCAGCCCAACTTGGCCCGACAAATCTTCGGGCCAGCCCAAACTGACCCAACTAATTGTATGGGCGGGCTGCGGGTCGCCTTCTGTAGGCAGAGGGCCGGCCCAAACCCGATCCGAACCAGCCCGAACAAGCCCAAGTGTTTTAAGAGCCGTTTGGAGTGGGCCAGCCTAATGTTACCGTTAGATGATTAAATCAAAGTTTCATATTTAAGCCTAATGTTACCGTTAGAAAGTTTCCTATTTAAAGACCTCATCTTTCTAAAGTTGAATCAAACATTCAAATCAAAGTTGTATCTCTCTCAAGCTTTTGCAGCAAAAACACATTCTCACTCAACTTCTCATTACAAAAAAAAAAAACATTCTCACTCAAACTCTCATCTCTCTAAAGATTTCCTCTAATTTCTCTTTGTTCTCCGGTTGTTGGGTTGGAGCGAAATTAGAGGTAAGCAATTGCTTCTATTGTGTAGAGTTTGTTGTTGTAAATTGCAATTTGCTATATCAATATTTTCAATGGTGTATACTGTATAGACAGCGGGCAACATGTGTTTGATGAAATGTTGTCCTTATTCTCAATGGTATTTCTTTCTCCGAACTATGCTATAAAAGAGTTGATGGTATGAAGTTAAATAGAATGAATGATAGGGCGCCATTTCTCTGATGCTATATTTAGCATGGTTTGATTTTTCGTGGTTGGTTTGCCGTCATAAAAGGTTAGAAATGTGGCAACTTTTGTAGATAGGTATGGAGAAGTATCTAAACTCTTATTGATTACTGTTAAACTAATCCAAGTTTGGAATGTTTCTAGAGAAAGTATCGTGTCTGAAACAATGCATATATGTAATAGTTTCTCATATCAATGGAGTTGATGCCCTTTTTCTTCCTCTTTCTTAGGTCTCCCCCTGGGGTTGTAAATATGTTTATGTGCATAAAGGTCTTATACATAAGTGCAGGTGCATCACTTCACCAGTCACAGACCTGACATATAGGAAATTGTTTTGCAACCTAATAGCTTACATTTGTTATATATTTTTAAATAGATGTGTTGCATTTTGCAAAATCTTCACCTTGATGTGTTTGGATAAACCTTCTCATATTGTGCTTGAGATGCTCGAAGAAGCACTACACTAATTCACCAGAATTTCCATGGTATTTTTCATGGTATCTATTGGAATGGATTAAATCCATGGTATATGTTTGAGCAGTCCGTGGTAATTTTCTATTTTGTGCAAGTGAATTGTGTATCAATGACATCCCAAATACCTATTGGTGATCAATCTGGAGGAGGAGACCTGCTGTCTAAACTTTCTTTAAGGAGAAAAAGGTGTCTAAATTTACTTTAAGGAAGGCATCAAGTGTTGTGGCAGTGTGTACTAAATATAATTTAGTATACACTATAGAGTAAACCAATGAACCTTTTTTTAGATCATAAGAGAAGTAAATACAATTTACAACTTGAATAGAGATGAAGAGGAAAATGAATACTAAATATTCAGAGGTTAAAATTTTGAATACTCTTCTGGTTGAAATCCTTATATATGTTCCTTACTTGATTTTATGATATTCTGTTTTGTCATCAAATCCTTATATATCTTTAATTTTTTGCAGAATGATGAATAGAATTTTTTTGGCCATGGGTGAGAGTAACGACTCGGATAATACGCTAAGGTACACCGAGAAAGATCCATTTCCTACCCCACCATTTACTGATTCAGATTTGCCAACCGATGGAGATGGTTCACAAACCCAAATTCCAAGCTCCCAAAATCCGAGCCCCGAAATTCTGATTTCTTCTAAAAAGCTTAAACAAAAGCAAAGAGAGACATCCGTAGTTTGGACATGGTTCACCAAGTATAAGGTACCACATCCTGATCAGGTAAACAAAAAAGGTGAGACTATTTTAAGAGCTAAATGTAAAAATTGTGATGATGGTGACTATATAGCCACCCCAGAAAGTGGCACTACTCACCTTAAAAGACATATGGAGAAATGTATGAAAAAATTAGAGATAGATCCTTCACAGCCACAAATATCAAGGAGTTCTTTAGGTAGCATTACCACATTTCGATTTAACCAAGATGTTGTCCGTGAGGAACTAGTTAGGTTTATAGTTGTGGATGAGCAACCCTTTACTTTTTCCGAAAAAGAAACATTTAAAAGGTTTATTAAGAAATCATTTGGGGATTCATTCCAAACACCTAGTAGAAATACCATTAAAGCCAATATTTTTAAATTTTACAAAGCCGAAAAAGAGAAACTAAAAAGCCTATTGCAAAATAGTTGTGGTAAAATATCTCTTACTAGTAATTTATGGAGCTCTCCTACAAAATTAAGATTTTTTTGTGTTACGGCATATTTCATAGACTCTACATGGACAATGCAAAAAAGAATTATTTGTTTTGAGTTGCTTGAAATCCCCCATGATGGTGAAACTATAGCTCAATCAATTTTTGACATAATAAACGAATATGGTATCTCAAGTAAAATATTTTCCGTGTCTTTAGATAATGCTAGCGCAAATGACAATGCTAATACAAGATTAATGAGATGGTTACCAAAAGCACATAATGGTAAATATTTTAAAAATAGATGTTGTTGTCATATTATTAATCTTATGGTAAAAGATGGACTATTTGTATGCAATGATGTTTTAGAAAATGTTAGGCAAACTACACTATATTTGCATAGTTCACAAAAACGTTTTCAAGATTTTTCAAAAATATGTACATCTCTAAGCATGAAACCAAGAAAGCCACCTCTTGATGTTCAACATAGGTGGAACTCCACATATTTGATGTTAAAGTCAATACTCTCTTTAAAAGAACCAATTCGTCAATATCAAATGGGAAAAAAACTCATTCATACAATCACGGATGATGATTGGGAAGTGGTAGAATTACTTCAAGATTTTCTTAAAGTCATTTATGATGCAACATTATGTTTTTCCGAAAGTTATTATGTAACATCTTCTAAAGTACTTAGACATTTAGTTGACATAAGTGAAGTATTTGAGCAACATAGACATCGTATACAATTTGTTGAAATTTGTGCGGAAATGGAAGCAAAATATAAAAAAATATTGGGGAGAAGTTCCATTAATTTGGGCAGTAGCTACCATTTTAAACCCCCAATACAAACTAAAAATATTAAAAGTTTTTTACCGTGATATCGTTAACACTCGTATATATAGTTTTCAACTTGAGTTGGCAAAAAATACTATTACGTCGTTATTTAAAGATTATGAGTCGACGGGCAAGTTTAATGTACCGTTAACGCAAGTTCAACCAAGCTTGTCCAAAGCACGAGATAGCGCCGTGGCAAAAATACTTCAGAGTATCCAGCGTGGGGCACACAGTAGTGGATCAAATGAATTGAGTCGTTACTTGGATTCAGATTTAATAGATCTAGATGAGGATTTTGATATTTTGCAATGGCGGAAAACCAATGAAAACAAGTTTCTCATTCTTGCTGCAATTGCTCGTGATGTTCTCACAGTTCCAGTATCTACAGTAGAATCTGAGGCGGCTTTCAGTAGTGCTAGAAGATTAATTACGGATTATAGATGCAGTTTAGCACATGACACAATTGAAGCAACTATGTCTATAAGAGATTGGTATTTAGCAGAAGATAGAAACCAAGATTTGTTGATGCTAAAAGAATCGCCAGAGGAGTTATCAGGATCAGAATAGTTTTTTTACTTTTATTACTTAATTTGCCATATGAGCAGTTGATTAGTTTTTTTTTCTTTCTTATATTGAAATTGTAGAAGCTTTTATGTCCCCTCCTTATTAACTTTTTTCAAAAATTAATATACAGGTAGGGGTCAATGCCGAACCCTCCTATTTCAGATTTTTTAAAATATATATATATATATATATATTAAACCCGGCCCGAAACGGCCCGGAATGGCCCACTGAAACCCGGCCCGTTAAGCCCAGCCCGGAATGGTTCGCTGAAGCCCGGCCCGGAACGGCCCGCTAAAACCTGGCCCAGCCCGATTATACCATGGGCAGATCATGGGCTAAAGTATGCTAAATCCGGCCCGGCCCAGCCAGACCCGAATATTTGTTAGGCCCGGAAAAACCCGGCCCGAGCCCGACCCGACCGTCCAAACTGCCAGCCCTACTACGTAGTACGCAATTGTAACTTTATTTGAAAATTACCTGGTCTAATGAACATCTCTTTCACTTTTTCCTTGAAGCACTACTATGATGGCATGAAAAATTACTTAATCAAAATAAGATTAACTACGCAACAATCATGTGATTAAATGTTTAAAACATAACAACTTTAGAAATTTATGATCCACTAGCCTCATAACATGTCAAACTAAATCAAAACATCAAAATAAAGCATAAATAATAGAGAATTACTCCACAATCTTCCCATTTTCCTGGTAGCTTCCTTCAGACTTTTTCATTGTTCCTCAAGACCGCTGTCACTATTAACAAGAAATATACATGTAAAAAATATTTAACAACATTAAGATAGAGCAGTTATTAAAGACTTACTAACCTGGAAATAATTTTTTGTATCAATAGTAAAATCTAGCATAGGTACGAGACCTCTTGGTTCTTGTATTGGTGCTTCATAAGATAGCTATAGAGACAGACAATTGTTAATAGAAATTTAATACTTTATTAACCGAAAAAATATAATTAACTCACAAACCTCAAAAAACTGTGAGTTGTTGATAAGGTTATATGGCACTGCAATAATGGTCGGATGGGCGAGATTCCATGAGGATTAACTTGCCTTGATGTCTATACAAGAATAGTTAGTTATAATAAGAAACTGACTAAATTATAAACGTACAAAATTCAACTAGATTGCAAACCTAATATCCATGCAAGTTATCTGAAGGGAGTGACATCCTCTAATTAGCCACAATTGGTAGCTTGATGTCTACAAATAGAGAGTTTAAAATTTTAATATATAATAATTTGAAAAAATAATATAATTAAGTCAAAAGCCTAAAATACCTACAAATTGTTTGAAGGCTGTGAGGTCATGTAAGCAGGCACAATTCCACTGATAAACGACATTCCATAAGGATGCACTTGGCTTGAGGATGATGAATTTAAATTATAGGAATAACTACCACTATGTAAAGGTTGACTCATCCATGTGTCTTGAATTAGGATTGCATTAAAAAAAAACCCATCACGAATAGTCAGCTCTAAACTACTAGTTTAGGGGCAGGCTAACTGCCTTGGTCCACTTGGTCTCATTAACGTGTTTTTTTTAAGGAGGGCTATGACTATCAAAGTTATACATTGTATTCAACAAATTTTCAACATCCAAAATAATCTTTCCTTTACCGGAATGTTATGCATTTGGTTAAAATGTCAATTAAGATAACTAGAACTTGCTCTATAAATTCCTTGATTATTCATAAGGAAATTGAGGTTGTATAACCTAAGACAAATTTAAGAACATAATTTATTATTCACAAAGAATTATAATAGATCACAAATAAATGTCTGGAAAATAAACCATACCCCTGTATGTATCAGTTGCATCATATTAGTACGTGCTCTCACCTCCAACGCCATGTGTGGATTATGTTGAACAATGGGGTTATTATTTTATGTATTAATTGCACAAAATAAGTATAGAAGAAAATATTATCGTAAAAGATAAATAACTAATTTCTTATACTTATAATCATTGTTGATTGTTTTGGAGGAGCCTTTATCTTTTTGGTTTTTTTTTTCCAGTGAACTCTTGAATCAATATTTTTGTTGATCTTTGGCTACAACTTGTTTTGGATTTCGCAATATAACCTTTTGAGTTGCAACATCTTCATAACGTCATAATTTTTGTTGCTTCTAATCTGTGATTCCCCATCTGACTCTTTTTGAGAAATAATATGGGTGTCTACAATTCCTTTAAGTTTTAGTAACAAAGTCTTAATTGGACTATATAGTGTATTATTTTTTGCAGCGTAAGATACAATATATTGAGTTAAATGTGATAGTTCACTGTACCGAGCTGTAAAACCTGGCTGACAGTCAACTATAATAGCTTCTACATGAGCATTACATGTTATGCCTTCTGAAACATCGAACCTCCATCTCTTCATGTAGTAATGTGATGGTAAATTAGACACCTTCCAAGTTCCAACTAATTTTATTGTATGAGAACAAAGATAGCCATGGAATTCAAATTTATTACAACTACAAGTTAATAACTGCTCTGATGGCTTGTATGTAAGTGAACAACTTATTCCAGTATTTTATAATTTGAAGGCACTATACCCTCATTGTTACCAGTAAATACCAACTTTAAATCAAATGCTTTGACCATCTCATTCTGGAATTCTCCAAAAAAATTTGTAGTACACTTCTTTGATGCTTCATGCTCAACAGCCCACTCGAATAAAAGATTTGCATTTGTTTGTCTCATATGATTATTTGCCTTCCTTTCCTTCTTAATTTTGTTGGCCATTGCTACATCGTATTGTTATACTAGCTCTCGAATAACAAGTTCTCTTGTCAAAAACTTTTTCAATTTTTTTTATGCTCTCACTTCTCTGTGTATTAGTCATACCTGCACAAAAATCTTTTGTCCAAAAGTATTAAACGACACAACATCTCCAAAAAAAACTGTAATCGCTCCTTGATTTAGTATTCGACCAAAAAATACCAGTTATCTCGTTATTTCGATTTAAAGAAAAGTACTTGTTCTCATTTTTTTTTGAAGTAATCAAGTAAACACAATGTACCATCTTTTTGTAAAAATTCGGTACGAGCTCTCATAATCAAGTTATCAAAATCTTCCTTCAGAAAATTAAGATTTTGAGCTCCACCCGCTTCCCCTCACATGCAACAAAATATTTGGCATCCAGGAATTCTAGCAGCTTGCATTTTAATAATCATTGATGCTTGTTCATGTGTTATCTTCGTTGAGGCCTCAATATATATGCACTTGATGCATCAACTAGTTCATGATTGTGCTCTTCCAAAAATTTTGTTACTCGGTATTTTTCATTAGCCTTCAATCTAATCCCAAGCATAACAAGATACCCACATCTTTTTTCTCTCCTTTTCTTCTTAGGAGTAAATTTTTTATGGTAAACTGTCTTCTAACGATTATCCCATTAGCTTTATTTTTGTGATTTGGTGTTATCTTATACTAAACCCAACATGTCTTGCATAAACATTATAACACCTGTATGCTTCTTCTTTTGACCGAAAATCCATTCCCAGATTTGGCATTTGATAATTACTAAGCATCTTGTTAGTTTATTCTGTATTGATCTCATCATCACTCACAACATTTTCTTCATCACTTTCTTGATCATCAGCCAATTCTATAATTTTCTCCTTGTCGTTGTTCATCTACGGTATTTAAAGAGTATGAAATATGTATAATCATCGGAAATTATATTTGCTATATATCATCATGATTTGAAATATGTAAAACAATTTATATGTAAATAAATAATAATAATGTACATAAGCAGCTTATGAACGATTATTACCGTGACAAATGGTTTGTCCACTTCGTTCTCAACATCCAATGGAATAAATTTTGGATGTGTGTTGGGTTAACCATTAACCCCTTTTGATTATTTATCTTGTGAAACACTAATATGTATGATTAGATTTAATAAGAACACAAGATTTAAAGAATTGATAGGTATTAAACTTCTAATATGTTATGAAAATTTATGAATTGAAGCTTACTTTTGCTTTTAAAATTTAAGATGTCAAATTAAATTAAAAGAAAAATATCAATAAACGGCTAATTAATTAAAGAGAAAATAGAAAGCTAAATAAAATAATGATAAAATAATTATAAATATATGGGATATTAAACGTGAACAAAGAGAGAAGTCATAAGCTAATATGGTCCTCAATGAAAGGTTGAGAACTGAAAATAGCACTCTAGAATTATTCATTCTAAATAGAAGTTGAGAACTCTTAAAGATGGATTTTAGGGTAAAAATAACTTGCATAAATTAAATTATGTGGGAGACAAGTATGTTTAATCCAGAAGGATCTGAAGATCAAATACTTGAAATAGATGCCAACACGTTCGAACGAGCCTTGAAGCCGTTCGAATGAGACATGAGAAAAAACAAGTCAATTCTGGTTACCTCATTTTAAAGGCTTAAATTGGCAAGTCGTTCGAACGACATTTGGAGTTGTTCGAACGACCTGGAGTTCCCAGAAGGCCAATTCTGGCTACATCGTTTTGTAGATTTAAATGGGCCAGTCGTTTGAACGACACATGGGTTCGTTCGAACGACTATCGTGTTTCCTTTATTATTTTAAGCCTTTCAAGGGTATTTTTATTATATTTTGTAACTAGAAATTTGAAACCTCCATTAATGAGCAAGACCAGAAAAGAGAGAGGATCCAAGTTTTTGTAAGAAAGACTTAGAGTTTGAAGATGAATTCAATTGAAATTAAATCATTGAGCAATTGAAGCTCTAAAAGAAAAATTCTTCCGCCAATTATTTGTTCTTCGAATTAATTCTTCGATTTTAGGTTAATCTCAATTCGATTGTGGATTATTTAACTTAAAATCAATCATGAAAGTACTAATGTTTGTATTTTATCTTTTGATTTCAAGCTTTAAAAAGTTGGTGGATTTATGGTAGTAGTGTGGGGTAGAGAAAGAGGAAAAGAGAAGAGGATAGAGATACAAACAAACCGAATCTGTTTTATTTATCAACAACCAAGGAATAGAAATAAAAGATGGAGGACCGGGTAGCTGCCCTAAAAGTCCACATGTCACAAACAGATTGGGGCAATAGCAAAAAAAGGAAAATAGTGAAACAGCGAAAATGCACTAGTTACTTAACAGGCCCTTTACCTCTCTCGTCTGCGTTCATCCACTCCCTTCTAAATTCTCTCTCTCTCTCTCTCTCTCTCTCTCTCTCTCTCTCTCTCTCTCTCTTCTTAAATTTGGACTCTCTCCCTAACAACTCTGCGTCTCTCCTCCCTAAAAACTCAATCTCTTTTACTCTCTCTAGGGTTGTTATCAGAAAGAGAAAATTATTAGTTTTAGCTTATGCAGATCAAAACAAGAGAGTCAAATTACGGTGTTGGCTACATGGCTGACAATGATGAGAGAGGCCTGGATGACGATGTAACTCGCATCAGGCATCAACGATACTCAAAAACTCAAACTCTAGCTGGAGAAATAAAGTTGAAAAAGTTCCGTATTACAAGTTATTCTCTTTTGTTGATTTCGATGACATTTTGTTCATGGTCCTTGGAACTATTTCTGCCGTTGTAAATGGAGTTGCCATGCCCGCTATGTGCCTTCTCATTGGAGATCTTACACATGCTTTCGGGCAAAATAATGCAGACAATATGGTTCACGTAGTTTTTAAAATTGCGCTAAAGTATGTCTATCTAGGCTTGGGTGCCTCCGTCGCGTCCTTCTTTCAGATGGCTTTTTGGATTGTAACTGGAGAACGTCAAGCTGGTAGAATCAGGAGTTTGTACTTGAAAACCATATTACGGCAAGATATTGCCTTCTTTGATAATGAAACTAACACTGGGCGTGGTTGTTGGGAGGATGTCTGGTGACATTATTCGTATTCAAGCAGCTATAAGTGTGAAGGTACTATTTTATAAACCCAAAATATTACTAACTCGAATTATCTTCAACGTAATATTCTTATTATCTCTGGAGAAACTTTTACTCCTAATGTTTCAACACTTCCCACAGAACTTTTTCTTTGCATTCCTAAGTTAGAACATGATTGGAGATGTTATTGGTAACGAGGACTGATTTTCATCATTTTTCGTTTATCTTTTACAGGTCGGAAGCTTTATTAACCTTATCGTCAAGTTCATAGCAGGTTTTGTAATAGCATTTATGAAAGGGTGGCTTCTCACTCTTGTTATGCTATTTGCTTCATGTCCTCTAGTTATCACCTCTTCTGCACTCATGTACAATACTATAATCAATATGGCACATAAAGCGCAAGCTGGATATTCACAAGCTGATGTAGTCGTAGAACAGACGATTGGCTCTATTAGAACAGTTGCATCATTTACGGGTGAGAAAGAAGCGATCACTAAATATGACCAGTCCTTAATGATTGCTTACAAGTCCACTCTTCTCCAGGGTTTTGCAAATGGGATCGGTAGAGGTGGAGTTCTCGGTATCAATTTTTTTAGTTATTCTTTGGCCATATGGTTAAGTGGAGATTTGATAATCAATAAAGGGTATACTGGAGGCGACGTTCTCAGTGCAATTAGTGATGTTATGATGGGTGAAATTCTATGTGCTCGTAATTAATGTATTTCAAGAAAATAGGTTAGAACAATTCCTATCAATCAATAGTCTAAGGTTAAACAGAAATAATCAAAAGCAAAGACAAGGAATTAAAAGACACAAACAATTGTTCACCCTGTGAAAACTCCTTACTCAGGAGAAAAACCACAGGTCGATGTCGAGGATCACGACAACCAAAAGTTTTACTAATCAAAAAGAGTTATACTGAATTGCACTTACAGATTTAATAACATACTCTAAGGATTATCACTCTTCAGACTAAAGCTTCGCGCTCCATCTTCTTCTTATTCTCACAACAACTCTTCTTGATCTCTCACCAATAAACTTCTTCTATTCTTGCAACCCGTCTTGATGTCCCACCAAGAAACTTCTTATAGAATCGCTCTTGAACAAATAATTGGAAAGTCTTTGAAACCCTAACTCAACATCAATCTTGTGATGAGAAGATGATTGATTGATCTTGAGTTCTTCTCTCTCTCTGATAAAGTCTTTTGGAGCCCTTAGAAAGAAAAACGTTTTGCCAAAAAAAAAGAGTGATTGAAAAAGAAACTAGGGTTTCTTTAAATAGTAGTTCTATCTTCTTCTTGTTCTCACAACAACTCTTCTTGATCTCTCACCAAGAAATTTCTTCTATTCTTGCAATCCGTCTTGATGTCCCACCAAGAAACTTCTTATAGAATCGCTCTTGAACAAATAATTGGAAAGTCTTTGAAACCCTAACTCAACATCAATCTTGTGATGAGAAGATGATTGATTGATCTTGAGTTCTTCTCTCTCTCTGATAAAGTCTTTTGGAGCCCTTAGAAAGAAAAACGTTTTGCCAAAAAAAAAGAGTGATTGAAAAAGAAACTAGGGTTTCTTTAAATAGTAGTTCCATTTCTCTCGATATTCGTTCGAACGAGAACAAATGTCGTTCGAACAAATCACGTCTAATTTGGTCAAAACCCCTAGAAAGTTTACAACTCGTTCGAACGAACGATTGCCTATGGGCCAAATTTCCAGGAGACATGACACTTCGTTCGAAAGATAAGAAAACTCGTTCGAACGACAAAATAGAGAAAAACTCCTCCCTTTTATTAGAGAGTAAAACTTACCTTCTGTCCAGTGATCTGTGTCTTCGACTGAGACAACCAGAAACTCCACAAACACGAAATGAGACAAGTAAAACCTTTCAATGGATTCCTCATCACTAGGTCAAACATGTACGTGCATAGGTTCATTTGCTGCTGGACATGCTGCAGCGTTCCAGATATTCCAGACAATAAGTAGGAAACCGGAAATAGATGTGTACGACCTCAAAGGCCGGGTATTGGATAATATTCGTGGAGATATCGAGTTAAGGAATATTCACTTTAGCTATCCAGCTAGACCTGACGAACAAATATTTAATGATTTCTATTTTTTTATATCTAGTGGTACTACTGTGGCTTTGGTTGGACAAAGCGGAAGTGGAAAATCGACTGTAATTAGTCTAATAGAAAGATTCTATGACCCCCAAATTGGAGAAGTTCTAATAGATGGCATAAACATTAAGGCGTTTCAGCTCAAATGGATCAGAGAAAAAATTGGACTTGTCAGCCAAGAACCTGTGCTATTTGCTTCCACCATCAAAGAAAATATTGCTTATGGCAAAGATGGCGCAACTCTTGAAGAAATCATAGCTGCAGCTGAATTAGCAAATGCTTTAAAATTCATTGATAAATTACCACATGGGCTAGATACCTCTGTGGGGGAGCAGGGAGTTCAGCTCTCTGGGAGGCAGAAGCAGAGAGTTGCTATAGCAAAGGCAATTCTAAAAGACCCGCGAATTCTACTTTTAGATGAAGCAACGAGTGCACTTGATGCAGTATCGGAGCACGTGGTGCAAAAGGCGTTAGATAGAATAATGGTCAACCGTACTACGGTAATTGTTGCCCATCGCTTAAGCACGATCCGGAATGCGGATATGATTGCTGTCATCCGTCAAGGTGAGATTGTTGAAAAAGGTTCACATTCTGAGCTTATCAAAAATCATCCAGATCGTGCATATTGCGAGCTCATACGCTTACAAGAACTATATAGAGATGGAACGACCAAGATCGAAGATGTTACGGTTGATTCTGGTATGACTTCAAGCAAAAGTATGCGATTAGCATGTAGCCGTCCATTTTCAGTCTCTACCGGGGGGACTCATTGAAGAAACTTCACCAGCAGAACCTAAGGAAAAGGCAAATGGGGCTTCGCTTAGTCGGCTTGCCTATCTCAACAAACCAGAAACACCAATTCTTGCACTAGGTGTCATAGCTGCAATCATTTTCGGAATTGTACTTCCGATATATGGCCTTCTACTCTCGGGAATAGTTAAATCATTTTATGAGCCACCAAACAAACTTTGAAAGGACTCCAAGTCTTGGGCATTGTTGTTTGTGATTCTTGGTTTGGTAACTGTGGTATCATATCCAACGACAACATACTTATTCTCGGTTGCAGGGGGTAGGTTAATAAAAAGGATCCGATCAATGTGTTTTGCGAGGGTGGTTAATATGGAAATTAGTTGGTTTGATGAACCTCAGCACTCCAGTGGTGAGATTGGTGCGAGGCTCTCCTCAGATGCAGCAGATATTGGGGGTTTGGTTGGGGATGCACTTTCTCTTCTTGTTACAAATCTCGCTACAGCGTTGGCGGGATTGGTTATTGCTTTTACAGCAAGTTGGCAATTGTCTTTGATCATTCTGGTTTTACTACCTTTCTTCGGTTTCGAAGGATATTTTAAAGTGAAGTCCATGGTAGGCGCTGGTGCCATTGCTAAGTTGATGTACCAAGAAGCAAGTCAAATTGCGACCGATGCAGTTGGGAATATAAGGACGATTGCTTCCTTCGGTGCTGAAGAGAAAGTCATGTCATTGTTCGATAACAAGTGCAAAGGTCCACTGAAGACGGGAATAAGGCAGGGGGTGATCACTGGGATTGGTTTTGGGCTCTCCTGTTTCTTTTTGTTTGGAGTTTACGCCGCTAGTTTCTACGCTGGAGCTAGACTTGTTGACGCTGGGAAAACAACGTTCTCTGATGTTTTTCAAGTTTTCTATGGTCTCACCATGGCAGCTATGATAATTTCACAAACAAACTATTCCATACCAGATACCATCCACGCAAAAAATTCTACAACGTCCGTATTTGGTATTCTTGATCAAAAGTCCAAGATAGACCTAAGTGATGATTCTGGGATGACTTTGGAAAATGTGAAAGGTGACATTCAGCTTCACAGCATTAGTTTTAAGTATCCTATAAGGCCGGATGTTCAAAATTTTCAGAACCTCTCCTTGGCCATTTGTAGCGGTAAGACTGTTGGTTTAGTTGGTGAGAGTTGGAGCGGTAAATCGACCGTGATATCATTGCTGCAAAGATTTTATGACCCTGATTCGGGTCATATTACAATAGATGGAATCGAAATTCAGAAGTTTCAGTTGAGGTGGTTGAGGCAACAAATGGGTCTTGTAAGCCAAGAGCCTGTATTGTTCAACGACACAATCAGAGCCAACATTGCTTATGGTAAAGAAGGACCAGCGACAGAAGTAGAGATTTCAGCTGCATCAGAGTTAGCAAATGCACATATGTTCATCAGCGGATTACAACATGGATACGATACAATAGTAGGAGAGAAAGGAATCCAACTATCAGGCGGTCAGAAGCAAAGGGTGGCAATTGCACGTATTGTCTGCCTCACTGATCTTCATGAAATCGCAATATCTCCATACAAGAATACATAACCCGATTGTGATCGGTCTTTATGTGGATCTGACAAATATCCTGCATCAGCGTATCCTCTAATTTCTCGTTTGCCAAGTTGTGGATAGAATAGACCCCAGTTTTTCGTGCCGATGAAATATCTTAGAATGTGCTTGATCCTATTCCAGTGCCTTTGGGTAGGAACTGAACTATGGCAAGCCAAATAGTTCACTGCGAATAAGTCATTGGATCTAGTATACCCAGCTAACTATAGCAAATCACCTCCTAGTTATGGCGTCATAACCTTAGGAGTTTCTCCCCCCATTAAGATGGTGAAAGATGTCGTTGTCCACACCCAAGTGATGGACGCGCAATAAATGACTTAGCACCGTATGCTACATCCATATCGAAGTGTTAGATAACTTTACTGATATATATTGCTTGGTGTATGAGTACCACTATCAAGATGTTCGATCTGCAAATTGAGATACTCTTGATTTCCTAAGGTCTTGTATTTCGAATTCCTTCCCAAGGTATTCGGCGGCTCTTGTGATCTCCCCCGGAGAATTAATGATATCCAAATCATTTAATGCACTATTATGATGAGTGAAGTTAATATCTGTGTTCTAAATAAGAACGCATGGACAAATAATAATATTTGCAAAGTCCCCAACCTTTAAATACTTAGTCAACTTACTATGTTTCATGGGCTCTGATTGCTTATAGTCAACCATAATTTTTCCAGTTTTATTACGTACACATCTCGTACGTCAGGCTTAATTGCTTCCAGAAGCTTATATCTTCCCAGGTAGCTTTATGTATATATTAGTATCTAGTTTCCCATATAGATACGCAGTATTTACATCAGACGCATGTCTAGCTTGTCCCGACAACTTGACAGACTGATAAGTACTAAAACGTTATAGCGTCCATAACCGGGTAATAGGTCAAACTACATTCGATGCCAGATCTCTTAAAAATTTCATGGGTAACTAGTCTTGCCTTGACCAAATTATTTCTCTGAGTAAATCATGTTTTCATACCTTTCCCATTTATAATCGACAGGCTCAATGATATCATTTCGCATTATGCACAAGCTGAGCTCCGCTTGGATTTCTGACACCTACTTTTGTTAATGTACAACAACACACAATCGTTTACAACTAGTGGTTTTGAATCCTCATCCTATATGATGAGCACAACAGTGAATATGAATAACTTGTCAATGGGTGGTTCCATCCTCGATGAACCGACTACACCATTAGTCATATGTGTCCCTTATTCTGCAGTACCCCAGCTCAAAATACTTTCTTCCAATAGTGCTCTGCATTAAGCGCAAGGCTCAGATTTGCTTGCGGTACTAATTCCCCTGGAACGTTCTACTGCGGTACTAGTTCTCCCAGAATATTCTCTTGTGTAGGTGTATTACCTGCAGGAACATACACTTACGGTACTTCAATAGTGTCTATGAATGTATCTAGCAATTTATTTATGAACTATTGGAGGTTTGTAATCCGTTGAACCTTATTGTCACCTAACTTATGTATAGGGATCTAGATGAGACAACGATGGTGTTTTCCAAGACCTCTAAGAAACATCTGCAACATTGACTGTCATATCTTCCCCCAATACTAGGAATATCTTCTCATCAAAGTGACAATAATCTGCCCTACAGAATATACGTCGCCAGTGGGTCCATATATCTAGCGATAAATACGAACCATAACCCACATAATACCAGACCAACATTGAGGGTCCCATCTTCATACATTGTGGTGCGAGTGGTACTTGTACAGAACATCCAAATGTTCGTCGATGGGCGACACCGGGCTCCGACCCAGTTACTAGTCACTTTTGGGAAAAAATAATTTGATGATTTGCTAAAGGATGAACCCTAATCAGTGTTGTGGGAGGAAAAATGTATATCCCATACACTAGCTAGAAGCTATAATTGTAATAACAGTGGCCTAACAATTATCCTAAATCGTTTGATTAAGTTCTCCGCCAATCCCGAGATGGGTATGGTATGGGGTACTCACGATGCTCAATCATCTATCCAATTTAGCGGTAAAATAATCATCAAAAGCCTGTGAGTCCAACTCCCAAGCCCCCATCAAGTCGCATCAATCGACTTTGATCGGCTGATCTAGGAACTGAGTCTGCGATCGAATGATCTGAGTGAGAAGTCGTGCTAGCGTTGTATTCCTAGAACCATCTCCTAGATGTGTCTATTATGACCATAAATATTCAAGTGTGCCACTAAGTGGATGAAAAGGTCCACATGGGTCTCTATGGATGTGTTTGGAGCAAAGGTTGGAGATCCCACTCTACCTTAGTCATAGACTTTCCTTGAAAGCAATCATTACACGTACACTATCTAGATCCGAGCCCTGAAGAGTGTATTAGAAACCGTTCTAATAGCGTTTTCTTACCTTAAGACATGGAGTGAATGCACACAACCCTATCTATTAGTGTCCTCGATAGTCATTACGTGATAAGTATTATCATGTATCCCCCTAAACTCAGTAAAATCCAGTTGGATTTACTAGTTCATAAACTGGACGAGATACCCTGTATTGTACCGTTAGAGAGTAATAGCGTGATGTACTTAATGTGTTCTATCATGTTGGTCTTCGTGCCATCCTCGATACACAAGGTTAGACAAGAAATATATGCATATCTCAAAGAGGATTGAGTGCACGGTACTAATGTCTCTTAGACATGTCTCGCCACTCATCCGATTATTGGTCATGCTCAATGAGCAGATAGATCCATAGGCAGGTTGTATATAGTAGATCAACTATCATACATGGAATTTAATTGCTCCCCAAGCAAAAAGTTTGAATAATCACAATTTATTGGAACAAAATAAATCTCTTGTATGTCACGAGCACTTTATTGAAATATAAATGATATGTTCCCAACAAAATCAAAAATACTTACAGCAAAAAGTAAATCAAGTCTATCTAGAAAAGAAACTACTAGTGCTCTCTCTAATGTGACATCACATGTCTACTGAGATATCATGACGGATTACTCAAGTCTTGCTTTATCCTGAATATGATGATGGAGGATAAACAAAGCCCTTGCTTTATCCATGGGATCTTCCTTGATGCCAATGACGATTGTCTTCTGCTGACCAAGTGACTTCAAGAATAAGTCAGCGTCAATGCACCAAGTGAGGTAATTGGCTCCAGTGAGCAGCAATGGTGAAAATTTAACATTTTTAAGTTTTACAGATATCTGTAATGCAAGATAGAGATATCACAATGAGATACAACACGCACACGTGTCACATACATGTGTCACACACGCATGGTCATACGCGCTATACACACGGGACGTACACGTGCGAACACATGGACTGCACACGTACCGCACACACGTGCCACGCACGCGATTACCATGTCACTGCCATGTGTCACCGCCGGGAGATTATTCCGGTGACTGTCCGGCGAATATTCTGATAAAAATTCTGACGAGATTCTGGTGGCAGGTCTCGGGCAACTGCCACGTGTCAGGCATGCCATACGTACCACGCACACGTAAGGCATGCCACACGTGCCATGCCACATCAACGTACCACGTGCCCTCGACACGTGTTACAACTGACGTCACAGTGGATAAGGATGACGTCATATAATATAAATATTAAAATAAAATAAATAAATATTTTGCTGAAATCATCGACCAAAAAAACGCCGTTTTTGGCCGAAAACTACCTAGTTTTAACAAGCTATTCCCGACGATTAGGGCATCTCCCAGAGACGTACCATATATCCTTGGAAAGCTCTTGGAGTAGGCTATCCAACCAGAGTAGTCTTTCATCGATCCGATCTCCACAAGGAAAAATATACATGTTTGAAAACAACCCTTTATTAAGGGTAAAAAACACTAAAAGCCCTAATTTTTAATCCGAAAAATATTGGGAAAAAAATAGGTTTTCAAAATATGCAGATCTATCATATAGCATAGATCTGAATATAGGTACACAAAAATCATAAAATACCTCTTCTCCTGCTCGCTTGGTTTCCATGAAATCTCTTATTAAAAGGAAAGATCTGTTATCCTCGTTCCTAGAACGTGCTGATAACGTGTTGGGATATGATGAATCTAGAGAAATATAAGACTATAACATGAACAAGGAGAAAGAGAAAAAGAGATTTTATTGATTATCATAACCGTGTTCTCTGTACATAGTATAATGATATATATATACAACCCAGAAGGATTCTCTATTCTACTCTAACTCTCCCCATAACCCTATTGGGCCTATGAGTTTGCTAGGAGTCTGTATAGGACACCCCAACCCTATTGTGTTCCTAGCTTGGGCTTGAACCCAACTCCTAACACTAACAAGCATCTACCAAACACATAAGGGAGAGAGGCACAAGTAGGAAAAGAAAGATCTTATTAGTTTTTGGGATTTTTAATATGAAGGCTCAACATCCTATGTATAACTCTCTGAAAAATCTAATAGGATAACTTTCTTCCCCTAGAAGTATGCTATCTGTGGGTTTCCCTAGTATGAGTGTGGTGGAGAGTTGGGTGGGTGCCCATACCCACATGGGTCCCTAGGTGGACTCGGGCATATCAATCCCCTAGGGATCCGATATCTTATAACAAGTATGAACGATTAACTCATTAAAACCTCGACACACAAAATCCCCTTTGAAGAAAGTGTACATGGAAAGAGTACAACCATGTGTTCACCGTCTTAGTGTTGGACACGCATCCGTGGCCTCGGTAAAAACCTTACTAACAAGACCAAATGTGACAAAGCTATACGAAGGGAAAGGGACCACAACACACTTCTTGTCTAGTTAGCGAGGATCAAACACATCTTAACGTATTATTGAGGATCAAACACCTCCTAATGATATTTACGCGAAACACGTACCTCATAATGTATTTGTGAAGATCAAACACTTCCAGGCTTATCTGCGAAGATCAAATACTTTAAGATTTTATCTACAGGGATAAAATACCTTTAGATGCATCTTCAAGGATCAAACACCTTGAAATCTTATCAGCAGGGATCCCACTCCTCCTTGTTGGGTGTAAACTCAAATGTGAAGGATGAAATTGTCGAAGTCGTTCGAACGAAAATGGATGTCGTTCAAACGAGTCGTTCGAACGAGCTTCAAAGTCGTTCGAATGAGATCTCTATTTTTTTTGCAGTTTGGAGCTTTGTTCGTCAAAGTCGTTTGAACGAGATTGGATGTCATTCGAATGAGTTGTCATATTTCTAGGGCTGTAAATCAATTATCGTAATGTCGTTCGAACGATCTTGGAGTCCTTCGAACGAACTATGCGTAGGCTTGCTTTGGGTGTTACCCGGAGACGTTGGGTTTGCCTCGAGATCCGTTCTACTTGTATTTTAGTTTCCTAATATATAAAGGGGACTTAGTTTATTTGTTTAATCTATCCTTCTTTCTGAGTTTAATTCTAGAGACCTAGAATTTGAGAGGCTCCATTAAAGCTTGAGAAGCTTGGAGAGATCATTGTAACCCGTTTGATTATCATAGTAGATTGTTTAGAGAGTAGTTTTTTATATGCAAAGGTTTTCCACTTCCTTCCTCTGGGAATTCTTGTCTCCTTGTTGTTCTTGCTTGATTATTTCTTCTGTTAGGGATTATTCTGTGTATTGTTCTTATCAAGGAAGAGAGAGTAGCTACCTCAATTCTTAACAATTGTTATCACAGTAAGTATTATAGGGATTGTGTGGTAAAGAACGATGGCCGATCAGGAGAAGTTGAAGATCACAAAGTTTAATAGATATAATTTTGGAGTGTAGAAGATGCAGATAGAAGATTATCTCTATCAAAAGGATCTTGATTTACCACTGGGTTGAGTTGAGATGATGCCAGCAAAATACAATGCTGCTAAGTGGGTGCAATTGGATTGCAAGGCACTTAAAATCGTTAGGTTAGCGCTATTATCTCAAATTCTACACATGATCTCCAAAGTTACGACAATGAAGGGTTTGATGGAAACGTTTTCCGCTATGTACTCAGAACCGTCCGGGGCAAACAAGGTGCACCTTTTACGGTGCTGTTTACTTTGAAGATGAAGGATAATGGTAGTACTCAAGATCACATAAATGAGTTCAATACCATACATGCACAACTGGAATCCGTTAAAATCATTTTTACTAAGGAGCTGAGAACGTAGGCTCTTTTAGGGCAGATGCCTGAGTGCTGGGAAAAGTTCATTACAGCTGTGAGCAACTCATCGGGGAAGGAAGACATCAAATTAGACACTATAGTCTCTTTGATTATGAGTGAAGATAATAGGCGTAAAATATCTGAACCCTCTTCAAGTTGAAATGGTAGTGTATTGAATGTCAAGGAAAAAGGGAGGTCTTACAGAAAATGACCATAATTTGAAAGGGGTCGATCACAGTCAAGAGGAAAGTCTAAGCCGCCCGGTGCGTGTTGGACTTGTGGAAGAAAGGGCCACTTCAAAGAAAGATAATGATGAGGAGAAAGATGCAATGAACCTTACTGAAGAGATTAGTTCTGACGAGGCTCTACTACTGTCATGTGATGATGTTAATGAATCTTGGATAGTTGATTCGGGTGCTTCTTTCCATGCTACTACAAACGTAGGTTTTTTAACTAATATTCCTAAAAGCGACTTCGATACGATCTTTCTTGCAAATAAGAGTACACGCAATATTACTGGAAAGGGAAACGTTATGTTATTATTGCCTTAAGGGGGAACGTTGGTTTTACAGAATGTGTGACTTGTACCTAAATTGGGGCGTAACCTTATATCGGTTAACAAATTGGTAGATAATAGAGGATATGTGTGTACCTTTGGTACTACCTTCTGGAAGGTTATAAAGGGAGCTATGCTAGTAGCTCGAGGCTTGTAACAAGGAATGCTGTATACAATGCAAAACACAATTTTCACTATTTTTGCGGCCATTCCAGGGATTGATACAAGTACATGGTACAAACGGCTCAATCACATGAGTAAAAAAGGAATGAAGATAATGGTAGCAAAAGGAAAGCTAGAGGGTCTTGCTAAGGTTGATCTCAAGTTTTGTAAAGAGTATGTTCTTGCGAAGCAGAAGAAAGTCAGTTTCAAAATATCTGGTAGATCAAGAAAACCTGGAAAGAAGAATCTTGTACATACGTATGTTTAGGGGCTAACCAATGTGTCTTTTCTTGGTGGTTATCATTATTACGTTACTTTTATCGATAATGCTACTTGTAAACTGTGGGTCTACTTCGTGAAGAACAAATCAGACGTGTTTGATAAATTCAAGAGGTGGAGGGCTCTAGTTAAAAATGAAACTAGTTTAAAATAGAAGTATCTCAGGTCTGATAATGGGGGCGAATACTGTAGTGACAAATTTGAAGACTTGTGTGCACAAACGGGATTAGGAGATATAAGACTATTCCTGGAACACTGCAACAAAATTGTGTTACAGAATGCATGAACCAAACAATAAATGAAAGAGCGAGGAGTATGAGACTCAACGCTAGATTGCTAAAGTATTTCTGGGAAGATGCGGTTAGTACGATGGCGTTCTTGATTAACAGAGGGCCTTCAACGACTTTACATTTTGGACTTCCTGAAGAAGCATGGACCAGTAAAGAGGTAAACCTAAATTACTTGCATATTTTTGATTGTACCGAATATGTGCTTGATAATTTAGATACAAAGACAAAGCTAGATGTAAAGTCGGCGAAGTGCATATTCATTGGATATGGTGGTGATGAGTTTGGGTACTAATTTTGGGATGCAAAGAATCAAAAAGTTATCCAGAGCCGTAATGTTACATTCAATGAGGAAGTCTTGTATAAATATTTCAAAGTACTTAGTGAAAGAAGTCAAAGTGAAAGCAGCGGAAAGTGTCGACATTGAAGATGATGAACCCTCTCGAGAGGTTGATAAAGAAGTCATGGTTGAGTTCGATGCACCAGATCAAGGCGAGGAGCCTAATGATCTAGACATTCCAATAGTACTTCAAAAGGAGCCAAGAGTTGTAAGAATTCTGGCTAGGTACGTTAACTCCTTAAATTACTTGTTACTTACAGATGGTGGTAAACCTAAAAGGTATAAGGAAGATTTAGATGTGGAAGCCTTGAGCAAGTGGGAGCTTGCTATGGATGATGAGATGCAGTCATTATAAGTTAATCAAACTTGAGATTTAGTTTGGTTACCAAAAAGGAAGAGAACATTGCACAATAAGTGGGAATACAGATTAAAGCAGGAATCTAACGGTTCAAGGAGATTCAAGGCTAGACTTATGATGAAGGGCTTTCAAAAAAAAGAAGGCGCTAATTTCGGTAAGATTTTTGCTCCTGTTGTGAAGATGTCTACTATTCGGGTTGTGATGAATATAAGCAACTTGATATCATGATAATATTTCTTTACGGTAACCTTGATGAAGAAATTTATATGAAGTAACTAGAAGGGTATTCAGTTAAAGGGAAAGAAGATCTTGTGTGTAGGCTCACGAAGAGTTTATATGGTTTAAAACAAGCACCGAGACAATGGTATTTGAAGTTTGAACAATTTATGTCCAGAAATGGTTATTCAAAGAGCAATACAGGTTAGTGTTATTTTATCAAAAATACGGAGAGATCGTATATTATTCTACTTCTGTATGTCGATGATATGTTGGTAGCAAGTGCTGACATGGAAGAAATTGTCAAGTTGAAGGAACAGTTATCCCGGGAGTTTTCTATGAAGGACATGGGTACAGCAAAACAAGTTTTTGGTATATATGTTACAAGGGACAGAAAGTGGTGAGAATTGAAGTTGTCTCAAGCTGAGTATATCTGCAAAGTACTTAAGCGGTTCAATATGGATGGTTATAAAGTTGTTAATACACCATTGGGAGGTCACTTCAAATTATCAAAGGATTATTGTCCGATGACGTAGAAGGACCACGATGAGATGTGAAAGGTTCCTTATCAATCCACAGTTGATAGCCTAATGTACGCTATAATATATATGAGACCAGATATTGCCCAAGTAGCAGGAGTTGCTAGTAGGTATATCCAGGCAAAGAGCATTTGAGAGGTGTAAAATAGATACTAAGGTATCTTAAGGGGACTCAAGATATGGCATTATGTTATAGGGTTTTGTTGATTATGATATGGTGGGTAACAATTATAGGCGGAAGAGCACTAGTGGTATCATTTTTATATTGGGAAGCGGTACAGTTATACGGGTTTCTTGGCTACAGAAAATTGTAGCTTTGTCTACGACGGAGGCGGAATATGTTGCAGCTACAGAAGCGTGCAAGGATATGGTTGGGCTAAAATGGTTGATGAAAAAGCTTGGTAGAAAACAATTTTCTCCTAAGTTGTATAGTGATAGTCACAACGTTATACACTTAGCGAAGAATTATGCTTTTCACTCTAAGACAAAGCATATTGATATTCGATATCACTATATTCGTTTGCTCCTCGAGGACGGTGTGTTGAAGCTTGTAAAGATTCGTAGTGATGTAAATCCAACCGATTTGCTTACGAAGTTGGTAATTTTTCAAAAGTTGAGGACATGTACAACTTCTGTGGGTCTTCAATATTGAAGGTCCGGGTAGTGCGAGCAATTCATTTAGAGATCTAGAGATGGGTTACGGGAT
Source organism: Kingdonia uniflora (assembly GCA_014058105.1). NCBI lineage: Eukaryota > Viridiplantae > Streptophyta > Magnoliopsida > Ranunculales > Circaeasteraceae > Kingdonia > Kingdonia uniflora. Next base: position 801,351 of record JACGCM010002352.1, read on the forward strand.
TCGATTTCAAGTGGGAGATTGGTGGGTATGAACTCGAATGTGAAGAATGAAATTGTCAAAGATAAAAATTATCAAAGCCGTTCGAACGAAAATATAAGTCATTCGAATGAGCTTCAAAGTCGTTCGAACGAGATCTCTATTTTTTATTTTACGGTTTGGAACTCTGTTCATCAAAGTCGTTCAAACAAGATTAGATGTCGTTCGAACGAGTTGTCAAGTTTCTAGGGCTGAAAACTAATTATCGTAAAGTCGTTTGAGCGAGCTATGCGTAGGTTTACTTTAGATGTTATTCTGAGACATTGGGTTTTCCTTAAGATCCGTTCTACTTATATTTTAGTTCCCTATTATATAAAGGGGACTTAGTTTATTTGTTTAATCTATCCTTCTGTGTCAGTTTAATTCTAGAGACGAAGAATTTGAGAGACTCCATTAAAGCTTGAGAAACTTGGAGAGATCTTTTTAACCCATTTGATTATCATAGTGGATTGTTCGGGGAGTGGTTTTTTATCTGCAAAGGTTTTCCACTTTCCTCCTCTGGGAATTCTTGTGTCCTTATTGTTCTTGCTTGATTGTTTTTTTTTGTCAGGAAAGAGATAGTAGCTACATCGATTCTCAATACTCCTCGTGTAGACAGTGAATACCAAGAAATTCATAGCATCGTCATCGGGGCTCAAAATTTTGTTAATGTGTATAAGATCAATTACGCTTAAGCGAGTACAAACTCCGCATTCCGATTCCATAGACCAACTTCTTAAATGTTTGTCTTGGCAATGCCTTGGTAATTAAACAAGTATGCAAGATTCTCAGATGAACGAACTTGATTCATTTCAACTACTTTTTTCTCTTGCAACTCGTGGATATGTAAGAATTTTGGCAAGATGTGTCCTGTCCTATTACCTTTGATGTAACCAACCCTGACCTATTGTATATACGTTACGTATCTTCAAAGATCTTTGTTGGTACACAAGTAATGTCTCTTAAACCGCAACTCCCGTTAATATGACCAATCAAAGACCGTAACCAAAAACATTATCTGCTAGTTTTTGTATTTGCCAAAATCACTGAGTGATTTGATATAGCTGTAACCATCGCTATTTCACTGATCTCCGTGAAATTATCGTTTTCCCATAGATAAATTCATAGCCCATTTGTGAATATGCTCTTTCTGGGTCTGACAAATATCTGGCTTCATCACATCTAACTAACTTTGGCTTTCCATCCCTTGGATTGAATAACTTCAAGTCTACAATGTTACCCAGATATCTCAAAATATGCTCAATATCTTTCTAGTGCCTAAGCATATGTGCCGAACTGTGCCTTTCAAGCAAGTTCACAACAAAAGATATATCTTATCTAACCCCGTAAGGTATGGTAGTGTACCAAATACTCCAAGGTAAGGGTTATCTAAACCAAGGAGTTCCCCGCCCCCCTTGTCAGGCGGGCGGAATATGTCCGCCTTCACATCAAGTAATATGACTGTCATAGGCGTACTCATAAAATGGACATTCTCAGACCCAAACCTTTGAAGGATATGTTCTGTATATGTCGCTTGATGTTCAAGAACAATGTTGTCAAGAAGTTCGATCCGCAAGCTGAGACAAAACTTGGTCTTTAATTTCAAACTCCTTCTTGAGGAATTCCGCAACTCTTGAAATCTGTTCATGAGTTCCAATGATATTCAAATCATCCAAAAACGCTGTTATGATCGCACACCCTATATTTGTCTTCCTTACAAAGATACAAGGGTATATAAGATTATTTGCAAAGTCCTCAGCCTTCAAATAGTCAGTCAACCTATTATGCTACATGATCCCTGACTATTTTAATCCATAGAGGGCTTATCCAATTTTATTATGTAGACGTCTCTAACATTGAGCTTAGTCATTTTTAAAAGCTTATACCTCACATGTAACTTCATGTAGATGTCGATATATGATTTCCCATAAAGATGCGCAGTTACTGCATCTATAAGACACATATCAACGTTGTCTTCAACAAATTATAGACTGATTAAAAGCTAAAAAGTTATTACGTCCATGACGGGGGAATGGTATAATTGTAATTGATTGTAGTTCTTTGAGAAAAACCTTGGGCAAGTAGTCTAGCCTTGTACCTCACTATCTCCCCGTCCTCGATACATTTACTTGCAAGCACCCATTTATATATCCTACTAGTCTTTTGGAGTCGTCCCTTTTAGTGATCTCTCCAAAAACCTCACACTTTACCAGCGAGCCGAGCTCTGTATTGATAACATTCTCCTTTTTTGCCAATTAGTCCAACAGTGGCACTCAAATAAATAAGCAGTTTGGGATCCTTACCAATCACTGTAGGCGTGAGATATTTTTGACAACTATTTACTTTCGATCCCATGTCAACCATCAAGCCGTTAGAGACATAATTAATAAAAACTTCATTATTTTCATGTATTCCCCAACGGGCATGTCCTGTAATGCAACCATTGATTTAGTAGCTAACTTTTGTTTTGTGGTATGGTGTCTGTAGAACCCCTCATCGGGTCTTGAGTTCTCCCTTAGTTTTCTTGAGCAAGAAACCCGTTGTCCTCTTCATTTGCCGATTGTAGTCGGCTGAATTTAAAGCTTCACGCAGACAACCACGAGTTTTACGTACAGCTAATTCATTTGTTGGTGCCACGGGAATCCCCGTTGGGACCTCTAAGCGTGCACATGCATTGCCCGCAGATACATGCCCTTTTACTACCTTAACAACATCATTGAATGCTTTATGCTTGTCAATCGACAAGTTTTATAAATGAAGCAAATGCATGCAGGGCTTCCTTATCACCCATCGGTGAAAGAGGATCATAATTAGATAATGATGGGTTTCTCCATGAAACCTCACGACATTCCTATGTTATACCTCCCCCTAATGTCGGGAACATAGTCTAATAGAAATGGCACTCGTTAAATTTAGTACTGAATAAATCACCTGTCGTAGGTTCCAATTATATGATAATAGATGGTGACAAATAACCCATGTGCATTACCAATTGTTAGAATGACGTCACCGCTTCATGTGAGTCACGTACGATAAGGCGAGGCACACGGGCGTAAGCATTGATTCTCAAGCACAAAGATCGCTGCTAGCATAGTAATAATTTCTTATTAGCAATCACACACCAGCCCGACCTACTCAGTTTCATTAATATCTAGTTAAGATTGACTTAGTTTAACTTAATTTTTAAAATTATTGTTGTGCTTATCTTAAATCGTGTATTCAAATTCCCGTTGGATTTGCTTTTCTATTTTATTTTATTTTATTAGTGCATGCCCAAGTACGATCAGATTAGAAACACATTGGTATACCACTGAATCCAGAAATAGATAATACGGTTAACCAAGTCCAATAGGTGGACCTTCAGGTAATAGCCTAACGTAAAACTGAAAAAACATTTATCCTTGAACCTGAACCAATGGGTGACAAGTCACTTAAAGAGCTTTTACTCCCATTTTGGAAAAATTGCCAAAATGCATTAAGTTTCTAGCAATTGCAGTAACCCAGTTCGATATTAAACCAGCAATTTTGAACCTAATTCCACCTTTTCATGGACTCAATAATCGAGAATCATATTTACATATCCACGAATTTGAGTCCATTTACCTGACTATTTGATGTAAAAACATAGTAATGAAGTATATATATTTTCTCCTTTTCCCATTCTTTTTAAATGACGAAGGCAAAATGTTGATTAAATTCCCTCCCACCTGAGTTAATTGGCAAGTAGGACACCCTAAAAAAAAAAAATTTAAGTTAAGTTTTTCACCATGCACAAACTCGATCTTCTAAAACGTGGGGCTGGAAACTCAGGGTTGCGGATCCCTATAAAAAAATCAGCTTTATAAAAAAAAAAAAAAAAGATATCTTCGATTTTCTCCATGAAAATGGAGATTTTTTTTTACGAGGCATGGGAACATTTGAAAGAAATTTGTTAAGGTACCTTCATCATGGTCTCGAGAAATGAAGATTGATATAATTTTTTTTTAAACGAGTCGAAGCTTTCAACCTGTGAATCAATCGAAGCTCGTAGCTCAGGTAAATTCCAAGATATGGACGTGAATATCCTGTAAGAATTTATTGATAAATTCGCTGAGGCCTCCTAGCAATGGAAGTGTACTTCTCCTGATCGTAGACCCATTAGAAAAGGGAGCATACTTGAATTACCCAAAACTTTGAATTAAAAGTCCAACTTGACTCTCTCACACGTAAATCGAGGCTATGGCCTTAGTAAAAGTTGTATCCCCTAAACCATCACTACAAGAATGAAGGGTATTATTTGCCACCGAAATATCAGTGGCAAATAGGTTTTTGCCACTGTTTTTACCGTGGCAAGGGTCGTGGGTTTAGATGGGGTGGTTAAAGCTTTGGCACAGATTTTTCCGTAGCAAAAAGATATTAATTCCCACGACTTTTACCGTGGCAAATGATAAATTTCTTTTCTCACCGAAAACTCTGTGGAAAAAGCTTGATTTTTCCACTACAAAATCCGTGGCAAAAACATATAATAAATAATAAAAATTATAATGTTTTTGCCACCGAAAAATATCCGTGGCAAAATCTTGTTTTTGCCACTACAAAATCTTAAAAAAAAAATATTTTATTTAAAAAATATACAGAAAATGAGATAAATTATAAACATGTTTCTCCGATAAAAAATATACGATAAATCCATATAACAAACGCCGATGAGTTCTCCAAACAAGTTAAAAGCTCTCTTCCAATGGATCTAACCAGGGGGCATTAAGCTTCTTGCAGTCTTAGTACTACACAACCAATACTCCACCCATTAGCCGTTGAAGAACCTGAATCAAGAAGAGCTATAAGCACTGAGACATATATTAAAGCAGATGGCAAAAAGTAAAAGAATTTACCACTCACACCTTGTACTCAGACTCAAGGAGATAACAATGCGGGATGAAGCTCCTTAGAAGCTACAAGATGATGTCTCAGCTCTACCAATAAGTCAGAAAATATTGCGCATGTTACTAACAGGATGACAACATGTCGTTGATTCAAATGATAAATTGGTAACATATCATGAAAAAAATATACATTAAGAACATAATGTATTAACTTCCTCACCTTAGCCAACCTCGTTTGTTTAGCTAAAATATCTTATCTACTAAATTCAACAGAGGCACAGTAACATTGGGTGACGTCCACTGCAAGAAAAATAGAATATGAGTGTGCTATAAAGAACAATACCAAATCAATGATATAAAGATCAATAAGGAAAAAATATGCATGATAAGATTGGAGGTGATAGATGTTGGATGCCTTCCATTAGCACGCACATCAACCTACAAACAAACAACTAACTAGAATTTTGTAATCACAAAAGAAGATTCCACTTACCAGCCAAGGTTTTCATTACTAAGGCAAAGTTTCCGACAGCAGAAGAAATAAATATCTCACTGTTTGCCATTACACATCTTTGTAATGACTATATTGGTTCCCGTGTGTAAAAGCATAACATTATATCCAAAATTTACCTACTGGAGCACATAACATACCTTTCCATTAATGACAATAGGTCCCTATTGTTATTGGAGTGCATGATAACACAACGTAAGCTGCAAGCATAAAACACCATACGACATCCTTTAATTCCTTCCGCATAAAGGGATTTAAGTTGTGATAGGCTCTGAAATAATAACGAATTGAAGATAAATTTTTGATTTGAGAACTTTGAAGAAAATTCTGGCAATTCCCAACTTCAAGAGCTAATCGTGTGTAAGTTTCGTACACCTGAAAAAGGGAAATAGGTTGAGGTTGTAGGTAAGTGAAGAAAATCTATCTCTAGACAAAAGTTTAATAGCTAAAATAGCAAACTGTGACGATAGTGGCAATATAAGCTATACCGTCCTCATTGTGCATCCTCTGATCATTCACCTATGCACATACCATTATGACATACATTTCTTGAGGTATAGCCCCTTTCAGGTTCTCTAATGTTTTGTTACATCATCCTACATTCAAAGACTTGGTGTGAAATGTGTGGAGAACTAAGATTATTGGACCACCAATGTTTGTTTTGATTCAAAAGCTCAAACTCCGTAAAGATTATATCAAAATTTGGAAAAGAGCTTTTGGAGAAATTGACAAAAGAATTGTGGATACTAGAGAAGAGTTACTGAAACTTCAAGAATTTATGCTTCAGAATTTGGGAGATGAAGGGCTTGAGGATAAGGAAAAAGCTTGCAAGATTTATCGAAGTTCAATACTATTCCAAGAAGAAAATCAAGCTAAGCAGCAATCCTCCTAATATGGTTAATATGGTTGTTTTCTCGTGTAGACAAATAAAGTGTGACCCGACGTCCACAGGAAAGTCCACTACATGAGAAAAAAACACATGTAAAATTAATATACCCCGAGCTGCCGAGGTCTATGTTTCAACGATGAAATCCGCATATGAAGTCTGCCAAATAAACCAACAAGTTATTGGGTAAGCAATTGACTTTAAATCTCTCTATTTGCTTCATGTTGTTTTGGTTGCAAAAATGGGTGTGGTAAACACTAAACAGTAAATACCTTCATTACTTCCACGCTTGCAACGATTCGATCAGACATATTCTTGTAATCCTTCTCAGCCTCATCCATCATTTGATGACATCCCTGTGTGTGAATCTGCATCAAAGATTAAGAGATCAGATAGTTATATCCTAGGTAACAACGATACGGATACGGGTGTCGGTGTCGGACACAGGTACGAGGTGTCGGATACGACGACCCAAAAATATGTAAAAATGGGGACACGGCTGTAAAAAATTTATTTCTTATTTTCTATTATTCTTATGTTGGCTACTTAACCTATCTAACACACTTATGGATTAATTTACGACTAATAACAGACAAGTCCCAACACTTATGGGTTATATTAACTTATGGGTTAATTTACGACTAATAACAAATAAAAAACAATGATACTAGTTAGTATGGTTGAATAACATGTATAAGAATTAAAAACTTTCTAAAAGCTATGTCAAAAAAGTTATGATCTAAGCAAGAAGTGTCCGTTGGAGTGTCGACACGAGTGTCGGTGTGTCCGAGTGTCCGACACGTTTGGACACAGATTTTTTTTGAAATATGGAGTGTCCATGTTACATAGGTTATATCACGAATAAGATATCAGATTTGGGCTACATCCATCATCCATAAGCACGAGAAATATAGCAGTGATATCATAACCTATCTACTTGTAATCTCATGCTCAAATACTCAAACTTTTTGATTAAGCCTTTCTACTTATAATATCGCACGTGATCTTAACTGCTAAGAAGAAAACCATGAAAATTCAAACTGACTTTCTCCAGTAAGTAACCTACAGAGAAATCGCATAATGAAACCATCAAAGCTTACTTTACAATACACACTTAATTAGGAATATAGAAGACCAGTTTTAAGCTTCATTCATCATCGAGTAAAGCAAAAGAAAAAAAATAAAAAAAATTGTGCCATTTGATATGCTTGTGAAAAGTAGAAATCCATGATACTCAGGCTCAATTTAGCTTCATTCATCATTTGCACAAGCAAAAGAAACAACAACAAAATATACATAAAAATGCTCACGAAAACTACAAATCTAAGTCTCTTAAAAGATTCATGCTCATTTTTTCAGATCCGAAGAACATCAAAACACTTTTACTTGTAATATCGTAACAAACTTCTAATATTTCATAACTGGTGAAAGAAAACTAAAGACAGGGAGAAAAACATACAAAAAAATGAGAGCGGCTGCCGAGCTTATTAGCATTGGTTGATCCAACTGTTCTTCTTTGGCTTCCTATGAGTTGCTCCCATACTTCATCTCTGCTATAAACTCGAGCTTTGACAAGACCAGGGGATTCCTGAGTTCCCTCTGATGTTTACTTTATTTTCAGCCTTCATAAATTATAATGACCATCAGAAAATGAGCACATATATTAAAAACATAGTAATCAATATAAATAAATAATTTACATATGGGCTAGTCACAAGTATATAATCTCACCTTTTTCCCTTCTCCTTTATCCAGGCTTGCAACCGGCTAAAACATATGGGGGATGCTTCATTATATAGCCTTTTAAGAAATGGGTAACACTTAAATGACTAATCTTACCAGCGAATCCCCACCAGTTGTGCAAGATTATAACTTCTGCTTAATGAAACTTGAGAAGTTGGGTTTAAGGTTCGATTCTACCAAAACTGCTTTATCTATTGTGTTTGAGCGAGCTTCACCTGAAGCATGTAGCTGTGTGACGATTTGTTTTGTATAAGCTTGAAATTTCTGAATGCCTAATCCCTCATCAACTCCAAATGAATTATAATCCCTGATAATATACATCTACATTAATTGCGGAGGACCTGACATTAGGTTTATTTTGTAGAGAAACAGTGGAATCTTTAGCGAAATCAAAAGTAAACAAACAATCAAACTATACTATACGTAGAACTATAAGAAAATGATCAAGATCACCGGAACTTAGCAGGCTTGATTAGCTTGAAACCAAAGCATCTCCCACTACTAAGTTGTGACTAGTTGAAAACAGTTTCCATCCAGCACTAAGTACCCTACCTGAAATTACAAATCTAACTGTACATGATTCTTGATTTTCGTCTACCAAAGTAACGATGGCATCCTCTTTGGGCAGGTATAAATGACAAAATTTCAAAGGAGGATTCTGTTGACGAAATGAATAGAGATAAATGATTATGAAGTCCAATATGTTGGTCCGTCTCAAGAAATTTCAATGTATGATTAAGACATCAATCTTATACCAGCAAAAAATAAACACCAATGTATGATTTTCGTACCAGACTTTGTGCCTTTCAGCAGATTCTGTTTTGTCCAGAAAATGGATGGAAAGGACATGCAAAAAAAATGGATGGGGAAGACTCTTAGAAGCTCAAAGATGCTTCAACAACTCACACATGGATGTTCAATAGCTATCAAAGTTAGGGCAGATCGAAGCAAAAGAACAGCCACTACTAGCATATTCTTTTATGTTCAGAAAATGGATGGGACTACTAAGATTTCATATGATGTAGTTACTTTCAGTTCCTTATCAGGATGGGGCAGAAGAGTAGAAGAGAAGAAAGAAATTGTCAAGCAGTTCCAGAAAAATGGATGGAAAAGACACTAAATGCAAAAGCAGTTTTTTTTTTTTTTTTTTTTTTTCTGTTGCTCTTGTTCTTTTCTCAGTTCAGAAATGGATGGGGATGACACATTAAAGTTTCAAGCTGCAACTACTCACTCAAGGATGATTCAGAACTTGGATGGGACAAAACCATCAGTTATTGTTAGTTCAAAAGAAAATGGATGGGACAGACACAAGCTATTCAAGGGTGGTAGACTCTAAAAGCTACAACTAACTTTATCACATTGCAGTTAGGGAGGCACATTCAGGTGTACTATCTGCCATGGGATGCAATTTTTTCCATAGGGAAGTCTTTGAGGAACGATCTTCTGCTTGTACTTAAATTTTGGTTTGGTTACTTGCCTGTTTAGGTGGTTTCTTTTGCAATGTTGATCTAGGCTATCTCGACCTTTTTTATTCTTGTTGTTAGGACTCCGCTTGTATTTTTCTCTTTTCTCTGGTGTTCAGGCTCTCCTTATCCTTGTCTGTAAGGTTTAGGAGTTGTCCCCACCTTGTAATTATTGTTTCTTTTTTTGTTTATGTCATTAGGGGGGGGGGTAACTCCCCAAGCTCAATTTCCAAAAAAAAAAAAAAAAATCTAAATAGTGGAGGTCAATAATTCCAAATTATATGATTTCGAATTTAAATACACAATAAGAAAAATAGTGAATGCGACAAAACTAGGTTAATAGTAAGAACTAACCACCATCAAAATCATTTCTAGGAAGCTTCAAATATAGTTCAATGTACTCGTGAAAATCATCAATTTCTCCAAACACATCGCAAGGCAACTGCTTGGTTGTTTCATGTGCATCCTTTTTGCGTATTAGATCAGTTTTCCTTCGAAGGAAATTGATCAGGGCTTCCACAAAGACAAAAGGGATTCAGAGGGTTGAAAATTTTATGCTAAAAAGAAAAATATGACACTAGGTTAACAAGAGAATTACCACTAACAAGATTTCAAGTTTGAAAGAATAAATGATTCAATTATTATACCTGCTCATCAACGAGTATAACAACATTCTTTTTACCCAAGACCTGCATTCATTAAGCCAAGACCTCAAGTTGTTAGTGCAATAGCATACACCTATCTTTTTACCCAAAGTATTTTTACCATTGATAGGAAGCAAAAAATTTCAGACATAGTGTGCCTAAATAACAAAACCATAAATCGATAATCAATCAAACATAATTGCCCTCTCAACACCCCAATGCAAGGATCGCCTACAGTATTCCTCTACGAAAATCATAGAGAGCTTGTATGAGAAATATACTTTAATAACAGATAATTAATTCATTTCCAGGTTCATCGTATTAAATAATGAGACTAAGTAATGATCATGAAGCATTGAACATGAAAGGAATCTTATAGGTTAAAGAAATTGGCACAAAGAAGATAAAAGCATATACATGGACTACGCTAGTATAAAAGAGGGATTAAATTTTGTTTTGAATTGCCACTGCAATATTTTTTTTAATCGGGGAAATAGTATTTATAAAGAAGATTTCTATACATTAATCAGAACTCTTAATGATTTTAAGTGATATTTTGCGCCTAACTTATCTTAAGGCCGTTCTTCTAAGTTTCCTAAAACCTTGGTTATTTACAACACCTCTTTGTAGATGTATATCTAACTAAGATTCCGTATATTTATCTAATTCCGATCTTTACAAGCCTAGTCCCTATCAAATTCACACCCAAGAAGGATAGACCTTATTTTAGGGAGGCCCCCTCCAAGGATAAATACACCATGTCTCCTGAAGAAATTATGGCAGCTACTGAGAAACTCAAAAAACAAATGAATCTCAAGAAACAAGGGAGAGCAAGAGCATCTACAAGGTTTTAAATGTCAGTACAAACTCATTATTGTGGAGAGGGAATGAGTGGGGTAGTCAAAAAAAAAAATTACCCCAAAAAGACTTATTGTCCATGGAGTGTGAGGGAGGTTATACTAATTATTTTTGCTCTTGTGTAGGTTTTATTACTGGAGTCTCTAACATGGAGTTTATCCTTCTGGGATAGCTTCCCAAAAGAGCCATTAGAAAGGCCTCATGTTGTGAGAGAGTGAATAGTCAAGTTAGGATTTTGGTCCTTTTTGGAGAAAATACAAAGTGGATCTCCCTGGAGTTTATCTGTTTTGTATTTGCTCCTCAAATAAATATTTTCTCTACTAACTATACCTTCCACTGCATGAGAGACTTGAGTGATCCTTTGATTAAGGGTTATGTTTTATCTAATAAGTGTTCTTGTGTAGGTACCTTTTCTGGAGCTAGTCTTGTGAAGCATAACTTTCTGGGACAGTTTCTCAGAAGAGCCATGAGTGAGGCCTTTTTATATGTGAGAGAGAATAGTTCTGTGGAGATGTGTGGGCTTTATGGAGAAAATACCAAGTTGCTTCCCTTTGTGATTCTTGGCTTTGTGTTTGCTCTTAAAAGCACTAATATCTAAACCAACTATACCAACAATCTCATGAGAGTTTTGAGTGTTCCCTTGTGTAAGGGTTTTTCTGTAGCTAATGTTTGTTCTTGTCTAGGTACATCTTTTGGACTTATGAGTTTGAAAACTAACCTCCTGGGACAGTTTCTCATGAGAGACTTGAGTGAGATCTTTCATGATTATGAGGGAGAGAATAGTTATCTATAGTACCATTTTCTTTATGGAAAAACTATAATTTGGCCCTGTCATAAGGATGCCTATGTTTTGGCTCTTAAAAGAATTCAGTTCTGTAGTAACTGCACCAACAATACGAGAGCTTTGAGTTTTTCTTATTAAGTGTTCTTGTGTAGGTTTCAGATATTATGACTATAAGGCACAAATTGGTGACTTCAATAATTGTAAATACAGTGGTAAGAACAAAGACCACACCACTCTCAAAGCCAAAATCTCTAGGGGTAAGCTGCATAAGCACCAAAGAGGTAGCATCCCAACCCTTTTTAATGATTAAAGCTGGCTGTTGGAACATAAGAGGGATCAATGATTCCCTAACAAAAAAATCTAAGGATTTTCCAGTTCAAAAATGCATATGCTACTCTAATTATCAAACTTATCTTGGAGAGGTCAGCTGTGCAAGTGATGCTTCTTCTATCGAGTTCATAGATACTCTTGACACAAGAAGTTTACTCATGGAGATGAAACTACTGCCATCTTTCTGAACTCTAGCTATAAAATGGGTAACTTGAACCACACAAATGATAGTGATAAGATCTTGAATGTTAATGGCTTATTGGTTAACTCACAGTTGGAGTATTATCAGAGATACTAATGGTGATTCATTGTTTAGCATACAGTACTCAAGTTGAAACAAATGAAATTATTATTATGGAGCTAAAGGCTATCCTTGTTTGGTCTGAGATTAGCAAAAGAGTAGCTTATCAAAAGTTTGAAGATATTTCAGATTCTTCCCTTTGAACGTAATCCATGTAGTTAGATAAATGTTTAAATGGTATATATTTCCTTCTTTTCCCGAGGATCTCTTCACAATAGTTGAAGGGAACGCAAAGGATTGTAATATGATAGTATCCTAGAATATAACAAGTTTTTCATTAAAATACAGGCTTGCCTAACTAATCCTAGCTTTAATCTTAAAAGTTAAAACAAAAGAAAAGAAACTTGACCGCACAACCTACTTTAGTGTATATGAATTTGTTAAGTAGACAAAAAGGAAGTTGATGAGCATACCTTTGGAAAACATTCAAAGCCACCACCGGTTACATTAAGTAAAGCCAAGGAAAAAATCCTGTTAGGAGCCATAACAGCCAACTTGCAAGCTATTATAGCCCCTGTTTACACATGTCACAAACATGTTCAACTGTTTAACCAACTAAAAAATAGCTGATAAACCCACTATCCTAGCCCAGATAAGCTACAAAAAGAAGTTGAAAGTGATGATTAGAACTCGATTAAAACTAGACGATTTTCCTAAATACAATATAATAAACTACGAATATCAGACATACCCATTGAATGCCCAAAGACATGCGGTTTAACCCAACCCAAATAATCCATTAGAGCAATTGCATCTTTTACCATGATTGTCATCCTGCCACTCATTATATCAAAACACTAATACCCTCACTTTAGCAATCATATCCAATCAAAAACACACACAATAATATCAAGAAAACTCAAAACTCACGTATATTGTGATTTTTTCGTGAGCGCTGAGCTCTGACCCATCCCACGGTTATCAAACGAGCAAATTTCAATGCCCCCATTGTTATCAAAATCAATATTATCATCTGGGGTGTTAAGATTTGTATCAATAGTTGTTGATTCAGTATCATTGGGTGTCTCTGTACCTGTTAAACCTTTAGCTTGGGGACCCCATGATTCATGAGTCCCTGCCAAACCTGTTCATCACCATGTATCATCATTGGAAACTGATTAAATTCTCAAAAAAACAGATATATATAGAGAGAAATAACTATTATGAGAAGAAGTTTGGTAGGACCATAACCGTAAGTTTGATAGAAGATCTTATTGCAACAACAACAACTTGATTTCAAAGTTTGGTAGGACCATAACCGTAAGTTGATAGAAGATTTTAACTAGAAACAAATAATAACCAAATCATAAATACCTCTATTTCAAAGTTTCAATTCCAATAAGCATGTCCTGGTATCAATGGAGTTCGTGGTTCTTCAATGACACAATAAAATCGATTTAGAGAAATCAATTTTAGTGAAGAAGAATTCAGAATTGATGAAGTAAAGTCAGAGTGATGGATTTAGTGAAGAAAATTGGTGAAGGAGAGAAGAAGTGAAGGGGGTGAAGTTTTGTTTTAGTAAATCGGTGAAGGAGAGAAGGATCAAGTAGAGAGAGGAGAGAAGGATCGAGCAGAGAGAGAGGAGAGAAAAACTTGATTTATGTATTTTGATTGGTGGGAATAAGAGGCGGGAGTAAAAACATTAGAATTTTCCCCAACTTTTGGCCACTGCTTAGGATTATTAGCCACGGTAAAAGTTGTGGCTTGTCTGTCACTGATAAAACAGTGGCAAAAACTAAAAGCCATCCGTGGCAACTGCCCATTTTTCTTGTAGTGCATCATCAAATCTAGAGGTCTATAATTTATGTAATGATCCGACCCATTATGCACATACGTGTGTAAAACTCCCCAAGTTAATAAATTTTAATTTAGACCACGTTAATTCTATCCTGAACAATGAAATTAGACAATACCAAAATAATTTTGGTAGATTACTTTGGCAAAATAACCAAGCCTTTTCCTAGAGGAATCAACCACAAGGACATTCCAGTTATAACCCATCAGCATATCAGAAGAATTAAACTTGCCCAACCCAGTAAGCCCACCCAGCTGGATTAGACTCTACACTCTAATAGTTTCTTATAGAGATTAAGGGGGTTACCCAGCAAAATTTTAGAGAACTTTCAGAAATGTGGGCCTTTACTAAGTAGTTAGACACCCAACTATGTCAAATAGCAAGCCAATTAAGTGAACGCAAAAATGGAAAATTCCATAGTCAACAAATTGTTAATCCAATGGCCGCCTTTCATGTTCATACCCAGTAGAGCTCACCTAAAAACATTGAAACTGCTCAAGCAGTTCTTACAAATTAAAGATTTATATTAACCAGACCAGATTCTATGCCATCAGCTAAAAGCAATTTGGATCCCAAATCTCATAAAGAAACCCGAGTAAATTCAGCATCTAGTTCGCCCGAATCAGTAACATCTAGACCCAGCCTTATTCCAACACTACCAAACCTAGTAGACAAACCTTATGTTCCTAAGACCCCATTCTCTAACGGACTTGTTCCTGTCAAAAAGGATAAAGACTTAAAAAGATATTCTGGAGTTATTTAAGCAAGTTCGGATTAATATTTCAGTCTCGACACTATTAATCAGGTTTCTTCATATGCTAAATTTCTTAAGGAACTGTATACAAATAAATGTAGAATTAGAATTAGGAAGAATTCCTTTAGGGTTGTTTGGGTACTTCATTATTTTGGTCAGCCAGGTTCAAACCGGGTCATCCTATTACGGCCATGGACGAACTTAAACTGGATTTTGTATTTCTGTTGTTTGGTAGTGAAAAAAATAATCCAAACCCAATTACTTCATCTTTAAATATTATGGAAAAATACAAGATAGATGTTGATTTCAGTAACATGCGAACTTAGCTTGATTTTGTGTACTTTTTATAGATTGAGAAGAATTGAATAACAAAGGGGGTGAGGAAAATTCCTATGAGAGAGATCAAAGATGGAGAATGATGTAGACGATTCAAAGAGAAATTTACGTCATTTGAAACTTTGGCCATTGTTGCTCAATCGCCATTGTTGTACCTCCAAATTCATCACTAAAATCTCCCTTCAACTTTAGATATTTGAGAGGGGATTACTAAATCATCTTTTGTTAGGAGAGTGAAAAAAAGGGAGAAAAAAAAAAAAAGACTACGGTAAGGAGAAAGGGGCTAAGAGTGAGAGTTTGAATAGGGGAGATATGAGCTATAAGATTAGGAAATAAGATTGAGGACTAAGATTTTAAAAGAGAAGTTGAAATGTTATGTTTTTTTTTAGCAAAAGCTTATCTAGTTCAATCACGAAACAAGTATTTGTTGTTTTGTAATTGCACCTATTTTCTGGTTCAGCTTTGGAGAAGTGTATTCTAATTGAACCCTTTTATCGATTCAATTCTGAATTAACCCCTCTTAAAATGGTTTTGTGTGGTATGCTGACAACCTCTTAGTCTTGAACAAGTTAGCTCCATCCTACCATTTAAAATTTTGATCAAGCAAAAGGACTTTGGATGTCCCACCATTACTCTAGTAATAGTTAAACGTTACATCTAATAGGTCCATCTTGATTTGGGGCTAGTTTAAGCCTTATTATATTCTTCATTTATGAGGACCTTGAATTAAGAGAACTTAAGTCCACCAAGATACAACTTCAACTCGCTGATAAATCCCTTAAGAATGCTTGGGGTATTGCTGAGGATGTGATAATTAAGGTAAACGAATCTTACTTTGTACTAAACTTTGTGGTCCCTATACCACCATGGCCAAATCCCCAACATATTAGGTCGGCCCTTCCAAGTCACTGTTAACACTATAATCAATTGTAGGAATTGAATAGTGAAACTAACATTCGATAACATGACCATGGAACTCAATGTTTTCAACACCATGAAGCAACAATAAGATTCTGTTGAAGAGTATAATATGATAGGTATGATTATCTCCAAACATTCTTGGGAAGACCTTTTAGAAGATTGTCTAGAGAATGACATCGTTGGCATTCATGAATCAATCCTTTAAAATAATTCAATTTTTCTTGAAAACAAACCTCCTGCATATATTCCACCACATAGATAAACTCCTAAATACCAACCACTTCCTATATCTTCTCCCCCCCCCCAATTCAGTTTATTATGTCACCACCAAAACTTGATCTTAAAGTTCTTTCGAATGATCTAGGATATCGATTCCTCGGGCCTGATAAAACTCTTCTCGTTATCATTTCATCCTCATTCAACCTAGATCAGGAAAATAAACTCCTAACAGTGCTAGACATCCTCAAAGTAGCAATTGGATGGTCTGTAGCAAATATAAATGGAATAAGACCGTTTGTGGTTATGCATTGGATACACTTAGAGGATGGATCAAAATATCTCGAGAACTACAACGACGTGTAAACCCCGCATTGAAGGAGGTAGCAAAGGAAGAAGCTATGAAACTTCTTGACCCGAGTATTATTTATTCCATCTCAAATAGCTCTTGGGTAAACCTGGTCCAAGTAGTATTTAAGAAATTAGGTATTACTATAGCCAAAAATGTTAAAAATTAAATAGTAACCACCCGTACTCAGACGGGATAGAGAGTTTTCATTAACTACCGAAAGCTGAATGTATCTACTCAAAAATACCATTTCCTACTACCATTCATTGATCAAATGTTAGAACATTAGGCAAGTCATTCCTTTTACTGTTTCTGAGATGGTTATTCGGGATACAACCAAATTCCAATAGCTCTTGAAGATTTGGATAAGATGACCTTTACTTGCCAATTTGGAACCTTTACCTATAATTGCATGCCTTTTGGCCTATGCAATGCAACCGCGACCTTTCAATGGTATATATTATGTATTTCTTTTGTTATCACAGAAAAAGTCCTAGAAATCTTCATGGATGAATTTTATATTTATGGGTCCATGTTCGATTAATGTCATATACACTTAGGATTGGTCTTGATCCAATATAAAGAGAAAAACCTTGTCATTAATTGGGAAGAATGTCATTTTATGGTAAATGAAGAAATAGTACTTGGCCATTTGATATCATCTAACCAGATAAAAGTTGATAAAGCAAAAATTGATTTGATTTCATCTCTGCCCCTTCCTAGAACAGTGAGGGATGTTTGTGCATTCCTAGGGCATGCAAGATTCTATTAATTTCTTTTTAAATTGTTTATCTTATTGATAGTAGAAAAACAAATACAATAAAGGAGAGGCCAAAGCCAATACCCAATAAAATTAGAACCTTATGTAAGGCACCCCCATTTTGTCAAGCCTAATAGCTGTTCTAGCTTCTCTAGGAAGTTGATGAAGAAAACAATATTCAAAATCACCAAGTGAACTTGCTAACTTAGCTAAACAATCAACAACTTTGTTCCCTTCTATATAAGTATGGGTGATGCGTATACCATGAGCTATGCATATATCAAGTACTTGTTTCCATATATTAAGGCATCTCCATGGTACCCTACTAGTAGAGCATAATCACTTACAAAGCACAAGGGAGTCTACTTCAGCCTGCAAGTAGAACCAAGAATGGGCAACACATACTTTCAAACCATGGAGCAAAGCCAAAACTTCTGTAACCATGTTAGTGCCATCTCCAAACAAAATTGCATAACCATACAACAAGTTGTTAACCCGATCTCTCACAACGGCTCCACCACCACAAGGGCCCGGATTTAGAATGGAAGACCCATCAATATTTAATTTAAAACCACATAATAGACTAACCCATCTAACTACTCTTGCTTGTTTAGGCATTATATATTTTAGAAAAATTTGCATAGCTTGTAAAATAATATATTCATTGTAAGTGCAGTTCTTGGTCATTTTGAGTTTCAAATTAGCATCCTTACCTTTGAAATTGTGAAAGAGGCATTCATAATAATATTGTCATATTTGAAAGCATTCCTTGACTTCCAGATTTCCCAAAAAATTAAGTAAGGGAGAATACCTTGTAATATGCCCATAAGACTACTTTATTAGCTTCTGACTGCCATTGATGAAGAATGCCTTGAATTGATTGAGATTAAAATAGCCTTAGAGCACACACCCTGCTGAAATGAGCCCACACTTCTTTAACAATGAAACCCTGCTCAAATAGATGGCTGGGAAACTCCACTTTGTCATCAGAGCAGCAACAACATCTAGATGGAAACTGAATATAACATCCCTAAATCATAGTATCTACAATAACAAAACCTTGCAGCAACTTCCAATTGAAAAATTGTATCTTAGTAGGTCTCACCTTATGCCACATCCAGTCCATTTGAGCAATGGGAATAGACTGAGATCTGACCAAGTTCCAAGCAATTTTAATAGTAAATGTATCATCAATAGAAGGAATCCATACAACATTATCTGCCTCCTCAGATATGGCAAACCGAGATATAGATCTCTTCATACTGGATGGAATATCATTTCTCAGCTTGTACCACTGCCATATGTCATCTACAACAATCACATCCTTAATGACTATCCTCTTATCAGTTTCTATATCCAAAATATCACTAATGCATCCATCGCCCAACTAGTTATCATGCCAAAAAACAATGTTTACTTGCCCCACTGTCCAAGCAGTATTTGATTGAACAGTCTCGAAATGCTAAACCATCTCCTTCTTGATATTAGAGGCGAAACTAGGTGCAACCATGGGGAGATTCCCAATAAAATATTTACTCTTCATGTATTTAGGCCGTAAAGACCATAAAGATTCTTTATGTAACACTGACCAAACTTTCTTTAGTCAAAAGCTCGTTTTGATGTCTTCTAAACTTTTAAAACCTGATCTACCCTCAGACTAGGAAACCTACTTCTTCTTAGGTCTTCCCTCAAATATGCCCCACAGAAATGAAGACAAAATTCTCTCTAAAGTGCTTGTCACAAACTTAGGAACTTGAAGAGAAGATAGAAGGTGTATAGAAATAGAATTAAGCACATGAGTAATGAGTATAATTTTTTACCCATTAGAAAGTAACCGATCCCCTTCCACCCATCCATTTATCTTTTGAATTTTGTTCACCAAGGTATTAAAATGAGAAGCTTTAAGCCTGTTATAGTTGATGGGGGAGCCCTCTAAGATAGATTATAGGAAACTGCTTGAGAGTGAAACCAGTTGCACTTTGGATGACGTGTTTTCTTGCCATAGGTACTTCGTCATGTATAGAAAATCTACTTTCAAGCATTCAAAAGTTGGCCTGAACATTTCTCATATCTATCCAGAAAAGTTGTAAGGCCCTTGATAGAATTTTGTGAACCATTTAAAAATACCACAAAATCATTTTTGCGTATAGCAAATGAGTTAAGGGCATAACACCACTGCTAGACTTGAAGTATCCAATTTGACTAGATTGAAAATAATGAGATAAGCCTCTGGATAATACTTCTTCAGCTAAAATATAAAGGAGAGGAGAAAGAGGGTCACCCTTCCATAATCCCTTAGAAGATTTGAAATAGCCTTTGAATACACCATGAAGAATAAAAAAAATTATGGAGTCTCTACACACTGAGATATGAGAGCAATCCACTTATCATCGAAATCTAACTACTTTAGAACATACTTTAGAAATGCCCAATCTAGTCTATCATATGCCTTAGACATATCTACTTAAACTATTCATTAGAGACTTTAGCTAACAAAATCTCATGCCCTTTTGCAATTTACTTGCTAAAAATGTCCCATTTCATTTCAACGATAAATGTCATGAGTCATTTGAAGCACTTAAGTTCTTGTTGACCAGGATAACGATTATCTAGCCGTCCGATTGAACCGTACATTTTGAAATTATGTGTGACGCTTCTAATTATGCAATGGGTTCCGTGTTATGACAACATTTCAATAAAGTACCACATGTCATCTCATACATAAGTAAAATGTTATATGGCACATTAATTAATTATCCAATAACCGAAAAGGAGTTATTAGCCATCGTGTTTACTTGCGACAAATTCCGGCACCACCTTTTAGGGCTAAAAGTCATCGTGTACTATGACTATTCTGTTGTTTGATATCTATTTGATAAAAAGGACGTTAAACCACGCCTTATATGATAAAGCCATTTACTCTAAGAGTTTAACCTCGAAATACATTATAAAAAGGGAACGAAAACGTTATTGCTAACCATTTGTCGTTCTTGATAGTTTTCCACATTAATGAAGACCAATTCCAATTTCTGAGCATGTTCCCAATGATCAATTAATGACTATTAATTGGGCACTATGATTCCCTAATATTGCAAATTATTTAGCCGCTAGGTACATATCACTAGATTTGAGTAGACATAATAAATAGAAATTTAAAGCCATATCTAGACAATTTATCTCAGGGGATCTCAATTTGTTTAAAGTTGTCGCTGATCTAGTGATGCGTCGTTGTGTCCCTGAAAATAATATTCGCCAAATTTTTAAATGTGTTCATGAAGAGCATTTTGGGACCCGTACAATGGTAGATAAATACTTCAATATGATTTTTATTGGCCTACATTATTTAAAAACACTTACGACCATTGTTCCTGATGTAACAGCTGCCAAATGGTTGGCGACATGGGCCATCGGGATGAGATGCCTCTCAACAACATTTTAGAGATTATATTTTTTATGTCAAGGGCATTGAATTTAGGAGGCCTTTTCCCATTTCCAATGATTACGTGGATCTTAGTTGCCTCTAAATGGGTATAAGTTGTACCATGTTGGACAAATGATCACGACGTCATGATAAAGTTTTTAAACGATAACATTTTAGTCCGCTTTAGCACACCTCGTGAAATTATAAGTGATGATAAAACTTCTTTTCGTAGCTGTTATGATAAGAGTCTTATGTACAAATACAACATTACACATAAAGTTGTCACCCCATATCATCCGCAGACAAGTTGGGAAGTCATGGTTTTTGATCTGAAGATAAAAAGAATTTTGGATAAAATTATCTGACCTGATTGTAAAGATTGGTCCACCGGTCTTAGAAATGCCCTTTGGGCCTATTGCTCTGTTTATAAAACCCCAATTAGAATGTCCCCTTGTAAGTGTGTTTTGGAAAAACTTGTCACTTACCTGTGGAATTAGAACATAAGGCTTACCACTCGGCTATTAAAGATTTAATTTCCAAATAGGCGTCACCAGATTTTATTGAAAACTACAACTAAGTGAGCTAGAAGAAATAAGTAGAAGCGTACAAAAGTGCAAAAATCTATAAAGATCGGACCATGACATATTAGGACAAACACATAATCCGAAAAGTTCTTCTATCAGGCTAAGAAATCTTATGTTTTACACAAACTTCATATTTTTCCAAAAAATATTGCAAACCTATTAGCAAGGCCCGTTTGAAGTCGTTAACGTTCACCAAAATGAATGGGTTGAAGTGCAAAATTTACGTAATGGCAAAACTTTTGACGTAAATGGGAAACGACTTAAGCCTTATCTGGAGACTGTTCTGATTGAAAAAATTTCTGGAGCTCAAATTTACGGAATTGCTCGTCCCTGAATAAATTTCTTGAATTCACATAAATTTGGGGGTTCGAGCATTTTGTCTTGCTGAAGACGGTAAAATTTGCGTTTTCAGGGAAGCAACCCAAGACACATTTTGGTAAGATTTTTTTTTTTTCATCTTTATTTTTCAGTTCTCAAATATTGGGGATAATATTTAATTTAAGTTTATGGGTAGGAAAATGATTTTTTTAGAAATACATTTTAAAGAAAAGTAAAATAATAACACTTTGGCAATTTATGATGCACTTTTGACAAATTTCTGGCATTTAGACTGATTTTATTTTGACACAAATGTTTTGGTTGGGAAACCTGGATAAATTAAAAAAAAAAATTAGAAACTAAAAGTTACCAAGTATACACTAGAGTATTTTGCATACTATCTTAAGCTAGATGCATTATCTTTTTATTAACGACAAATTCAAGTTAACTTGGTATATTTTGAAAACTTGTACTTCACTATGGTTTTGTAATTGATACCTTCGATAGTTTTTTACCAGCTTAAGAGAAATTTTGCATTTATGTTATAAATAATTCACTCCAAGAGAAACAACTGCATAAGAATAAGTTCATTCCTGAATGTATAAAAGAAAAGATAAATTTGCCATAAAAAACTTTCACACTGCAAGACATACTCAATGATTCTAGATAACGTATTGGGCAATAAAACTATCTTCACATTACACTCAGATATAACTAAGTAAAATACTTGAATCTCTTTCTAATCATGAAATAATATCTTAAGTTTTGGATATGTGCAAGATATTATACGGTATACTTGAGAGAATAATAGGTTTAAGAAATTCCCCACTAGTATATATATTTACCATAACTAAGTAAGGACAAGTTGACAGAAAATGAGCCATTTTTCATTTATAATGCTAGAATATCATTATCAACTTTTGTGGGAATAGTCACTACAAACCCTCACGAGAAAACACTTGTCCACCAGGGACACCTGGGGGTTTAATAACTTATTGTATACGCTAAATGCAGTCGTAACTCCTGAGAAAGTGATTTCCTTTCTTAGTTTAATTTAACTTCTTTATTTCACTCGGGACGAGCAAAAAAGTAAGTTTGGGGGTATTTTGATAGATATAGAAATACCTAGGATTTATACGCCAAAAAGTATCATATTATTAATCCCGATTTATTGTTTTTTGATGATTACTTACATTTTCTTAGTTTTAAATAGTTATGACTGCTGGAGTTAATAACTGAGAAAACACATAATTGGTGGAAAAGGAAGCAAAAGTATATCCAGTAGTCTCCTAGATCGTCCAAGCAATAGTTTAGATTCAATGCACTTGTAGATATATTTCAAAGAAGGGAAAAATGAAGGAATCTACTAGGATATTAGATTGAGAAGACTTATCTTGATAGACGATAGAGTGAAAATGAGATAGAATTTATCTTAGATAAACCTTTTCTCTACTTAGAGTTAGAGTTTAGAGTTTGTAAACAAGTATTCTCCTATCTCCTATAAGAGGAGGGATCCGTTGACTCGCAAAACTTGACTCCCCAAAATTCTCCCTACCACAGCCATTAGATTTATTAAATCTACGGTATTCAAAAGTGATGACTTGTCAACTTTAGTTAGGAGAAAAGTCGGCTTGGCTTGGCTCCATCAACAAAAAATACTCTCACTCTCTCGCACTCTTCTATACATTAATAAATCTACTCTTTCCCTCCTTCTATATTTACTCCTTTACCTCCTTTATGCTCAACTTTAAATCCCTCTTTTTTTCTCTCTCCTCCTTGAATGAGTTTATATTTATTATTGACATTCAATTAAGGATGAACATAGTGACTAATAATCATATTTTCTAAACAATATCACTTTCAGTGTTCCTTACAACTACAACTCTCAAATCAGGAACGTATAAGATTTGCATAAATCCTATTTGGTTTTATTGTACTTAGATGTAGTCTATTGTTTTGTAATGATTTCATGATTTCATTCTTACATTATTCCTTTCAGAGCTTCGATATTTTAGCATGAGTTTGGTATTGTCGATGTATCTTGATGTTACAATCGGCATAATTACTCCTAAAGTGCATGCTAATAAGCACCTAGTTCACACCATCATCACATGGATATTGTAAGCAAGAATCAAGTGGAAATTTAAAGAAATATAGACTGCAGTCACTGTACCACAAATTATTAAGCACAACATAATAATGAACATATCAGATTCTTCTTAAATGTTAGAAATTTGCAAGAACAATGACATACATGATATGAAGGTTATAAAAGAAGTAAATGTGCATTGCAAAGAAATAAAAAAGAAGCAATTCAAGAGTGACATGTAAATATTTTATTACTATATATTCTAAATTATAGGAAAGAAGTATTAAAAAATCTATAAGATTAAGAATAGTAAGCACTGAATGAACAATTCAATATCTAAGTTTTTCTTTTATTGGATCCAAGTGGATTTGAACCACCAACCTCTCAAAAATTGAGCTCTCTAGCCCTTTTGAGCTATTGAATCCATCATCAAACACATACAAACAATTACAGCAATCAAATACCATGCACAACTATACAGTCTCAGACTCATAGCAACAAATCTTGATCTTTTATTGCACATACATGATGAGGGAAATCATAAAATGCTGCACTGAACACAAAACACACCACATCTAGACACATTAGACAACATAAAAAAAAGATAGCCAAACAAACTAAATACTTCAATTTGATTTCCTTGAGAATATTGAGATAAGTGAAGAAGTGCAATACCCGTAAGCTTAAATTTGGTGTTGGTGTAAACCAAAGTGAAAGAGAATTAAAAGAGAAGTGGTCACTGGGAATATATGGCTCAATGTTGTCGTCTTCAATGTTGAACATCAATAGTTCACGATCACCATAAATTTTACTAAGTACAAAGTTCTGAGCATGAAAGTTAGTGTCCATGAAATATATGGTATTCCCTCTAATGCCCGATGTGAAGTAACTAGCTGACGAAGATATAGATCTTCTACAGCCAAATCCAACAAATAGTGCTTGGTCACTCAGGTTTCGAACCTCAACCCATTGCCAAAGGTCTCGATCTAGTCTAAATACCTCAAACTTTTTTGTCCTAGGAGGTGCAATTGAATAGTTTTCTTTATATCCCTCAACAAAATGTTTTAGTCTTGTTACCAGTAACAGATCACCAGACAAATCAGACAGTTGTGAGAAGTCCATTTTGTTTACCCAATCATCTTCTTCCTACCCCAACGGAGGAGGGATCCTCAACTTATGCAATAAGGGGTTTTCGCTTGTAAGCTGTAAAGAATAAAATTCTAATGCTAAATCGTAGACATAGAACAGTTCACCACATAACACAGACTCTATGAAAAAATTTCCTTGTTGTGGATGTTTAACCATGAACCACATTTCATCTCCTGTTCTACGAAATACTATAGTATCCCAAATAAGACACACGACTAACAATTCATTTTCAGCATCGTCGTCTCTTGGATTATTATCTGATCTAGGAGTGATATATGACCAATCCACCAATGACATTCTTTTAAGATCTTTGTTCTTCAACGATGGGAACTGGATTTGTGTATTTGTAATAGGGTTTATCATACCGGTTTGGTCTTCTGCAACTATTAGGATCCATCCCCTCTCCACTGGCCAAAAAGATGTTTTAGAATCATCAGTTGGATATATTGACCTGCAAATTCATTGTTCCGATAAAGAATTAAAAACAAAAGGACTATCCATGAGGCTTCAATGATAGGAGGAACAAAACGCCATTCTTTTTTTACAACTGAATTCCACAACCTGTAAATAGATTTTAATCTGATTCGATCGGATATAAATAAACGTTGTAATATCAATCCCATGATCCCTTGAGGAAGAGTAGGCCACTTGGTCTTGTTCGAATATGTACTGATGATGTTCTTGGCACCCTTGGCATTGTATTCAAAAAAATAAGGCCTACAATAGTCTCTTCTTTTGGGGGGAGGGGGATCAAGCATAAGATAGTTTACATTGTATAATTGTAAGTCCCTCTCTACTACAATACGATAGAGAATTCGAGCTGCTAACAAATTCAGCAAGTTATCGAGTTTTCTTAAGATGGCTTGCAACATGTTTGATGTTTCCTGTACAACGTAATTACAAATATTATTTCAATAAAAAGTAATAACAACTATATGTAGTTAACACTAATTATAATTATGTTTAGCTACAAAGAAAACAATAAAATACAGCGGTCTTGGTTTGAGGTGATCACTAACAATCACTTCTGTCAAGGTTAGGGTTTAAGACTAAATCAAATCATAATTCATGACTATAACATACATATACATGACTTCATACATATAAGATTAGATTAAAACTACTAATTTCAAGACCTGCTTTTGGGCAAGACATCATAATCTTACATATTCGTTTCTTCGAATCGCAAATATCTATCCTTGGCTCTGATAACAATCACGACTATAAGGAACAGTTAGCCACCTCAATCATTTGTTGTAGCAATTAATAAAGGTATGCAAAAGCAAAAACCAACAAGAACGATTTCAGTTGACTTAAACCCTAAAAGAACATTGAAGAAAGATTCTAGCACCCTTTATTCTAGCAATATCAACAACTTTCCTGTCACAAGTGGACGACTCATGTACTACTCTTCTTTAAAAGTATTTGAAGCAATCAGAAGCAAACATGACCAGCAATGACAAAGATAGGCTAAATGGTAAGACTAAGACTAAAGAAAGTCACCAACAACCATTACTTTAGGATTTATAGATCAAACTCCTCCTTGTCAAAATCTTATAACAAGGCGCTTTGGCAATCTTTTACCGAGCTAAAAAAGAATACAACAATAAAAATTATGTAAATCTCACCTTCTAACTGAAATACACTGCACTGATAAACTCATAAATATAAGCAAATACCTTTGCATTATGCAAATAAAATCCAAGCCAAGTTGTGCAAGTTCAAATTTGACTATGCCAAATTCAAATTCTTCTGATAATTTCAATACATAATAGTTAATGATAGACTTGACATAAAGATCATGAAGTTTATAATTCTCAAACCATTTATTCAACACAATTAAATAAAAGAATGAAGAAGGAATTGAATTTTAGACATTAAAACTTACTCAAAGTTAAGAACTTGTGACAAAAAACTCAAATGCGAATCTGAGGAGAAACTCGCAATAGTTGTAATTCAAAGAAAATGAGAAAAACCTATGTAAAAATTTGAAACCATAAAAAAACCAAATTGACAGATATTCAACATAACGAAAGATTATATATGAGATTGAAGTACGATATGGCTTGAAATCTGATAAAAATTACGAAAAGAGATATATATATATACTTAGTTTAAAACAAATTGGGTGATGCAAAATTTAGAGTTTCGTCGTGAAGAATCCTAATTTGTGGAAAGAAGAGAATTAGATCGAGAACTACTCTCAATTCTCTTCTATTTTGGTCTTACGTAACTGCCTAGGTGGATGCTGACTCATTAAACAATACGGGTAAAACAGGTTTTTAAGTTTTTTTGCCGGTCAAATGAAGGGTCAACACGATTTGACCACCAGAAATTCAAGTTTTCGGGGGTAAAGTAAGCTTTTGGTTAAAGTGGGGGCTTGTCACAGAGAGCTCTCCTAACTTGGGGGTAAAGTCAAATTTACTCTTAGGTAAATTACAAAATCTTCGAGCTAATATCGTATTTAATTTTAATCATTTTTTACAGCATTGGAAACAGGAGTGACTAAAGTGCCGGTCAAGAAGAAAGAACTGAGTAAGAGGGGTGCAGCAAAGAAACCCCCATCAACCCCCAAAGAGAAAGATGACAATGACTTAGAGTTTGTGCCAGAAGTTGTAGTAAATGTTATTGGGGGGAAGAAAGGGGGTAGAAAGCCTGTTGCAAATGCTTAACCTTCAGCAGCAACAAAGAAACGAGGACCTACGAGGAAACAGTTTTTGTGCCAAAAGCTTATCGCGGATGTTTTGAAGCCTATTGAAAATGCTAGGGTCTCGCCAGTCAAGAAAGTAAGGAAGATGAGACCATCTCCTTTTAACATAAAGAGCGGTTCAATACTAGAATTGAAACAAGTGGAGATTTCACCTATGGGAGGTGAAGAACTATCAGGTTCTGATGAAAATATGCAGGCATGAAAATATGCTTTGAGTGATTCAGAACCCGAGGATGGTTTTGATAATTCTGACTTTGATGTAATTGAAGTTAATTGAACAAAACTGAATGAGTTTTCATTGAGAAAGTACTAATTTCTTCGTTGTATTCCAGATTTTACCACTGAAATTAAAAGTTTCAGTCTGTTTGTAATTTGAGTTGTTTCAACTATTCCTAGAAAGTTCACACAAATCACATAATCCCTGTCCCATTTGACAAAGTTGCACTTTGATCACATTAGAACTTGACATAACCTTGACTTGAGGGTATGGCCTGTATAGGATGATGAGAACTACCTTGTTGAATGGCAGATTGTCATAGTGAAGCACTGTTTCTTCACTTCCATGATTGACTTATAGAAATCTGGCACTGTTGAATGCAAAGTTCAAAAGTATCAGTATTTCAAAGTGTAAAATGCATGAAACTGCTACAACTGCGAAGAATGGCACTTGCAAGAATCTGGATACTTTTGAATTTGCCAGATGTGTTTCAACAAGCAATACTTAACCTTAGATCGAATTATTTCTGCAAGGAATAAGTTGAACATTTGCAAAGATACTAAACCTTAGGCATCATAGGGGGGTTTGATTTTTCATTTTCACATCTCCAAAATTCACATTACATGTACATTAACTTAGTGGTTTTCTTATAAAGGTTACCTGTAGCGTCAATGGGCTGAATCACACCACACTGAACTCAAAATGTATGTTATGCCCAATATCCATGTACGGATGTACCTAATGCATGTTTCGAGTTCGGATGGCCTTATCGATTACTCATTCTTATCATCTCCGATTTAGTTTTAGAAAACACAGCCTTGAAAATGAATCAGAACTTTTTACAAATAGTAATGAGCTTCTTAATACCAAATTAGAAATACAAAAAATAACGACTAAATAAAAAAGATTACATTGAGTTGGCCTAACAATAGATCACTCGAGTCTCCAATTTACATTCCACCCATAACTCGGGCAGGGTTGTAGACGAAATTGTCGAATTGGGTCGTACCAAACTGAGAATCACTGAAAGTTGCTGGTGTGACTTCAGATGGCTCAATATTGCAATACTCATTGATCAGCTTAATATCACTTTTGAAATTATGGAAAGGTTTATATCTATCCTCCACGACAGGGATATCATCTAAACTGTCGTTATACACTGATCCAATCTCGGAATTAGAGAAATCTGCAAGCGAGTCATCAACAAGTCCAGTGCAGTAATCCATGTAGTAATTGCTGTAGAGCGTTGAATCAATTTCAGAACATAATTCCTCGTAATGATCCATCTCTCTGTCGCACCAACTCAATTGTGAAGATAAGCCCTCCACGGGAGCGCGGAAGCCGTAGTCAAAACTTTCATACCGACCATAATCAGCCTCAGGTTTATTAAAATCAGAATAGTATTTAAAGACATCAGGTTGCAAAGCTGTTGCGTCGTCGTACTGTACCACATAATCGCACTCTTTCTGGTACTCAAACATAGTACTACGCATATCAAACATCTGCTCCGTATGTTTCATTAACTCCTCGTCTTCGTCTTTGGGGAAGCCGTAGTCGAAACTTTCATACTGACCATAATCAGTCTCAGGAAGGGCCAAATTACTGAAATCGGAATAGTAGTTATAGACATCAGCTTGCAAACTGATTGTATCGTCGTACCCCATCACATCTTTCTGGTTCTCGAATATAGTACTAGGCATGCCAAACATCTCATCAGTATGTTTCAATAACTCAGCATCGTCATCGTAAATCACTCTCATGAAGTCAGAGTCATGCTTATTCTCTTTCAGTGAAAAGTCTACCAGATTATCACCACAAAGCATCGAAAGGGTACCCAATGAGATCTCTTTATTCGCCTCTTTGGTCTTCTTAAAGTGTGTATCAGCAGAAATACCAATCTTTGTTTCTTCTTCTTCTTGTTTAACCTTTGAAGGAGCCATCTAGATCTGCTCAATATCACAAACTAATAAATAACAAAGTCTCAAACACCCTAAATTTGTGTGTGAGAACTTAAGAGTCAAAACCAATCAAGGAAAAATTAAACCCTAATCCTAAGCAGTAAGCATGCAAGAAGAACAGATACTTAGGGAGAGAGATGTACCTTTGTTGTTAGATATGATCAAACACGAACACGGTAACACTCACTTGTTCTTCCTTTCTTCTTTCAAGAAGAGAGAGAGAGAGAGAGATATTTTGTTGATGCGAGAAACTTCGTACTCAGAGAACGAGAGAGGGATTACTTGAAGACTATTTTGAGTTGAGAACTAAAAGAAGATGAAACCTGCTATAAATAGATCTGAGATGTTTCAGTAATACCGCAAAATGGTAGGGAAAACGACCGAAAAAAACCTGCACACAATATTTTCCTGATTGGATATTTTTCGGAGGCCAAGAGATACTAAAAAAAGGTATCTAAGTTTATTTTAACAATAACTAATTTATAAATAATCTAAGAGCATCTCCTAAAGTGCGTCAGTTGAAAAAAAAGTCAAATCCAAAGTTTTAGTGAAGTTATATATATATATCATCAGGCGCCTAATACTTGCGCACCAAATTTGATTTGATTTTTTTTTTTTTAATTTTGGGCAGGCGCCCGATTGAATTTATTTTGAAATTTTTTTATTAGGTCGCCCAAAACTTAGGCGCCCAATTATAAAACAAACAGACGCCCAACACATAGGCACCCAATCGCGACATAAGAAAGCAAAGTTGAGTCTTGGAAAACATGACTTAAACTTGCTTTTTGAGTTGGAAATCCAAGTCAGTGAGGTGTTGTTAGAGCTCAAAAATCCTATGTGGCACCTTGGAATCCAAGTTAGTGAAGCACTTTAAGAAATGCTCGAGAGTATGTACAAATGAAGAATGGAGTAAACTAAACAATTGGGTACTTTCTTTTACATCTCCACTGTTGATCTGGATTTCCTTGAATAATTAGGAATACTAACATTAGATCTAGACTGTTCATCTCCCATATCTTGATTTTATACCACCAACTCCAAATCTCTTAACTATTTGCCCTAACTACTCAACGGTCATAAGAGCATCTATTTTTGTTTTAGCTCCTTCACGAAGTAGTCAAAATTTGAAATTAAGTCTTAAATTTGGACTTTTGTTGACTTTGGTCCTCTCCCGGTCTCCTCTTTAACACAAAACTATACACATCCCCATTTTCTGTTCTTAAAAAAAAACACTTAAATTAAGCTTTAATATTTTTGGAGGTTGTAATGGCCTAATTCTGTTAGCTCGAAATGTCTCGAAATTAGCTCTTACACTAATGTACCTGTGACAAAATCTAATGTAAAACAAGAAATAACACAAGTGATTTAGCGTGGAAAACCTTTGAATATGTCAAAAACCATGACCTCGAGTTGAGGGTTTTAGTAAAAATATCTTTTATTGCTTGAGGCTGATATCTTATTACAAGTGATCTCTAGAACTAGAAATATTTGATCTCGTAAATAAGAAGTTTTTATTTGTGGTATTTTATGTGTTCCTTTTCTGGTCTCTGTCTATTCTAGAACTTTTTCTTTATACAGGTCTCACCCGCACCTCGTTATCGCATTTAAGCACATCCTTCGAACAATGAGGTAAGTGGTGGTTGACTGAGTAACTGTTGAGTTCGTGGGAGACATGTATCTTTGACTTGTTCATATTCTTCTATTGTGCTCGATCCACGTTCTTCATCAGTTCGTAGGCTAGGTGGCACTGCTGACTATTTAATATCACGTATGAAATGCGTAAGCCTGATATGGCGGTAGTTCGAATTGGGTTAGGCTGAGGGATAAGTCTCTATAGTCGCCCCCTCGCAACTGAAGGCACGAGTGGCTTTGGTTAAGAAAAATCCTGTGTATTTGCGGTGTTGGAAGTTGAAAAGTAATGACGTATTTATTGCTGATCTGACTGGTATGGAAATGGGTATTTATTTTGTATGGAGGGATGTATTTGCATTGAATGACGATGTAAAGTATTGATGTAATGGACGCTTGGGGTTTCAAGGGTGGTTCTATTTTGAATGATGATTGCTTTGGAAACGTACCTGCGCATTAAATACGAGGGTTATATAAATAGTACCTGTACTGTGGCTTCTGGCAAAGTACGCCGTTGTTAAAAAATAATATAGGATTCTTGAGTAATAATGGTGAAGACCCGACGAATGGTTTACGAAGAGAGAGTTTCTGCTGAGATACAAAGATTCAAGTTGAGATACTTTGGGGATCAATATTTGGAGTTGCCCACCCCAATTCCCGTTCCACCGACGTATCACGGTATGTCGGAAGAAGAAGCGGCTGAAGCTGAGGATGATTTTTATTGCATGTGGAGATTTCATTACGTTGTCTTGAACGTTGGAGGTGTCTCCGCATCCTTGTGGATGACAAGGTTGAGGAGACAAATGTGGGGGCTGGTGTAACTGCGAGGCAGTATCGCCGATATCTTGCATAGGATTGGATTTTAAGGTAGGAGTTCCTTTCATCTCTACCAACTTTTTGTTGGTAGGGATTACGGAGGAAGCGGCGATGGTGGTGGAGTGGGGAGACAGAGATTGGAAATCAACCCCTGTACAATCATCTTTTCTTGGCGCTAAGAAGGCCTTATATTTGAAGAGTTGGTTCAAACACTGACGTCCTTGCTCCCACAGTTTATATTTGAAACTCGGCTCCATGTCTAAACTTTAACTAAACTTGGAGAAAGGAGGATGTTATGTGATTTCCAATGCCTGCTTTGCTTCAGAAGATTCTCAGAGTAAAATATTACTGAAAGACTTGTTATTCGTAAAGTAACTGTAATTGATATTCGAGCTTAATAAAAATGTTTATTTAAACTCTGTGTTGATAGATAAAATTAGCTCTTTTGATGGAAATTAAACTTTAAGAAATACAAATGTGTGTGATTAGAGGATGAAATGTAATATTGGAGATCGAATTTGAAAGTATCTTCAGCAATCGAGCTATATATAAAAAAGAAATGTGTTTATGAAAATAAAAGATGTGTAAAAAATGTTTTTTGAGTTGAATAACTTAGAATTACGGGGGGAGAATATTGTAGAAGATATATAATTTACAGGAATAGGAAATTCAAGCTCATGGAGATCTCTCTAGAAATGCTGTATTGGGGGGCAGATAAGTTTGAAATGAGATAAGACGAATTCAAAGAGGTTGATGTGGATAGATAAGTTCAAATAACTTTCTTATCAGGATCTCAGGGTTCTTGTTATGGAAAAACATAATACACATACGGAATGTGGGGGATTTAAAGTGTGTAGTAGCCTACTCGTAGACTTTTAGCTCCAGTCAAACACCTGAAGGCTACATCGAAGCCTACATAAATTCCTCAAAGTCTATTCAACCCGTAAACAAGCTTTCCAAGACTACACAAAGATAAAGCCTCGACTCTGAACAAGCCTCGAAAACGAAGACAGATCCATCAGCATCAGAAACACTTCGACCATATTCGTACGTGGTCGAAGGCAGACATGGCAGACAACCAGCTCACCAGACAAGGCATCATCGTTGTTGGTCCTTACATCTACAGTGACAGAACCAACAACAGCTACAGTGTCAGAGCACAGTGCCAAACCCGACATTTCTGGCGTGAACACCAACTCTGGGATACCCGTCTGATACCCGGAGGGTACACTTATAATGTGACCTCCCATGGTGACTCAGCCCTACCTTTGTTCTATAAATAGGAGGGAGGAGAAACCATTGAGAGGTTACAAAATCTCTCCCCATAACCCTTACATTTTACCTTTGATCTCTCTGTAAATTATCCAGTACTCCCCATAACCCTTACAAAATCTCTCTTCATAACCCTTACATTTTACCTTCGATCTCTCTATAAATTATCCAGTACTCAAACCTTTGACTACTCGACAGTAATATCAAATTTCTTAAAAGTCCTCATCAGAGGTCGTGGAGTGTCCCATTCTAGGCCTCTACGCAAGTATATTGTCAGTAGGCTTCTAATATTATTGATTATATGCTTGAATCCTCTGATAGAAGATAAACTTCATGGTATAAAAGCCAGCTTCCCCTCCTTGAGAACTTAGGCCCCTATATTTGGCGCCGTCTGTGCCTGCCCACCCTACTAATCTCCCTTGCCTCATATTCTTTCTTTTTCCAAGTCCTGTAAACCAGTCCCAATGGCACCATCCCTCCGTTCTACTTCTACCCATGCCGACAACTCTGCCGACGGAGTGGCTGCTCAACTAGACCGTCTTACTCAACAATTCGCTCAGGCTGAGGAGCGACACCGAATACAAATGCAGCAGGAGTGCGAAGAACATTGGCAAGAGTTTAAAGCCGAACTGCATCGCCGTTTGGATGATGCCGGCAGACAAAACTGTGCAATCGACGATTTGTGTAATATAGTCTGTGAGTTGCAACGAATGCAGCCTCTAGAATCCCTCCTACCATCTTAAGCACCAGCCCCATCGTGCGTGTCTGCCCATGCTCGACTGGGGCTTCTACCATATCTAGAAGTACCCCCGGTCCATATCGGCGCCGAGGGTGCTCCCCCTACTGTTCCCCCCACTGGCTCCATCTATCTCGGCATCCACCCCACGGAGGATTCCTCTGACTCTACCCTTCGCTACTCCAGATACCCCAAATGCCGCCCTGCCCAAGAGCGTCTTGAGGAGCGCAGTGCCGAACACATACCGAACAATCGGCCTCATCATCCTCGAGCCCCTCGATCCCCCCCCTCATCCTGCCTACTGTGCACAACAAGACATCGACAACAAAATCCACCCTGTCATCCGCATCAGTGCGAGCCCAATACTAAACTCATGGAGTTTGTTGAATAACACCCTTTATCACAAGCTCCTCGCTATCGAGGTGCCTCCAAATTTCCGTGCTCCCAAACTCATCAAATATCGCAACACTGAACCTCAATCCCACATCCTCAAATTCTAAAATGCTCTAAGCCTTTACTCTACAGCTGACTACCTGATGTGTCAACTTTATCCCACAAGCCTCACAAATTGCCCTCTTCGATGGTACCATAACCTTCCAAGTGGCTCTATTCAAAGCTTCGAGCAACTATCCCATCTTTTCATCACCCAATTTACCTTCAACAAGGACCGTAAAGTCCGAGTCGATACCATCTTTAATTTGATAAAATCCCCCAGTGAAACCCTTGAGGCCTTCACTAAGAGGTTCCTCGACGAGTCGCACAAAGTCAAAAATCTCGACTGCGCGAATGCCTTACTCGCGTATTCGAACGCCTTGCCAGATAATAGCCGTGTCAAAGAGTACCTGGTCCTCTACAAACCTCGAACCCTTGAGGAGATGCTCTCAAAAGTCAATGGTTATATCGACCTTGAGCGCCTCCGCGAATCAAATAAACAGGGGTAGACTTCGGCCACCAATTTAAATAGACCTCGACAAGGCCTACCCTCTACTCCTACACCCCTGATCGCTCCCGTCTCACAGGAGACTGAGAGCCGTAAATGTCCCCACTCTGATAACACTGCAGAATGTTACAAAAAATAACCCAAGCCGGTCCTACCTAGACTAACTGCCCCCATCAATACCCTTCTACCACATATCCAGGCAGACCCTATATGGCGTATCCCTTTCCCCATTGAGGTTAAACCAGGTGAACCTTACTGCGCCAACCACAAGTGTAATTGCCACTATACCTATAAGTGCTTCTCCCTGCAGCGCTCTCTCAAAATAATCCTCAAAGCAGGATGCCTACATCAGTACGTCACCGATCTCCCTGGTTATCTCGACAGGTTGTATCTAAAACCTCAACCTGCTGCTGCCGACCCAGCCGAAGTTCATATCTACCAGGTTCATTTCATCGAAGTAAATAATATCGACAGCGGCCATTCTAAGAGCAAGTGCAAGCATGCCAAAGAATGCTCAAACTCACTTACCAAGAGAAGCTGCATGCCCTCCTGCCAGAATCAAGTCATTGTCCACAACTGGAGGGTATCTCTTTCATCGACTGTGATACCTCGCATATTCGTTTTCCCCATTCCGACCCTTTAGCATCATGATTAAGGTTGAAAACCTTATCCTCTGCACTATGCTTATCGATACAGGAAGTACAGCCGATATACTTTTCCTTCAGACCGTCCAAGCCATGAACAAAACAAACCTCATCATTGCCGCCAATGTCGAACTAAAAGGTTTTAATGGGGCCACCGAAGTTGTTGTTGGTCGAATTAGCCTTCCAATTACCAACGGCCCAGTCACACTTCAAACTAGCTTTCTTGTCATCGACAAGAAGTCTGAATACCTCGGTATCCTCGGGCGCGACTGGCTCCATGCCATGCGCGCCATACCTTCCTATCATCAGACCCTTCGTTTCATTGTCCCCTGTGGTACTTGGAATTTAAAAAGCTCTCAGTGCCTCGCCCGTTCATGTGAGCATCCGGAGATTGATCAGACCCAGAAACTCGTTAATCTCCCATAGTAATCACTATCTTCTTCTGTCTCCATACCA
Source organism: Kingdonia uniflora (assembly GCA_014058105.1). Taxonomy (NCBI): domain Eukaryota; kingdom Viridiplantae; phylum Streptophyta; class Magnoliopsida; order Ranunculales; family Circaeasteraceae; genus Kingdonia; species Kingdonia uniflora. The sequence continues at coordinate 837,818 of JACGCM010002352.1, forward strand.
TCGACACCTGCCTTCTCACCCATTGAACCCACTGTCTATATTGAACTCGACGGTTCTGGTCGAGGTAGATTAATTGGAACCTTTCTGGACAAGGCAGAATGTCCCGAGCTTACAGACTTCCTTCGAGCAAACAAATACATCTTCGCATGGATGTTCTAGGAGATGCTCGGTGTCGACCCCAGTTTAGCATGTCACCGCCTCGACCTCATCCCCCACTTTACAACAGTAATACAAAAGAAGCGTACACTGGCACCACAACTTTGAGAAGCTGTAAACCTCAAAGTCGATAAGCTCATAGACATAGGTTTCATCAAAGAAATCAACTATGCTGATTGGATATCCAATATTGTGGCAGTTCCTAAAAAGAACAGCAAGATCAGAATCTGCATCGACTTCACCAACCTCAACAAACACATACCGAAGGATAGCTTCCCCCTCCTGATCATTTTAGTACTCCTGGATGCTACTACAGGACACGAACCTTTATCTATGATGGACGCGGCTTTGGGTTACAATCAGGTACCCTCCTCCCCGAAGATCAACTTAAAGTTTTTTTATCACTGAACAAGGCCTTTGCTATTTTAATGTCATGCCCTTCGGCCTTAAAAATATGGGGGCCACCTACCAATGTCTCGTCACAACCATGTTCAAACCCTTGCTTGGCAAGTTGGTTGAAGTTTACATCGACGGCATCCTATGTAAGAGTCTACAAAAGCAGACCCAGATCCAGGACCTAACTGAAGTCTTTTCGATACTTCAAACATCTAGCATGAAACTAAATCCAGACAAATGCCAGTTCAGTGTTTTGTCTGGAAAATTATTAGGCCATCTTATCAATAAACGAGGTATCGAGATCGACCCTAACCATATCCGAGCCCTCATCGATATGCCTTCCTCCCGAACCAAAAAAGATTTCTAAAAAGTGGCTGGTAAAATAGTAGTCCTCAACCATTTCATTTCCAAATCCTCAGAACGCTGTGCTTAGCTCTTTTCTCTCTTACGCGACCAAGGCATCCACAAGGTTAAAAAGAAAAGCAACCCTGAGATACCTTGGTCGACCACCCATCATTAGCACCCTTATCGAAGGCGAAACACTCTTCTTATACCTAGCAGTCACCGATACCTCTATCAGTTCAGTTCTTATTTGACTCGAATCAAACATCGTGAAACCTGTATATTTTTTTAGTAAAACTCTGACACCCATAGAATCTCGATACACGAAACTTGAGTGTTTGCTCCTCACCCTCGTCTGCACTCCCCACAAACTCAAATCATATTTTCAAGCACACCCTATCTATGTTATAACAAGTTATCCCTTTTGAGAAGTGCTCAACAAGAAAGAAAAATCCAGACGAGTATAATAGTGGTCTGTTTATCTTGGAGAACACAATATTACATTCGAGAAGCAAGTGTCCCAAAAAGGACAAGCAGTCGCCGATTTCCTTGCTGACTTCCTGGTCGAAGATGTCGACTGGAAGAAACTTGAAGATGACCTACCAGAAGACCATCCCGAGCCAATAGATCCATAAAACCCTAATACAGGCTGGTGTCTTTTCACCGATGGATCTGCTGGACCTAACGGTTTATGGGTAGAATTGAAAAGGCAGTTTAATTAGACTTTGAATGCTCCAACAATGAGGCTGAGTATGAAGCCTTGATCCATGGCCTCGACCTCGTACTTGACCTCGGCATACCTAAGCTTACAGTTTTCACAGATTCCCAACTGGTTCGGAGACAATACGCAGGTGAAAATCAAGCCAACGGTCGCATGGCTGAATATGTTGTTCTCGTCCGATAGTGCATGGACCGTTTCCCTAAAAAATCATCTATTACTCACTACTCTTGAGGTTAATACCGACATGCAGATGCCCTCACCTACATAGTAGCTATGTTAGGCCAATCCGAATCCCGAACTCTCCATATCAAAGTACTCAAACGCCCAAGTATCAACCAGATGGAAGTCAATGCCATCACTACTAGGGGAGAGAGTCTCGATCCAGATGACTGGCAAACTCCATTCCTCGATTACTTCAACAATGCTACCCTCCTGGATGATCCCAAAGCTAAAAGGTCATTATTGGAAAACTGCCACAGATACACCATCCTCAAACGTGAGTTACATCGCAAATCCCCAAATGGCATCCTCCTTCGATATATTCCTCAACACGAAGTTTCTTCAATCCTAGCCGAGCTCTACGAAGGAACGTACGGTGCTCATACGGCTAGTCGATCTATGGCTATTTGAGCTGTTTCCCAAGGTTTATTCTGGCCCAATATGAAAAAACAAGCTGAAGAATACGCCAAACATTGTGACAAATGCCAATGTCACGCCCACAATATCCATAACCCTTCACAAGACCTCTATTTCAGTCAAGTCTCTTCGCCATTCAAACGCTGGGCCATCGACCTTGTGGGTCCTTTTCCTAAAGCTTCAGGTAGCCGAGAGAACATCCTTATTGCCACAAACTATTTTACCAAATGGGTCAAAGCCGTACCTTTGTGTTAAACCAGGGAAAAAGAAGTCATCAAATTTCTATGGGAAAACATCATCACACGCTTCGGATGCCCTCATATGTTTTGATGTGACAATGATCCACAGTTTGTTAGAAGCAAAGTCAGAAATTTCTTCAAGAAATATAACATCATCCTCTCACCCTCAACACCTTACTACCCTCAAGGGAATGGTCAGGTCGAAGTAATCAACGAAACCATAGTCGACAGTTTCAAGAAACGTATCGATGCAAAGAAAGGGCGATGGGTTCAAGAATTACAACATGTCCTCTGGGCCTATTGAACAACACCAAGTAAAGCAACGGGTTATACTCCTTTCCTTCTAGCCTATGGTACTGAAGAAGTACTCCCTACTCAATTTGAAGTACCCACGCGAGATCCCAATCTTCCGGACGAAGATAATGAGTTAGAACTCGGATGTAACATGTTATGGATCGAGGAAACCTGAGACCGAGCCATTGCAAACCTTGGCCGATACCATCTATCCCTCCAGAAGTCATATAGCAAGCGAGTTCAACCACAAAACATTGGAGATCTTGTACTTTGACGTGTTGTACAGTCTTCAAAGCCTCAAAATGCTGGCAAGCTGGCCAAATCCTGGGAAGGACCTTATGTCATTTACGATAAAACCGATAAGTGTTCATATTACTTGATGATAGAAGACGAAAAACCTCTATTAAATCCATGGAATACAATGTAGTTAGTGTCATACAATAGGCCACGACCTTCACATTGTTCCACTGATGTAAATATACTATAAATCATTGAATATCTTTTCCTCTAAACTTCGTCTCATATTTCCCAGTAAATTTCTTGGGTTTACCTTAAGTATCATGTCAACCCTTCGACCCGACTGATACTTGGGGGCGACCTTAAAAATTTTCAAGTCTCCAATATTTGAGCAAACTCGAGGGGCACAAATGGTCGAGAGATTGGACCCTCGGGAATGCATTGGGGGCGAACACGTTCTACTTCGATCAGGCTTAGGCCTTCGAAGTCCAGTAAATTTCCTGGTTTACCCTAAGTATCATGCCACCCTTCGACCCGACTGATACTTTGGGGCAACCTTGAAAATTTTCAAGTCTCCAATTTTGAGCAAACTCGTGGGGCACGAATGGTCGATAGACCGAACCCTTGAGAATGCATTGGGGGCGACCACGTTCTACTTCGACCAGACTCAAGCTTTTAGAGTCTAGTAAATTCCGTGAACTCTCGACGGATACTCGGGAAATCATCTCTAGTTCTTCAAAGTTCGATCATTCTGCAAACACTCTACACTTAAAACATAAGCAAATACAACTCTACCGCTGGACCTAATAGTTCTTCGGGTACTGGCGCTGCTTGCCTCGATGCCTGCTGCCCCTTCTGCACATAGCTTACCTTCCTCGATAATTTCACTTTCTCCATGCCTTTGACATCTCTCTTCCTTGACGGCTTCGGTGTAATGGGCACGTTTCGAAGTAGGGAATCAGTCTTCTTTTGCCTTTTCCTCTTCATACTAATCCCCTTGAACACAGAGTTCACCCACTCCTCGTCCGAGTTAATTAGTACGTCAATATAATCCCCCAGATTTGTCCAAGTCTGGCTATTAGGACCTGCAAAATAAATAAAAACACGATTATCAGTCTATTCAATTAATACATCAAAAAATCTTCGACAGAAAACTTACTTGGATTATAGACATTATGTTGTAACTTATAAGGATCTTCTCCCTCAACATTCTCATAGTTACCCCATACTACAACCAAATCTTTATCCCACCCTCGACCCGTCGAGCACAGATCAAACAACCAGGGCTTATCCGTGTGACACTGGATGTGATAGGTATCGACCTTCTGGTTTGCTTTCTTTGAGTAGAACGAGACAATGTCGTACTACTCAATCAAACTCCTCCCCTTACCTTGCAGCTTTACATTCATTCCCTCAATTACCTTTATCATTTTGTAAAAAATCTCGTTTATCTGGCACGGGGCCACTTCCCAAAAGTTTAACACCTCCTTCACCAGCCTTCGAAGGGGTAATTGCATCCCTAGTCAAATTTGGCCTCTGTATGCCATAATACCTTCTCGAGGATTTGACTGGAAGTTGTACCCAGACCCTACAACATATAATATCACCCCTACCTTCGACATCTCAAATATTACCATAAATCGATCTAGTTTATGCTTCTCTCTAACCGAGACAATGGCCTCATCCGACTCACTTGATTCCTTACTATGGTCACTTTGCACCCCCTTACCCCTTTCATCACCCAAAGGCTCAACCCTACCTTCGCGTTTCTCTCTCTTTCCTCCCTCTATCTCTTCCTCATCACTATCCTCCGTCACTACTATCTTACGCCGTCTACTACTTGAATCCCTAATTTTAGGAACCACCACTGCTAATGGGATATCTTTTGCAATAACTAATTCTTGCACGTCGCTGCCCTCATCCATCAGAGCACGACCAGATACACTAGCCTTATTTTCTTCAATCTCCTCATCTACTAGTCTCAGTCTCGAAGATTAACGGGTACGCATCTTATCCTACAGAAGAAGAGACACGCAATTAGATCAATATATTTGACTATTCCGTGTCAATAACCTATTTTTCCTTACCCTCTCCAACTCAGGCCATCATAGATGAATGCTCGATCATAATCCCTACTACACGGTCAATACCCTTAGAACCCCAAAAGACCTGACCCACAGATAAATTTTTCCCTCGGCCCTCGGTCATATCATCACAACTATAAATCCTAGCAGACTCTATACTACTATGTACTCAACATACATAAACAAAAGACGAAGAAAACACAGATGTAAGAAGGACATACCTGTTTGAGCAAAGTATCTATCCTTCCTTTCAACAATTCAAACGATCCCACAGAAACTACCGAGCTCTATATAACAATGGAGTATGTTTTCTGTCTCTCACTCTCTAGTTTTCTATCAGTGGGTAACTGGGAATAGTAACTATGCTCTTTCACTATATTTACCTCCTCAGAATACCATAAAAATGTCTTCGGTCATTTTTTAAAACTGCTATCATTACCACTACCCCTATTTTTTGGCTGAGATGTATTTTGTTGATTTTACCCTCCATTACCCATACGTGTATGTCCCACGCTCACATTTACATCACTCTTTATATCATCCAAGTCGAATCTTCTGGTCCTTGCTAGAAGCTGTCAAATTATATCCTTACATCAAATAAACATTTTCCCATAAATTAAGGAATAAACATGATGACCTGCAAGGCACTCGGCCCCTGGAACAGTATTGTTCTAACATACTAACTATCTGGCTTTTAGCTCATCCAGTCGAAGCCAATAGACATTCGAAATACCCTCCTCTCGTACGCGAGCAATCGTCTATATCGCGTCTCGAACATTCGTCCAGAGACAACCTGGTACTCGATTTCAAAGTGTGCCAGTAATTCCATTGCTTTCATGTTCGACATTAGGCAAGATGTTTTTCGCACCTAAATTATCTTCAAGTATTATATTTGTCCTACTTACAAAAAAATCCAGTATTTTATTTCGACAGTAATCTTATAAATTTCCAATTTCATTCGGGCAGATACCCATACACAACAAAACAGTCAAGATTAACAAAAAAACTACAAACATCCCTCCCTACCATCCTACACCAATAGAAAAGCCCTTATTTATAGACGGGACACTCTTCACAGACCCCATCCCCAACATCTTCCTTGTCTACCACCTCCTCGGCCAGAGACTCCAGCAAGGCTAACTGGTTGCTGGGAAGCAGGCCCATCATTTGTAACACCCCTCACCAGTACGCATAGGGAATCCTACTAATGGGTTCCCCTGGCTCCAATTCAAACAAATCCATTATAGCCCAATCCAGACCTCGATCGCCAAAATACCTCTGCTTCGGTTTGAGTATCTTTTCCCGTATACGAATGACCCTTGCCGCCACCCGGTTCTGGTACTTGGTGTTAGGAGCATTTCGGTTGCTTTGGGATGAAGACGCAGACATTTTACTCAGAGAAGAAGGAACAGATGTGTGAAGTTCTCCTAAATGCATCCAACTTATACTTGACAACAGGTGCATTTAAACCCTCCTTAATCAGAACCGCATTAATCACAGTCTTCAAACGTTTCCCTCGAAATCTCAGCAGTCAAGTTTTTCAAATTCCAAGCTTTACAAATTCCCAGACTCAACCGTTTCATCAGCATGCGCACCCAACACCTATTTCCAAGATTGTACAGTCGACACATCCCTAGTCTTGAACTCTCGACCACTCTCTAATTTCTCCCACAACACTTCCAACATTTACATCAAGCTTTGATAACTATAACAATTCGAAGTACCCTTCCCCTCAAAAATTATTTTTCTACCATTTACCCTTGATTCGAAAGTCTAACAATCTACTCACCTATAGTATTTATCAAATGCACAATACATCATTTCATTAAAATCACCATTTCATTTCATTTCTTCATTCATACAAAGGAGAGAAGGGCAGAAGAGAAAATCTACAGAGATAAACAACAACAGCAATATAAACATTAAAATACAGTCATACAAAAAAATAACAAAAACCTACCCCACCACCTTATGAAGAACTCGCCCTATTTTCAGACGGACTAGTTTTTCCCGCAGAGCCTTGCTCGTTCTCCAGTAATCAATCTTCTGCCTGTACAATAAGCTTGGCCAAACCAGACAAGTAGTGGTAACATTCTTCAAGCGCAAAAAAATTCCGTTGCAGCATCACCCATCAATAGGCATACGAGTGCCCACTGATCCGCTCCCCAAGCTCTACTTCCACCAAGTCAGGCATATCCCAATCAAGCTCATTATTACTAAAGAACTTTAACTTCAGTTCTGTAATTTTTTGCCCTATCCGACAGTCTTTGGCAAACCCCATACTTCTCTGATAACGAGTGTTGGGCGTGGTGTCCATAATGTTTTCAGTAACTACAGAAGAAGAAATTAAGGAAGAAGATGTACAGTGTTTCCCCCCCCCCATAACCCATATTTATAGCTTCATTAACCGCAGTTATTACCCAGTAATCTCCACAACTTCTTTATTACCTCCCTCAGAACTCCAACAGACAACAGTCAATCTTCCAACTTTTAACAACCAACAGTCTTTCTCAGGAAATGCCTCTACACCAATTTTCAAGGCCCTTGCTGATAGGGGGCAAATGTAGTAGCCTACTCGTAGCCTTCTAGCTCCAGTCGAACAGCCGAAGGCTACATCGAAGCCTACATGAATACCTCAAAGTTCATTCAACCTATAAATAAGCTTTCCAAGACTATACAAAGATGAAGCCTCAAAGACGAAGCCTCAACTCTGAACAAGCCTCGAAGACAAAGACAGATCCATCAGTATTAGAAACACTTCGACCATATTCGTACGTAGTCAAAGGCAGACATGACAGACAGCCAGCTCCCTAGACAAGGCAATGGCATTGCTGGCCCTTATAACTATATTGACAGAACCAACAATAGCTACAGTGTCAGAGCACAGTGCCAGACCTGACTTTCCAGCGTCAACACCAATTCCTGGATACCCGCCTGATACCTAGAGGGTACACTTGTAATGTGACCTCCCATGGTGACTCGGCCCTACCTATGTTCTACAAATAGGAGGGAGGATAAACCATTGAGAGGTTACGAAGTCTTTCCCCATAACCCTTGCATTTTACCTTCGATCTCTCTATGAATTATCCAGTACACGAACTTTCAACTACTCGACAGTAATATCAAATCTTTTAAAAATCCTTATTAGAAGTCGTGGAGTATCTCATTCTAGGCCTCCACAGAAGTATAATGTCTGTAGGCTTCTAATATTATTGATTATATACTTGAATCCTCTGATAGATGATAAACCCCGTGGTGTAAGAGCCATCTTCCCCTCCTTGTAAAGTTAGGCCCCTACAAAGTGATTTAGAAAATTGCATAAATACGGGTAAATGTGATTTAAAGAGAAGGGAGAAATATAATATGGTGTAGACTCTATCTGTGAGAATTCGTTATGTTGTTGAGGGACGATTAACGATAAAGATAGTTGAAGTGCGAGAGAAGATTTTCGAGTTACTAGATTATGATTTTGACTTGCCAGAGTCCGAATATAAGCTTGAAGGTTTATATTTGAGGGCTAGGGAACTTGAGTTAGGGCGTCGCCTCTATGAGGAACTATTCCGGGAAGTAATTTTTGAGCCTTCAGTTTAAAAAAGGGATGTGAGGCAAATTGTTGAGGAAGAGATCGAGTTGGAAGATGTGAGGATTGTTGGAGGTGAACTGATTAAGTGTGGCTCCCTAGGACATCTGGGATGTTTCATGTGTAATAATATGTGAGGAAGTGGATTGTATGATGTCGAGTAATGCTAATGAAAATGTAGTTAGAATGATGTTTTGAATTTATCCTCTTTTGTTGTAAATATTGTTTATGACTCCTGTGAATAAAAAAATAAAATTTATAATAGGAGAGCTTTGTAAATGACATCAACAGTTCTACACGTAGTAGAAGTAAGAATAGAAGAAACAAGTAGCTTAGATTTTTATCTCTAGTGTTAGTATAGGGATAGTTTGATTGCATGTATGTGTTGACTCATCATGAGTATTGGGAGGTCAGAGGGAGATTTAGGTAGGAGAGATGTGAATATATTAAAATATAGGGCAAGGGGCAATGATGGAAATGTATTTTCACCAAAAAGGTACAAAACGTTTGACAGTAATTATGGAAGGGACGCCTCGGTTCTAAAACTGAGGGTGGCTCGATGAGGCCCAATAATTGCCAACAGTTAGAGAGAGAAACTATAAATAATACTTCATCTTCCTCATTTAAACGTTTATCAACTTTTGAAAATTTGAAGAACATTGAGAGAGGAAAGAGAAAACGTAGTAGATATTCACGTAAGAGATTAGACGAGAGTGATCAACAGGCAAGGCGAGAGAAAGTTATAGAGACTGAGTCACCACGGTGGTTGAATAGCAGCGTTGTGAAGGAAGGATTATGCATTGCTTCTGATTTGTTTTCAGACATTGAAGGTTAGTAGATGATTTGTGATATTGTTAATGTGTATTTGAAAGATTTTTGTGGTTTTTTAAATTTTAAAAAATTGCTAGGTATAGTAGTAACCTATAAAAATCTATTGATATGTGTGAAAAGGAGATATGCTATGCTATATGTATATGTATGATGGATGTGTAAAATATAATGATAGAATACCTGGACCTATATGTAGGTCGAGCGTGAGGAATATCTGTGTATAATCAAACCTCATCCTTAGACTTGTAGTTGAAATTGAAACTTCACCTATTAAAAAGGCGTCGACCTCTGATCACTCGGCTGAGTCTAAGAATGTATCTGATAGGAAGGACGAAGTAGGCATTGCTCAATTTTTAGATTTCCCTGAACTATTGGTATCATATCCTTCAAACTCCGATGTGTTTAGAGAATTTTAAGAATCTAAGGCCTTATAATATGGGCAATGTTTTAGAATACGCTGGTAGGCAATTTAGAAGTTGTATTATAAAATTTGGGGAGGAGCATTTCTTTCTGTTGCCTAGTTTAGAGAAGGAGAAATTGGATAGGGGAGTAGATGAATCGATCTCCTTGGAGTATTATGATAGAAATATCATAGGCGACCTGGAAGAGGGATTCTTGTGTTACCTGTCTCAGTTAGAGTACAGGTTGAGTTTGCCCCTTAGCAATCTTACGAAAGGGATAATAAATATTATAGGGGCATGTCCTGCCCAGTTGAATGGGAACATGCGGGAGGTGATCAATGTATGTGAGAGTTTGAATAGGTTATGGGAGGGGAATGAGGTGGAGAGGAGAATATCTCCTGAAGATGTTTTACAATTTTATGGTGTGAAAAATTATTCTACAAGTGAAGGGGCATATTTTTTATGTGCTCTTCTCGACCGCTTTTCTTCGATCAGAATTCAGCCGGTCGAATGTGGAATGATAATGTGATTTGGGTGAAAGGTGATTATCTTCAGAGGGAAGGTGAAGAACCTATGGAACTTCTATATAGAGCTGTGAAGAAAAATAAGTATAATAGTGTATGATATCGAGCTGTTATTGTTCAATGTTGCTCTGTTGTTGACAATGTATTATGTTTGGTATATATTTCCTCAGTCGATGGTAAAGAAGGAGTCCATGTTGGATACTGTTGTTCAAGAAGGGGTTGAGCTTGAGGGAGTGCTGAAAGACCTCCGCATTAATGAGAATAAACAAGCTAATAGCAGGTCCGAGAAGGTTCAAAAGTCTCAGGCAACGAGACTAATAATGGGAGTTGGAGCCGGTAAGAAAAGAGGGGCTGACGGGGAGAGGCATGTGGCTTTGCCGAAGGCTACCGCATTAGACTTTGCGAATGTTCTGAAGTCTACTACTTTGAGCAAGTTAGCTCAGAAGTTTCCGAAGAAGAAGATTTTGAAGCGTGGCCAAATTTTTGGAACCACAGGGAGTAGTGAGGTCGAGGGAGATGCGAAGAAGAGGAGGGTAGACTCTCCTGCTAGAGTGATTGGGGGAAAGGTCGTGGAAGAAGATGAGATGGGAGCTATGGAGGATAAAGCGATGCTTGTAGCTCGCAAGGGTGTTGAGGAGATGAGCAAAGTGGTAAGTTTTGGTGATTTGTATTTTTGTTTAATTTTGTATTATGATTTGAGCTAAAAATATGTTCAATTTTTTTGTAGGCTACTCGTCTAATGAAGGGGATCTACCTTAGGATTGAGGACAAAAAAGGTGGGCTCAAGAATGAGAAGGTAGAGTTCGAGAAGAAGTTGGCTCGATTGAAGTTCGATTTGGTTTGGGAGTGGAAGTGACTAGATTCTATCAAGGCTGTGCAGGAGGTATATATTTGTAAGCTAACAGAAGAAATGCAGAAGAACATGGATGGGGTCATAGCCCAGCGCGACAGACTTGGGCGCCAACACCTCAAGGTGGGGTACTCTAAAGCTGAGGTTACAATTATTATGAAGGATACCTACGTTGAAGGGGAGGAGATAGATGATGATGTGGCTGGAATTGCAGGAGGGTTAGAAGGTGTCTCTCCCCATACTGAGCGAGAGAACCAAGGGGATGACAATGAGAATCTAGGATATGAGAATAAGAAGGTAGAGTAAAATTGTTGACTTTATGTCTATGTGAGTTGTAGGGTCTGAGAACTGTAAATGTATGGGATATTGTAGGATAAATTTCTGTAGGTTAAGAGATGTTTGTAGGAACTTAAGGATATGCGCCTCAGAATAATTTTTTTTAGAGAATGAGCTTGCTAAGGAGAAAGACGCCTCAACGTCCCTGTTGACTTCGCAAGCGGAGCTACAGGTTTGAGAAGAGCAAGAAATATTTGGCTTATATGCTGCATTACTTTAGAGCTACAAAGTATAAATTATAGTATAGAGATTGACCAAAATCATGTAGACAGTTTAGGGGAAACGGTAATCTAATGTGCCCAGATAATACCAGAATGTTAAGAAAGTTATAGCATAGAGAATGTGTGCCTTGAAATTGGATGTACATGTTATTGTCATCGATCTGAGATCATACATTGACCTTAAGTTTAGAAGCAGTTTCACAACTGTAGATGTCAAAAAATAGAAATTTATTAGAAATAAGATTCTTGTATCATTATCGAATGTATTGGTTGAGTGTTCTTGATCAAACTTGATGTATTGTATCTATGATATAGGTTGAACTAGAGTCGGCTCGTTTAGGTAAACAAGATACACTCTAATGTACTCAAGAGTTTTCAGCGGAGTTTGTTTGGATGAGATAGGTAAATGAGGATAGGGAGGATCATCACGTCAAGGTATATTTCAAACTTGTCGAGGCAACACAAACTGCTGATGACCTTACTCGAAAGATCGAGGGAAAAGATGTCAAAATTAATAAGGGGAAAAAAGAGCTCGTGGAGGCGAAGGAAGAGACAACGAAGCTCAAAAGCCACAATGATGCATTGATGGTAAAGAGTAAGGAGGCGGATATGGCTCGATATCTTATCCAGTCTTTAGAAATGACAGAGAAAGAGTTACAAAGATTTGTGGCCAATCTAAAGTCCCAAATGATTAACAAAACAAACGAACAAGAGCATACTAGAGCTGATTTAGTGGGTTCCAAAAGCGAACTGGAGCAATTGAAGAGTAAAATGATTGAGAAAGAGAGCGAGCTGGAAAGAGCTCAAGATGACCTATCCAACTCTAAAATTATAGTTGAGCAGTTGAGTACAGCTTTACCTTCTAAAGATATAGAGTTCCGATTGGTGCAAAGACGATATATTGAATTGAATGAGAGGGTGGCCCAATTGAAGGCCAATTTGGCTCTGGCCAATTCGCATGTCAAGAAGGCCGAGGCTGGTGGGCGCCCGAGGAAGAATAAAGGTGATGCCAAGGTTTCCATTGTTCAAGGGGATGTGGTTAGCCTACCAGCTCGAATTAGAGAGCTAAAGGGAGATGTAACTCGCACTCAAGCTCACGTATAAAGAGTAAATAAGTGCTTAAGGGAGTGCCAAGGCAGGTTGGATGCTGCTCATATCAGGGAACAAGAGTTAGAGCGGGTGATTAGGGGTACAGATCACTTGATAAGGAAAAAAGATGAATTGTTAACTAGGCTGAGTTAGATAAAGTAGATGAGAAGGTGAAGGAGTATATCAATCTTATGTTTCGAGTAGATAGTCGAATCGAATAGCAAGACGTACAGTATAAAAAGTTACAAGAGTGTCATCAGAAAGTGAGAGATAATTTTTCCAAGGCAGTTATGCCCAAGGTGACGCGTCGCAGATGCTAACGGTTGCGATTGTTTATTTTGTGGAGGAAGTAAAACGGCTTGAGTTAGAGAGGGATACCTTGCAAAACTGTCTATCGGGAAGAGGATGTATTTGTAGAGTCGATGTAGATCGAGGAAACTATATGAACGTCATGGAAATGGAGTTAGGTTCTCGGCCTGCTGAATTAGTAGAACAATGCAAGATTACTGTAGCTGCTTGAGCTTGAGAATTTATAGCTGATTAACCTCCTATTGTAGGGTAAAGCGTAGCTAACCTCCTATCAGTAGGGAAGAATCCTTAAGAGTGGCTGGTAGATATAACCTGTAAAAATATCTGTTGCAGACATATTGAGTGATAAAAGCTAGTTTTACTTTTGTTTTATCTTATGTCTGGTAGAGTTTGCTGATTGAAAACTAGTATTACCTTCGTTTTAATCGCAGAGTACGTATAAAGGTCGATTGAAGGCTAGTATTATCTATGCCTTAATTTGCATATAAAGCTCGATTGAAGGCTAGTATTACCTATGCCTTAATCTGTGTCGTAGACATATTGAGAGATGAATGCTAGTTTTACCTTTGTTTTATCTTATGTCTGGTAGAGATCTTTAATTGAAAACTAGTATTACCTTTTTTTTAATTGCAGATTATATATAGAGGGTTAATTGAAAACTAGTTTGACCTTTCCTTTAATCTGTAGTTGCAGACATTGAGAGATGAAAGCTTGTTTTACCTTTGCTTTATCTTATGTCTAATAGAGATCTTTGATTGGAAACTAGTATTACCTTTGTTTTAAGTGCAGATTATGTATAGAGCTCGATCGAAGGCTAGTATTACCTATGCCTTAATCTGTATAGAGGTCGATTGAAAGCTAGTATTGCCTTTACTTTAATCTATGTAATGTAGAGAGTAATATGGGAGAAGTTTTTATTGAATAAAATAAAATGTACACTGTATGGAGATGAAATCTCACTTTTCGAATGGAAAAAATTAGAATTTGAAGTGGAGAAGTGAGGTACTTAACGATAGTACAGTTTCAGTCGCCTAGTGTTCCATGGGTTTGGTATTCGAATTTCTTGCTCTGTCATGAGATAATATGATCCCAGACCAGTTTGACCAATAATGAGGAATGAACCTTCCCAATTTTTTGCCAGTTTCTCGGCATGTGCCTCTTTTCTGTATTGAGAGATTTCTCTGAGGACAAGATCCTCAATTTGGAATGTTCGACTTCGGACTCTTCTGCTGTACGAGCTAGCTAGCATATTATGATATCGACCTAAGTTGGAAATAACGCGTTCCCTAGTTTCATCAATCCAATTCATATTGCAGGCCAGTTTGAACTCATTTTCTTTGTTGGTAAGCTCGTGATCTTTAACTGGATAGTGGTATTCTGTTAGAATGACAGTTTATGTGCCATAGGCGATGAGGAATGGGGTGCAGGCCGTTGATTGACATGGGGTGGTATGGTATTCCCATAAGACATGAGGAAGCTCTCGTATCCTATTTCATTTTTTCTGTTATTGAAGCCTTTTCTTGAGTCCATCCACGATGGTTTTGTTGGAAATTTCGGCTTGGCTATTGCCTTGAGAGTAGTTGGGATTGGTTGGTGAGTGGATGATGTTGTGTTTGTTGAGGAAGGCTACAACTTTCTAACCAGCAAACTGAGACCCATTATTGATATGAATCAGGTAAGAGCATCCAAACTGTGTGATGATGTGTTCCCAGATAAAAGAGATGACCTCTTCTTCTTTAGTTTGACAGAGTAGAACTACTTCTACCCATTTTGTAAAATAATCTATTACTATGAGTAGGTATCGTTGGTTACCTAGAGTATTAGGAAATTCTCTGACGAGATCGAGCGCCCACCGCCTGAATGGACAGAACACCTTGCTTGCATGCAGTTCAAGCACAGGGGCACGAATCATGTGTCCATGTCATTGACATGTATTATATTTGTGTGAGTACGCTTCTTCTTGGTTGCGGATGCCTGGCCAGAATACTCCTTGTGTAATTGCTCTGTTAGCGAGTGATCGACCTGCGCTATGGGAGCCACAAGTCCCTTCATGTAAATTTTTGAGCATTCCGTCTGCTTTCTTCCTGGAGAGGCACTTGAGGTAAGTCCCCGTGACTGAACGGAAATATAAAAAACTGTTTTGAACTGCGCAGCGCTTCAAATTTTTGACCAACTATCGGTGCTCTTTCAGATTTGTTGGAAGGGGCCTGTCACATTCGTTCTTTTGACTGAGGTAGGCAATTAAGGGCTTTCGCCAATTGTTCTCTTCCTCTTCATCGCCCCCAATGTTGATCATGCTTACAGAATGGTGATCAATGTTGGGGGTTAATATCACTTCAATATGTAGATATCTGGCTTCTGCACCTAAGATTCCAGCTAGATAAGCCAAGGAATCAGAGTGTCTATTTTTACCTCGAGGAAGATAATTGAGAGTTGCTTATGCAATCTTGCTCATTCTATCTGCAATGAGGGCTGCATATTCGATTATCTTGCCATTCTTCTTATACTGTTCGGAGTAATGGTGAACGATAAGTAGAAAATCGGTGTAGACTAAAAGCTCTAGAACACAAAGCTTGAGTGCAAGGTCGAGTCCATAAATGAGAGCTCGTATTCGGTGATATTGTTGGAGGCTTTAAAATCTAAGCGGATTGATTTCTCGATTCTATTGCTGGAAGGGGTAATCAATACGATTCCAATTCCTGACCCTGCGGGTCCTGCTGAACCATCTGTAAGAAGTCTCTACCCTTTCCTTGTAACCCATTCAGCTTACTCGTCAAATGCTTTGGTGGGTGGATCTTTTGTAATTTCTTCTATAAGGTCAGGATCATGCTCCTCCCACTCATGATTTTTCCCTAGAAAATCCGCGAGAAAATTGGTAATGGCCTGACCCTTTTTTGAATGTCATTGTTTAAACTTGATATCATGTTCTCCCAAACTGACTGACCATTGTTGTACTCGTCTGGATTTTCCTTTTTTGAACAACACTTCCCAAAGTGGGCAGTTTGTCATGACTTTGACTGAATGAGCTTGGAAATAGTGCTTAAGTTTCTGTAAAGTGTAAACAAAAGTTAGATGGAGTCTCTAAATTTTTGAATACTCTATTTTCGCTGGAGTGAGGGCTTTACTAATAAAATAGACTGGCTTTTTAATCTTTTCTTCAAGTTGAATGAGAATCGAGCTGATAGAAGTATTTGTAACTGCTAGGTAGATGATTAGTTTCTCATTATCTACCAGGTTGCTCATGATAGGAGACTTCCCCAAATAGGTCTTGAGTTCCTGAAAAGCTGCATCACATTTTGATGTATATTAGATCTCTGGATTGGGCTAAACTTTTCCTTGTCTGGTACAACCTCAGAGTGGTAGGAACAGCCAACGACAGCGATCTTAATATTTAGAAATGAATCAATTGATAGCGGCAATCTTGTCGGCAAGTTTTTGTACGTCTTTCATTGTTTTTGGAGATGGGATGTTGAGGAAAGCTCAAATTTGACCTGGATAGGCTTCAATCCCCTTCTTGCTGATGAGATGGCCGAGGAATCGGCCTGAATATACTCCGAATTGACACTTATCAGGATTAAGTTGCACCCTGCAAGATTGAAGAATGCTGAATATGGCGGTGAGATCTGAGATGTGGTAGTTTGATTGTATGCTCTTGCACAAGAGATTATCAATGTAGACTTCAACGATTTTCCCAAGATGTGCTTTAAACATAGTAGTCATCAACCGTTGATAAGACGTACCTACGTTTTTGAGTCCGAAGGGCATGACTTTGTAGCAGTAAAGTCCTCTTTCAGTGATGAAAGTGGTCTTTTCTTGATCTTCTTCCAAAAGAGGAATTAGATTGTATCTAGAAGTAGTGTCCATCATAGATACAAGTTTGTGACCTGCCGTGGAATCAAGAATTTGATGAATTATGTGAAGAGGGAAACTGTCATTTAGAGTGTATTTGTTTAGATCGGTGAAATATTTATAAACTCAGACCTTTCCATTCTTCTTTAGAGCAGCAACGATGTTGGATATCCAATCTGGATACATGGCTTCTCAATAAATCTCGCTTTGATCAATTTCTCGATCTCAATGTTGACTTCATCTCGAGGACAAGGTGAGAGGCATCACTATTTCTATTTGACCACCGTGGAGTTGATGTTGATGGCCAATTTGTGACATGCTTTGGTCGGATCGACCCTATGCATTTCTTTGAAAGTCTATGCAAAACTGTTTCAATTTAGTCGTAAGAATTGAATAAAAGCATCTTTATCATGCTGGACCAGCTTGGTACCGATATAATTACCTCTGCTAGGTCCATCAATGTTGATGTATTATGTAGGCTCTTCAATGGAAGGTTGATCAACGATGTGACCAACTTTATATAATTGCTATGCAGCGTATCTGTCTGAGGTATCTAGAATGGCAGAGACGATATCCTCATAAGCTCGAGAAAGATTTTGACTGCCTTTGATTTTATAGATACCATCATTGTTGTAGTAGCATATTTCCCAAATTCGACAAAGAGAAGCAAACAGACCTTAGTCGAAGACATTCAATCATTCCAGAAGATGTCATATCTGCGACCACAGTTCTCGACCAAGATTCGACAATGAGAGGCCAACAGACATTAGTCAATGACATTCCATCAGTCGAGAAGATGTCACGTCTGCGACCATAGTTCTCGATCTGCTGAAAGTAGTCATTATCTTTGGTCAAAAAGAGCCGTTGGAGATCCACAAAGTTTGCCCACTACCTACATAATAGGAAACTATTTTTCTTTTTATAAAATTGCTTGTATCTATTATAAATATAGGCAGAGAATGAGTTATTCGAATTTGCAATTTTACTATTCATTCATCCTTACATTCATATCACACAACAAATTGTAATAATTAGCAACTTATTGGATTTTACATCAAAATCCTCCTCGAGGTCGTGGTTTTTCTCAGCCTTTACTGAGTTTCTATGTAAAATCTTGTTTGCTTAAGCTTATTATTGCATCATCCTTACTTAAAGTATTGGCAAAGATTATCCTCCTAGAAAACACGCCATTTCAATTGGCAGCGTCTGTGGGAATACGACACTTTCCATTACCGCTATTATCTAAGGCAGTCTGAAGACAAACGTGAATATCTAAAGTGCTTCCAATACACTGAGGAACCACGAGATCAGCCTGATACCAGAAACAGTCGATCTACACAGCGTAGTGATCGTACTTCAGAAGCAAATGGAATCTGACTGAGTCCAGAGGCTTGAGGATTAGCAAATTTATGCCCAGGCTCTTCAAGTTGAGAGAGACGAAAGGAAAAAGACCTTGGACCAACAGAGCCGGAGACATCAGATAGAAATAGAAAATTTATGAAGAACTCAAGATTAGCTCACTGGCTTTCAAACGTCGCCTCCTTAGGCCCGAAGTGATCATCACTCTAGGGCAACCCAAAGAGAAAACCTGCAAAGTGAAAAATGAGTATAAACTTCTTGATCCTAATCAAGGAATCTAAACAGGGTTTCTCGGCATTTCAGACTAACTTCCTCAACATCGACAACTCTTGGAAGTTGACATACACTTAATCAAGCTCCGCCACCACAGATTAGATGACCTATCAGAGACCGATTAGGATCTAAAGGACAGGGAGACTTTGATCCACAGGTTACAGCCGTACCAATTCCTCCGTCACAATTCATCACCTTGGATGACCTAAACAATAGGATCCAAGCCATAAACTATGACATCTCAGGCCGAAGGTCAACTCTCGATAGAATCAAAATAAATCCCATCTCTTCTCATCTTGAAGTCATTCCCATCCTGGAAAATTTCTACATGCCAAAATTTAAGCAGTAAGCATGTCTCACTGACCCTCTCACCCACGTCCGGCACTTCAAAGCCACAGTTAGATTGTACTCCAAACTCAACCACATACTATGCAAATTATTCAACATGAGCCTGAAAGAAGAACCTCTCAGATGGTTCCATACTATCCTCGAAGGCTCCATCACTATATTCAGCCAGTTGCATTGACTCTTCAAGTCAAATTATGTTCATACTACTGAGCGAAAGATAACTGTGGATTCTTTGTTCATTTTCGAGAAGGATGTAAAAGAAACATTACCGAGTTTTTACAAGAGATTCTTGCAGGAAACACAAAAAATTGGGAATTTAGATCCCAAGATTATCGTTTCAGTAGTCACCTCAGCACTGCATATCGACTCTAAAGTTCGAGAAGAACTTACCTTACACAAGCCCATAACGATGATAAAAATGATTGATATTGTTAATAACTACATTGAATTAGAACGATCCAAGAAGAATAAGATGAAGAGCTCATCTGTCATCCATTCTCATGAAACATTTTCATCTCCACCCCAAAAGTTAACCAATACTGGGGTACCCAAGCAACGTGGACACAACACCGACAACGCAAAAATAAAAGACGGAAAGTCAGACAGACCCATCCTTGTTTTACCCCCTATGATAACCACTATCTCCGCTATCTCCTCAATAAATCTTTGTGCCAATATCACAACGTGCATAGCCACCAAACTGACCACTACTACTCTCTCATTCAAATTTTTCATCACATTCTACTAGGTGGAAGACTTCATAATTATGTAGTCGACGTTCAAAAGTTCCTTGAAAAAGAAACTAAAAGAAAAGACGTTGAGCAAGACCAAGGATAAGGGTAAGCTCGCCATTTTTACATGATCGAGATTGAGAAGGGAAAGAAGAGAAAACAAGATGATAGAATTACATCTTGTTGTAAAATGACATCCTCAGACAAGCCAGCAAAACTTCTCCCCAGCTCCAGAAAATCAATGCGCCTGTACCATATTTCCTTTAAGGACTGTGACACCAGCCACGTCAAGTACCCTCATGATGACCCTCTGATCATAATGCTAAAAGTAGGACAAGACTACCTACATATACTTTTAATCAATACAGGAAATGCAGCAGATGTTCTGTTCAAAAGAGCAATTGATGTTCTAGGACTCAAAGACTCAGTGAAAGCTTCGACAGCCTCCATCATAGGTTTTAACGGTTCCAAAGAATCAGCCACGTGAGAAATCACCTTGCCAGTTCAAGCAGTACCAGTGACCACTTTAGTAAAATTAATTGTCATAGATGTTGAGTCAAAATATTTAGGGATATTAGGTCAAAGTTGGTTACATTCGATCAAGGCAGTACCTTTGACATATTATCAGGCTTTACATTTTCCAACAGATTAAGGAGTCTACAAAATCAAACGAAGCCAAACAGTTGCACGCATGTGCGAGAATATCACTACCAACTTTCACACGAAAAAAATTCTTTCAAGGCATAACAACTATAACAGGAAACGCCCCCCACATTCGAACAACATGATACTGAGGTAGTAGATTTTATTGAACTCGATGGGCCCGGGCGTAATACCTTCGTTAGCTCCAAGCTCTCATCCGACAAAAAAGAAACCATGATCCAACTTTTAAAGAAAAACGCCGACATCTTTGCATGGTTTTCCAGGAAATGCCCGACATTGATCCCTCGATCGCATGCCACAAGCTCAATCTCCTTCCAGATAGTAAAACAGTTCTGCAAATGCGTCAAAATCTATCTCCTCGCCTTCGTGAAGTCATAAATAAAGAAATTGATAAACTCATTCGTGTAGGATTTATTTGAAAAGAAAAATATCCAAAATAGGTTTCTAACATAGTGGCGGTCCCAAAGAAGAATGGGAAAATCAGAGTTTGTGTTGATTTTACAAAACTCAACAAGTTCACACCGAAAGATAACTTTCCACACCCATTGATCCCATAACTCCTCCACTCTGTAGCAGGGCACGAACTTCTTTCAATGATGGATGCAGCCTCCGGTTACAATCAGGTTCCTCTCGCCGAAGAAGATTAGAAAAAAAAATTATCATAGAAAAAGGTCTCTACTGTTACATAGTAATGCCTTTTGAATTAAAGAATACAGGAGCCACTTACCAACGGTTTGTCACTAAAATGTTTAAAGATCATTTGGGAAAAATCATGGAGGTATACATCGATGATATGATCTGCAAAATCTTGAAGCAAAAAGATCATTGCAGCAACCTCCAAACCATATCCGATATCCTTCGTACCTACCAGATGAAACTCACCCCAGAAAAATTCCAATTCGGCGTTGCATCCGGTAAATTTTTGGGACACCTGGTTAGCAAAAGAAGAATAAAAATTGATCTGGCACAAATCAAAGCACTCATAACAATGCCATCTCCTCTAACCAAAAAAGATGTACAAAAATTTATTAGCAAGATTACAGCTCTTCACAGGTTTATCTCCAAGTCATCTGATCGATGCAAACTTCTTTACCTCCTTCCTCGTGGAAATCCAACTCCATTGTCCAAAAAATAGCCCAAGAAAATCGTTTGGACCCCTGACTGTAAATTAGTTTTTTAGGATTTTAAACGATACTTGGGGCGTCCTCTTATAATGAGTACTCCAGTTGATGGTAAAATACTGACAATGTACTTATCAACAACTGGTAATTCCATTACCTCTGTCCTTATTCGAGAAGGCGAAGGTGTGGAAAAACCAATCTACTTCATCAGCGAAACTCTCATGCCTGCTGAGAAAAGATATACAACAACTGAAAAATAGCTACTCGCCTTTGTATACAGTTCTCAGAAACTTTGACCATATTTATAAGCTCTTCCCATCAAAATCATTACCAAATATCCTCTCAAACTTGTACTCTCTAAAAAATAAAAATCTCCAAGAGTTCAATAATTGTCTGTATTCCTCGGCGAATATGGCATCTCCTTTGAGCCTCAGATATCTATCAAAGGACAAGCATTAGCTAATTTTTCAGTTGAAGACCCCGATTGTGAAGAACTTGAAAAAGTATTGACGGATGACTTAATCACAGAATTGGACGGATGGTCATGAAGCATAGAATGGAGACTTTTTACAAATTGATCTGTTGGACTGCGAGGATCAGTAATTGGCATCGTCCTCGTTACACCTTCTAATTATCACATTGAGAAATCTATTAAACTCAAGTTCTATGCCACCAATAATGAAACAAAATATGAAGCTATCCTTCATGGACTGGATCTTGCTATAGCACTCGGGGAGAAAGAAATAGTTGTATACGTTGACTCCTTTCTCGTCGCCAACCATTACAACAAGATATTGTTGGGAAAGATAAAAAATAAAGAACTAATCTTCAACAAAAGAAAACCAATTACCGAACCAAGAAAGGAGGCGCGCAAACGCTTCTTGAAGATAGTCGAAGCCTCTCCAAAGGTGCAAGAGAACTCAACAGCACTATCTCCGAGATTCAACCAAGCTAGACCCATACAATCGCTATGTGCTTGCACTGCATAGAGTGATCAAGTTTGTTTCACCTTTCCTCATTGCTCAAAAAACAAAAAATAAAGGAAATTGAGAAAGAAAAAGAACTTGTTTGTTTTTCTCTGTATTTTTACTCACAGAAGAAAACTTTATAAATAGGAGTCTAAAATTGTTCAGTTCTAAAACTGCATAATTAATATATGAAAGAATTAATATTAAAATAAGTCACACTTAAGCCTAAATAACCAGTTACAGACTCTAACAGTCATAGAAGTCCAAGAGGTTATCCATTCCAGACCCAAGCCCACTAATCCTACGCCTGCGAACAGAAACAATCCCACTAAGCCCACGCCCCACGATCGCGGCAAGCGTGCAAAGTGCCAAGTGCGCCTAATAAAATGCCAAAATGTGCCTAAATGCGCCTCAAACGCCCATTCGTCCACGTGCGCGCGGGTGGGTGAGTCACGCTCGATGTGAAGCATCTCGCTAGAATGCACACACTCCTGAGTAAAGTTTTAAATCCAACTAAGCAATAGAGATATAAAAACAATTAGAAAATACTTTTTATTTTTAATGTGGGATAACGCATTTAAAACCATATTTTGTTTTATAAAGCATTTGAAGTTAAAAAAATTCCAACAATTCCCCACTTGCTTTAATTTAAAAATAACAAACATAAACCCCCACCAGTTTAAATAAAACAAAATTAAATAAAAATTGGGCATAAAGGCAAATCATGTGCATATGTCTAGGTGTCTTGTGGACTGGAACCTATACATTGTAAAACATGTCTAAGTTTATCATGTTAAAAATTAGTGGAGTGCCCTTAAACTAAAATTGACAGAAAAATATTAGTAGATTTAAGCCTTGAAATAATAATCATATTTAATAAACATGAATGACATGTCATTCATACATAATTTTTAAAGAAACAAATAACTTTTAAGCTCAGCACTTTTAAAGTCCGTGCTTAATCCCTTTCTACTAAGTGCTCTAGAGATAGTCTGTCATCTCATAGGAACTGACTAGATTCCACACTTAGAGAAGTGAGTTTACCAAGAGTGATCTGTAAACACTCCAATCCAAAGGGATCTTTTAAACTCATTAAGAGAACAATCCTAGCCTTACACGTTTTACAAAATAAAGAACACTAAAACCATAAGAATAGGACTTTAAATAAAGGGAAGTACTTACTACAAATTGTTAACTCACGAGTTTGTTTTCCCATTGAACCTTTACAGGTTGGGTTTCCACTCGGAGATACTATGTACAGACTTTCAATCCCATTCCCCTCGATGTTGAACTAATCATGTCTCTCCTAAGGCCTTTTGATAGAGGATCTGCCAAATTTTCTTTGGAATTTACATATTGAACGGTCAAGACTCTGTTCTTAATAATCCCCCTAACATGATTATGCTTCAGACGAATCTGTCTTGATTTCCCATTATAAGTCTCGTTGTATGCTCGCAGCAATGCAGCCTGATTATCACAATAGATTGTGATTGCCAGCACAGGCTTTTTCCAGATGGGAATATCAAATAACACTGATTTCAGCCACTCGGCCTCTTCTCCCGTAGAAAATAGACTAATGAACTCCGATTCCATAGAGGGATGAGTTATGCATGCTTGCTTTTTGGATCTCCAGGAGATCGTACCTCCCGCTAAGGAAAAAATCCATGCAGTAACCGATTTTGACTCGTTTGGATCTGAGTACTAAGTCGCATCACAGTACCCTTCAAGTATAGCTGGATGTCTCCCATAATGTATCCCATAACCCATTGTACCCTTAAGGTACCTTAAAATTATGTATAGTGCATCTCAATGATCTTTACCTGGGTTACTTGTGTACCTGCTCAATTTGCCAACTGCATATGCAAGATCGGGTCTTGTACAATGCAGAACATACATTAAACTACCAATGATTTGGGAGTACTCAAGTTGAGCTATAGGTTTACCTACATTTTTCTACAACTTTATGCTTTGATCAAATGGAGTAGGAGAAGGTTTAGACTAATATTGATTAAATCTTCGCAAAACCTTTTCGATGTATTTGGATTGCGTAAGGGCCATCCCATTGTTGCTCCTGATAATTACAATTCCCATTATTAAATCAGCCTCCCCAAGATCCTTCATATCAAACTTTGAAGACAAGAAATTCTTCGCATTTATAACTTGGTCATTGTCGATTCCAATGATAAGCATGTCATCGACATAAAGACATATAATGACTCTACTGCTGCCATTAAACTTGCTATAGACACATATATCATCACCATTAACATGAAAACCATCAGCAATCAATACTGTTCTGAACTAGTCACTGTTTAGGAGCTTTTTTTAGTCCATAAAGAGATTTGGTCAGCTTGCATACTTTTTTCTTACAATTATCCAGAACAAACCCCTCTGGCTGAACCATATAAATTTCTTCGTCAAGATCTCCATTCAGAAAAGCGTTCTTCACATCCATCTGATGTATGACCAAATTGTTCAATGATGCAATAGCTATCATTAGTCTTATTGTGGAGATTCTTGCCATATGTGCATACATATCGAAGAAATCATAACCCTCTCGTTGCTTGTATCCTTTTGCCACCAAACGAGCCTTGTACTTATCAATTGAACCGTCGGGTCTAAGTTTCCTCTTGATTATCCACTTACATCCAATCAGTTTGCTCCCTGGAGGTAGATCTACAAATGCCCATGTATTGTTGGGCATTATAGAGTGAATCTCATCATCAACTGCTTCCTTCTAAAATATTGCGTCATTCGAACTCATTGCCTCATAATAAGTACTAGGATCCTTTTCCGCCATGAGAACATAATCAGGACCAAAGTTTTTAGGTATGCAAAGTCTAACAGATCTACGAGGTTCCACCGGTACAACAGTTGCATTGCTTCTCTTGTGCGAAATCGAAGACTCAACCCCCACAATTTCCTTAGCCTTCTTAAGAGGAAAGATGTTCTCAAAGAAATCAACATTTGTTGACTCAATAATAGAATAAGGTATTGGAGATTCTAAATTTAGAAATTTGTAAGCCTTGCTGCTCAGGGAATAACCAACAAAGACGCCATCCAACCCTTGTGGTCTAACTTTTGGGTACTGAACATGTGGTAACTTGACTTGAGCTAAGCATCCCCAGACTTTGAGATAGTTCAAGTTAGGCTTTCTCCCTTTCCATACTTCATAAGGAGTCTTTCCAATTGCTTTATGAGGAACCCGATTTAAAATATGACACGACGGAAGAAGAGCTTACCCCCATAGATTAGATGGAGCACCCGAACTGATAAGCATGGAATTCACCATTTCTGTAATAGTTTTATTCTTCCGTTCCGCAAAGCCGTTATGTTCTGGTGTCCTTGGAGCAGACATTTGATGGTGCACCCCTTCAACTTCACAAAATTCTTGCAAACCCGTGAATGTGTACTATCCCCCTCTATTGGTCCTAAGAGTCTTCATCTTGCAATTGTGAAAGTTCTCAACTCCAGCTTTGTACGTTTTAAACTTGTCAAAGGCTTCATCTTTAGTCCTTAAAAGAAAAATGTAAGTGTATCTCAAAGCGTCGTCAATGAATGTAATGAAATATCTTTTTCCATTTTGGGGAAGAACATCCGTCATCCCACAGATGTCTGAATGTACAAGATCTAAAACCTTTGATGATCTCTCAACAAATCTAAAGGAGGTTCTAGTAACTTTACATTTGCTGCATATTATGCATTTTTCGTGAGTCTGATTGTGTTTTGGAATTAATCTATTACTTGCCATCGATTGAATCGATTTATAGTTTACATGGCCCAATCTACCATGCCACAATTCAGAGGACTCAAGAATATACGCAAAAACGGATTCATTCAATACATTCAATTTAAACATTCCAAAAGTTGAATAGCCCTTATCCACAAAATTACCATTTTATGTAAAGATCATTTTGTCATATTCAAATACAATTTTGAAACCATGAGAACTAAAAAGGCTGACTGAAACTAAGTTCTTACGAATCTCTGGAACGTGATAAACTTCAGTTAAGGTGATGGTCTTTCCAAATGTAAATTTTAGATCCACTGAACCCTTACTAACGATCGTGGAAGTTGAAGAATTACCCATGTAGGCGTGCATCCCATCCCCCACAGGTTTATAATTCACGAACATATTCTTGTCACAACAAATAGGTTTTGTTGCACCCGAATCGATCTACCAATCAAATTCTTCTCCAACCATATTCACTTCAGACACCATAGCAATTAATTTGTCTTCTTCATGCTGCTTGCCCTTTCTGAAATGACAGTCTCTTACAAAATGGTCAGGCTTGCCACATACATAGCAATAAGATTTCTTTTTGTCTCCATTTTGTTTGGTTCCTGGCTTCTTCTTTAAGTCTTTCTTTATCGGTTTGAAATTATTCTTTGAATATTTCTTTTGCCCTTCAGCCTTCTTTGGACCTGCAGATTCAACAACATGTGCTTTTACAGCACCATCATTAGTCTTTTCAGTTACCTTTTCACGATTACGAGATTCTTCTTTAACTCGTAGATGATAAAGAAGGTCATCCAAAGTGATGCTCTCTTTCTTGAGCATAATTTTCTTTTTGTAATCTTTCTAAGCAAGAGGCAACTTGGAAATAATTACACTCAGATGAAAGTTTGCATCAATTTTCATCTCGGCAGAAACAATTGAGTCAGCAAAAACATGAAATTCTTGTACTTGCTCCAGAATCGGTTTAGAATCAACCATAACATAGTCTATGTAGTTACTAACTTGAAACTTTTTGGTGCTAGTTTCATCAGCAACATACGCAGTCCTAATACCTTCCCATAAGTCTTTAGCATTATTGGTCTTTTTCTTAAACTGAGTATATAGAGTATCAGTAAGAGAATTCATAATATGGTGACGCACAAATAGTCATCATCTTTCCATTTCTGAATTTTCTCTAGCGTCTTTTTAGCAGCATCAGACATAGTTTCAGCAGGTGTAGTGAGACAAATATCAGAAAGAACATAATAAATTTTGAGTTGTTTCAGCAAAAACACCATCTTATCCTCCCAGCGATAAAAATTCTTTTTGTCAAAACAGGTCGAGTCATTTGAAAATAATCCCATCGAATTGGTTGGTACAATAGCCAAGGAGTTAAATTCAGAGGCTAAATTATTTGACATATCTTCAAATTGTTAGGAAAATTCAAAAATAAAGAACTAATCTTCAACAAAAGAAAACCAATTACCGAACCAAGCAAGGAGGCGCACAAACACTTCTTGAAGATAATCGAAGTCTTTCCAAAGGTGCAAGATAACTCAGCAGCACTATCTCCGGGATTTAACCAAGCTAGACCCGTTCTATCGCTATGTGTTTGCACTGCATAGAGTGATCAAGTTTGTTTCACCTTTCCTCATTGCCCAAAAAATGAAAAGAAAGAAAATTGAGAAAGAAAAAGAACTTGTTTGTTTTTCTCTGTATATTTTTACTCACAAAAGAGAACTCTATAAATCAGAGTCTAAAATTGTTCAGTTTTAAAACTGCATAATTAATACATTAAAGAATTAATATCAAAATAAGTTATACTTAAACCTAAATAACCAGTTACAGACTCTAACAATCATAGAAGTCCAAGAGGTTATCTGTTCCAGACCCAAGCCCATACCCCACAACCGCGGCAAGCGTGTAAAGTGTTAAGTGCGCCTAATAAAGTACCAAAAAGCGCCTAAATGCTCAACGCCCATTCGTTCACACACGCGCGCGTGCGTGAGTCACGCTCGATGTGAAGCATCCCGATAGAGTGCACACACTCCTAGAGTAAAGTTTTAAATTCAACTAAGCAATAGAGATATAAAAACTATTAGAAAATACTTTTTATTTTCAATGTGAGATAAAACATTTAAAACAATATTTTGTTTTATAAAACATTTGAAGTTAAAACAATTCCAACAAACATTCAAAATATCAGGCAAGATGGTTAATTATGCAGCCTAGGTCAAAGAGAAAATGAGCAAATTCAAGAGATCCACAATCTCTTACCTTCCTCGAGCAGAAAATGGACACGCCGATGCATTAGCCAACATTGTTGCGATGCTTGAAGACAGTGAAAAGAGAACTTTGGATATCGAGGTTATGGAACATTCTAGTGTCGATATAAGCTATACTATGCAAATCAATGTTAAAAGATTGGAGAAGACAATTCTATGCATACCTCAATTCCAACATCCTCCCAAGTAATAAAGAAGAGGCCCGATTACTCTTAGCCAAATGCCCCAAATTCACCGTTCAAGATAAAGTCTTATATCGCATTACAGGAGGAGGATCTCTTATTGAATGCATATCACAGAAACAGGCTCAAATCAAAATTAAAGTACTTCACGAAGGTATCTGCGCAGCTCACATTTCCGGGCGATCATTGGCCCAGCAGGCATTAACTCAAGGGTTATACTGCCGAAGATGCGATAGGACTGCGAAGACTTTGTTCGTAGGTGCTACAAATACCAAATCCATGCTCAAGACATCAAAAGCCCTTCACTTGACTTGCACATAAGCAATCTCCTCTGGCCATTCTAAAGATGGGGGATTGGTATCATTGGACCTTTCCTCCCAGCATCGGGAAATTGCAAGTTCGTTCTGGTGGCAATAGACTACTTCACCAAATGGGTCGAAGCAGTTCCTCTATGTCACACTAGCAGAAATGAACTCATTAAGTTTCTTTGGGAACACATCATAACCAGATTTGGCTATCCACACATAATACGATTTGATAACAGCAAATAATTTATCAGCAGCAAAGTTCTCAGTTTCCTCCACAAATATAAGATTCAAATGTGTACTACAATCGCCCCATACATGATATGATCTGATGACTTTGGCACCCTACTACCCTTAAGGAAATGGTGAAGCTGAAGCCATTAACAAAAGCATCAAGTCAGGGCTACGCAAGCGCCTTGACGAGAAAAAAGGCAGATGGGTCAATGAATTACTAAGTATCCTATGGGCATACCGGATAACTCCTCAAACATCCATAGGCTGTACTCCATTTATGATGGCCTTTGGCACTGAAGCAGTCATACCTTTAGACCTCCACAAATATAAGATTTGGGAACACTTCATAACCAGATTTGGTTGTCCACACATGATACGATCTGATAACAACAAACAATTCATCAGCAGCAAAGTTCTCAGTTTCCTCTACAAATATAAGATTCAACAGTCTACTACAATCGCCCCACATATGAAATGATTTAATGACTTTGGCACCCTACTACCCTCAAGGAAATGGCTAAGCTGAAGCCATTAACAAAAGTATAAAGTCAGGGCTACGCAAACACCTCGACGAGAAAAAAGGTAGATGGGTCGATGAATTACAAAGTATCCTATGGGCATACCGGATAACTCCTCAAACATCCATAGGTTGTACTCCATTTATGATGGCCTTCGGCATTGAAGCAGTTATACCTTTAGACCTCGATCCACCGAGTGGTTGAAGAAAAATTACTGACTAAGACAATGAACTAGGTATCCTCTGCAACCTCAACTGGATTGAAGAAATCTGAAACAAAGTCATTACGAACTTGGGACGGTACCATGACACACTCAAGAAAGCTTACAACAAAAAGGATTAAAAGCAAAAATTTGGCATTGGCGACCTTTTCCTTGACACATTCAAGACAGTACTCGACCTAAATTTTTTGGCAAATTATCAGAAAACTGGGAAGGACCTTACATCATTAATAACAAAACCGATAATGAGACTTACTAGTTAATGATCGAAGACAAAATACATCCCGAATATCCATGAAATACAGCCCAATTGAAGATGTTTTACAGATGACAATTGTAACCGCTTTAGACTGATTCTAATAAAACTATTTTTCCTTTCAATTACATATGTCACACAATCATCTTTATTGTCTTTACTTTCAATTATTATCGATATATACTTTATAAGTATCTATCAAAACTAGCATACATCTCTTCGACAAAGACTATCCAATTACAAGATAATCTTGTTTGCATTTATTACTTATCGAACAAAATATGTCATGTTTTGTTCTTTTCAATCAAAACCCCTATATCTCATCAAGGAATAACATCTGGTAATCATTTCAGCTACTTTCCATTACATGGCCCTCTTTCCATCATCTCAGCTACTTGCTTCAAAGCAACACTGTGCCACTATTTACAATCATATCTCATACCATCGATCTTGTCGAACAAAAACACTTAGTATTAATTTAACAAAAACTATGCATGCATTACTTTCAAAATATTTTTCGACAAACATAACCATCAGCATTCTCAAAATAACAAAATATTGTTTAGGTCCCATCGACCATTTTTATATCATTTATTCAAATCAAACATCTTTCAAAACAAATATTTTTTAAAACAGATATTTACTCTGCAGGGGGAGAGATGGAAGAATCAACCTTCACATGTACACCTAGAGTAAGCTCATCCAATATTTCCTCGGGATGGATACCCTTAGGAATTGTAATCACATGAACCTCAGGGTCAATAGGAGCCTCAAGGCCTTCAGGAACTTCGTCCTCCGGATCTAAATCGAGAAAAAATTGGTTACCCGCAGCAGCTAACTTCTTATAAAAAAAATTCCTCTCTTCCATCTCCTCGAGTTGTCCTACAAAATTGGCCTTAATCTTCTTGTAAACGTCAAGGTTCTCTCGAATAAGTTTGGCCCTCAACTCCTCTAAGATCTTTCCATGTTCCACCTCCATTGCCCTTCGAGCAGCATTAATCTGTTCCCGCACGTCATTCTCAAAATTTATTTTCTACAAAGACAAAGCCTTCTCTTTATCCTTCGCGAGGTCAAACCTTACTCCTCGACCTGTTTATCAAAAGTTTTCTTCGCCTCGCGAGGAACAACCTCCTTCGCCTTCCCAGCATTGAGCTTATACCTACCCAGCCTCGCCTCCAACTTCTTCTTCTCCTCGATCAGATCTTCTTTATCCTTCACCAGTTCTTTCTCAATATTCTTGTAGGCAAGTAGCTGATTTGCCAAAGAACCAGCACCAACAATGCGAGATTTGGCCTCGGTCAACAACTTCTTGATCTGGATTACATTCATAATATGAGTATTCGAATGGAGTACCAAATTCTTTAATCGAAGCAAAGCAAAAAAATTCCTCACCTTAGACATGTTTCGGTGGCCCTCACTGAGAAAAGTCATCAAACTTTCTGCCCCCACCAAACAATCGTCAAATTCCTCCTCCAGCATAGTCGTCCCAGACACATAAGCATCCATGGTCTTTTGGATCTCGGTTTCTGACTCTTCGACAAATTTATTCTTCGTCAACTCCGAAGATTCCTTCTTTTTCGGCTCCATGCTTATCGAAGCATTTGGAGGTCGCCCATCAGGTATAGCAGTTGGGGTTTCATCAATTTTGCCCCCTCCTCGATTTTTGACCTTCGAGAAGCTCTCTTCAGGGGTAGCAGGGGAGCGACAACCTGGCTAGCAACCCTCTTTCTCTTACTCTTGCCGAACTATTCCATCAGTATCGCATCCTTTTTGCAGTTGTAGAATTGGTGGTGTAACCACTTAGTACAGGATTCTCGAGGCGCAAGCTCGAGTCCGCAACCCTTTTGTTCCTAGCGGATATCTTTCTGTCGATAACCGGAACCTCTGCTCCTTTAGCTCTCTATCTCTTTAACCCTGCTTCTTGAAGCAAAGTTTTCACTTTCTCTTGATCGACAACTAGGTTGTCGATCCTACCGTAAAAGCCCTTCCTGATATTGTATAACTTCTCTTTCACGGTCGAGCTCCTGTCAATCTCCTTCAAAGATGTACAAACACAAAACAACAGTTACACAACGATTTCAGCAAATACAAACAAATCAACAACATCAACAATTACGTTACCTAACCACAACCCTAAATGGAAAGTCTTTCTTTTCAAAGGCTCCCCCAGATCTTTCTTGTCAAACTCGTAGTTCCCCGACATGAGAAGATGTTCTTCGCTATATTGCCCTCCTATTGATACCATGTTATAAAATAGAGGTCTCTTCAAAAACCTTGCTAAGTACCGATATCCTAACTTTTGAGGGTTTTGTTTGAGTGTGTAGTACAAACATAGATCATCAACCATGATCAACTCTTCCCCTCTTGCCTTTAATCGACTATTTACCACCCCACATACCCAAAAAATGTCATAAACATTAGGATTAAACTGACCAAGTACCACATCGAAGAAATTCAACAACCTCTTATGGTCAACTCAAAGAGGAAGCTTCAAACCCTTTTTGATTTGTTCTCGATGGACAAGAATGCCATCCAAAGGAATTTCTTGATCAGTCATTTCGTACTGATATTCTTCTAACCTAATGTCTTGAGGAATACCGTACTTTTTCTTAAAACTCAAAATCTCGTTTGTTTCTGGACCCTCTCCATAACAAGCCTCATCATCATCCTCAACATCTTCCTCCCCCCCACCACCACCACTATCTTCTCGATCACTAGTCTGTGGCTCGTGATCAACATCTGCCACGGTAACCTCCACATCAAACACTTCAACATCCCTGGGTGCCACCTTAAACTGATCGACACTAGCCACATCCACGCTACTCGACCTCACCTTATACCTACCACCCAACTTTTAAACACAGGCAGTCACATTAATTAGCAGGGGCACTACATCTGCAAGGTTCTCAAAAATATCTTTATCATCGATTTGAATAGGTTCAGCCATTTTTATGAACCTGAAATCAGATTCCATTTTTTAACAAAATTAGTTTATCTCATATCTAATACATTATATATGTTTATATGCTACTAATCATATCATTGTCGAGTTTATCTCTAACAAGTCATTCTTTTATTACTATATGAATACACTATCACTACATTCGGTTCTCGATACAAGATTTATTTACTATTTTTCCTAAGTCTTAACATTGATAACTATTTCTCTGTCACTAACGTTTCTTATCAAAGTTCAGGTACCGAAGCTTCTCGATGACAGTTCGGCAGTACCCTACTTCCCACCAAAGCAAGACAAATTCAAAAAATTAAAACTCTACCCTCACCGGCATAAAACCCGACCACATCACACATAATCCGATATTCCATTACCGAACCCTCCCCCCCCCCTAAAAAAAACTCATAATTCCTCTACAGTCGCGCCGTACAAACAGCGATGCCCACAAATTAATCTCTCCACTCGTCGCCACCCATTTGCAACAACCTCTCTCTCTACAACATCCCTTAAACCATTACGGCAGCAATGCCTCCATCAATCACACCATCATCACTCCATATAAAGACCAATTTCACCACAACCCTACCGTAGTATTTTTATAATTACTTCCACTATATCAATTCAAAATACAATTATTTCCTACACTAGCACTACTGTGTCTATATCTACAAAGTGTTTCAACATAATCAAAGAATATCAAACGAATGCAAGAAACCACTAACCTTGAATTCATGCTGCCTCGGTATCCCTCTGTTTTGCACGTTTTTCCCTTTCAATCAACACACGTATCTCCTCGTTCCCAATCGTTGACAAAAACGCCAGAGATGAGCATAAGAAATCCGCACTTTCAAAACTTTTTTCAGAATTTGTAAAATGTGAACAGTCGCCTACCACGGGGCTATTTATAGGTTCCACACGACTATTTATCGCACCACTTCACGACCGTTCGAGTAATCGAGCATAACGCCTTATTCACCTCTTCTCGAAGTCTTTGATCCTTCGTCTTATAAAAGCCAACGGGCCCATGCACTGCAGCTCCAACCCTTTTATATATCTTTTTAACTCCTCTAATGTATCCATCCTCGCCAAAGCACAGCCTATTTTATCACAAAGAAGTTGTACATCCAATTCCTTATACTCCAAAATATCACCTACATGAGAACACCTAGCCATTTGTCTCCATCTACCTACACACATTTTTCCTTATTTCTAATTCTCCTATATTCTCAGGAAAATCTTAAACAACAATTCAAATTTCAAAATTTATTCGACAACCAACTACCCAAAGTTCGAATAGCATCATTCACATATCCATACAATATTATATCGGTAAATTTCATTTATTCACAAGTCAAATCATATTCGAGAATATTTTAATCATACACATCGACAATAAATATATTTATTTATTTCGGACAACACCTTACACATAAACTCAGTTGTTACATACCAACAACACTTATTTCACTCTTCAAACTCTTCGACCAGCCAAATCATCTTCTTTCTTCACAAAACCCTTGGCTCGATTCCTTATCTTGTCGACGCGTTCAAGAGGACTCAGGAATTGCAAGTTACAAGATAATTCATACTCCTCCTTTGCCTCCTTCACCTACACTTTACTCAACTCTTCATATTTGGGCTCCTCTGGCACCAATACTTGCCCGTTTACGCAACTCTTACCAAAATACCATTCCAGCAACTCCCAATACTTTACATAAACACGATTGGAACGCTCATACTCCCGAACTTGCGTTCTCGTCCTCACCATCTCCACTCCTACAAATAACCCCAAATTAAACATGGTATTTATATATACAGCAAACACGACCAGTCAAGTCATTCATTCAATTCACATTGGAACTCTACACCTCCAAGTCAAATCAATCATCCTAGGAAATCGTTTCTGACCCTGCAAAATCAACAAGCTCCAATTCGAGATCTAATAAACTCGACAACATAACCTTGAAATTCGCATACATTTAGACAAATCTATCTCGACATCAACTAACTCGATTACTTATATTCGGCTAATAAATTTCATTTCTCCGAGATCCCCATCTACAAATACAATACAAGATCAAAATAAAGTTTATTCATTAAACACTCTGTTACATTTTACATTCAACAATTCACTCCTTTGATCATATTACATTAAGTTACATTTTGGGTTCTATCATTCGACATAAAGGACTCGAAGCTATGTACCTCTTTTTACCAGAATCTGGCATATCCTCTGGTGACAGGGGCAATGATATCCTAAGAAACTCAATGAATCTCA
Source organism: Kingdonia uniflora (assembly GCA_014058105.1). NCBI lineage: Eukaryota > Viridiplantae > Streptophyta > Magnoliopsida > Ranunculales > Circaeasteraceae > Kingdonia > Kingdonia uniflora. The sequence goes on from JACGCM010002352.1 coordinate 873,328, forward strand.
GGTCAGGGAACTTCTAAAAATAGCTGACTATGTGTGCCATACAGAGAGACATTAACAAAAAATTGCAAGAAGTTTTTTGTATCGACAAGAGACACAAGACGCCCTACCTACCTTCGCATCGTCATCTTCAATATGAGCAGTGGCCATTTCTTCAAAAGATTGATGAGCTCCAAAACCTTCTACAATAACAAATGATACTAGCTTCAATGGACACACTGTGTTTCGACGCTGTCTACCTCCGCCTCCTTCAATTCTCCAACCATCATACCCACAGGTTCAAGATTACACAACAACAGAGACATAATACCAAGGTTTACCTCTATATAATCGTTACAAATACCATCTGCAAACTATAGCCACTCACTATGCCACACCTGGGGCGACATCATTACTATCACGGCTTTAAACCGTTCACCTGCCGAACATCAACTCCTTCTTTCTCCCTTTATTTATAACCCACCCCTCCAGAAATTATGTAGTCCAATGTTCTATATTAAATGCTCCTCGTAAAACACATGACCAGATTCATTTGACTTTTACCTCGGAAAAGATAGCATAAAGACTTATGCGACATTCGACAACCTCTTAAGCTTTCAATTTCTTCTCGACACAACCACAAATACTTATGTCGAGAATGGGGAAAATATAGTAGTATATTTCTCAGATTCGAGAAAGAGAAGCCAACGGACCTTAATCGAAGACATTCAATCACTCCATAAGATGTCATATCTACGACCACAGTTCTCGACTAAGATTCGGCAACGAGAGGCCAACAGACATTAGTCGAAAACATTCCATCAGTCGAGAAAATGTCACATCTGTGACCATAGTTCTTGATCTACTAAAAGTAGTCGCTGTGTTTGGTCAAAAAGAGCCATTGGAGATCCGCAAATTTTACCCACTACCCCCGAAATAGGAAACTATTTTTCTTTTTGTAAAACTGTATGTATCGACTATAAATACAGGTAGATAACAAGTAATTCAAATCCAAAACTTTAGTATTCATTCATCTTTACATTCATATCACGCAAAAAATTGTAATAATTAGCAACTTATTAGATTTTACATCAAAATCCTCCTCGAGGTCGTGGTTTTTCTTAGGCTTTACTGAGTTTCTACGTAAAATCATATTTGTTTAAGCTTATTATTGCATCATCCTTACTAAAAGTATTGGCGAAGATTATCCTCCCAGAAAACATGCCATTACAATTGTGTTTGAAGCGGAGTGCTTAATGATAAGTGGAAGCGATTGCTTCCATGTTATGAATCCAGCAACGGTTCATAATCCTGAGATAACGAGATTTGACGTTGATGACGTAGAAGACAACATTGATTGTGGCTGGTCCAGTGGTGATAGGTAAGATGATCTTTCCTACTCGTTCTTCTTTAGAACCATTAAATCTGCTGATATCGGTGTCGCTCGGAATTACTTGATCGGCCAATCCCATCTGGTCGATTATGCTTTGAAAGAGAATCTCAATACCGCTTCCAGTATTAATCATCATTGTATGCATGACAAACTTCTTCATCTTGAGCATTATTACTAATGCATCATGATGTAAAAAAATTACACGACTAATGTCGTAATCTTCGAATAAGATCACAAGCCGGCGATTGCTTGACTCAGGTAGAAGTTTGGCCTCTTTATCTTGAGATGTGAGATCGCAACATTTTGATAGTCTCCTACACTTGAATCTGCAAGAGTTGTTGATCTGATGAATCTCGATCATATTGTTGTGGTACACATGGTAGAGATGTTTTTCCTCGGCTTGATATTTGGTTTGAAATACCTCGAGCTACTTCTTATAGCTACCAACCTTGCAAGATTCCAGGTCGATAATGTATTCGTGCATCCGCCCTTCCTTGAAATGGATTCCATCAACCTCTGTAAAGTATAGCAGTTATCAGTAACATGATGATTTACCTTGTAATACATGCAGTACGGGTGGCTTTCGATTGGTTGCGGTGGTTGAGATGGACGGTATAGCTTATCCTTTGATAGAATTGGAAAAGTTGCAGAGATGTGGACATTTATCTTGGGGAGGACCGGTTTGGGTAATGTACTGCCTTTTCGAGGGTTGCCTGTGTTGCCCTTTGAACGATTTTGATCACCTTAATCCTCTTTCGAATCAATGCTTCATTCTGTAGGTGGACATTTTGTGGTTATGACGAATTTAGTAGATTTATGACTTTCAGACATCATCCTTTCCAGGTCGACATACCCGTTGACCTTGGTGATCATATCCTCCAAGGTCGCGGGATTGTTGAGGAAGAGGTGCCCTTTGGCCTTGCAGTCGAGTTGGAGCGCGTTGGTGAAAGCAGTATCAATTGCTTTCTGATCAAGATTATCTACTTTTCGCGCGAGCTCCAAAAACTTCTTGACAAACGCCTCGAGCTTCACTCCTTGTGGTTGTTTAAGACTAATAAGAGAATATAAATTCTCCTCCTTGTCTTTGCTGTGAGCATATGTCTTGATGAATTGCTTCTGTAGCTGATCGAATGTAAGGATGGAATCTTCAGGTAGAGAGTGGAACCACCGGAGTGGTTCTCCCTATAGACTTATTGCGAACAGACGACAGAGAATATGGTTGAGATTGGAGTACAACCCCAATAAATCACAGTATTGCTAAATGTGTTCATTTAGATCGGTGCCCTTGTATTTACGTATCTTCAGAGTGTGGAAACCATTCAGCACTTCCATATCGAATAACTCTTTGGCAATTGGACTACTTTGCAACTTGGTAAGGTCGTCTTTATGGCCTAGAGTCTGAGCTTCAATCAATTCCTTGATACGCTGATCCATATGTTCTTATGTGACGTATTGGCATGCAGCGTGAGTGGCTTGGTGAGGTGGTTGAGGATTATGAGTGTCGGTGCCCTCACTCAAGCGATCACGTGCTGGAATTTGAGGTTGAGGTCGTTGTTCTTCCTCGTGACGCTTGGAAAGGCGGAAACCTCTGCTGAATTCAGATTGAACTTCACCGCCTAAATGAATGAAAGGTTAAGGTTCGTACTAAACATTTTTGGAAATAGCTTTTCTGGTGGCTCCTCGAGGTCCTAATCTTTCTCACACAAAAACCTGGGAGGTCTCTGGCATCTGATCACGATCTCTGGTTTGGGGAGCCTATTGAGTATCCTGCAAAACCTGTAACGTAGTCTGCATGATTGTCATCTGGTCTCCATATCGTTTGAACGCTGTCAAACGAGCTTGTCGCTCGGCTTCGAGCTCCTTCTCTCGGAGCTCTAGGTCAAGAGTTAACTGACGTTCGAGCTCATTACGTTTCTCTGTTTCGACGTGGAGATTCGCCCATAGTTTTGTAAGCTGTTTCGGCTTAACTGAAAGAGCGAGCTGAATCCCGGTTGCTGGTCGTCTAGAAGTGACCATGATTGGAGATTGATAGTAGAATGAATGTCTGTCTTAGAATATCGTGGAAATGCCTTCTTTCCCACAGACGGCGCCAAATGTAATGGCCTACATATGTTTGCTCGAATTGGCTCAAAATTAGCTCTTACACCAATGTACCTGTGACAAAATCTGATGTAAAACAAGAAATGACACAGTTGATTTAGCGTGGAAAACCTTTGAATGTCAAAAATCACGACCTCGAGTTGAAGGTTTTAGTAACAATATATTTTATTGCTTGAGGCTGATATCTAATTACAAGTGATCTCTCGAACTAGAAATACTTGATCTTGTAAATAATAAATTTTTCTTTATGGTCTTTTTTGTGTTCCTTTTCTGGTCCCTGTCTCTTCTGGAACATTTTCTTTATATAGGCCTCACCCGCAGCTCGTTATCGTGTTGAAGCACGTTCTCCGAACAATGAGATAAGTGGTAATTAACTGAGTAACTGTTGAGTTCGTAAGAGACAGATGTTTTTAACTTGTTCATATACTTTTGTTGTGCTCGATCCACGTTCTTCATCAGTTCGTGGGCTAGGTGGCACTGCTCACTGTTTAATGTCACGTGTAAAATGCGTAAACCTGATATAGAATTGGAGGTAGTTTGCATTGGAGGTAGTTTGAATTGGGTTAGGTCGAGGGATAGGTCCCCACAAAGGCCATAGGCCGTCTTCTGCAAGAGTTAAGATAGGAATCGAAAATTCGTATTCTTATATTACGTGAACTTGTGAAGGCATAGTATTGGCATATTAAATTTCACGATGTATGCTTCAGAACAGACCACTCCTAAGAGACCGTGAAGGTCAGAATGTGTCTACTATGAATGTGTCTACTATGTTAAATTGCTGCCTCATAATCACGGCAATGTTATCTATCTAGGGGCAATGCTGGCCGCTCCTAAACTGGGAATCATATATAACCTAACTGAGGACTTCCAATTTCCTGGTTTCCAGTTTCAGCAGGAAGGCACATAAATAACCTAATTGATTACTTCATAACTTTCCTGCTTAAAAAAATTATCAGTAAACACATAAAATTTATTTGCAGAGATCATCGATACTCGCAGATCAGAAGAAAAACGACAACACTTCCATCAACAATGAACATACAATAAAAATTCATATGATGAGAAGAATAAGACTCAGATCTAAAATGGGTCAGAGAAATAATTATGGTTTGCCTTTCTAACCTTAAGCAGTTAGGCCATAGAGGCTGACAACTACACTAATTGTATCATCTAAAGCTCAAACGGGGATCATCTTCCACACTCATTTCCAGTTCACTTGACGGTCGCATTATCTTTCCCTCCCTTGGTGCTGTTCTTCCCACCTTCTTTGGCTTTCCTCCGGTAGAATAAAGTTCATATTAATCATAGTATTTTGGCTACATGCATTTTGAAATGAAGAAGTCAGAGATATGGTACACTTAAACATGTCATAGATAGTGAACTTACGGTCTATTTCCAGGTCCGCCTCTATACAGACCTTGATGAAAATCTGACAACAAACGAGGATTGTCAGATGATAAGCCTAAGAAAAATTATTTGTGGATTAGTTAATGAATACTCACCATCTCATCTAACCATATGATCCTCAACTTGAAAATGAACGAGTGAGCCTGCAAGAAACAAACTTATGTTAGTTCTCATCAGCCCAAGATCAAAGAATCTAAATATCAGATTTAGTTAGACAGTTTTGAATCTTTTGATGTTATATGGAACAAAGATATTGAGTACTTTAAGGGTCTTAAGAAGGCTAAGTTTCTTCATGCATGACAAAGTGGGGTATGTTTTCATACAAGTTTACAGTGTTAAAATCTTATAATGCAGTCGCAGTGATCCAGGAGGCAATTCAAAATATGAGGTTATAATTTATCTAGAGATTTCCTGCAATTATTACTAAGCCCTATATGTACTGGGAGGAACAACAACCACACTTCACCAAAATGAAAGCCTTAGATTATTTCATTTGAAGCGCCTTGACCAGCATTTTATAAGATGTATAACTGATTGAGATATCATCTACAAAATAAAAAAGCTCAAGGTACATGCAGGAAAGTTTGAGCAACCCTAAAAGCAGAAAGTCTCGAAAAGGCTAATGAAAATCAGTGCTTGAACAATGCAAAAGAACAAAAGAGTCTGCAGTGATGCTTGACAGAAGTGGAAAAAAAAATGGAGTTGGACCGTACGATCTTGAGAACACGGTGCCTGTCTCCACACTTTGTCACTCTCTTTTCCAAACTTCGACAAACATTTTTGTTCCTAAACGCCTCATCCATGCCCCTAAAATTTCCAACTATAAAACCTTGATCATACAATCTGACAGCATACCCCATTTCATCAAATGGTATCTAAACTTGTCATCTTTATGGTGCCACAAGTTTCTTTATAGATTTTCTGCTTCCCAAACGAGCAGGAACCAAGAATGGGAATAAACAGACTGGAATACAAAGCACATGCCTTTGAGGAACGATGATTTTAAAAGCATAACTGTGTCTGTAACAAAGGACCGAATGGCTATGGCTCGTCCATTTTCTAATCTCTTGTCAACCCTATTAGAATTAGGATCGAATTACTCCCGATGTCGCGATTACATTAGGAACAAAACTCTACCCATCATTCAGATGATTCAAAACTTTCTGTTCTTAACATAAATCTAGTGATCGAATACAACCTAGAGAAACCCTCCATAAGAGATCAGTAAACATCCTCCCAAATCCCAGTCTATCACATCTTCTGACTACCAAATCTACCAGATACCCCTAATCCAGAACAATCCCCTTCATACCTCTCCATCAACGGTAACTAAACATACCATACTTCGTTGGATGACATGTCTTCACATTTTGTCACTCATCTTCATCTTTTTACAAATAGTCTCTCACCACTGCATTCATTCCCCTAAACTTCCTAATTCTAAGACCTTCATCCTACGGACTGCACACTCTGTGCCACAAGTTTCTTTATGATTGTTCTCTCCCTCTTTTCAAACTAGCTGTGAAACGGAGAAGGACATAAAATATAGTCTATACTATGGAGAGTATTCGGAGTACAAACATAAATTAGACTCCATATTCTAGGGGAAATCTTTATGTTTGCTTTACTCGCTTTGAAATCTCTCCTGGCCCCTAAAAATCACCTGCTTTAAAGGGGAGTCTACTAAGAACCTCCACAATAAGAATGAATCACCTGCTTTAAAGGGGAGTCTACCAAGAACCTCCACAATAAGAATGAACACGAGCAATTACGTGATCTAGTTGTCTAAGCCATCGAGGGCTCTTATAGAAACTAAACCAGATGGCTATCCACAAGAATGAAAAATGTAAAGGACAAATAAACTTGATGAATCAGATTCATACAGGTCCAGTCATTATATTAAACAGAGTGCCAGTCATAACTTTTTTCCATATTTGATTTTGCAAGCAATCACTGTGTTCCCCTCCTCAAGTCAATACAATTGGCTCCCTGTTTCCCCATTTAATATCCACGAGGACTGCAATAAGGCCAATGATCTCTGATTGAATGACAATAATGCCGTTCTAACCCTCTCATGATGTTTACCACAAAGCAAAATCTTAGATATCACTGTTAATTTCTTAGTCTAATTCACACAGATCCAATCACCATGCGTGTGTGTTGCAGGTAGAAAAATAGGAGAAGTGTTTGAAAAACTCTTTGAGAGAAAGGTAACGAGTATTTATCATGCCTGGCTCAGTAAACCTTTCATAGGAGATAATACTATGCATCCTCGAGTCCTTTGAATTACATGAAACTGAGGGCTTATTACACCAACCTCGTTGTTTATGCATGAACTATTTTGCCATTAGTCGTGTTCTTCAGAGTACAGGATGTAATCAAGTACTTTTAGTGAAGGTGTTGCGAAAATTTTCCCAAAGGTACGTACAAAACACTAAATGTCTCTCCAAAACGAAATTTTCTGCGTTATCTGATCTTCTCAGTGATAAATTTCTGTAGTTGATTGATTTTTCTTCATTGGATTACGCTTCTGGTTTTGAGAAAACCCAAATAGCTAGACAATGGTAACATATGAGGATGTTGTTGTCAAAGAGGCTGCGGATGGAGATAATTTTGATATTTCCAAGGGAAGGATCAGATCCTTTAAAAGAAAACCTCTCAGCTAATTGAGAGGGGATAGTAAAGTAAAAAAGTGCCAAAGAAGTTCTTCTGAGAAGTTTACTTCTCTCCAGGTAGATGAAAATCTGATCTGCTTCATATTTCTTTTCGTCTCATTCCCTTCATCTTCCAAGGTGCATTGAGAATGAAGAGAGACTGAGACAAAAAAAATATGAAACAGATCAGATTTTCATCTACCTGGAGAGAAGTAAACTTCAGTTCATACCTATTGGTTGGAAGAGGTGCTAAACTAAATGAGGGAGTGAGTGAACTAATGTAGGAGACTTCGATTTCTATACAAAATTAAGGTCCCGATGAGAGAGTGCTTTAGATTTTGTAAATTATGGGATCTATATAGACTGGACTAAGTACTTGCTTGCTCTCCCCTTGTAATCAATGGCTCTTGTGTTTGGAATAAAAGTTAGGTCTAATTAGCAAAATAAAAAAAACTTCTTGTTGATAACTACAATGTCACAGATGAAGCTATTGAGAAGGGATTGGAATTTGATCGCTTGTTTGAAGTTTTAGATTCAGATATAAGAGATGTAGATGCTCGTCAAATGATATTCTCATGTCAACTTCAGAAGAAGCTTTCATCGAATTGGAAGAGAAGTTGCATTATTTTGAAAATTTCTAAAGCAGCAAAGGATCAAGTAGTGGATATTAAGATGCAATACCAAGTTCTAGAGGTCCTTATCCACCTTTTGACAAGAACATCTCCTAACAGGAACAATGCAGAAATTCTGATAACGATCCACTTTCATGCACGTATACAAAGTAAAAGACAAACTACGGAACAAAAAATAAATATTCTAAGAATGCCAAAGAAATCTTTGGCAAAGGAGTTAGATCTAGAAAAGAAGCTATCAAAATAAAGACAGAAGATCTGAAATGAAGCTGCACTCTACACAAGAGCTAATAGGACAACTCCAAACTGTATAATTCACTTTAAATGGTTTAATTATACGAGAAGACGAAATTAGATTTAAGGTTTAAGAGATCATGAACCAGATGAAAAAGCATGAACAAAACATCTCGAAATTAAATTTAAGGTTTAAGTGAACAGTTTAAAAGTCACTGCAAAAGTGTTTGGGATAATATCAAAAGATTTTCCTCTATTCAAGACCAAAGATGATGTTGGGAAAAGATTCTCGCAAACCGGCAAGAGTGAGATTTTAAATCGTATAATTCAAACCTAAGATTCTAATTGCTGCATGTGGAGTTAGATTTAATCATAGGGCAAATTGTAAATCTTAAGATTTTCATTGATGTCTCTAGTATTCAATATATGTTCAGTTTTGTTTTTCAAGGTTCAGTGGTATATGGTGACTTACCCTTAAATGTGGCAGCCTGTGTATTCCTCAAGTATTCTGCCACTTAGATCTCAGACCTTGACTGTATCATCCTAGGACGCGAGTTTTCCGAATAAGATCCCACTAAAAACAATTGCTCCGAACCACTTGTTGGAGACAAACCTGCAACGAGAAAAGACGAGATAAATCATTTTCAGTAGATCAAGTCAAATTTAAAATGGATAGCTTAACATTCAACAACTATCGTAGAGTATTCATACTAGAATGAGCAGAGAACAAATAGGACATGCAAGATATGCATCTTTTTTATACTTTATGCTTTTCAAGCACTGTTCAACTGATAGTTCTTTTGGATGGGTGTTTTATAAAGGAAGATGCTTCCAACATGAATGTTCAATATATGATACCACAACCAACTTAGAAACAAGTGTTCATAGATAACTTTGGTAACTGCATTCCAGATACGTAGACCATAGTAATTGGGCCATACACGTGAAAAACAGAATTTGGTGGAAGTAGATGATGACGATTCATATAGTACAGGAGTTCGGAACAGAACGGAGTACATCAAAAGATATCATATAGGAAGAATTAGATCTGCCAAACTTTAAATGGGCAGAATTCATAGAACATGCCACAGTCGAAAAATAACAAGGTCTTCCTCAAAAACCTACCAAACTATATAGTTACTTTTGATTAGGTACATCATTTTCGACCTGCTCATATGTGGCGCTTAGGGCGTCTCCCACCGTCTCACGTCCTAGTAGGCATCACAGTGCCTCGTACGCTTTCTCCCTTTTCTAGAAGATTCATCTATTTTTATATATGTTTATTATTAGTATTTCTTTTCCTCCAAGTATTAGCGTTCCTATTTCTATTAGGTTTCTAATTGTGATAAGCCTCCTTTCTATAAAAGGAGAACTTCTCTAACTTTAATTTTTAGGATAGTTTTAGTAGAGAGAGTTTCTAGGAGTTATGTAGAGTTTGGGGAAACGCCATAAATCCTAGATCTTGAGATCTTAGTTTGAGTGTTCAACATTCAATAATAAATAGTGTTTTTATAGTTTCAATTGAATGTTCTACTAACATCCCCTAAGTACGAAATGATCTTTTGCTTTCCGCGGATCGTTCGTATCAAATTTGGTACCAAGAGCATGAAAAATTCTTAATTAATTTTTTCTCTTTCTTTATGATGATCAACGCGGAAATACAAACGCAAGATTGATGAGTGGCTAGCACAGCTTCATGATGACATGCGCCCACTACACCGAGTACAAACACATATATTACGAGTACAAACGCTTCTTAGGAGAAACCGAAGGTTGAGAAGGAAACTGGATGGATATTAATTATGTGGATGAAGTAATATTGTGAGAGAAAGATGGAGAAGAAGACAACAAGATGAGGAAAAGATCAATAAAGAAGAAGAGGAAGAAGAAGAAGAAGAAGAAGAAGAGTGAGGTTGTCCTCTTCAATGAGTGGGGTTGTCCTCTTCATTGCAAGGGATGCTAGAATTGATGAAAATTAGGGTGGTTTCTCCACAAAAAATCTTTGATCCAAATCTGATGATGTTGGTCCTTCTCTTCATGACTAGAGGCCATACCAGCAGGGCATACCACGAGACAAGGGCATGCCAAATCAGTACTAGGGCAGCTCTAACCATCTCCACTAGTTTTGTGCCAGCCCCAAAGCGAGCTCTTGGAGCCAACCCAACACTATCTCCAGTAGTACACATGCAAGCCTCCCCGCAATATAAATATCGTCGAATATGAATGACCTTTGTGTCCAAACACCTCGTGTGTTATATTTCAGTCAAGCAGTCAAGCTACTGTTAATATCTACGAGAGATTATAGGAGCATATAATGTAATTAAGTTAGTTAGGCAACAACTCATTAGTTGTTCATAGTACCACCTTAAGTAGAATCTCCTCTCTTGTAAATGTTCTATTTAAAGGACAATCCTCTCAGTGAAATGCATATCATTTTACACTATATCTCCTTTCTTATTATAAACTTCACATGGTATCAGAGCTCTGTACCTTCAACACTCCGACAATCCCGGCTTGACACTCGTGTCCCAACCACTCTCCGGTGATAACTATGCTACATGGAATTGGGCTATGAATACTGCCCTTAGTGCAAAAAACAAAATAGGCTTCGTTGATGGTTTAATAGCTACTCCTGCGCCAACCTCTAGTAATCTTTCCCCCTAGAAACGATGTGGCGATATGGTCAAATCGTGGTTACTAAATTCGCTGTCAAGTGCTATTTTCGACAACGTCATCTATGCTTCCACTGCTCAAAAGATCTGGATAGAACTCCAGGATCGTTATAAGCAAAGCAATGGTCCCCGTATCTATCAACTTCGACGCGAAGTTGCGTTATGCTCACAACAATCTTTTAATCGTTGGTTACTTCACCAAGTTGAAAAGTCTTTAGGATGAATTGTCATCCTTATGGTAATTCCCACATGTTCATGTGGTGTCACGAAGGCGATACAAACATATCAACAGTAGTTCTACCTCACTGAATTCCTGATGGGGCTTCATTAAAGCTATAGTGCTTTTCGTGGACAAGTTCTGGCCATGGACCCGTTACCAACGGTAAATAAAGCTTACTCACTTGTGCTTCAAGAAGAAGAGCAACGTTCGCTTGCAACTCAGCCCCAAGCTTAACTAAATCATAACATCGTAGGCCAACACAATTTCGTTCAAGAACTCTAGACGAAAAGCCGCTATATACTGCCAAAGTAGAGAGGTCGATCTCTTATCTTTGACTATAGATTTGAGAATCTTTATCGTAAATAGTTCACTCTGTTTTTTTTTTTATGGAATCCTGGCATTATTACACACTAATATTGACAACACAAGGGTATTTCTATTACCAGGTATGGTAAAGGGGTACAACAAATTCCGCAGAAGGATTCATAACTTGAAGAACCTGACCACAGCTCGAAAGGGTTCTACAAATGTCTGATGCTCATAGACATCTCTTCCATCTACAAAATTCGTGGTCGATTTTTTAAAGATGAGAAGAGTTGCTATGTCGCGCCTAAGGTGACCCCCACCGTCTTGCGATCGAGTGGGCATCACACTTGCTTGGCACGCTCTCTCCCTTTTTCAGAAGATTCTTTTATTTTTATTTTTTTTATAGTTATTATTAATATTTCTTTTCCTAGATGAATTAGGGTTTCTATTTCTATTAGGTATCGAATAGTGTTGAGACTCATTTCTCTATAAAAAGAGAGCTCCTCTAAAATTTATGTACTGGGTCTAAAATGGTATTATAATTACATTTGATACCTTAAACTTCTTAAAACTACTAGAGAACCTTATTTTCAAAGTTGATTTGCTTTTAGTACCCTGAAACTCATATATGTCGAAATTGTCCCTGACATTTAAATTTCCAAAATACTTAATTACCTACAACCTGTTGAACTGGTAAAGATATGGAACAAAATCAAAAGTCTGAGGATTCCCATAGTTCCACTTGCAGCAAAATCTTGGAGACTTGAAAGAAAACATGCACTCTTACAGGCTACAATATGTTGGCTATTAGCAGATCTTATTTCAACCCAAATGGGCACATTTGGTTTAGATCACTCATCATTAACACTCCTGCATAACTACATCTTCCATTGTCTTTTAATGGGGTGATGGAAATCTCCAAACTGTGCCCATCAACTAAACTAGCATCATCGAAATTCTTGGTCTCTAAATGTGATATCAGCTAGTGTTGCTAGTATGCTCCATCCTGAATCCCTGATATAGGATCAATCTATCCATCTTAAAGCATCCGACTTTCCAATTGGCCGCAACTAATGTTACCGAAATAACATCCAAAGTTGGAACTATGTACAACATGGCAAGGATGAGTTACCACGCATTAAAATTTCTCCCCAATCTCCATTGAGAGGAGCTCCATTTCTATGGTGCCAACTCCCTATCAAACCTCACCAACATCATAGCTTATTGCTTTGCATTTGGACTAATTCACAAGAATTCAAAATGTTACATAGAAAGTTACCACACTCTATAACTCTAAGAAGACATCGGAAACTCCCATCACCATTGAGTAGAAGACTCCAAGTTGTGCTAAACTATGGAGTGAGAGGGAAGTGAGTGAGAAATAGGTGATAATTATAGATATTGAGGAATTTAGATATTAGAGAGAGAGGGTCCTAAAAGTTAGGAACATTAAAGATTTGATATACCAGTCACTTAATTTATTATTATTTTAATTAAAATTATGGGTAATTTTGGTATTTTTGAGTTCCAGGGTACTAAAAGCAAAGAAACTTTGAAAATAGGGTTCTCTGGTAGTTTTTAGAAGTTCAGAGTACGAAACGATCTCTTGTTTCCGTGGATCATTCGTATCATGATTCTAACAAGTTTATGCCGGAATACTCTTCCTTTTAAGAGTGTTTGTTTGAAGGCATGCACCCCATTCATCTCTAAGACTCTTACTTGCAGACAATAATGTAGTCAGAATGTAGTAAGGGGGCACAAAGGAAATGAATAAGTTCAAGTAGCTTTAACTTGTAAAGTGTCTGGGAGTTGTCAAAGGTGGCAGTTGATTCTTGTTAGCAATGAAGTACTAATTCTATTATTCCATCAGTTGATGAAGTTATTTTTCAATTTGACGGTATAATGACTTCAATTTTATTGCCAAAACACTATAATGTCATCAAATTACTAGTTATTTTCTCATTTTCCAACTAGTTATTTATAATGACTTCAATTTTATCGCCAAAACACTATAATGCTATCAAATTACTAGTTATTTTCTTCTTCTTTTTCCAATTAGTTGATGAAGTTACGGTTTTCTAATGACTTTGATTTGAATGTCAAAACATCCTGAAGTATTCAAAAAAGAAGTTTCGGCCCCAAACACACACACAGAGCCTCTAATATTGGCTCTGCCCCTGCCTATAGTAGAAGGATCACTCAGCAAAGGCGAACTTGTTTTTGCTATTAGTTATAGGAGATAATAGTACAGTTTCTTCAGACTTCTTAAAACTCCGATGTGCTTAAGATTAAAATTATACCAAAACAACATAGATTTCACAGGCAAAAATAAATGAGGTACAACCTAACGTGGTTAGTTAAATCTACAACGTAGAAATCATGTAATATCGCATACACATTCTTTTTCAAATAATTAACGCATCTTCATAACAGTTTAATCTCGTTTGAAGATTTTATGACATGATGGAAGGATTAGGTTATAGCAGATCCGGTATGATGTTGGGCATTTTGTATTGTTGTTGTTTTTCTTCTATTATTTTGCCTTCGGGTTGTAATCTTTCCACCTAGGAAAGTTTCTTTGAGTTGATCAATAATATATTTTTACATTCTCAAAAAAAATTCTCATCTATAGGACTTTATATGAGCGTTAAAAAACGGTGTCTACACATATAGAAGGGTGTGAATCCCTGATTAGTTACAACAATCACAGTACGCAGTTAAGGTTTTCTCTTACATTCTATTGCAATCTTTCCGAGTTGACAGATCAACCATCAATATTTGCCACGAGAGTTGCCCCGATGCACCCATCAAAAATGCATAAAAAGGCCATCCTGTCAAAAATAGGAGATGTTCAGAAACATACCAAAATAAGGGTTGGCAATAATGAAAAGGCAACATGACACATACCCATCTCTGCATTGAAACCACTGAGAGCAAGGCTGCTAATACACAGAAATCCAAAAGCAGTAGTCCAGTGTTTTGTTGAATCCCCGAACCTCAACGCAGTAGATTTAACACCAACTTTCAAGTCGTCTTCTTTGTCCTGAAAGCTTAAAGATCAAAGATAGCAATGGAAAGAATGGAAATAAATGTAAACATATTCCAGACAACAAAAAACATAAGCACAATATGTAAAAAACTTTTTGCAGTTAAGCTTTCAGGAACTAGGTTACTGCAGCGAAACCCAATATAGAGCAAGATTTACAGCTTTAGTTGTTAAACTTGATATTATCCGAAGGTATACCTGATGTGCATAAATTGTATCATACACCAGTGTCCAAAACACTCCAGAAATGTACAAAGGAAGGACAATAGCAGGATCCAAGCTTCCTTTAACGGCAGACCATCCTAATAAAGCTCCCCAGTTGATAGTTAAACCTAAGAATGCTTGAGGCTGCATAATTATTTCGCAAATAGAACAAATATTGGTGAAATTTCTAGAGGAAATGTTGCCGATTTAGAGAATGCAGACATAAGCAGACAAGCTAATGTATACTAAAGAACAGATTACCCAAAATGTTAGCCTCTTCATGAGGGGATATGAAAAGACCAGTAGCAATGATGATGCCCCCAAAACACGGCTGCCAGGGAATTTTAGCTTTGATTAAAGGTGAAATAAAAGAAAGAAAAAACACGAAAAAAAATGAAATAATGTGAAGCCATACATAAATATGTAAATATAATAAGAATGAGAATGACATAAATATGTATTTCATTCATAGATGTCCATTTGGGACATTGATAGGCAAGAAAATAAGTAACAGTATATCCCATGGTTCATAATGTTTGTTTGTTTGTTTTTTGGTTTTTTTTTTTTTTTTTGAAAAAGACATAAATATGTAATTTATTCGTAGATGTTCATGCAGGACATTGTAGATAGGAAATAAGCAACAGTAAATACATTGGTTCAACAGGTCTGTTTGCGTCATATATAAGATTTCTGCATGCACAATGACATATAGTAAAAAACTAAATCAATCGCCTTAATCATGATGAGACCAAATAAGGAATAATGTACAATCAGTTCGATAAATATCCAAGATATTGGTATGTATAGAAGTCTTAAAATGCCTAAGGCAGCGGCATGAAGTATCACCTTACCTATAATTATTCAGTTGAAGAAGAATCCCAAGACCCAAGAAAAGTTGAAGTCCCAGAAAACTAAGCCCCTGAAATGGTGTGAGAAGGCCACTTGCCACTGGTCTTAACTTCGTACGCTCCACCTACAGCAAATTATTATGCTAGACTTCAGTTTTTTTACATGACCAAAAGACAGCTATGTATGTTTTGCTGATAAAGATGTTCAATACATGCACAGAAGATGAAATGGCTACATTAGTTTCGGCAGGCTCAATTGTCAATGCATTCAGAATGCGCTCATAGAGTACATCTAGTAAATCTTTTCCATTTGATATCATGCCATTGGGCACTACATGCTCTTCTCTCCAAAGATGGATATACGTGCACATGGAAACTGAGGTAATTAAACTAAATGTGGCCCATCCACCAACCCCGGGAGGCTTAGAAACCACTCACAACAGCTGATTTCAGGTTACGATAAAATGATTGACATAGAATAAGGAGCATGCAAACAATATGGTAAAGCTACTTTATTGATCAGAAACAGAAAGCCCTCGCTAATACCTTTATATCAATATCACGGTCAAGAAGGTCATTGCATGTACATCCAGCACCTCGTAAAAGCAATGCTCCACAACCAAACAATAGCATCATCTTAAAATCAGGAAGACTGCCTGGAGAAGCTGCCAGGGTAATTGACCTGGAAAAATTAATAAGAGATGTAAAGAGGGGGAAAACTATACTTGCTAAAAATAAAGGGAAAAACTATCCTAAAATGGTCAACTGAACAAGCATAGAGCTTCTAAATCAAATATTCCAAAATGGAAGTCGATAATAACAAATACATACATTCGCAACCATGGAAATCCTGGCAAACAAACATGCAAGTGTACATATAAAACTAGCGAAAATTACAAAAGGGTTTTATCAAGTCTTCGATCATCATGTAGGAGCAGCAGGAATGAGATCGGCATTTAGGAAGACTAAGCCGTGGAAGCAATCATCTTTGAAATTTATGCGACAACTTTTTATTGGGGATTATCATCCATACATATGAGGGGTGAGGTTTGAAGATTTTCTGATGCGTTGGAAGGATTTAACAATAGCGGACTAATTGATGTCGCACACCTTTTGTTATTCTTTTCTTGCGCTCGGGTAATACTCTTTCCACCTCAGAAAGTTTTTGAGTTAATCAATAAATTATTCTTACCTTCTGAAAAAAAAAAGGGTGAGATGGCTGTACTTGGTAGTGTGTTAACATCAAAAGGCTTTGAGGTTATTCTGGCCATGGATCTTGAACTAGCTCCCCTACTCGTAATATGCCCATTGCTACAATAACGGCCATTGTCTTTTCTTTTCTGAGCTTTCAGGATATAATTTTTCTCTTAAAAGCTGAAAAAGCCCAAGGAGACTTTTTTTTGAAAATATTTTAATCAAGTCTTCGATCATGGTACTGGAGCGAGAATGAGATGGGAAGACTTGGTAGTCTGCCAACATCAGAATGCTTCAAGCTTATCTCTAGCCAGGAAATTTGAACTAGACCAACCCACTCCTTATCC
The DNA here is from genome assembly GCA_014058105.1 of Kingdonia uniflora. Taxonomy (NCBI): domain Eukaryota; kingdom Viridiplantae; phylum Streptophyta; class Magnoliopsida; order Ranunculales; family Circaeasteraceae; genus Kingdonia; species Kingdonia uniflora. Next base: position 890,561 of record JACGCM010002352.1, read on the forward strand.
ACCAACTACTACAACAAAGGCTATTGTCCTTTCTTTTTCGAGCTTTTGGGATATAATCTTGTCTTAAAGGCCGAAGGATCCCCAAGGACAGCAAAAATAAATAAATAAGCAAAGCCATCAAGGCTAAATCACGTCAAAGAAACCCCACATGACAATTCACAAAGAGCCAAGGATGTCAAGAATCAAAGACTCAAACTTTAAGACTGATGTAGAAAAGCTTATCTCAGGGTCTGACCAGTGGACTCTTCTAATTATATTAGAAAGACAACTATCCTTTTTAAGGACTTTATGATCAAATGCGCAAACATCATATCTGAACATTTGCCAAATATAAACCTTACAGGCATTACTTAATACAGTATCTTGCATCTAGTCTGTGCTTTGTGGTCCGTGTGTTTTGTATTTACTAGTGGTCTGCCATCATGCTAACAACCCTGGCAATAGCGTTGTGGGACTTACGGCTCTAGTAATGTAGATTATAGCCAAGACGGTGGTACATCAGTCATCCATATTTTGATCAGTGGAACCTACTCATACATCTAAAAAGAGTATCGTCAGCTTAAGGAACTAACTTAAGGAAAGATTGAAGTCCAGCTGAAGTAGCGACCTTCACGCTTTAAACTTGGAATGTTGCACATCTTGCTTCCAAATAACAGATAATTGTATTTTTCCTTAACTACAAGAACTTCAAATGGAGCTTTTGCGAACATAGTCAATACAGGATGATAACGCCCTGGAGTACATAGTACCACAGCAAGAAAGCATAGAATACTGGGCATCACCTCCTCTCAGAGTAAATGAAGGGAAAATGAGTACACGAGGTACATGCCTCTCTTGACATAAAGCAATAAAGAAGAATATGATTGTTTGTTTCTTCAGCATGATGCCAATGAGAGCACCTATATGGGCATCTGGCTCTAACAGTAATTAGTTGCCGAGATGATTTTGTACAAATAAATTATTAGAAATGAATACAAGCACAATAGTCCACCAAATCCAAGAGGAAAGTAACACCACAAGGATAACCCTCAAACCAACTAATAGAACTGCCCCCATAGTGCCCCCCCACCCCTCTGTGAATGACTCTGTCATCCTTTTCCGCATTCCCCATGGGACAGTGAAGAAATCAAACTTTCTACACATTATTTCTTTAATGGTTAATACACTTTCCAATCAACTGCACTACGTACTTCTGCATAATTTTCAAACAAAGTTTCCCATCCATTTTTGAGGAGACTGTTAATTTTAATCTTCCAAATCATTTAATCGAGGAACCCACACAGTTTGTAAAAAGAACCTTGATACAACAGTAAGAATCTCATTCGGCAATCTACTTCAAATATTTGTGTCTTCTCTCCCCCCACCTTTACCTTTAACAGAAAACCAAACCGATATATTTCTAGATTCACAAACATCCAAATCACTAACATGACAGGTTCCTTTCACTTGCAGATAGATTGCAACTTATTAAAGCTATGTTGTTGAGTAGTCACATTTATTGGATGAAATTTTGCATGTTGCTTCAATTTACTCCCAACAAAATTGAAGCTATTTGTGCAACGTACTTGTGGCAAGGTCATGATACAACCAAGAAAGCAGCTCCTTCGTCGTGGAATGAGGTGTGTAGTCCTTATAGTGAAGAGGGTCTAGGAGTAAGAAGGCTCAAAATGTGGAATAGTGCAGATATTATGAAGCAAGCTTTCAAAATTGCCTCAAAGGAGGGAGGTTGTGGGCTATGTGGGTGTAAGCACATCTACTCAAGAAGAAGAGTTTTTGGTCTGTTAAATCCCCTCAAACTGTTCTAGGGCATGGAGAAAGGTGCTCAATTCCAGAGTTGAAGTTGTGGAGTTCACTAGGCATCTAGTGGGCAGTGGAGAGAACACTTACTTCAGGCATGACCCTTGGCATGACAATGGGGTTCTTCTCAATAGTTTTGATAGTCACTTTCAGTATAATTCCTATCCCTACTCATATTAGAAACAAGCTGCTAGATCCTATGATTTTTGTTTGGAACAACAATGTGAGATCCCAAGGCATGGTTTCCTTCTGTGGAAAGCAATGAAAAGCAATGACAAGGTGCCTAGCTACACGAGATTCTCTTAGGCAAAGAAGAATGATAGATAGCTCCTTGTGCCCTATATGTAAAGCTAATAGTGAGAGCATCCATAACTTACTCATGGAGTGTTTATTTGCTATCAGTCGTGGCATTGGATCCAGGAAATGTGTGATCTGAACAATGGGCTGAGTAGTATGAGCAAAGATGATATTATTTACATAACTTTAAGTTCAGCCTTCGCAGCTATGGTTTACCATGTGTGGAAGACAAGAAATAATGTTGTTTTTAGAGGGGAAACTCCCAATGTGACTACTACATTTAAAATCATATGCATGGAGGTACGGTACAGGCTTAGCAACACAATCAAGAGAGTCCAAGATTCTGCAAGAGCAAGGAAAATATGTCAAACATGGAAGTTGTCTCCTACATTCTTCATCAGGGTCCCCAAATGGTGTAGATGGAATCCCCCAGATGCAGGTACTGTTACGCTTAATATCTATGGGGTTCTTCTTAATGCAGATAGTGGGAATTATGGGGGTATCTTCAGAGATGATAAAGGAGCCTGCATTCTTAGTTACAGTGGCAAAAGTAGACCAATTACAACAAGCTACCATGTAGTGCAGGGGATCAAGAGAGGTATAGAAATTGTATCACAGAATGGGGTCAGCAGGGTCTTAGTTGCAACCAGCTCCAATTCATTATCTAATTACATGACGGATGCCAAGGAAGCCCCTTGGGAATGTTATCACCTGGTCAAAGCAGTAATACAAGCTAGTCAAAGTTTAGAAGATCTGAAAATTTCTAAGGAAGCTGTTGTTTGCAATAATAAGGTAGCTATTTTGTTGGCTTCAGTTCATGTAAATATAGGTCAAATATCTTTTCTCCAAGCTCCTTGCCCTCTAACATTAGCTCATTGCCCTCTAACATTAATTCTATAATAGAGGAGGATACTAAGGGAACGAGATATAAACAAATATAATTCTTTCTATTCCTTATAAACGTGGTCAGGGGGTCTTGCCTTAACCCTCGCTTGCAGTAGCAAAAAAAAAGGTACCTCACCTCCTCAGAAAATAAGTATCTCTCCTCTAGATACCCCCAACGGAGATGGTGTAACAGTTAAGGACTATGCCTCACGAAGCTGATGCCTTGAAATCAAACCACCATCAACACGGGCCACCTACCATGAATTATCCTGACTTAAGAAAAACATGCGGCTGCAGGTTTTGTAACGGGCCCCAGGGCCCAGGGGAGTAGTCAGGCATGTTTAGATTTCATGAACAATGTGGGCATAGATATCAGTTCTAATATGCGCAACTGATGCTTCCACCAATGAAATTTTGATCATTGATTAAAACGAAAATATACATTCTATGTATTGACCTAACACAATAGGTGGAACAAAATAGTTATTTCAGCGTCTCAAGTATCCGGTACTTAATCAAGATGAACTTCAGAAATAAACTAGACTTAATGAAAGTCGAAACTAGATTAGATGTCGATTATCATTCTTGCCAAAATTACTCTATAGGTTATGAATTCAATTTCATAAGCACTAGATTTGAAAAACATCCAAACATAAAAAAAATTAATTCAAAGAAAGGGATTCTACAGCAGTCATTAGATTCATTACCAACCAAAATGAAACAAAACAAATAAGCAAGGCTTACCACATACATGGCCATGCAAGTAACCACGTCCCAATCGGCTTATCCAAACGAGCAAGGTAAGCATACGGACGCACCAATTGAGGAAGATACACATCGATCCATGATTTATCAACTTTAGATCCTTCTTCATCACCTTTTGGACCTCCACAAGAGGTAGAAATGGTAGAAATAGGTACATAAGAGCTGTAATAGCTGAATTTTTGCGGCTGGGATTCATTACCGGCAAACATCCATCGGTACTTTGAAGACTCAAATTTGACTTCTAGGGCTTTGGGATGGAATAGGTGTTTATGAAAGGATGGGTCTGAGTGTTTAGGGCATAAGGTTGAATAAAAGGAATCAAAGATAGATTGTTGAGTGAGGGAGAACGAAAATGGTGTAACAGATCGCAGCCTACGGCAAGTGCGGGATACTATAAAGTATGTCATTTTTCTATTAGAGACAAATTGGATTCTCTCTCTACAAAAATGATATCTTTCTCGCTCCTCTTTCCAGTTTCAAACCATGAATCCAAAAGCATCTCCTATAGTAATTAACTGCTATACCACAAAACCGTGGAAAATGGCCGAATATCCAAATACTATCGCCAGAGCTGTTTCAACAGGATATGTAAACGCCATTAATCAGCACATTACAAATTATCTAAATTAGCTGACAATTTTATCTAGAGTTCTAATCTATAAAAGGAGGATGTGGAATATACATAAATAAATAGACAAAATTGATTCTTTCTATAATTATGGCAAAAACACCCATAGAAGTTTTACCTTATCTAATAAATAGTAATTCTGGGAATTCCGCGTTTAGAACAACAACTAACTCACAATTGATTATAACGAGTAAAATTCAGAAAGAAACTGCAATCTGACACCCCTTCAATTATATAAATAATCATCAGAAACAACACGATTAAACAATTTTAGTTTGTTAAATCTGAAAACAAACCAAAGACAAGATTCAAATAGAAAATTTCACCAATGAATCCAAAAAATAGTAATGAAAATCAGTGTTTGGCGTTGTTTGCTTCTTTCCAACAACTAATCGTCTCACTAGAACCGGATAGAAATTCACTCACTCCGACCCTCGCTCCCTCTCCCTTTCACTATTCTCTCTTGTCATATATGAGATCACTAATCACTAATCACTAATCACTAATCACTAATCACTTTACATAGTTTCCAAACAAACCGGAAGCCAATAATCAAGAAGAACACCAAGACTCAATTAACTGTATTAACTAATAAACAAACTAGACTTATGTATTAGAAAACACAAATAGGGTTAGAATTAGGTTAAAATAAAATTCTACTTAAATTAGGAAACTACTAATAACCTAGGTTGGGCATCTCGAACAGGGCTTAAGCTAAAGACTAAAATACTAAGCATAAAAATATTAGGAACCCTATTTCTAATTGAAATAAAATTTGCTTAAACTAGAAAACTACTAATAACCTAGGTGCATCTCCAACACGGCTTAAGCTAAAGACTAAAATACAAAGCATAAAAAACATTTAATAAACATAGGTGGTATGGTGGGTAAACGATCCTATGAGGGATGCACCACATCAAGCCCTCCATCTAAGGAAGAATTCGACCATGATTTCAACCGGTCGGTATAATCGGAAAATACGATCGGGTATCTCTGTCAAAAATATGCGTCTGAAATCCGTGAGTCTTCTGAATCGGGTTTGCCCACCCAATGTACCTTGTACATATGATAAACATATCTATTTGGCGTCTCATTTGTACTCCGTTCTGGGACGGTGTCAATACGGTCAAACTCGTGTTGCTGTGGAAGAAGAATCGGTAACGTAATGGGTGGTACGTGATTACCAACAAAAGGAAACAAGAGATTTACATTAACAACGCGAGAACGTCGCATATGTTTTGGGAGGTCAAGCTCGTAAGCATTCTCCCCAATGAGCTGAACAATATGAAAAGGGCCCGTTCGTCGAAGGGCTAATTTGAATCCCACCCCTGAATGACGTTCCTTCTCAACATACAGCATAACCAAATCACTAGGTTGAAAGCTGACCTACCGACGCACTATATCCGCCTGTGCCTTATATGAAGCATAAGTTTATGCTAAACGTGTGCGAACTTTCTCATGGATACGCTGCATCAAACTAGCAAACTCTGTGGCAGAGGAAGAAACAGGAACCGTCGGTGGTATAGGTGTTAAATCTAGAACTGCATCTAGTGAACGCCCTCAGACAATCATGAAAGGAGACAATCCTGGAGACATGTTGATAGAGTTGTTAAAAGTGAATTTTGCCTGAGTAAGGGCAAATACCCAATCCTCCAGACTATCCCCAATCGCTGCTCGCAATAGGTTACCCAAACTTTTGTTAACAACCTCTGTCTTCCCATTGGTCTGAGGATAAAATGTTGTGGAGAACTGTAATTTTTAACGTAAATAGCCTCATAGTGACTGCCAAAATGCCCTGTGAACCTGATATCTCTGTCTGACGTGATGGATTGTGGGATACCATGTAGACGAACAATCTCCCAAAAATATATATAAGCAACATGAGAAGCGTCATTTATTCGAGAACAAGAGATGAAATGTGTTATCTTGGAGAACCTGTCGACGACCACAAAAACTGAATCAAGGCCCTCTGCTGTTACTGGTAGCCCTGTTACAAAATCTATAGAGACGTCTCGCCATGGTGCCTCAGGAATGGGTAAGGGAGTGTAGAAGCCAGTGTTCTGCTGAGTCCCCTTTGTTGTCTTATAAGTATAACACCGCTGAATAAACTGGTTGACATCACGCTGCATGCTAGGCCAAAAACATCTCTCTTGCATAGACGACATTGTCTTGGCTACCCCAAAAATCCCGCATTATGTGTCTCAGCTATGATACTATCACGAACCGATGACGTAAGAATGCATAATGTAGCCTCACAAAATAAATAACCTTCGTGTATAGATTACTCATCATTTCTCAGACTCTCTTGTGCGAGACAATAGTCAAAAACAGGGCCGAAAAACTCATCTGTAGCGTAGAGATCGTGCAATGTCTCGAATCCAAACACGGATGCGCGGAGAGTAACAAGAACCTCCTTACGTCTGCTAAGACCATCTGCAACTGTGTTCTCCTTTCCTTTTATGTATTGAGTACTGAACGTATAATCTTTTAAGAAGTTAAACCATATTGCCAGTCTATTAGAAATGACTCACTGCTGACTGTGCATATGCCGTAAAGCATCGTGATTAGTTTGAAGAATAAACTCCATGTGTACCAAATAGTGCCTTTAATGAGTTAGTGAGTGGCCAACTGCTAGAAGTTTAATATCATAAGTGGAATAACGTAACTATAGACCCGAAAGTTTATAAGCAAAATACACAACTAGCTTCCCCCCCCCCCCCTAAGAAAGAACTGCCCTAATACCAGTTTTACACGCATCTGTGTGCACATGGAACAACTGTGTAAAGTCAGCTAGTGCTAGAACAGGAGGTGCGCCAACCTATCCTTAATTTTTGCAAAAGTCGCCACTGCCTCAGCCCCCCAGACAAATATAACGTCTCGCACCAGGTCGGTCAGTGGTGACATGATCGTGTTAAACCTTGAATAAATGTCCAATAAAACGTGGCTAACTAGAGAAAACTTCAAATCTGTGAAGTCGAAGTAGGAACTGGCCAATCTTTAATAGCCTGAACCTTATTGTCGTCAACTCGTATAACGTCAGCTAATACCACAAACCCTAAAAACTATACAAAATCAACCATAAAAGAACACTTCTTCAGCTGAAGAAAGAGCTGGTTATCCCGGAGGACACCAAGAATAGTAGTGATATGTTGCAAGTGTTCTTCCTCGGTTTTACTGTAGACCGGAATATCATCGAAGTACACTGCAACAAACTTGTTGATATACTTTCGTAATGCATCTATCATCAACCTCATAAAAGTTAAAGGTGCATTAGAAAGGCCGAAAGGCATAACCATCCATTCGAATATGCCATCCTTTATCTTGAACGTTGTTTTCCATTCGTCACCTGGTCGCATACGAATCTGGTGGTACCCATTGTGAAGATCAAGTTTGGAAAATACCTTGGCACCGTACAAGCTGTTAATCATATCCTCCAATCGTGGAACTGAAAAATGGTACTTAATCGTAATTTTGTTGATAGCTCTACTGTCAATACACATCCTCTAATTACCATCCTTCTCAGGAGTTAAAAGGGTGGGTACTGCACATGGTGACATGCTCTCTCTAACCAAGCCTTTGGTACACAACCTCGGAGACCTATTTATGTAATTCTGCATGTTCTACTTGCGCCATATGGTAATGAGGCAAGTTCGGGAGTTGGGCCCCTAGAACAAAGTTAATAGTATGTTGGATATCTCACAAGGGGGGTAATGCATTATTCGTGTTCTCTATACAAACGTCACTGAACTCTGCAATAATGGACTGTAAGAAAGAAGGGATAGGTATCAGAGGTGAGGAAAACGCATTGACAAGGGCATATGCCGTACCATGAGATCGAGCATCTGCGATGAAGTTGGCACGCTTTCGTCGAATGGCCTCGATAAGTATCGATGGAGGCATCGGTTCTAGGACGACTCTTCCACTCCCCCACAGGAAGCTAAATGTATTTGTTTCTGCATCATAACGGATCTTCCTGTCAAACATCCAAAGCCTCCCAAGTAGAATATGGCAAATATCCATATCGACTACTGAGGCGTGCATAGTATCCTCATAGGTGTCACCTATCGTGAATGTCAATATGCACTCGTCTTCTGAACGCTTTCCTCCCCCTGGAGAGAGCCACATAAGATCAAAGGGTTCAGTACTCGGAAACGTCTTCAACTTGAGTATCTCCACTAGCTCCTTAACAACTAGATTCTCCGTAGACCCACAATCAAGAATTACTTAACAGAGCCTCCCATTTTTAATGCACTACGTACGGAAGATATTGTTACGGAGCCAAAAATTTAGATTACTCAGGTCAAACTTCAATGTCCTATTTACTAAAGCACATAAGGGAAGGGTGTGAACGGTGCCGCCGGAGCCGGGGCAGTTGTTGTCGGTCGGAACCGGTAACAAAATTTGCATTGCCAATGCGGTAGGCGTATGAGAAGGGTGCTATAGTTTTTCGGTGGTTAGGGTGTATCCCCTGGTTTGGTGGGTAAGTAGTAGTATTAAGAGGTAGTGGTGGCCCCGGTCTCATCTCTTCATTTTGAGACTCGTTCTTTTGGTTTTGTGAATTGTTATTTATTGTTGCGGTGGGACTCGGACTGTTTAAAACTGATTGTTGTAGGTTGTTATGAGTTGTTTTGGACTTGGGACATGGGCCTTAAACTGGACTTAGTGATATGGTTTTAGTACCCGGCTCATACGGGTCAAAAGGGATCTACGAACTCGTCTCTCCCGCGATCTTTTTTTTTTTTTTTGTCGCAACTGTCTTCGCGGCTTCGATCGCAACTACAATAACATCGTGGCCGTAACATACTCACGGGGTTGGCGTCGATCCTTGACGTGGAGTGGGTTGGGTTGAACGGACTTATCTTCGTCTTCAAAAACTCGTAGGATTATTTAGAACAACTCGGATTGAGCGCTCACAAGTTCTAGAAGGAACTCATGTGTTGCATTCATCTCATCTCATCTCATCGAAGGATTATAAGATCGCTCTGATACTACTTTGATGTAAATTGATTACGCGAAAGCCAATAATTAAGAAGAAACCCAGATTAACAAAAGGAATTTGGTTATTGAGGAACCTTAATTTTATTAACTAGAACTATTGTTCAGAACAAGACTAACTTAACTAAATTAACTATATTAACTAAAAAACAAATAACCTAAACCTCCCCTTTTATAGAACACAAGGGGGGGGGGGGGTTTAGAATTTGGAACCCTAATTCTAATTGAAATGAAATTCTACTTAAACTGGGAAACTGCTAATAACCTAGGTTGGGCCTCTCCAATAGGGCATAAGCTAAAAACTAAAATACAAAGCATAAAAAGTATTAAATAAACATAGGTGGTATGGTAGGTAAACGATCCTATGAGGGATGCACCACATCAGTATAGGTTGTTGGCTTTATATTCAAAACCTATGAACACCATACCAGATTAAGCATTTTTGAACTTATATGGTCTAACGATTTAGTCTTACAATATGCATATATCCCAATTTTTTTTTTAAACTTTATACACCCCCGCCTCAAAAACGTGTAGTCCTATAACTTGCAATTATGGGTGCTTAATTCTTCTATAATTTAATCCTATTTTTTGACTTCTCAATAACCACTTAAATTTTAAGAAACAAATTGTAATGGCTAGTTTTCTGGTAGGTAAACTTCGCCAATACTTTAAGTAATGAGGTTATGATGATTTTATAACTGTAGCTAGAACATAGTAGATTTTACGTGGAAACTTAATAAAAATTTGAGGAAAACCACGACCTCAAGGAGGATTTTAAAGTATGAATCAGTATGTGCTAGATTATTACAATTCTAGAGAGATTTGATAAGAATAACTGAGAATGATATCTAATGAATACCCGGTTGATATATGTGTATTGACGTGTTTTCCAGATTGTAAACTTTGCCAATACTTTAGTAAAAAGATTACAATTCTAAGCTTAAGCATAATAGATTTTACGTGGAAACTCGGTAAAATCTAAGAAAAACTACGACCTCGGGGAGGATTTTAGAGGATAAATCTAATATGTGCTAGGTTATTACAATTACAGAGAAATCTTCACAAGTGAAGTTAAGATAATAGTAAAAAATGTGTGTCCTTATTGATATAAGCTATGCCTATATTTGTAATGGATACAAACAGTTACAAATAATTGGTTTCCTGATTTCCAGGGTGGTGGGCGAACTTCACGGATCATGTGCAATAGCTCTATTTGACCAAGTGTAATAGTTACTATAGAGGGTCGAGATCTGTATGCGTACACTTAACATCTTCTCAAATGATGATGTACCTTCGACATGGCTATGATAACTTCTTCTTATCGAATCTGATGAATATATTATTACAATCGCCCCATTCTCGATACAATTACTTGTTGTTGTGTCAAGAATAAATTTTGAACTTGTGTAGGTGGAGCTGTTAAAGTTTCTCGAACTTCTGTGCACGAACTGTGGGACAAGTTGAAGGCAGTTGTCTTTTCCAACATCCTATCGCATTCAAAGTGGTTTGACCAGGTCGTTGTAAGGTTCCAATGTTCATTAATGGGAGTCTGTCTGGTTGTTGGGACTGTAAAATCGAGGTTGAAAGGCTATAAATATCCTTGTGTAAAGTTAGAAGGGTATTTTCATTCTCCCCTACAACATGGTAAAGTCGCGAGATCAGATTTTTCATGAGGAATTTATAAGGCGTGCGGACGCCATTTATTGGGAGTTGAAGATGCGATATTTTGGCCGGCTATCTCTTTCATCGAGAACTCCTATACCTATTGAACCGGTATACGAAGGAATGATGGAGGTAGAGGAGGAGGCTACTGAATTGGATTTTTTCTTCCTGTGCCAGTATCACTATGTACTTATGGCGGTGGCAGAGCGTATTAATAGTCTTCACGAGTTAGCCTACGCGACGGTGGAAGATGAAGATGCTATCGCGGGCAGGGCTAGCTGTGGGAGCTATTCCGGCCGTTGTCATAGTTGTAATCCGCGCGGTTTGTAACTATTTGCTTAATGGAATAAAGGTGTCTTTATCTTTGTCTTGTTTTGTTCTTCGACTCTGCTGCTGTACTTGTTCTGCTTTAAATCTTCATGAAAACAGTAGTAAAAAATTGCTTCGACCTTGCAAGTGTCGAGAATAAATTTTGGAACATTGTGATGGAAGGTTCTCGAAGGTGAGGAGAATTTTGGATGCAATGTTTAACGATGTTCGAGTAGTGATGGTAGGTTATCGAATATATTAGAAATTTGAAATTTGAATTATGGTTACAAGTATTCCGGAAAAATAGGAGGTAGATAAAAAATGAAAGATATGATTTTATTTGATCAAATCAATTGAAATGGTTAGATGTGTTCATGTAGGTGATGTATTAGCGTAGAAGGAATTCGACGTACAGTCTCTTTTTATTAAATTAAGAGCTGCATTGGCGAAGATAGAAAAAACTGAGGATGTAAAGATGTATCTAGATGATTTAGAGCAACAGTGTAATAGTTTGTTGGCCATAAGGAGACGGAGAGTTCAGGCTTCGAGAAGAGACTTGCCAGGCGTTATGTTAGGTGAGCAGCTGAAGGAGCTTGAAGGGGTGCGATGAACAGTCGTGTGGGGCCTATAAATATCCTTGTAGGTGGCGACTGTTCATACTCTATTTTTTTTGAAAATTTGTCTGTGTTCTCGGATTCTCTGTGTTCATCGCTTGTTCCTGTTTCCACTATTAGTACGGAGGATATTAGTGTTCTCATTGAAAGAGCCAAAGTCGCAAAAGGAGAAAGATATCCAAGCAGCACGTCGTCAAGGTTAGTATTCAGTCTATATATTTCTTGGATACAAAACCTATTTTTGTTTGTGTGATGATTGATTGAAACCTATTGTTGATAGTAGTTGTATGTATGTGATGGAGGAAGGAATTTCATTAGGGAGTTGTATTTCAGAAGGAATTTGAGAAAACTGTGTTTAGGGTTTTCCATCATTTTCCTGTTGGTGGGTTAATATTGGGATATTCTTGATGTGGATAATGTGCTGTATAGGGTATGGGAACATAGGGATTGAAGGGTTTATTGTGATTTGGGAGGATATGGTGAGATAATGAATTTTGGGTACCGTAAGTGTTACGGTGTGATTGAGGGGATTTATGAGACAATAAGGGTGTTTTGAAGTTGTGGGTTTATGGGTAAATTAATTTGTTGAATGTGCATTATTGCCAGATTTGGCACCAAAGATAACTGAAAAAACAAGTATTCATATATGGTCTCCTTTTTGGCGGGAAACTGGAACGTCTTTGAGAAGCTTTTTTTCCTGTTAAAAAACTTTGGGAGAAAGTGTGAGGGTAAAAATTAGTTCTCGAAATAAAATTATGTTGACGTTGATTTTAATAGAGGTTGCTCGTCAGAATCGAGCAAAGTTGGAGGCTGAGGTTGTCGAAATTTCTCAGGGGGAGAGGATAGAAACTGATGTGGAACATGAGCCATAGAAAAGTGACCAGGAAGAATGTACGGGTGGAGGTGGAGAAGGAGGAAAGGGGGAGGGAGAGATGGATTTTGTTGGGGAGTGTTATGGGGATGCCCTTGAAACAAATTAAATTTTGAGTTTTAAACAGAAGTATGGCATCCCTAAGGATGTTATACTGGAAGAGTATCATGGGGAGATGATGGACCAAGATCTCCCAATGGATGGGATTTTTGTACATCGAGAATAAATAAAGAAGGGGCTGAAGTTCCCTCTTCGAGCTGACTAGAATAAGTTTTTAAATTTCTTCGACATTGCCCCTGATTAGTCCAATTCGAACGTATATGATCTGTTCATGGTTGTGGTTAAATGGTTGCTTAAAGGAAAGGGGAGAGCAACTGATCTCTGTGGATTATTTATTTGTGTACTACACATTAAAATAGAATCCTCAGAAAGTGGGCTATAGGTATTTAGCTAGGTTTCTCAAGAGACCATTTTTTTATAAGATGGTATCGACTGGAGGGCAGTATTTTACTGATAGGTTGCTTGTGTCGGAGAACTATAAATTTGATCCCAAAAGCCCAAAGACCCTGGGGATCCCCTGTAGTGGAAATTTTTTCACTTAAGTTTGTTTTTATACCATAATGTATATGTTGTCAAACTTTTTTTTTGCTACCTGACTGACGATGTTCTAACTCATGTTTTGTTATGTATAGCTTTAAAGGAGATCGATAAAGATTCTTCGGTAAATGAAAGGTTGTATAACCTGAGAGAAAAGTACTTTGGGTGAATTGATTCGCTAGTCGAAGACCAAAAGAAGGTCGAAGGTTTGTGACAGGAGGTTAGGCCGAAGAGATTCCAAACTAAAGGTTCAAAGATTTTACTGATTGACAGGAAGATGTTGGCAAAAAATAAGAGGGCCGCTAAAGTAAGTATACCCCTCAAGAACCCTGCTTTGAGTGGGTATTCTAATAGCCTAATTTTGTGATCCAAACTTAGTCTTTACACTAAAGATAATCAGAACGCTAGTAAACAATGAGTAACAACAAACACAAAGTTTAGCGTGGAAAACCTTTGAATAGGTTAAAAACTATGACCTTTCTTGAGGATTTAGAAATAAAGAGGGATTTTATTGAAGATTGCTAATTATTACAAAGGGTGTTTTGAATCGTTCTGTGTAGAGTGTTTCAGTGAGGATTCATATGCCCTTTATCTGATATTCTCTGGTCCTATTTATAGGTCTTATAATATGACCATTTGATGACCATTAATATTCGTAATGATGGACGTTACAATATATATATATATATCTCAATTTTGTCCTACGTGGCGTCGATTGTCTTGCGTGGCGATATTTGCCCCGCATGGCAAGCTTTGTCCTACGTGGCGTGCAAGCATTACAAGAATAGTATGTTATAACCCTTTATGACTTATTTATTAATTCTTTGAACAACTCTTCCCTTTCCCTCAAACCGTCTCTTCCTCAAACCATCTCTTCCCATTCTGTACCAAAGAAGCCTTTCTTTCTAATTGTACCATTAATTAAGGGAAAATGCATACTTTTCACTAAATCGTCTACTCTTTGTTGACCCTCTCTCTCTCTAACACCAATTGAACTCTGTATCAAGCCTAACAAAAATCTCTAACAATTTCTGTCTCAATATCGTTGAATTTACTTTTGGGTAAGCATCTAGTTTTCGAGCTTTCGATGTCACTTCTAAGCTCTCTCTCCCATTTGCTTTGCTATGTTTCAAGTTTTATTTGATGATTCAAATACACTGCTATGAATCTTCTTCTTATCAATGTATTTTAAGAGAATATGAAACTGAAACAATACTATAAAGGGAATGTTCTCTCTGAATGTGTATATCTTGACACACACAAAATACAGTTTTGAGTTTTTTTTTTTTTTTTGTGCTTTGTATTCTTTTTCTTCCAGGCGAACCAGTTCACGATATTGAATGGTTGATGGTTTAGTCAATATCATACTCCATACTAGAGGTAAGTTGGTGGACCCTTATGTATTTGATGTAAATCAAAACTTTTACTTCCCCTAATTTAATAAGAATGCCCTTCATATTTTGGTTTTGTGGTTTTACAGAAATTTTCAAGGAAAATGATGAAGCTCGCGAGGTCTGCAGATGGAGCTAGATGAAACATAAAAAATATGGGAATAATTGACTACTTTAAGATTTGGTTGAATGAGGTAATCATCTTTGGCCTTTCACGAACAATAAATAATTTTTTTTTGCCAGTTTCGAGTGCGATTTTCTGGGATTTATGTATAGGACTTTGGTTTTAATTGGATGATCAACCCTTATCTTTCTGGTGTTGATATCTAGGAGAGAAGCTTTTAGGCAATCTTGGGGTATTTTCTCAAAAAACATGGACGCCGAATAAAACTGTTTAATTCAATGGCCAAATCTTGTCAAAGGTAATATTCAAAGTTAGTTGTGCTAGATTTTTTTTTCCTCCATTAGATTTATTGGGTTTTCCCCCACAAATGATTCAATTAGGAAAGGGGGCAATCAGATGGAGCAAAAGAAGAAGTTAACATGGACTAGTTAACGTGATTCCAGATATGCTATTGCAATTTTTGCTATTCAAATTTATTTAAAATTTTCATTCTCTAGAGTAACACAATTGACTGATCAATGCGATTTTTTGATTAAACAATCTTAGTGATAACATATCAATTCCTATACTTAGTTTATTGATACATGTTTTTGGGAATGAAGTTCATGGATATCTAATATCTCAATCTCTAGCTTTCAGTTAAGTATTAAGTAATTCCCCCTCCATGGTCTACTGTCATATACTCTTTTGAGCTCCATGACCAACGGTGGTGTTTTATATTGGAATATCCCTCCATCAATTGCTCAATTCAATTTTCAATTATTCCAAGTTCAATTTTCCCCCTAAGCATACTGTAAATGTCATGTTAACTATTTATTTCAATGAGCAGAGGACATGTTTACATCTTAGAGGAATTAGTACATAGGTTTTCAGTTTATATTCTGAATCAACTATATGTGTATAAGCATGATTGAATTAAGTGATGCGAGTACTAACTTCATAAGTTTCAAGTGGAAGAGAGTGATCAATAAAATATAGTTTGTGTCTGTATCTGCTGTTACTTCAAAGCATTAAGCTCTAAATTATCTGAAACCAAACTTTTAAAATTCCTCCACTATAGCGCATTTCAGTTGCTTCATCTTCTTCAACTGAAACTTTAATTAATTAAAGGTTAAAAAAAAAACCCATCTATTGAAGTTATAAACATTTACGGATTAACAAAATTGGTCTTGCAAAAGATATCTAAACCTATTGAATCAAGGCGGGGGCACTTTTCAAAGTTTTCGAGATCAAAATTTATGAAGGTGGGTTTTTGTTTTGATTTCCACATTTTATTCTTTAGGTTTTGTTTCTTTTTGGCTAGATTAGCTGCATTGTATGCTCATTTCCTCAATCAAGCTGTAAATTGTGTAGAGATTTGTCTAGCTATAATTTATCTTTAAATTTGTTTTCGGGTATCTGTTTATACGCCTAAATATTTATGCCGTTGAAATAGAGACTCTCATGTATTTGTGTACTTACATAGTTCTCCTTTGTAATAGAGAGTAAATGTTTACATAATACAATCATCACGACATTATGGTGCATCCGATAATTATAAAATTGCATAATTTGTATCGAAGATGCTTGAAATTGTAGATTCCATATAGTGTGGAGGTCAGCCATGAGGATTCAAGGAATGCAATATTGGGTACCACACTTTTATCTTTCTATAGTCCTCATTATTTATGGTTCAATTTCCTTTTCCTTTTTTCCCTGACCATTTTATTCCTGGGAATAATTTCCATAACATTTCCCAAAATATGATTGTTAATTCTTGTTCATCTACCATATTATTGTATTAAGATGGTATCGCACGACAAATAGATTCCCCAATACTAAGTGTCCATTTCTCCAACACGACAAAAGCTTGAGATGATTTGATGCTTTTGTCTTAAAAATGTAGTAGGTTGACCATGCTTAGAAAAATTTCTACAATGAAAAATTGATTCAAATTTTAGTTTGTACAACTTTGAGTGATTGGCTTTAGGAGTAATATTGTATTTATAAAATAAAGTCAAAATTGCGTTGGTATAATTTGGGTGATCTTTACTTCCAGCCTCAAAGGTCATAAGATATAGTAAATTATCAAGTAATCTCCCAAGGTCATAAGAGATAGTAAATTACGTTGGTATAATTTGGGGGATATGCACTTCCAACCTCAAAGGTCATAAGAGATAGTAGTCAATTATTAAGTAAAAATAGGTCAAACTAAAATTTGGAAGAAAGAGGGTCATTGAAACAAAAAGGTGAGCCGCTCTGGAATAGTAGCTGACAGGTGTACAAGAAGCGTTGAAGATTCTCCAGGGATAACAGATTGTAGCCCAGAAGAATAAAGGTGTACTGCCAGGTACTTCACGGCTTTCCGTTCTTGACAGATTAGGACCTCATGCCAACAATCTGGGAGGTGACATTCGATCTAATCATAATCAACTTGGGATAGAGCCAGCTCTAGTACAGGAAGTCAATCAAAAAGTTAATGACGACCTTGCTGGAGTAAGATAAAAGTAGAAGATCTACCCCGTGGAAGAGTTTGTATTTTGGTACGTGACCGATTAAGTGAGGGGAGTGGCGGCTACAATCCCCGTGAAGGTCGTGTTCCACTCCCAATCGACACAGCTCGACAATACGTAACTCAGGAACATGTTGAGAAGCGTACCAAAGAATTATTCGAAGCTCAGGCTCAAACCACTAAAGGCATTCACAACAGACTATAGAAAAGCCTGATTGCTCAAGAACAATTGGATAACGAAGTTCCCACCGGTTTCTACATCCCAAAAATCCGAAAGTACATGGAAAATGATCCCGTGTAGCACGTTCAAGAATTCCAAGACGCTTTAGGCTTGCATTCTACATCCAACCATATTCTATGCCACCTTTTTCCTACCAGCCTACAAGGCGAACCTTTGTGATGGTTCCACTCACTACAAGAAGGGTTCATTATACCTTTTGAACAGTTATGGGAACTCTTCGTCAAGAACTACTTACACAATCGAGATAAAGAGGAAAATCTATAATCTCTGTTCAGCCTTAAGCAGGTGCCAGGAGTGAAGCTCGAAATATTTACTTAGAAATTCTTGGAGTTGGCCAGAAAGGTGGACCGACTTGACAAGAAAATTATTATTTTAGCTTTTACCAATGCTTTGTTCGTGTATGGAAGAGCGAAGGAATACATAATTCTAAACAAACCTACGACTTTGAAAGACATGATCAAAAAAGTAAGCGGCTATATTGATATCAAAAGGATGGTGTCCGAAAGACAGAAAACTCAGAAATCGACCTTGACTACAAGAGATCAATCATTAGAGCAAGAGTTCAATCGTGCTTCTGATCATGGAGGAGACAAGAAGCGGACCAAATCTAATGATGACCAAAATCGGAGAGGGCGCAATATGCCCAAGCCCTGTCCTCCTAAGATGACTGTTATAATAGTCAGCATATATCATATACTTCAAAAGGAAAAGTTCTTCCGCAATGCCCAATATCTCCAGTCAATCAAAAATAAGCCATATTGCATACACCACAGAGTCTGACACCATGACATAAAACATTGCTTCGCTTTATAGTGGCTGTTGGAATATATTTTCGTGGACGGACGAATGCATGAGTACATCGTGGACGTTGAAAGTTATAAAAATGAGAGTTACAGGCTTATTACAGAGATCGTACAGATAGAGGATGTAACAGAGACTCATACCATTAATAGGTTGATAAGATACAAAAGACGACGTCTTGGCTAATGCTACGATTTTTCCATGGTAGACAAAGAAGCCCGATTACTTTCCACATCTAGTTCCCAACGTACAGGGATTTCCTTCGAAGATTGCAACGTTTGCCACGTTAATTTTTCTTATCATGATACACTCATAATCATGCTGAAAATGAGAAATGTTGTACTACATATAATGATGGTGGATACTGGCAGTAGTATCGAACAACACGATTGATCAGATGGGGATGGCCGAAAAGGTTTAGCCTAACGATATCTATATCAGTGGGTTCAATGGCTCTAAAGACGAACGGTTGACGTATTATTCTGCGTTATTAATACAAAATCCCATTACTTGGAAATCATGGGACGCTTTTGGCTGCATAACATGCGAGCTATCCCATCGACTTATTATTTGGCGCTTCGATTCGATTGGAATGGAGGCATTTATGAGATCAAAGGCAGTTAGAAGTTAACTTAAGCTTGCAAAAATTTTCTTACCACCGTGACAGAACCGTCGAAACTGCAGCTCACATAACAATTACAAAAAACTGGCAGCCAAGTGTAGAAACTACATAATACATCGAGATCAGTGGAGACAAACGGGGCACCTATATCGAAACTCTTTTGCACATGAAGAAGCGCAATGCTCTTATTCAATTTCTCAAAGACAACACTGATGTCTTTGCATGGATGTTCAACAAAATGTCAACCATTGATCCAAACTTGGCTTGTCACAAGCTTAGTTTAAAAGATAAAGCTAAAGCAGTTAAATAAAAATAGAGAACTTTAGCACCAAGACTCCACGAAGAAGTCAATTAAGTGATCGACAAACTCATTGAAGTTAGTTTTATCTAAAAAACCAATTACCCTGAATGGGTCTTAAACATTGTAGTAGTGCCAATTTTTTTTTTGCAAGATCAGAGTATGCGTGGATTTTACGGACCTCAATAAACATACTCCAAAGGATAGTTTTCCATTTCCTATTATCAACCATCCACTCGATTCCACTGTGGGGCACAAACTCCTATCCATGATGGACGCTGTATCAGGATACAATCAGATACCTCTATTGCCCAAAGATCAGGAGAAAATAGTATTCATCAGAGCATGGTTTATATTGTTACAAAGTCATACCTTTTAGCCTTAAGAACGCTGGAGCCACTTACCAAATACTGATGACACAGATGTTCAAAGACCATCTGGTGAAAATAATAGAAGTTTGCATTGATAATATGTTGTATAAAAGTCACGAGAAGGAAAACCATCTTGTATATTTACACATGACCTTTGAAATTCTTTGGTCTTACAAAATAAGACTAAATCCTGATAAGCGCTAGTTTAGAGTCCAATCAGGCAAATACTTGGGGCATGTGATCAAGAAGCAAGGCATAGAGGCTGACCCAGATAGTATTCGTGCACTGTTATCTATGCCTTCTCCAAAAACAAAGAATGACATACATGTAGAGACCTATCCCTCGAGCTAGCACAATTCGAGCTTCCTCCATATCAGGCTCATACATTTCACACGTGACATTAAATAGTTTGCAGTGCCACCTATCCCACAAACTGATAAAGAACATAGACCAAGCACAACAGAAGAATATAAACAAGTTAAGACATTTGTCTTCTATGAACTCAATAGTTACTCAGCCAACCACCACTTACCGCATTGTTCTAAGAGCATGCTTCAGTACGATAATGAGCTGCGGGTAAAACCTATATAAAGAAAAAGTTTCAGAAGGGATAGGGACCCAGAAAAAGATATACAAAGAAGACCACAAAGAAAAACTTCTTATTTACAAGGTTAAGTATTTACAGTTTGAGAGATAACTTGTAATAAGATATCAGCCTCAAGCAATAAAAGTTACTGCTACTAAAAATCTTCAACTCGAGGTCATGGTTTTTTATCTATTAAGAGGTTTTCCATGCTAAATCACCTGCATCATTTCTTGCTTTACATTAGATTTTATTACAGGTACATTAGTGTTAGAGCTAATTGTAAGTCATTTCTAGTTAACGGAATTAGGCCATTACATTTAGCGCCGTCAATGGGAAAGAAGACATTTCTACGATATCTTAAGGTATATATTCACTCTACTATCAATCTCTAATCATGGTCACTTCCAAGCGACCAATAACCATAATCCAGCTCGATCTTTCAGCTGAGCCAGAACAACTTACAAAACTACAGGTGAATCTCCACGTTGAAACTGAGAAATGCAATGAGCTCAAACGTTACTTAACTCTTGGCCGAGAGCTTCGCAAGAAGGAGCTCGAAGCCGAGTGACAAAATCGCTTAAGAATGTTCAAACGATATAAAGACCAGATGACAACCATGCAGACTGCGTTACAGGTTCTGCAGGATACTCAACATGCTCCTCACACCAGAGATCGTGATCAAGTGCCAGAGATCTCATGGGTTTCTACGCGGGACAGATTAGAACCTCTAGGGGCCACCAACAAAGTTATTTTTTGAAATATTCAGCATGAACATCAACCTTCCATTCATTTGGGTGGTAAAGTTTAGGCTGAAATCAGTTGAGGTTACCAATTTTCCAAACATTAGGATGAGGAACAACGACCTCAGCTTTGAATTCTACCACGTGATCATTTAAGTGATGGTACCGGTACTCATAATCACCAACCACCTTGCCAAGCCACTCAAACAACAATTCAATATGTCACGCAAGAGCATATAGATCAGCGTATCAAGAAGTTAATTGAAGTACAAGTTCTTGGTACTATGGATGACCTTCTCAAGATGCAGGGAAGTCCGATTGCCAAAGAATTATTTGATATGGAAGTACCGAAAGGTTTCGATACTCCAAAAAATTTTAAATACAAGGGTACCGATCTAAAGGAGTGCATTTAACAATACCGTGATTCATTGGGATTGTACTCCAATCTCAACCACATCCTCTGCCGTTTATTTGTAACATGTCTACATGAAGAATCGCTCTGGTAGTTCTACTCTTTACCTGAAGATTCCATACTCAAATTCGATCAGTTGCTAAAATAATTCATCAAGATGTATACTCACAACAGAGACAAAAAAGATAATTTATATTATCTTATTAGTCTTAAATAGTCACAAGGAGAGAAGCTCGAGGCTTTTGCAAAGAGGTTTTTGGAGCTCGGGCAGAAAGTTGTTAATCTCGATCAGAAAGTAGCTATTACTGCTTTTACCAACTCGTTCCTCGACGGCAAGGCCAAAGAGTACCTTTTCCTCAACAAACTTGTGACCTTAGAGGATATGATCACCAAGGTCAATGGATATTTCGGCTTAGAAAGGATGATGTTCGAAATTCCTAAATCTACTAAATTCGTCCTAACCACTAAATGTCCAATTACAGATCGAAGCATTGAACTGAATGAGGATCAGGGTGATCAAAAGTATTCCAAGGGCAAAACTGGCAATCGTCAGAGAGGCGGTACATTACCTAAACCGGTTCTCCCAAAGATTAATGTTTGAATCTCCACAATTTTTCCAATTTTATCCAAGGATAAGGTATACCATCCATCTCAACTATTGGATCCAACCGAAAGCCGCCCGTACTGCATGTATCACAAGGTAAGCGATCACTCTACCAACAGCTGTTATGCTTTACAGAGGTTGCTAGAATTCATTTTAAAGGAAGGGCAGAAGTTCAAATACATTATCGACCTGAAGTCTTACAAAGATGGCAGCTATAAGAAGTAACAAGAGGTAGTCCAAGTTGAAGATCAAGCTGAGGAGAAATATCTCTACCATATGTACCACAACAACATGATCAAAATTTATCAGATCAACAACTCTTACATATTCAAGCGCAGAAGACTATCTAAATATTACGATCTCACACCTCAAGATAAAGAAGCTAAGCTTCTACCTGAGTCGAGCAATCGCCAGCTTGTGATCTCATTCGAAGATTGCGACATTATTCATGTAAAATTTCCATATCATGATGCATTAGTCATAATGCCTAAAATGAAGAAGTTTGTTATGCATACAATGATGATCGATACTGGAAGCGGTATTGAGATTATCTTTCAAAACACAATCGACTAAATGGGATTGGCCGATCAAGTTATTCCAAGCAACATCGATATCAGTTGAATCAATAGTTCCAAAGAAGAGCGAGTAGGCAAGATCATCTTTCCAATTACCACTGGACCAGCTACAATCGATATCATCTTCTATGTCATTAATGCCAAATCTTGTTATCTCGGGATTATGGGCCACTAGATGGAGGCAATCGCTTCTACCTATCATCAAGCACTCCACTTCAAACTTAATATTGGTATCGATAAAATTAAAGGCCGTTAAAAGCTTTCTCCAACTTATGAGAATACCGTCTCTGCCATTCTAGATACCTCAGACAGATGTGCTGCATAGTAATTATAGAAAGCTGATTACCTTGATGATCAGCCTTCCACAAAAGAACCTGTAGAATGCATCGACATCGATGGATATAGCAGGGGCACTTTTATTAGCACCAAGCTGGTTCAGCACAATAAGGACACTCTCATTCAATTCTTACGACTGAATCGAGATATCTTTGTATGGAATTTTGAAGAAATGCCTGGGGTCGATCCGTCCAAGGCATGTCATAAATTGGCCGTCAACATCAATGCCATGATGGTCAAACAGAAGCAGTGATGCCTCTCACCACGTCTTCGAGATGAAGTAAATATTGAGATTGGGAAATTAATCAAAGTGGGATTCATTCGAGAAGCTAAGTATCCAGATATCCAATATCATCGCTGTTCCAAAGGAGAATGGAAAGGTCCGAGTTTGTATAGATTTCACCGATCTAAACAAACATACTCCAAAGGACAGCTTCCCTCTTCCCATTATCCATCAAATTCTTGATTTTATGGTAGGTTACAAACTCCTATCAATGATGGACGCTACTTCTGGATAAAATCAAATTCCTTTCTTAAAAGAAGGTATAGAAAAGACCACTTTCATCACTGAAAGAGGACTTTACTGCTACAAAGTCATGCCATTTGGATTCAAAAATGCAGGCGCGACTTATCAACGGTTGATGACTACTATGTTAAAAGCACATCTTGGGAAAATAGTGGAAGTCTACATTGATGATCTCTTGTGCAAGAGCATACAGTCAAACAACCACATTATAAATCTTAACACAATATTCAACATTTTTTGATCTTACAGGATTTGACTCCATCCTGATAAGTGTCAATTCAGAGTACATTCAGGTCGATTCTTTAGCCATCTTATCAGCAAGAAGGGGATTGATGCCGATCTAGATTAAATTTAAGCTCTCCTCAGCATGCCATCTCTAAAGATGATGAAGGACATACCAAAACTTGCTGGCAAGAGTGCCGCTATCAACTAATTATTTTATAAATCTTTAGATAGCTGCCATTGGCTGCTCCTACTACTCTGTGGTAACACCAATTGAGGAAAAGTTTAGCCCAATACAGAGATCCAATAAATATCAGAATGCGAGGCAGCTTTTCAGGAACTCAAAGCCTATTTGGGGAGGTCTCCTATCATGAGTACCCCAGTAGATAATGAGGAACTGATCATCTACCTGGCAGTTATAGATACTTCTATCAACTCGGTTCTCATTCAACTTGAAGGAAAGATCGAAAAGCCAGTCTACTTCATTAGCAAAACCGCCACTCTAGCAAAAATGAGGTATTCTAAAATAGAGAGACTCCTTCTAACTTTTGTTTACACTTTACTAAAAGTTAAGCACTGCTTCCAAACTCACTCAATCAAAGTCATGATGAACTACCCACTCCAAGAACTTTTATCCAGGAAAGAGAAATCCAAGAGAGTGTAACAATGGTTAATAAGTTTTGGAGAACATGACATCAAGTTCGAACAACGACATTAAGAAATGGGTAAGGCCATTACCAATTTTCTTATAAATTTTCCAGTGGAAGATCCCAAGTGGGAGGAGCACGATCCTAACCTTATAAATAAAATTACAGAAGATCCACCCACCAAACCATTTTATGAGTGAGCTGAATGGATTACAATGAAAGGGTGGAGACTTCTTACAGATAGTTCATTAGGACCTGCAGGGTCAAGAATTGGAATCGTATTGATTACCCCTTCTAGCGACCGAATTGAGAAATCAATCCACTTGAATTTTGGAGCCTCCTGCAATGTTATCGAATACAAAGCTCTTATTCATGGACTCGACCTCGTACTCGAGCTTGGTGTCCCAGAGCTCTCAGTCTACGTAGATTCTTTACTCATCGTCTACCATTATTCTAAGCAATACATGAAGAATGGCAAGATGATCAAATATGCAGTATTCGTTGCAAATAGGATGAGCCAGTTTACGAAAGCAACTCTCGATTATCTTCCTCATGGTAAAAGCAAACACGCCAATCGATCACTTGTGGCTCCCATGCCGCAGGTTGATCACTTGTAATCAGAGTAATTATACAAGGAGTATTCTGGACAGGCATGTGCAAACAAGTAGAAGAGTACTCACACAAATGTAACATATGTCAACGGCATGAACACATGATCCGCTCTCCTGCTCTGGAACTACATACAAGTAAGGTATTCTGGCCATTCAAGTGGTGGGCACTCGACCTCGTCGGATAATTCCTTATTACTCCAGATAACTGACGATACCTACTCGTAGCTACTTATTATTTTATAAAATGGGTAGAAGCAGTTCCACTCCGTTAAACTAGAAAAAATGAGGTCATCTATTTTATCTAGGAACATATCATCACTCGATTTGGATGTCTCCACCTGGTTCAGATCGATAATGGGCCATAATTCATTAGAGAAAAAGTTGTAGCTATAATTGCATAATTTTGTAAGCTTGAAATTACTTAGAATTAGCTCTTAGACCAATGTTCCTATGAGAAAAAACTAATGTAAAATAAGATATGACACAGGTGATTTAGCGTGGAAAACCTCTGAATATGTAAAAGACCATGACCTCGAGTTGAGGGTGTTACTAGCAGTAACTTTTATTGCTTGAAGTTAATATCTTATTACAAGAGATCTCTCAAACTATAAATTATTGATATTGTAAATAAGAAGTTTGGTGTTTAAGAATCTTGAAAATATAGTTTTTTTTGTGATTTTTCATGTATTTTTCTAGGTCTCTATCTCTTCTGGAACTTTTTCTTTATATAGGCATTGTCTGCAGTTCTCTATCGTGCTGAAACGCATTCTCCGAATAACGTAGTAAGTGGTGCTTGAATAAGTAACTTTTAAGTTTGCGAGTGACAGGTATCTTTTACCTATTCATGCTTTTCTATTGTGCTCGACCGAAATTCTTTATCAGTTTGTGATGTAGGTGTTAATGCTGACTGCTTATGTCACATGTAAAATGCGTGAGTCTGATGTGGAGGCAATTAGAATTAAAAATAGTTTGAGTTGGGTTAGATCGAGGGATTGGTCCCTACAATCGCTCCCTCGCAACTGAAGTCACGAGTGGTTTTGGTTGAGAAGGAATCTTCGAGTATATGGGTTTTGGAAGTTGAAAATGATGGAAGTATTAATATGAATTTGACTGTATGGAAAATGTATATATTTTTATGGGGGGATGCTTGTGCATTGAATGATAATGAAAATATTGATGTACGCGACGTTTGGGGTTTTGAGAGTTTCTTATGTTTTGAATGATGATGCTTGGAAAACGTACATGTACATTAAATATTAAGGTTATATAAATAGTACTTGTACCGAGGATTGTGGCAAAGTATGTTATTTGTTGCAAAATTCTTTGGAAGTCTAGATTGATAATGGTGAAGACCCGGAGAATGGTTTATGACGAGAGAGTTTCTATTGAGATGCAAAAGTTTAAGTTGAGATATTTTGATGATCAGTCCTTGGAGATGCCCACCCCCGTACCCGTTCCACTGACGTATCTGGGTATGTCGGAAGAAGAAGCGTCTGAAGCTGAAGAAGATTATTGTTGTATGTGGTGATTTTATCATGTTATCTTAACAAACGAGTAACGTTGGAGGTGTTTCCGCATCCTTGCGGAAGACAAGGTTGAGGAGACAGATGCAGGGGTTGGCATAACTGTGGGGTAGTTTTGCCGATGTCTTGCATAGAATTGGATTCTAAGGTTGGGCCCTCTTCATCTCCACCAACTTTCTGATGGTGGTGGTTAATAAGGAGGCGACGGTGGTAGTGAAGAAGGGAGATGGAGAATGAATGTCTATATATGCACCATCATTATTTCTCGGCTCTGAGAAGGCCTTATATTTGAAGAGTTGGTTGAAGCACTAACTTTTTCTGCTTTCATGCCTAGACTTCCTCCAAACCTAGTTTTTGGTTAGAGTAATCTAATTTAAAAGGAGAAGGATGTCTGGTAACTTTTAATGCCTATTTTGCTTCAGAAGATTCTTTGAGTGAAACATCACTGAAGCTAGATAAACTGAAGGATTTGTTGTTTGGAGTACCTAAAAGACTTGTTATCTGTAAAGTACTTGATTTCGGAGTACCTGAAAGACTTGTTATCTGTAAAGTACCTGAATGATTTGTTATCTTTAAAGTACATGTAATTTATATTCGAGCTTAATAAAAATTTGTTATTTAGACACTGTGTTGATATGTAGCTATTCATAATTCAAAGATTTATGAATTGAGGATGAACTGTATTATATAATATTGGACATGCAAAGTATGTTAAAATCGAGTTGTAAATATGTGTTTATTAAATACAAGATGTGTAATAATTTGTTTTCGAACTGAATGACTTAGAATTACTGGGGAGAGAGATAACTGTAGAAGACTTAAAATATACAAGTATTGGAAATTCGAGCTTGGGGAGATCATTATGAAATATTGGCTTTGGAAAGAATAAGTGTTTGTGACTGCTGTACAAAATGAATTTGATTTTTTTTTAATTGTGAAAACATTGGAAATGACATCAGCACTTATATAAGTTGAAGATGTAAAAAAAAAAAGCAGGCAGTTTTTGATTTTTTCTTTGGTGCGATTATAGGGAAAGTTTGATTGTGTATAAGTGTTGACTCATCATGAGTGTGGGGAGGTCAGAGGGATATTTGGGAAAGAGAGATAAAAATATATTAAAATATAGGGTTGGGGGTAATGATGGGAAAGTGTTTTCACCGAAAAGGTACAAGACGTCTGACATTAATTATAGAAGGGATGTATCGGTTCCAAAACTGAAGGCGGCTCGTACGAGGCCCAATAACTACCACCAGTTAGAGAGAAAACATATAAATAATGTTTTATTTTCTTCATTCAAACGTTTACCAACTTCTAAAAACTTGAAGTACAATGAGAGATGAAAGAAAAAAAATTACAGATAATTTTGTGAGAAATTAATTGAGAGTGATCAACAATCAAAGTGAGAAAGACTTGCAGAGACTGAGTCACAAAGGTGGTTATATAGTAGTATTGTGAGGGAAGGATTTGGCGCTGTATCCGATTCATATTCTAACATAGAAGGTTAATAGATAATTTGTGATACTGTGAATGCATTTCTTTTAAAAATCCTTTTTTGTGGTATTCAAATCTGGAAATTACTATTTATAGCAATCTATAAAAAATTTCTTTATATATTTGAATAAAGAGATACGAATGATATATGTATCTTAGTGATGTATATGTAAAAGATAATGATAGAATACCTAGACATGTATGTAGGTCGATCATGAAGAGTTTTGTGTAGAATCAAACCTCATCTGTAGTGTTGTAGTTGATATGAAACCGTCAACCTCTGGTCATTCGGCTGAGTCTGATAATGTAGTATCTGATAGGGAGGATGAAGTAGGAGTTGTCCAATTTCCAGATTTCCTTTAAAAATTGGTATTCTATCCTCCAAATTCTGATATGTTTAAAGAGTTTTGTAAAGCCAAAGCTTCTGTAGGGGGAAGATGGAGTAAGTTTGAAGAACATGCCCGTAGGCAGTTTAGAAGTTGTATTGTACAATCTGGAGAGGAACATTTTTTTTTGTTTGATGATTTGGAGAAGGAGAAACTAGATAGGGGGTTAGCCGAATAAATCTCCTTAGAGTATTATGATGGAAATGCCAGGGTAATCTGAAAGAGGGTTTTGCATGTTATTTATCTCAATTAGAGTATGGGTTTTGTCTGCCCCTTTGCAATCTTGCATAAGGGATTATGAATATCATTGGAGCATCTCCTGTTCAGTTGAACAAGATCATGTGAGAGGTATTAAATGTCTGTAAATTTTTAAATATGTTGTGGGATGAGGATGAGGTTGAGGAGAGGTTATCTTCTGAAGATGTCTTGCAGTTTTATGGTATGAAAAACTATTTTGCAAGTGAAGGGGCATACTTTTTAACGAGTTTGATTTGACCTCTTTTCTTTGATCTGAATTCTGCAGGTCGAATGTGGAATGATGATGTGATATGGGTGAAGGGTGATTGCCTTCAAAGAGATGATGAAGAACCCATGAAAATTTTATGTAGAACTGTGAAACAAAGTAAGTATAACAATATATAATGTATACTATTGAAATGTTCAAGTTGTATGTTGCTTTGTTGGTGATAATGGGTTATTGATGGACAGGTCCTCAATAAAAGGTGATGAAGAGGGAGTCTCTGTTAAATACTATTGCTCAGGAAGGGATTGAGCTCGAGGCTATTTTGAAAGAACTTGGCATCAGTAGAAAGAAATGTGCCAACAGCCGGTCTGAGAAAGTTCAAAAGTCTTAAGAAATAAGGCTAATGATAGGCGTTGGTAGCAACAAAAAGGGGGGAGCTGATAGAGAGAGATGAGTGGCCTTGACCAAGGCCTCTAGAGTAGACTTTGCGGATGTGCCAGAGTCTACTATGTCAAACAAGCTAGCTCAGGCGTTTCGAAAGAAAAAGATGCTAAAGCGTGACTCGACCTTTGGAACAACAGAAAGTGGTGAGGTCGAAAAAGGGGCAAAAAAGAGAAGGATTGACCCTCCTTCCAAACTGACGAGTGTAAAAGCCTCAGAGGACCGACTTGGTGAAGAAGATGAGTTGAAAGTGGTGGAAGATAGGGCGATGCTTGCAGTTCACGATGGTGAGGAGGAAATGAGTAAAATGGTAAGTTTGTTGATTTGAGCATATGCTGAATTTTGTAAAATGATTCGAGTTAACAATGTGGTTAATGCTTGTTATGTTTTTGTAGGCTGCTCATTTGATGAAAGGGATCTACCTCGAGGTAGATGATGAGAAAGTGAAGCTTGAGAAGGGGAAGGTTGGGCTCGAGAAGAAGGTAGCTCGTTTAAAAGCTGACTTGGTTTGGGAGGGGAAGCGATTAGACTCCTTGAAGGCATCTCAAGAGGTAGAGATCAACGAACTAACAACGGAAGCAGGAAAGTATTTGGGGGAGGTAGTAGTCTAGCGTGATAGATTTGGGCGCCACCTCCTAAAAATGGGGTACTCCAAAACTGAGGTGAATAACATTATGGCGGACACCTATGTTAAGGAGGAGGAAGAAGATGAGGCAGAAGATGTCGCGGTTGGAGTCATAGATGGGTTAAATGGTGTCTCTCCCCAAATGGTGCGAGACAGCCAAAAGGATGACAATGAGTGCCTAGAGGAAGGAAACGATAAGGTAGAGTAGAATGCTGACTTTATGATTGTGTGATTATGAAGGGTTTAAAATGTTGTAATTTAATGAAACATTGGTTGTTGGATAGACTTTTGTAGGCTAAGATGACCTATCTAACTTCAAAATTGTGAGATGAGAAAGATAATTGTAGCTTTACCTACTAAAGATATAAAGTTTCAGTTGGTTCAAAGGAAATGTAATGAGTTGAATGAAAGGGTAGCACAATAGAAGACCGATTTGGCTCAGGTTATTTCACGTGCCAAAAATGCCAAGGCTGGAGAGTGCTCGAGGTAGAATAAAGGTGATGTCAGGGTCTCCATTGTTCAGGTGGATGTGGTTAGCCTATAAGCTCAAATTAGAGAGCTGGAGGAAAATGTAGCTCAAACTCAAGATCACGTACAAAAAGGAAATGAGAGGTTAAAGGAGTGCCAAAGTAAGTTGGACGCTGCTCTTGTCAGGTAACAAGAGTTAGAGCGGGTTATCAGAGGTAAGGAGATTATGATAAAGAAAAAAGATTAAATGTTAAAGAAATCTCCAGCTGGAGAAGATTTAGATAAGGAACTTGAGGAACTTCGTGCTCAGGTGGCAGAATTGAGGACGATAAACCAGGCTGAATCGGCTAAAGATGTCGAGAAGGCGAACGAGAACATCGAATTTATGTCCCGTGTAGATAGTCAAATGGAATGGCATGAAGCACGGTATAAGAGGTTGAAAGAGTGCCTTCAAACGACGAGATAGAATTTTTCTAAGATGGTTATACCGGAGGCATCACGCTCAGAGATGTTAAAGAGAATGATCGCCTATTTTGTTGAGGAAATTAGAAGGCTCAAGTTAGAGAGGAATACCTTGCACGACTGTTTAGTGGATAAATGATGTGTTTGTAAAGCTAATATAGATCGAGGAAACTGTATGAACTCCATGAAAACAGAGTTAGCTTCTAGACCTACTGAATTGGTAGAGCAAGGCAGGATCACTGTGGCTGCTCGAGCTTGAGAATTTATGGTTGGTCGTCCTCCTGTTGTAGGGGAGGCGTAGTGGACCCCCTAACAGTAGAAAAGAATCCTTTATAGTGGCTGTATATGTAACCTGAAAATGTATCTGTCGCAGACATATTGAGAGATAAAAACTAATTTTACATTTGCCTTATCTTATGTCTGATAGAGTTTTTTGAATAAAAACTAGTATTACCTTCGTCTTAATCGTAGATTATAATTTTCGCCGCAATATTGATAGATGAAAGCTAGTTTTACATTTGTTTTATATTATGTATGGTAGAGTTCTTTGGTTCAAAACTAGTATTACCTTTGTTTTAATCGCTGAGTATCATTATCGTAGCCATATTAAAAGATGAAAGCTAGTTTTACATTTTCTTTTATCTTATATCTGGCAGAATTCTTTGATTAAAAACTAGAATTACCTTTGTTTTAATCAAAGAGTATGTATAGAGTGCTATTTAAAAGCTAATTTTACCTTTGCATTAACCGGAATAAAGGTCGATTGAAAACTAGTATTATATTTGCTAAAATTTATATATTGTCTACGTAAGTAGAGAGTTGTGTGAGAAATTTTTTGGAATTTTTCATTGAATAAAATAGAATGTACATTGTATGGGGATGAAATTCTCACTTTTGGAATGAAAAAAATGAGAATTTGAAGTGGAGAAGTGAGAGACTTAATGATAGTACCATTTTAATCGCCTAGTGTTCCAAGGATTTGGGATATGAACTCCTTCTTCTGTCATGAGGTAATATGATCCCAGGCCAGTGAGACCAGTGATTAGGAATGGACCCTCCCAATTTTTTGCCAGTTTCCTGGCATGTACCTCTTTTCTGTGTTGAGGGATTTCTCTAAGGACGAGATAGTCGATTTGGAAAGTACTACTTCTGACTCG
Organism: Kingdonia uniflora; assembly: GCA_014058105.1. Classification (NCBI taxonomy): domain Eukaryota; kingdom Viridiplantae; phylum Streptophyta; class Magnoliopsida; order Ranunculales; family Circaeasteraceae; genus Kingdonia; species Kingdonia uniflora. Next base: position 922,598 of record JACGCM010002352.1, read on the forward strand.
TCTGTTGTACGAACTGGCCAACATATGGTAATATCGACCTAGGTTGGCAATGATGAGTTCCCTAGTCTTATCAATCCAATTGATGTTACAGGCCAATTTGAACTTGTTTTCTTTGTCAGTTAGCTCATAATCTCTGACTCGATGATGATATTCTGCTGAAATGACAGCTTTAGTCCCATAGGTGAAGAGGAATGGGGTACAGCCGGCTGATTGACGTAGAGTAGTACTGTATGCCCATAAGACATAAGGAAGCTCTCGTACCCAGTTTCCTTTTTTCTATGAGTGAAGTCTTTTCTTTAGTCCACCCACGATGGTTTTGTTGGTGATTTTGACTTGGCCATTACCTTGAGGGTAGTAGGGATTGGATGTTGAGTAGATGATATTATACTTATTGGGGAAAGCTATAACTTTTTCTCAAACGAATTAGGTGGGGGCATTCGAACCGAGTAATGATGTGTTCCCAGATAAAAGAGAATGACCTATTCTTCTCAAGTTCAACAGAGTGGAACTGCTTCTACCCATTTTGTAAAATAATCATTTGAATGGCCATTTTAGAATAGCGGTTACCTGGAGAATTAAGAAATTTGCCGACAAGATCGAGAGCCCATCTTTTGAATAGAGCACCTTGCTTGCATGTAGTTCGAATGCAGGGGCGCGAATCATTTGTCCATGTCGTTGACATGTATCGCATTTACATGAGTACTTTTTTGCTTGCTTGCGCATGCCTGGCCAAAATACTCCTTATGTAATTTCTCTGTTTACAAGTGATCGACCTGCAGCATAGGAGCCGAAAGTTCCTTTATATAAATCTCTTAGCATCTTATATGCTTTCTTTCTGGAGAGGCACTTGAGGTTTGTCCCCGTGACTGAACGGCGATATAAAAAACCATTTTGATTTGTGTAGCGCTTTGAGTTGTCGATCAACTGTCGGCGCTCCTTTAGATCTTCTGGAAAAGGGTCATTTACATTTGTTGTCGGTGCCAAGGTAAGCAAGGAAGGGCTTTTGCCAATCGTCATCTCCCCCTTTTTCTCCCCTGGTGTTGATCGTGCATACAGAAATACGATCAATGATGGGGGTCGATATCACTTTGATTTGGAGATATCGGGATTCTGTTCCCAAGACCCCGGTTAGATATGCCAACTAATCGACATGTCTGTTTTTAGCTCATGGAAGATATTCGAGAGTTGCTTTCGTGAACTAGCTCATCCTATCTGCAATGAGGGCTGCGCATTCGATCATCTTGCCATTCTTCCTGTATTGCTCATTGTAATGGTGGACGATGAGTAGTGAATCCGTGTAAACTGGGAGTTCTGGGACACCGAACTCAAGTGTGAGGTCGAGTTCATGAATGAGAGCTTCATATTCGATGGCATTGTTGGTGGCTTCAAAATCTAAGTGGATTGATTTCTCAATTCTGTCGCTAAAAGGGGTAATTAATACAATTCCAATTCCTGACCATGCGGGTCCGGCTAAAATATCTGTAAGAAGTCTCCAACTTTTCCTTATAATCTATTCAACTCACTCCTCAAATGCTTTGGTGGGTGGACCTTTTAAAATTTCTTCTGCAAGGTTAGGATTGTGCTCCTCCCACTCGGGGATCTTCCACTAGAAAATCCACTAGAAAATTGACAACGGCCTGACCCTTTTTGGAATGACATTGTTCGAACTTGATATCATGTTTTCCCAAACTGACTAACCATTATTGTACTCTCCTGGAATTTTCTTTTTGGAAAAAACTTCCCGAAGTCGGTAGTTCGCCATGACTTTGACTGAATGAGCTTGGAAGTAGTGGATAAGTTTCTGTGAAGTGTAAACAAGAGTTAGAAAGAGTCTCTCGATTTTAGAATACCTCATTTCAATAATAAGAGTTAATTCTAGCTATCAACACAGTGTTTTAATAACTATTTTTATTAAGCTTGAATATAAATTATAGGTACTTTACAGATAGTAAGTATTTTAGGTACTTTGCAGATAATAAGTCTTTCAGGTATTTTTTAGATAACAAGTATTTCAGGTACTCCGAAGCCAACAAATCCTTCAGTTTATCTATCTTTAGTGATGTTTCACTCTGAGAATCTTCTGAAGTAAAGCAGGCATTGAAAATAAGAGAACATCCTCCTTTCTCTAAGTTTGGTTGAAGTCAAGACATGGAACCGAACTTCAAATAAAAACTATGTAAGTAAAAGAGTCCATGCTTGAACCAACTCTTCAAACTAAAGGCCCTCTTAGCACCAAGAAATAATGATTGTGCATGGACAGATTTTCAATCTTCATCTCCCCACTCCACCACCATTGCCGCCTCCTCCGTAATCCCCACCAACAAAGAGTTGGTAGAGATAAAAGAGGGTCCTGTCTTAAAATCCAATCTTACGCAAGATACCGGCAATACTGCCTCGCAGTTATACCAGTCCCCACGTCTGTCTCCTATACCTCATCCTCCACAAGGATGCGGAGACACCTCCAATGTTGCTCGCCAGTCAAGACAACGTAGTGAAATCTCCATATGCAATAAAAATCTTCTTCAGCTTCAGCTGCTTCTTCTTCTGACATACCCTAATATGTTGATGGAACGGGAATTGGGGTAGGCATCCCCAAAGATTGATCCCCAAAGTACCTCATCTTAAATTTAGGCACCTCTGTAGAAACTCTCTTCACAAACCATTCTCCGGGTCTTCACCATTATCAATCAAAGAATTATAGAAGATTTTTCAACAATAGCGTACTTTGCCAGAATCATCAGTATAAGTTCTATTTATATAACCCTCATATTTAATGCACAGGTACATTTCCAAAGCAGTCATTATCGCAACAGAACCACTCTCGAAACCCCAAACGTCCATTACATTAATACTTTCCATCGTCATTCAATACAAATATATCCCTCCATACAAAACAAATACCCATTTCCATACCAGTAAAATTAACATTAAATAAGTCATTTCTTTTTAACTTTTAATATCGCCAATACACAAGGTCTTTCTCAACCAAAGCCATTCGAGCCTTCAGTTGCAAGGGTACAAATCTATGGACCTATCCCTCGTGCTATCCCAATTCAAGCTAACTCCATATCAAGCTCACACATTTTATACTTGACATTAAATAGTCAGTAGTGTCACCCAACCCACGAACTGATAAAAAATGTGGATTGAGTATAATTGAAGAATATGAATAAGTCAAGTTACCTATCTCCCACGAACTCAGCAGTTACTCAGTCAACCACCAATTACCCCATTGTTCGAAGAATGTGCATCAGCACGATAACGAGCAGCGGGTAAGACCTATATAATGAAAAGTTCAAAATGGGACAAGGACCCAAAAAAAGGTATACAAAAAAGGCCGCAAAGAAAATTTTATTATTTACAAGATCAAGTATTTTTAGTTCGAGAGATAACTGGTAATAAGATATCAGCCTCAAGCAATAAAAGTTACTATTACTAAAAACCCTCAACTCGAGGTCATGATTTTTTACCTATTCAGTGGTTTTCTACTCTAAATCACCTGTGTCATTTCTTACTTTACATTAGATTTTGTCATAGGTACATTGGTGTAAGAGCTAATTCCGAGCCATTTTAAGATAACAAAATTAGGCTATTACAGTACAGAAGCTAGTTGGCAAGATAGTAGCAATAAATCATTTTGTCTCTAAGTCCTTAGACCAGTATCAATGGTTATTTGACCTACTGCACGAAGGGACGAAGAAAAAGAAACCTAAAAAAGATCTTGAGATTGAGTAGACTGTAGAATATGAGGTAACGTTTCAGGAATTAAAATACTATTTGGGATAATTACCTGTAATGAGTACACCTAAAGAAGGAGAAGAACTCACGATATATCTCGCCATTATCGATGAATCACTGAGCTCAGTCCTCATTCGATTTGATGAAAAGACAGAGAAACCTATCTACCTCATCAGCAAGACTCTCACTCCAGCAGAAACACGGTAGACTAATATTAAAAAATTTCTTCGTCTATATGTCGTAGAAGTTAAAACAATATTTCTAAGCTTACTCAGTTCGAATAATGAGAAATTATCCTTTGTGGGAAATCTTATCGAAATGAGAGAAATCCAGACGAGTCCAACAATTGTCGGTTACTCTTGGTGATCACGATATATGTTTTGAACCGTGACATTTTGAAAAAGGGCAAGCAGTAGAAGATTTCCTTGTAAACTTTCCAGTATATGGCCTTAACTAGTAAACAGATAATACCGACATAAATAAAAAACAATTCGAAGAAAAATCAGATTGGATATCCATGAAAGGTTGTACCTTCTAACTGACGGTTCTACCGGACCTGCTGGGTCAGGTATCAGGATTGTTCTTATCATACCTTCTAATGGCAGAATTGAGAAATCAATCCGACTCACCTTTGAAGCCATAAATAATGACACCGAATGCGAGGTATTAATCCTCGGTCTAGATATGGCTCTTGAGATGGGTATTCCCAAGTTATTTGTATACACGGACTCTTTACTCATAGTGAACAACAATACAGACAAGTATCAAAAAAATTGTAAAATGATTGATTATGCCGCAGCAATAGCCGGTAGAATGAGCTGATTCAAAAGGGCTACTATCGAACATTTACCTCATGGAGAAAGTAAACATTTTGATTCTCTTGCCTATCTTGTAGAAGTCTTTAGAACAGAAGATCATTATTTGATGATCGAAGTACTATCCACCCCCAGTATTAACATTATCAGCTCAAATATTGTTAATACTGGGGGCGGTGAAGAAGACGAAGACGATTGGAGATGACCTTTCCTCACATACATCGGGTCTTAAAACAAATTTGATGGTGAACTCCCCAAATATCCTACTGAAAAAAGATGTTTACTGGACAATGCTAAGTAGTACATCGTTGTGAATAACTTCCTTTACAAAAAGTCGGTTACTAAATTCTATCTCAATGTTTATTGATAGGCATGAAAAATGCCTATATTTGTCCTTTAATTTACATTATCTAGGACCTTATTTTATGTTTCAATAGGCCTAATTGAAGTATGTTTGACTATTGCAGGTAATAAGACAATTGCAACCAAGCCCAGCCTGAAAGCCCAATATTTACAAGCTAAATGATACTGCTGGAGATGACCTAGTAAAGAGAAGGTGTTAAGAGCTACTGGAGATGATTAGTTTTCAAGAGCTGCTGGAAGACTTAGTAGTCAAGCCTAGCTAAAATATCTCCAGAATATATGGGTCGTTGAGGGAGAGTAGATTCTTTGTTAGGGGATAAAGATAGAGATGTAAAGAAGAAGAGAGTCATCTTTTACTCTCTGGGGAACCGTAGCTTTTTGGCAGAGAATTGTAAGTGTTTTTATCAATATTTTTATGGAGAATCTTGGGAAATCTAAATTATGGAAATTAATTGTAAGTGTTTTCTTTATTAATAAGTTCTTTATAATCTTTATTTACTAATTTGATATGAGAATTCATGATTTTGATCAATGCATCCCTGAAGAACGACAACTCTCTTTTATACTACAACACCCGATTTGATACGGATTATCAAATGGCACCGTTGTCAGGGATGTTATCGGTTTAAAATCGTGATTCTTTTATTGAATTTTTGTTTAGCAATATTTATTTTGATTTATGTCTTCGTTTGAATTAATTCGATTTCTATTTTCGTGTAAGAGGTATTTTGTTGTGTTGTGCAGGTTAAACAAGTGACATCAACACCTGCAAAGAGGTACTGAGGTGAAAAAGAGATACTTTTTTATACTCTCTTAGTTTTTACCGCGACTCTATCTTTCTCTCACAAAATTCTCTCTCTCTCCAAACTCTCCACAAAAGCTCTCACAAAAACCACGTCTCTCTCTCTCAAAATACCGCATCAGTGATTGGGTTTCTAGAAAAATCAGAGTTCGCTCTTCCTCTCCAATATTGCTCGATTGGTGATCGATTGCGGAAGGGTACGCGGTTGATTTCTCTTCACAAACAAATAGGTGCCTTAAGTTCTGTTGTTCTCTGCATTCTAAGCTTCTGATTTGCTTAAGCTTTGATTTGTGACTGTTTTCCTCCAATTTGGTCTCTCTAACATCAACTCATAGCTTTTCCAACCCCTGATCTGGTCTCTTTAATTGATGGTTTTTATGGGTTTTCCTTTGAAATTGGGCTTCAATTTATAGTTGTTTGTTTCGTTTGGGGATTCGATTTCATATAGGGTTTCAATATTGAAAGGGTTTTGCTGTTGGCAATTGAAGTTCTATGATCTATTGCTGTTGTTGTTCAGTTTGATTTGTTTGCAATTGAAGATTGGGGTTTTGCTGTTTGCAAGTTAGAATTGGGGGTTTGTTGTTTGTTGGTGAAGATTGGGGTGTTGTTTTCAATTGGAAATTAGGATTTTGCAGACCTTAATGTTACTGTACCTCTCCATCCTATTGTTGTTGTTACTGTTGCTTTGTTGTTGCTGTTTGCTGGAGTACAATCTACCTCCAGTTTCTTGCTGGTAAAACTAAGAATTCTTGCGCTGTTTGCACGAGTATTAAAGTTGAATCTTTGAAGCTGGATAACTGCGATTCCGATTGTGCTTGTAACAGGGGTAAATCGTATCACAATCTCAGGGGCAAATTGCATCATAATCTCTGGTTTTACTTCGTTAGTTTACTCTGCTACAATAGTTATTTACTCTGAGTTTTAATTTATTTATAGTTTCTGTTTTTGATTAATTTTATTGAAACTGTGATTTAAAGTTTGAATTTTGTATTATTTTGGTATTTGATCAGGGATTATTATTCATCATTTTCATCACTATACAGTTTTCTTTTGTATAACTTTGTTCGTATATACCTAGTATTATAGAGTTGTTCTTGCTAAGAACGAATCTGATTCAGCAACTATTGTTTAAAAGCTCTACCTATGTATTCATGTGGGAACGAAAATATCTTTTACTCGATCTAGACAGTTGGGTAGCAGTTTTGCTATATACTTGGTTCACGAACACAGACATACATAAGTGTTATTTCAGCTATTGAAGGACAAAGCCAACATTAAAGAAAAGCAACAAAAGCCAAGAAGACTTCTAGTTGTTTAAATTTTTATGCATTTTTTAGTATTGTTGTAAGGATTGAGAAAATGTTTATGTAAAATTTAATGAGTGACGCTCTGCAAGGTGAGGAAATTGTACTCTGCAGCAGGTACAGCTTCAGAACCCCTACTAAGGTCAGAAATCGTTTCAGCGCGTACTTCGCAAACAATCCTGAGTGGGCCTTCCCAACGTTTTTACCAGGGTAACCAAATGTGCCCCTAAAAAGGCTACCCTGTACGTAATCATCTTTTCACCGTACCCTCCCTGTCGCGGTACATCGTGTGTAACTATTGTTTGATTGATCGAATGTTTAATTTTTATGACAACGCTTAGATAAGGGTGAATCAAAATAGGATTTCATCACCCGTGCATGCCCACGCATTAGGAACCTGGGAGTTCATTACCCGGTTTTTTATCTTTTCGATATCGACAGTCCCGACCTCTTTAAAAGATTTTTAGATAAGAAGTCATAAAAAATATAGTTAATCAAAAGGCTTTGCTCGGACCTGGAGCAACACGCTCAATAGGAAAACTTGATAAGTGGCTACATTTGCTGGAGGACATACGTTCCGTGGCATAGGTAGTGTGGATAGGTAACTCTAAGCGGTTTGCCCCGCCTTCCAGCGCAGGTGCATCAAGGTGTCTAGATAGCATGCGAGCTATCACCAAAGCGAGTAAAAACAAATCAAGTGTGAACCGATCTACTTTCAGGATTAGGAGCATTGAACCCTGAGACTGGGTTTACAACTTAACCAAAAAAAAAAGCCCAATTAAACGTTCTTGAGTTCTTACATCATTCCTAGGTCTTTTAGTGTGTTCGCATATATTGATTGAGTTGTATGTTAGATTGGGGTAGCACCCAAAGTCGGACTAAGAACGTTGTTAGAATCAATTTGAACGGGACTGATGGAATTAATGGTCCCGCTACTGCTAGGAGCGATCCTGAACCATCTGTTGCTGCGGAGAGAATCACTCTCCTCAATCGAATGCATCCTACAATTGCAAATAAACCTTCGTGTATTGTTATTCCTAGATATGTGGGAAACTTTGAGTTAAAACTGGGATTCTTGTCTATGCTTCCCAAATTTCATGGTAGTCCCACTGAAAACCCGTATAACCATCTTAGGGACTTTAGAGATCATATGCTTATTTTAAACTTCGAACGTATTATAGAGGATTCTCTAAAATTATGTGTGTTCCCTTTTTCTCTTATTGGAAATGCACATGATTGGTTGTATACCCTTGAGGAGAACTCTGTAAATAGGTTTGAATAACTCGTTAAGGAGTTTAAAAAAAAATATTTCCCTAACCATAGAACTGTTAAGATACGATAGAGTATCTATAGCTTTACACAAAATTGAGGAGAGTCATTATATGATTACCTACAAAGGTTTAGGGATTTAGAGCAAGGATGCCCACATCACGGGATTCAATTGATTGATATACTTCAAACTCTCTATGAAGGTCTAGATTATGACACTAGAACTCGTGCTCAGTCTATGTGTGCGGGTACATTTGATGAAAAAACTAACACCGAAGCTTGGAAAATTTTAAATTATGTAGCTGATAAGACCTATCGATGGCAACTATGAGAGAGGGAATACCTTGTCACAGTGCAAATGTGCACCAAGTGGACTCTAACTCAGAGTCTACCACTCTTAGAACTATTCTTAATAAAATTGAGAACTTAGAGATCGGGAAAAGGGAGCAATACCCTACCACTTCTTTTGTTAATCATGTGGCGATGCCACTTTGTGCAGTTTGTGAAAGTTCGGACCATTTGGTCCAAAATTACCCTAACGTGCTTAGTTTAAAAGAGGGTAGGAAAGACCAAGCCAATGCCATGTATCAATGTCCCAATAGCCAATCTTTTAATGGTGGATGGAATAATAATTCTAACAACTCCAATTCTTGAGGAAGTAGAAATTACCAAAGAGGTTCTTCTGGTAGTGCTTCTTATCAACCGTACAACCAAGTGAACCATCACCAGTCTAATTCCTCATGGCAATAAAATTTGTCATACCAAGCTTCCCTTAATCCCATAAATAGGACCCTGCAGCTAGTTGACCGATCTATTAGGATTCCTAGGGGTGTAGTTGAAGATGTGATGATCCAAATTGAGCAGTTTGTTTATCTAGTAGACTTTATTGTGTTTGATACTGAGCCAGTGGCAAACCCTGAGGACGAGATCCCTATGACTCTTGGTCGCCCCTTTTTGGCAACAGCTAATACAGTAATCAATTGCCACAATGGAATTATGAAGTTGACCTTCGGGAACATGACAGTAGAATTGAATATCTTTAATGCGTCACATTCCCCTTCTAATTCTGAACCACTCGAGTGTAATATGATCCAGAGTATTGTGAGTAGTACTTTTAAGAATATCTTGTGAGTCTGGCTGAAGACGTTAAACTTAGTACTTGCGGGAGGCATGTTGATTCAGTTTGAGGGTGGGGGTAAATAAGATTTTTATAACTTTTTCTAATAAATGTTGTTATTCTAGGGCATTCTTGTATTGTAGACACATATTTTGTATACTATGATCTTTGGACATTCTTAAAATCATAGAGTTTCACTTGGGATAAAATTATAAGGTTATGGTTTATTCTAAACCGTAAATTGTTAGTACGTTAAGAATTTTAAAGTTTTTGGTACTACCATCCTATTAGATGTACTTCAGAAGAAAATTACCCTTATAATTGCACTTCATGTAGTTATGTTATCAAAGTTTTGTTAAAACTAACTATCATCTTTTGATTAATCAGCAGTTTGGATTAGGAAGAATCTGTAACGAGGGAGACAATTACCTAAGAAAACTTCATTTCTCATAAATTCATACAAAGGGTTTGTATGTATTTTCACAAGTTATTGGCTCCTTCACGAAGCTGACATAGTCGCACAAAAAAAGAAAAAAAAAAGAAACATTCACAATTCAAGGCCCCTCGCAAGATTAGAACTGAAAGAGGAAGAATTTTTATTAATCTCGAGGCAAGCCATGAATCAATGTAAAAGTAAGAGACCAAAAAAAGTAAAAAATGAGTCTCTATAAGTATAGTTGTGAACTATGTGAAGGATGGCATGTTACACGTATAAAAGAGCAAATGAAAACTCAAAATGTAAAAGTCTTACCATGAAAAACTTGTGTACTTGTCGAACAATAAAAGAGAGAGAACAAACTAAGGTACTTGTTGAACAAACTTCTAGATTTCTTTCACCATACTCAAGATAAGGCTGATGTTATTTGAAAAGATTATCAAACTCCTTGATTCCTGAAACTAAATTCACTACACAAAAGGATGAAATTCTGAAACTTGATCTAATCTGATAGTAGTAAAATTGACTTGATTAATTTTAAGCATATCTAATGGTTAACCCTTGTTTTTAAGTATTATATCTTTGAGATGAATTCAATCCATTTTTAGAGATGCCAGGAGCAATAATTATTAGTTGTTTATAATACTAGAATGTCTTTAATAGAATTTTGTGGGTATATTCACTAAAAATCCTCACGAGATACAACTCGTCCTATCTGGGTAACTTATAGGTTGAAAGGCTTATTGCATACGTAAAATGCAATCGTAAGAAACTAGGAAAGAGTTTAGTTTTCTTTTCTTTTGCTAAGGGACTAGCAATATGTTAGTTTAGGGGTATTTGATAGGCATGAAAAATGCCTATATTTATCCTTCAATTTATATTATCTAGGACCTTATTTTATGTTTCAATGGGCCTAATTGAAGTATGCTTGACAATTGTAGGTAATAAGATAATTACAACCAAGCCCGGCCTGAAAGCCCAATATTTACAAGCTAAAGGATACTACTGGAGATGACCTAGTAAAGAGAAAGTTTCAAGAGCTATTGGAGATGATTAGTTGTCAAGAGCTGCTGGAAGACTTAGTTGTCAAGCCTAGCTACAATATCTCTAGAATATCTGGGTTGTTGAGGGAGAGTAGGTCTTTTGTTAGGGGATAAAGATAGAGTTGTAGAGAAGAAGAGTCATCATTTACTCTCTGGGGACTGTAGCTTTTTGGCAGAGAATTGTAAGTGTTTTTATCAATGTTTTTATGGAGAATCTTAGGAAATCTAAATTATAGAAATTAATTGTAAGTGTTTTCTTTATCAATAAGTTCTTTATAATCTCTATTTACTAATTTGATATGCGAATTCATGATTTTGATTAATGCATCCCTGAAGAACGACAACCCTCTTTTATACTTCAACACCCAATTTGATAGGAATTATCATTTATCTGATAAACGGCTCAACACTTCCTATACGAACTCTATGAAGGTACTTGTGAATCCCATGCAGTAGGACAATCTTTAGCAAACCGTACTCTTTCTTAAGGAGATTTTTGGCTAAAAATAAAAGCTCAAGCCATCGAATATGCGAGCAAGTGTGATACCTGCCAATGACATGGATCCTAAATTTGAGCTCCAGCCATGAAACTCTATTCTAGTATTGTTGTCTCGCCATTCAAAAGATAGGCCTCGATCTCGTCGGAGAATTCCCAATTACAATAAGAAAATGGAAGCACCTCCTAGTAGCAACAAACTACTTTACCAAATGGGTAGTAGCAGTTCCTTTGTGTCGTACACGTAAAGACGAAGTCATCAAGTTTTATAGGAAACCATTATAATATGGTTTGGTTTCCCCCATCTCATCAAAATTTGCAATAGACCACAGTTTGCTAATTCCGAAATCGTTGATTTCCTCAACCAACATAACATCATCCATTCTCCTTCAAACCCGTATTACCCACAAGGAAATGGTTATGTTGAAATCACCAATCGAATTATAGTCGACTGAATCAAAAAGTGTTTAACAAAGAAGAAAGGTAATTGGGTGCAAGAATTACCGAATGTATTATGGGCGTATCGAACAACACCTCGAGCATCGACTGGCTGTACGCCGTTCTAGTTGGCATACGGCACTGAAGCAATCATCCCTACTCAATATTATCACCTACTACGTGACCATACCATGATTTATAAAGAAAATAAGTTCCAATTGGCATGTAACATAAATTGGATCGAGGAAATAAGAGACAAAACAATTATAAACTTGGGTAGGTACCATCAGGCTTTAGTAAGATTATTTAATAAATAAGTTCATCATAGAGAGTTTGAAATTAAAGATATCATCCTACGAAAGGCACCAAAGCATAGGAAGGAACTCAATGTTGGGAAGCTCACAGATATATAGGAAGGACCTTTTATCATTGTTGGAAAAAATATACTTGGCTCTTACGACCTCGCCACAGAAAAAGAGATCGTGTCCCTAATCCTTAGAAAATGAGAAGATTAAAGTTATATCGCAGATAATAATCTATCACAGTGTACTTTTATACTATTTTAATCATCTTGTACGTCAGACCTACATCAATGAATTACTTATGTTTGATTGACCTACATCAGAGTACTTTATACTATTTCATACAATACTCTTCTATCATATATTATAAATTTTGTACGTCAATCTTACAATAATAAAATACTTGTGTTTGGTTACCCCACATTATAGTATTTTTCTACTATCTCATACAAGTACTTATATATACAGAACACATTTCCAATATCACAGGTTACCAGTAGGTTCATCCCTTTTATATGTAGATCGTTTGCTTCTTTAACCAATCTGATCTTTTATTACACTACAGATCACTTGTTGCTTTGGCCAATCTGATCTTATACATATCATTTGTTACAACAACCAATCTGGTCTTTGTCTCTTCTGGAACTTTTTCCTTATATAGGCCTTGTTCACAGTTCGTTATCATGCTGAAGCACGTTCTCTGAACAATGAGGTAAGTGGCGGTTGACTGAGAAACTGTTAAGTTTATGTGAGGCAAGTGTCTTTGACTTGTTTATGCTTTTCTGCTGTGCTCGACCCATATTCCTCATCAGTTCGTGATGTAGGTGTCAATGCTGACTGTTTACGTCATGTGAAAAATGCCTGAGTCTAATGTGGAGGTAGTTTGAATTGAATTAGATCAAATTGGGTTAGGCCGAGGGATAGGTCCCTACAATCGCCCCCTCACAATAGAAGTCACGAGTGGCTTTGGCTGAGAAAGAATTTGGAAATATGTGGTATTGAAAGTTAAAAAGATATGACGTAGTTAATGTTGATTTGACTGGTATAAAAAATGGATATTTTTTTTATGGATGGATGTATCTGCATTGAATGATGATGGAAATATTGATGTATGCGACGCTTGGGGTTCTAAAAGCGGCTCTGTATTGAATGATGAATGTTTTAGAAATGTACATGCGCATTAAATGTGTGGGTTATATAAATAGTACCTATACCAAAGAATTTGGCCAAGTACGCAGTTGTTTGAAATTTTTTTTGTAATATTTGAGCGATAATGGTGAAAACCTAGAAGATGGTGTATGAAGAGAGGGTTGCTGCTAAAATGTAGAGATTTAAACTGAAATACTTTGGGAATCAGTCTGTAGAGATGCCCACCCCCACTCTCATTCTGTCGACATATCAGGGCATTTCGAAAGAAAAATCGGCTAAAGCTAAAAAAGATTTTTACTATATGTGGAGATTTTATTACGTTATCTTGACAGGCAAGCAACGTTGAAGGTGTCTCCGCATCCTTACGGAGGACAAGGTTTAGGAGACAGACTTGGGGTCGACCGGTATAACTATGAGGCAGTATCGCCAGTATCTTGTATAGAATTAGATTCTAAGGGTGGGCTCTCTTTTATCTCTACCAACTCTCTGACGATGGTAGTTATAGAGGAGGCAATGGTGGTAGTGGAGATGGGAGATGGAGATTGGAAGCCTGCTTCTACACCATCATCATTTCTTGGCTCTAAGAAAATATTCTATTTGAAGAGATGGTTCAAGCACTGACTTCATTTCATGCATAATTTCCTTTTGAAGTTTAGTTCCATGCCTAAACTTTGAACAAACTTTGGGTAAGGAGGATGTTCTTTATTTTCCAATGCCTGCTTTGCTTCAGAAGATTCTTGGAGTGAAACATCACTAAAGACAGATTAACTGAAGGATTAGTTGGTTTCGGAGTTTCTAAAAGACTTGTTATCTAAAAGACTAGTTATCTGTAAAGTACCTGAAATACTTATTATCTGTAATTTATATTCGAGCTGAATAAAATATGGTTATTCAAACTCTGTGTTAATAGATAGAATAACTCTTGTTATTAAAATTGAGCTATTAGTCATTCAAATATTTATGAATAGAAGATGAAATGTAATATATAAGATTGAACTATAAAGTATATTATAGCAATTGAGCTGAAAAAAATGTGTTTGTGAAATAAAAGATGTGTAAAAACTTTTTTTGAACTGAATAACTTATAATTTTTGGGGGTAATAATCTGCAGAAGATTTTGAATTGGAAATTCGAGCTCAGAGAGTTCTATCTTGAAATGTTGACTTTGGGGAAAATAAACTCGAAATGAAATAGGATAAATCCAAAGAGGTCGACATGTTTGGATAAGTTCAAATAATTTATAATCAGGATACTAGGGCTTGCCGTTATGGAGAAATAAAATATATATCCGAATAATGGGGGATTTGAAGTGATCTAGAAAAATCGATAAATAGGGAAAGATGAGTCTAGATAGGAGGATGACATAGAAGATGGTGTGGACTCGACCTAAGAGAATTCGTTATGTCGATGAGGGATGATTGGCGATTAAGATAGCTGAAGTGTGAAAGCAAATCTTTAGTTTGCTAGATTATGATACTGAATTGCCATTATCTAAATTCCAGTTTGAAGGTTTATATTGGATAGGTAGGGAACTTGAATTTGGGTTGCGCTTCTATGAGGAGTTATTCAAGGAAGTAATTATGGAGCCTTCAGCTTGAAGAAAGGTTATAAGGTTAATTGCTAAAGAAGAGATCGAATAGGAAGATGTGAGGATTGTAGGAGGCAAACTAATTAGGTGTGGCTCCCAAGGACATTTGTGATGCTTCATGTATAATTATTTGTGAGAGAGTGAATTGTATGAGGTCGAATAACTGTCAAGGAAATATAATCAGAATAAAGTTTTGAATTTGTCCTCTTTTGTTTCCAATGTTCTTGTGACTATTTTGAATAAAGAATATGAATTTTTGAAATGTGAAAGCTTTGGAAATGACGTCAACACTTCTATAAGTAGTAGAAGGAAGATTAGAAAAAATAGATAACTTAGATTTTTTGCCTCTTGTGTTAGTACAGCGAAAGTTCAATTGTGTGTAAGTGTTTAGTTATCATGAGTGTGGGGAGGTCAGAGAGAGATTTGGTAATAGATATGAGAATATAATAAAATATAGGGCAGGGGGTAATAATGGGAAGGTATTTTAACCGAGAAGGTGTAAAACATCTAACATTAATTGTAGAAGGGACCCCTCAATTTAAAAACCGAGGGTGGCTCATGGGAGGCTTAATAACTGCCAGTAGTTAGAGAGAGAAAATATAAATATTACTTCATCTACCTCATTCAAATGTTTATCAACTTCTGAAAAATTGAAGAACATTTGGAGAGAAAAGATAAAAAATAGTAGAGATTCACGTGAGAGATTAAGAGAGAGTGATCGGCAGTCAAGGCGAGAGAAGGCTGCAGAGATTGAGTCACGTAGGTGGTTGTATAATAGTATTTTGAAGGAAGGATTTGGTACGGTTTCAAATTCATTTTTAGACGTTGAAGGTCGGTAAATTATATTTTGTTATTGTTGATATGTGTTTTGAAAGATTTTTTGTGGCTATCAAATTTCAAAAAATTACTATTTATAGTAACCTATAAAAATATGTCTGATATATGTGTCTCAAAGAGATGCGAGTGAAATACGTATATGCATGATGTATGTGTAAAGGATAATGATAAAATACCTGGACCTGTATGTAGGTCGTGCGTGAGGAGGATTTGTGTAGAATCAAACCTCATCTTAGAGTTGTAGTTGTGATGGGGACTTTCCCTGTGATGGAGGCGTCAACCTCTGGTCGTTTGGCTAAGATTGATAATATCAAATCTGATAGGGAGAACGAAATAGGAGTGGTTCAATTTCCAGATTTCCCTGGACAATTGGTATCATAGCCTCCGAACTCCGATGTGTTTAAATTGTTAAATTTTTTGAACATACTGGTAGGCAGTTTAGACGATGTATAGTAGAATCTGGGGTGGAACATTTCTTTCTGTTGGCTGATTTATAGAAGGAGAAATCGGACAAGGGAATAAATGAATTGATCTCCTTAGAGTATTATGATAGGAATGCCCAGGGCGACTTAGAAGTTAGTTTTCTGTGTTACCTATCTTAGTTGGAGTATGGGTTGAGTCTGCCCCTGAAAAATTTTGTGAAAGGGAGAATGAATATCATAGGGGCATGTCCTGCCCAGTTGAACTTGAACACGTGGGAGGTAATAAATGTTTGTAAAAGTTTAAATAAGTTGTGGGAGGAGAATGAGGTAGAGAATTATTCTACAAGTGGAGGGGCATATTTTTTTATGAGCTCGTCTCGACCTCTTTTCTTCGATCTGAATTCAGCAGGTCGAATGTGGAACGATAATGTGATTTAGGTGAAATGTAATTGCCTTCAAAGAGAAGATGAAGAACCCGCAGATCATCTGTATAGAACTGTGAAGAAAAATAAGTATAATAATATATAATATTGAACTGCTAAAATTGAATGTTGTTATGCTGTTGATAATGTATTGTTGTTTGACAGGTCCTCAGTCGAAGGTGAAGAAGAAGAAGTCCCTATTATATACTGTTGCTCAAGAAGGGGTTGATCTCGGGGTAGCGTTGAAAGACCTTGGTATTAATAGAAATAAACGAACTAACAGTAGGTCTAAGAATGCTCAGAGGTCTCAGGCAACGAGACTAATGACCGGGGTTGGAGGCAAAAAGGTAAGAAGAGCTGATGAAATGAGATGAGTGGTTTTGCCGAAGGCCTCTACTGTGGATTTTGCGGATGTCGAGCAAGCTAGCTCAAACATTTCCAAAGAAGAGGATGGTGAAGCGTGGCTCGGCCTCTGGAACCACGGGGAGTGGTCAGGTCGAGGTAGAGGCAAACAAGAAAAGGGAAAACCTTCCTTCTGAACTGGTCGGGGTGAAGGTCATAGAGAATCAACCTGGTGAAGATGAGTTAAAAGTTGTGGAGGATAGGGCGAGGCTTGCCCTTGTGGAGGATTGGGGGTGGAGGAGATGAGCAAAGTGGCAAGTTTGATGATTTGAATGTTGTCTTAATTCTGTATAATGATTCAAGCCTAAAAATGTGTTTGACTTGTTTTTTTTTGCAGGCTGCTCGTTTGTTGAAGGGGATCTGCCTTGGGATGGTAGAGGAGAAAGTCAAGCTCGTGAGTGAGAAGGCAGAGCTCACGAAGAAGGTAGTTTGATTAAACTCCGATTTGGTTTAGGAGGGGAAACAACTGGCTTATATGAAGGCTGCACAAGAGGTAGAGATTATTAAGCTGACAGAAGAATTGCAAAAAAAATTGAATGAGGTGGCAGTCTAGTGTGACAGACTTGGGCACCACCTCCTCAAAGTGGGGTTCTTAAAAGCTGAGGTGAATAATATTATGGAGGATGCCTACGTTGAAAAGGATGAGGATGAAGCTGATGGGCTGGTGTTGTGAGAAGGTTGGATGGTGTCTCTCTCCAAATTGAGTGAGAGAACCAAGTAGATAATATTGTGAACCCAGAGAATGAAAATGAGAATAAGAGGGTAAAGTAAAATTTTTGACTTTTTGGTTATGTGATTATGATGGGTTTATGAACTGTAACTGTATGGATCAATGTAGGATAAATTTTTGTAGGCTAAGTGATGTTTGTAAACCTTGTCTGTAGGAACTTAAGGATATGTGCCTCAAAAATAAAAGAATTAGAGATTGAGATTGCTAAGGAGAAAAGTGCCTCAACGTCCCTGTTAACTTCGCAAGCGGAGCTAAAGGTTTGTAAAGAGTAAGAAATATTTGACTTGTATGCTGGATTACTCTTGAGCTACAAAGTAAAAATTAGAGTATAAAAACTGACGAAAAACGTGCTAACAGTTTAGGGGCAATGGTACTCAACTGTGTATAGATAATATCAAAGTACTGAAAAAGTTAAAGCATATAAAATATGTACCTTGAACTTGGAAGTATATGTTATTGTCATTGAATTGGAATTATACTTTGACCTTAAGTTTAAAAGTAGTTTCACATGGTAGAAAGAAATTTGTTAGAAATAAGATTCCTGTATCATGATTGTATGTGATGGATGAATGTTCTTGAATCGAACTTGATTTATTGTATCTGTGATGTGTAGGTCGGACTAGAGTCAGCTCGCTTGAGCGAAGAAGAAACGTGCCAATATAACCAAGAGTTTACTGCAGAATTTGATAGAATGAGATAGGCAAGTGAAGATAGGGAGGATCAGCACGTAAAGGTATATTTCAAGTTCCTCGAGGCAACACAAACTGCTGATGACCTCACTCGGATGTTCAGGGGGAAAGATGCCAAAATTAAAAAGGGGAAAAAAGAACTTACGGATGTGAAGGAAGAAACAACAAAGTTTAAAAGCTTTAATAATGTGTTGATGGTAAAGAATGAGGCGGACACGTTTGCTACCGTATCTAGGCGTTAGAATAGTCAGAAAAATAGTTTCGCCATTTTGTAGCCAGTCTGAATGACCAAATGATCAGTAAAACAAATAAACAAAATCATACTCGAGCTGATTTAGTGAGTACCAGGAGCGAATGGGAGCAATTGAAAAATAAAATGATTGAGAAAGATAGCAAGCTCAAGAGAGCTCGAGATGACCTATCTAACTCCAAAATTGTAGTTGAGCAATTGACTTTTGCTTTACCTGCTAAAGATATATAGTTCCAATTGTTATAAAGAAAATGTAATAAGTTAAATGAAAGGATGGCACAATTGAAGACCAGTTTGCTTCTGGCCAATTCATGCGTAAAAAATGCCAAGATTGGAGAGCGCACGAGGAAGAATAAAGGTGATCCCAGGGTCTCCATTGTTCAAGGGGATGTAGTTAGCCTATCAGCTCAAATTAGAGAGCTGGAGAGAAATGTAACTCGTACTCAAACTCATGTGTAAAAAGGAAATGAGCGGTTAAAGGAGTGCCAAGGTAAGTTGGATGTTTCTCATAACAGGTAATAGGAGTTTAAATGGGTGATTTGAGCTAAGGATATCTTGATAAGGAAAAAGGATGAATTATAAAAGAAATCTCATGTCGGGGGAGGTGCAGACGAAGAGCTTGAGAAACTTCGTGCCCAGGTAACAGAATTGAGGATGATGCACCAAGCTAAGTCAGATAAAGCAGAAGAGAAGGTATAGGAGCACATCAATATTATGTCCCGTGGAGAAATTTGAATGGAATGGCATAAGGCATGGTATAAGAAGTTGCAAGAACGCCTTCAGAAAGTGAGAGTAAATTTTTCCAAGGCAGTTATGCCTGAGGTATCGCGCTCAGAGATGCTAACGGCAGTTAATACCTATTTTTTTGAGGAGGTGAGAAGGCTTAAGTTAGAGAGAGATACCTAGCATGACTATTTGTTGGATAAAGGATGTATTTGTAGAGCTAATGTAGATCAAGGAAACTGTATGAACTCTATGAAAATGAAGTTAGGCTCTTGACCTTCTAAATTGGTAGAATAAGGCAGGGCTACTATAGATACTCGAGCTCGACATTTTATGGCTAATCGTCCTCCTGTTGTAGAGGAAAGCGTAGCTGACCTCCCATCAGTAGAGAAGAATCCTTTGTAGTGGTTATATATGTAACATGTAAAAGTATCTGTCGCAGACATATTGAGAGATGAAAGCTAGTTTGACATTTGCTTTATCTTATGTTTGGTAGAGTTCTTTGATTGAAAACTAGTATTACCTTCATTTTAATCACAGAGTATATATAAAGTTTGATTAAAAGCTAGTTTTACCTTTTCTTTAATCTGTACAATTGACGCAGTAATATTGAGATATGAAAGCTAGTTTGACCTTTACTTTATCTTATGTCTGGTAGAGTTTTTTGAGTGAAAACTAGTATTACCTTTGTTTTGATCACAGAATATGTATAGAGTTTAATTAAAAGCTTGTTTATTGTTTTAACCGGTATAATTGTCGCAGCCATATTGAGGGATGAAATCTAGTTTTACCTTTACTTTATCTTATGTCTAGTAAAGTTCTTTGATTAAAAACTAGTATTATCTTTGTTTTAATCGCAGAATATGTATAGGATTTAATTAAAAGCCAGTTTTACCTTTGTTTTATCTTATGTCTGGTAAAACTCTTTGATTGAAAACTAGTAATACCTTCGTTTTAATCGCAGAGCATGTACAGAGTACGATTAAAAGATAGTTTTACCTTTGCTTTAGCCAGAATAGAGGTCGATTGAAAGTTAGTATTACCTTTACTTAAATCTATATATTGTCTACGCTAGTAGAGAGTCATGTGGAAAAAAACTTAGAAGTTTTCATTGAATAGAATAGAAGTATATTGTATGGAGATGAAAATCTTACTTTTAAAATGGAAAGAATGAGAATTTTTAAGTGGAGTAGTGAGGGAGTTAACGATAGTACCATTTTAGTCGCCTAGTGTTCCATAGATTTGGGATTCGAATGTCCTGTTCTATCCTGAGATAATATGATCCCAGACTGTTTGACCCAAGATTAGGATTGGACCCTCCCAATTTTTTGCCAGTTTCCTGACATGTGCCTTTTTTGTGTGTTAAGTGATTTCTCTGAGAACGAATTCGTCGATTTGGAAAGTATGGCTTTAGACTCTTCTATTGTACGAACTGACCAGCATATGGTGATATCGACCTAGGTTGGCAATAGAACATTCTCTAGTTTCATCAATCCAATTCATGTTACAAGCCAGTTTGAACTAATTTTCTTTGTCGGTAAACTCGTGATCTTTGGCTGGATGGTTGTATTATGGTGGAATGACGACTTCTATGCCATATGCGGGGAGGAATGGGGTACAGCCAATAGATTGACGTGGAGTGGTACGGTATGCCCATAAGATATGAGGTAGCTCTCGCATCCAGTTCCTTTTTTCTGTGAGTAAAGCCTTTTCTTAAGTCCATCCACGATGGTTTTGTTTTTGATTTCGGATTAGCCATTGCCTGAGGGTAATAGAAATTAGATGGTGAGGGGATGATGTTGTGTTTATTGAGGAAAGCTACAACTTTTTCTTCAACAAATTATGGCCCATTATCAATTCTAATCAGGTGGGGGAATCCAAACTGAGTGATGATGTATTCCGAGATAAAAGAAATGACCTCTTCTTCTCTAGTTTGATAGAGTGGGACTGCTTCAACCCATTTTGTAAAATAATCTGTAGCTACGAGTAGGTATCGTCGGTTACCTAGAGTATTAGGAAATTCCCCAGCGAGATCTAGCGCCTATCGCTTATATGGCCAGAATACCTTTCTTGCATGTAGCTCGAGCGCAGGGGCGCGGATCATGTGTCCATGTCATTAACATTTATCGCATTTATGTGAGCACTCTTCTGCTTGCTTGTGCATGCTTAGCCAGAATACTCCTTTTATAATTGCTTTGTTATTGAGTGATTGGCCTACGGCATGGGAGCTACAAGTCCCTTCAAGTAAATCTTTGAGCATTTCGTCTGCTTTCTTTCTAGAGAAGCACTTGAAGTAAGGCCCCGTGACTAAACGGCGATATAAAAAATTGCTTTGATTTATGTAGTGCTTTGAGTTTTCGATCAACTGCCAGCGTTCTTTTAGATCTTCTGGAAGGGGCCCATCGCATTCGTTCTTCAGGCTGAGGTAGGCAATAAAGGGCTTTCGTCAATTATCGTCAACCTCTTCATCGCCCCCAGTATTGATCGTACATACTGAATGTTAATCAATGGTGGGGGTTGATATCACTTCGATCTGGAGATATCCAGCTTCTGTACCCATGACCCTGGCTAGATATGCCAAGGAATCGGCATGTCTGTTTTAACCTCGAGGAAGATAATAGAGAGTTGCTTTCACAAACTGGCTCATCCTATCTGCAATGAGGGCTACATATTCAATCATCTTACCATTCTTCATGTATAGCTCAGAGTAATAGTAGATGATGAGTAGAGAATCTGTGTAGACTGAGAGCTCTAGGATGTCAAGTTCAAGTGCGAAGCCGAGTCCGTGAATGAGAGCTTCATATTAGGTGATATTGCTGGAGGCTTCAAAATCTAATCATATTGATTTCTCAATTCTGTTGTTGGAAGGGGTAATTAATACGATTCCAATTCCGAACCTTGCGGGTCCAGCTGAACCATCTGTAAGAAGTCTCTATCCTTTCTTTGCAACCCATTCAGCTCGTTCGTCAAATGTTTTGGTGGACGGATCTTCTGTAATATTTTCTGGAAGGTCAGGATCGTGTTCCTCCCACTCAAGATCTTATACTGGAAAATCTGCGAGAAAATTAATAATAGCTTGACCCTTTTCTGAATATCATTGTTTAAACTAGATATCATTTTCTACCAAACTAACTGACCATTGTTATACTCTCCTAGATTTCTCGTTTTTGGACTAAACTTCCCGAAGTGGGTAACTCATCACGACATTGACTGAGTGAGTTTGAAAGTAGTGTTTAAGCTTCTACGAAGTGTAAACAAGAGTTAGAAGGAGTCTCTCGATTTTAGAATGCCTCATTTTTGTCTCTTCGAACCCACTTAGTGAAGTAGTCTATAGCTACAAGAACAAAAAAATTATTGTCTGATGTTGAATGGAAGGGACCAATGATGTCAATAGCCCATCTTTTGAATTTCCAAAGGGTATTACTATTATGTAAGATAAGGGTTGAAATTTTGATGTCTTGGGTAAAAGTCTAGCATTTGTACCATTTTCTGTCATATCTTTGGGCAATATAAACCCTGTGTGGATGCTCTTTGTGCTAATTGCAATGGCCTAATTTTGTGATCCAAACTTAGCCTTTACACCAAAAAAATTTGCAACGATTAGTAAACAAAAGGTAGCAATTAACACGAAGTTTAGCGTGGAAATTTTTTGAACAGGTTAAAAGCCAGGATCTCCCTTGAGGATTTAGAAAGAGAGAGAAATTTTATTGAGTAATACTAACTATTACAATGGAGGTTTCTGAATAGTTTTATATAGAGTGTTTAGTGAGCATTCCTCTGTCCTTCATCTAGAATTCTCCTGTCTTATTTATAGGTTATATAAAATGACCATTTGACAACAATTATTTTCTTTAATGATGGACGTTGTAATATATATTTGATAATCTGATTGTGTAACGTTCTGATCTTTGCTATTTTATAACGACTTTATTGTTGGCTCAAACTGTTAATGTAGAGGTCAAAAATGATGACTAGAACTCTGTAACTGTAATGTGTTATACACTGTGCAACATGTCTGCTGATGAGGTCGAGTGGTCGTATGATGGTCGAAGATGAAGTATGAGTCTGAGATGCGAAATAAGCCACTACAACCGCCCCGTCTCAGCCAATATTACGAGACACATTGTGGGTGAGTGGTATTCGTTAAAAAGCTTCATTAAAACTATAATTAATACTTAGGAATCATTTCTAAAACATTTTTATGAATATCTATTTGTGTCTTTTTGGTTTTTTAGAACCAATGGTTCTAGTCAATTTAGTTGCATGGGAAATCCTTTTGACGTTGGGAATTTGGAGAGTCGTCTTTAATGCTGACTGTAGTATAAAGTGTACTCTAATTTGTGTGTGATGAACCAAGTATTCCTCTTTAATTTTCTTCTTCAACCTTCTTTTGTTAACTGTTTTGCTGTCACTTAAAAACTTCTGGGTGTGAGGATATAGTAACGGTAAGGCAACAGTCTCGGGAGTCTAGGATTCGAGTGAAGATAGAAGAACTCTGCGTTAGATTTTTTGGACACTAACCTTTGTACCTGCTGATGCCTATTCCGGTGTCTCCTACATTTCATTGGATGACATTTGAGGAGGTGTTGGAGGCAGACGACGACCATTCCCAAATGTTATGTTTCCATTATTTACTGACATTTGAAAGGGAGTACTGAAATGGGGTGCGTCTGCTAGCGGAGGAAACTATTACTGCTGAAGATGAAGCGGCAGGGGTTCATCCAAGGGAGTCTCATAGGTACCTTGCTGGTGAGTGGGTCCTGTCTAAGAAATAGGACCCTTCTTCCTTCTCTGTCATGCGGGGTGGTAGGGGTTATGGTGGAAGTAGTGGTGGTGAAGGAGATTTTTCTACCATGCACCATAGATTTTGGCTATGAAGAAGATCCTTCTACCAGTGCCGTAACTCTTTCGGTGATTTCTAGTTCTAGGGCTTCCCGACGCATTCGTGTAGGGGATCAGAGTTTGGAAATTACTTTAATTTTGAATCTTCTTCCTCGGTGGCTGCTAAGAAGTGTTTCAAACTGTGACTTGATGTAGTATGTGAAGTAATCTGTGAATTATCTAGAACATTTGTTATCTATAAAGTAATCTGTAAGAAATATTTGAACTAATGAAATATCATCGTTCTGTTATTTTAATGTTGAGTCTCTAACTGCACAACTTATATGTATAGTTTCTTACATGAACTGGTTTGCTGGGTATTTAGAAATAATAATTTGAATTGCGGATGGGGTAAAATGGGGGAAAAATTAGAGGACCAAAAATAGGTAAATATGAGAAACTTCTAGTTGTGATGGAGTACCTGTGAACAAATTAAACTGTAATGATCTTAGTATGAATATCTATAAACCTAGTAGAATTTGAGGTTGAAAAATAGAGGAGTTTGAAGATGTAAGGAAGTTGTATGGTGAAAGTAAATAAATAATTGGCTTAAGATGATGGGGTGGTTGTAAGGATATCTGTATGTTTACGAGCTGGTGATTCGAATTGACTAAAAAATGTCTTGCTGTATAAAAGTAAGTGATATCTGCTTGTTAGTACTACTGCTGGAAGTGCTTGAATGGATGTTGCGATCTCTATATCTGTGCGAAGAAAATTTGTGGAGATAATTCACGAACAGGAAAGTATGACCTGGCACAATATTTTCTAGCTTCTGCTAATAATCCTGTTTCTAAAAATATGTACAATATATATTTCAGCAGATCTGCAGGGAGTTTTAATTTTGCATAGATCCTCTTGGTGTCTATATAAAGTAGTGATCGTTGTTTGTTATGCCATGTATCTTCTGCAAGGACAAGTTGTTGTGGAGGTAGGGCAAATAACCATGCTGAGGACGCATTCCCAGCGTGTTCGTCATGCAGTAGAAGGTAGGTTCCATATCAAGGTCGCTGAACTTTGTGAACAATATTTTTGTCATTTTCCTGACGATGCCGTGTTACCAGAATGGCCGTTGAAGATGAGTGGCTTTGATTACGAAGGCAGGCATGCAGAGTATGACCATTTTTTCTGGTGTGACATGTTCCATGAGTTGCCCTTGGATGGAACTTTGCGAGAAGAAGTTATTCGAGTGTTCGCACGGGACAAGCTTGATGAAGAAGATGAGAGAGCAGCAAGAGGGGAGATAATACCATGAGGTATGTCGAATCATCCAGGCTGCTTTAAATGTAACTATATGTGACTCTAATCTCAAATTGTGGGAGTTTGAAATAAATAAGTGATTTATTTGCAGTATTCGGCTTTTGTAATTTGTTAAATGCAGAATGAGGCAGATTGAATCTGCAGACTGGAATTAATAAGAACAAGGTATTTGTTTACTGTTTATGTGGCAGATATTATGGATTACAGCTGTTTGATATTGACAACTGCATAGATAATTTCATAATTGAACTATTTTAGGAATGCCGTATATTCTGGCTCGATCTTGTATAAAAGTAAGGGGAGTGGCCGTATATACTACTTTGGGAAAGAAGGGTAGAATTGTTTAATGGCAAAAAATAGAGACAGACGTGATGACAAAATACATTATCACAGAAGTCATGATGATGCTGTGAGATGAAAAGATATGCCTGTAGAGACAGTCGGGGTAACTGGCACGTGTCTGAAGGAGCCATCATTTCTTAAACTGAGGGAGGGTATAAAAACTTGTCTCTTTCTCTCCCTCACAAATTATCTACAGTAACAGAGAGAGAGAGAAAAGTGGTGTAACCCATATCTCTAGAGAGAAAAAATGTTTAAGTTTGATTTGGTAGGGAAGGCTTCATCTAGTATTAAAATATTATTGGAGAAATGACAGGAGCGGTCAATCTCTGTAAAACATTCGGGTAAAGCAGAAGATTGTGATTTTTCGAGTACAAGTTAGTGATTTATACTTATGTTTTGATTTTGTATCTTGCATACGATTTTGGATCGTATATTGTTGTTGTATGAGAGTAATCTTTGCATATCAAAGGTTGAGAATGTGAGGGATGGAGGCTGAGTAATTGCCTTTATTGTTCTATATTACGCAAATTTAGGGTATGGGAACAGTCTGTAGAGAGAGAAAAATGATTTTTGGAGAAGAAGAGGGAAAGTTGAAAATGATTTACTGTTGTTTTTGGAAAGTTTGAAAATAAATATTTTGACTGGGTAAAAGGTATAGGTAAGGTTATTTCTATTGTGTGTAAGGTACAACATGTAATGTAGAGAATATAATAAAATATTTTGTGTATCTGTAGATTCAGTATGTGTTATAAACTTGTAAATCCCATGAGTAAATTTGTAGTATCATCGATTTCAAAGGAAACATCATCGTCGGAGAGGGATGCCAATTGTAATGTAGTGGAAGAAACTGTAGATAAGATATAAGTTACTGCAGGTGTAGAGGTTAGGGAATCCAGTGAAGTAGAGAAAGTTATAGAGGAAGAGTATACCAAGGTGAAAGATAATTTATTTTTTATATACCCGGAGAGAGTAGATGTATTAATGCAGATATAAATATTTTGTACTATAATGGTGTGGGGATGGAAGGCCCGAATGAAGGGTTTTTGTGCTATCTGAATCAGGTCGTATATGGCCTTAGAATTTCTCTTACCTACTTTTAGAAAAGGGTCATGAATGTTTTGCAGTGCTGCCCTGTCCAATTAAATGAGAATGTATATGAGATGATGAGGGTGTGCGATGCATTGAATGTAAAGTGGAGAAGGGAAGGGACTGCCATGTAGTTTGAGGCCGATGACGTGTTAAAATTTTATAAGCTAAAGTTTGTCAAGGGGCGTAATAGTGGTTACCTATATAGTGATTCTTCTAGGCCAAAGTTTTTTGACTTCGAATCTGCGTGTAAATAATGGAGCAACCACCTTGTATGGGTAGGGGAAAATGTATGTAGGTTCCAGATGAACCAACGCTCATTCTAAATCATAAGTACTATAATCCGAGTAAGTAATATTTGTCAACTTCGACCAACCATTAGCGTGTCTTCGAGCTGCTGACCATGTTCGTGTTTTTTGTTTGTCAGGTCCCAATCCCACATCGCTACCTTATAATACCAGCTTGTTCAATCGTGTAGCTCTTGAGCAGGTCGAGTTAAAGCAAGTACTTGGTGAGTTAGGTATCCGGGGGGATAAAATGGTAGACTTGATTGTGCCCAAAGTTTAACGAGCTCGCGAAAATTATGTTATGGCTGAAAAGATAAAGGCCCGTATTTCTGTAGATGATTTTACTAGTCTTCCTTCGCCTCAGCCAGAGAATATGAATGTGAAGCTATCGGCTCAGAGGTTGAAAAAGCCAATTCTGAAAGTTCCCGTTTCTACTATAGAGGTAGTCCCAAAGAAAGAGGTCATTAAACCGGCTGTTGGAGACATAGTAGAGGAGCAGGTTGGGAGTAAAGTCGCTCCTTCTGACTCAGGTTCGCTTAAAAGGAAGCAGAATGAAGGTAAATGAAGTAACCGTACTAATGCCAAGGCTTAGGCCAAGATGAGAGAACTGGAGCAAAAATACTGTACGATAGTGGGGGCTGATCCGCATCAGCTCGATAATATATTTCAGGAGTGGACTTTTGCTGTATGTATTGAAATCCTTTTTGTGTTGTATTTGTAATATGATATGTTGTACTAAATTTATGTGCATGTATTGACAGCTCTCAATATTGATGAAGGGGGCAGCAAAGTTTATTGGGAAGAGGAATTAGAAATTCAGAGAGCTTACTCTAAGGCTGGATGCTCAAATAGCTCAAATAAAGGAGCTTGAAAATAAGCTCAGGATAGAGAAAGGGAATAGGGTAGAAGATGCAAAGGCTGCTGAAGAATGGTATACAGAGTTGTTCAAGCATGATTATGTAATGTCACAAGTCTGCACTGTATTGTGGGTGGAAAGATATTGTTTTGTCCAATCTTACTACAACTTTGGGTTGACTCTTGCTGATATAGAGCTGGGTTGAATTGGCAAATACAATGAGATAGCCATTCCTTCAGATGTAGAAGATGAAGTAGTGGCTGATGCTACTGGTCCAGCCAATGTATCTATTTCACTAATTGAACCAGTTCTAGCCGCTGATAAGAAAGTGAACCCCCCAGCTGAGGTAGAGACTCGCAAGAACCTTTAATCAAACTGCGGTACTCTGTTGCGAACTATATTGTTCGATTGACCTTGATGGGATTGTACTCTGTATGGTCATAAAATTGTTTAAGTTTAATAGACACTTTAATATGCCCTTCTTGAATATTTGCATGATAACAAGATATTTCTACTATTTATAGGAGGTAGAGTGGTTGAGAAAAACTATTTCTGACCTAGAGAGATCGTTGGGTAGAGCGAGGGATTTTGTGGCTCGTATTCAACAAGTATTAAATAAAACTGAGTATGAGAGAAGGCAGTTTAAGTCTAACTCAGAGACGAATTTTAAATAATTATATGACCTTCAATGTAGATATGCTTAGATAAAAATAGAAATAGATGAGGTTGCAAGAAAGGAAGAGGAAAGGGGGGCGTTAATACAAAAACTGGGAAAGTTGACATATTTCAGTGACCTGAGTGATAAGGCTAGGTGTCAAAAACTCTTGGCAGCTCTGACATTTTATTTTGAGGTCGAAGTAGATAGTAAACGGGGTTTAAAAGAAGCTCATGTAGAACTCTTGAAGAAAAAGGGTGTAGTACCTGACCAAACTCGAGTAATGTTTATAGCTCAAGATGTACGTAATCGTCATAGTGTAGAGGCATGAAACTGTTCAGCTCGAGCTGGGGTGTCCGCCATATGGGGTTATGTAGGACCTTTACCTAATGTTTTTTATTTTATATAGGACCGGAGGGAAATGAGGATTGTGTTTTTCAGGATAAAGAAAGAGCAAATAGATGTACAATAGAAGTTAGAGGGTGATATATTGCAAGATGTACTGACACAACATATGGAGCAAAAAGTATCATTAGCGACTCAATTGTCGAAAGAAGTATCTGTTTGAAAGAAGATAGAAGGTGATGTGAGGGCGTTAGGTGTATTTCAAAAAGAAATGTGTAAGCACCTACATAAGACGCATATGCAATTGGCTAGTTCAGATACATAAGACGAATTAACCAATAAGAGGTGGAGTTGATACCTGCATGAGCTAAAATTACAGATCTTTTGGCGATGTTGAAGAAAAAAGAGGATAATCTTAAAGATTTGCAATATCAGATAAATACGTTTGAGGTAAAAATAATTGGTGCGCGAGACTCTATGAAAGAGGTTAATGAGGGAGCTCATAAATATAAAGTATTATGGTATGTCAAGGATATGCAGGTAAAGGAGTTAGAGAAAACCAATAGCGAACAAAGCTTACTAATGAACAACTGGGTGATCGAGATAGGGAATCTAGAAAATACAGTTTAAACATTGAATTTAGACGTTTTGGAATATCAATATGAGAATGGAAAACTGCGTGATGCGAAGGAAAAATTGGAGGTTGATCTATTGAAGACTAAAATAAATCTTGACAAAAGTGTTGTATAGAGAAAGCATAATGAGTCTTTAGTGTAGGAATCGACGGTGTTACTGGCACATATAGATAAATTCATGACTGTGATGGAAACGCATTATAAAGATACGTTTGATGAGAAACGGGTGATAGAAGAATATTGTAGAATGCTGGATGAAATGCTGAACAGGGCTAAAGGTACAATTACAGAACTCATTGACCTTGGTAAGTTTAAACGCGAGGCAAGTGATGTGCATGAAAAAGAGATGGCGGCAATTCTTACATTTTTTGCATATGAATTGAAGAGATTGGAAAAAGAAAGAAACATTGCTTATGACGACAGGGTCAAAAGTGGTGTGCAGGGTAATGTGCGCTGAGTACCTAGATCGTATGATTTCAAAGCTTAGGTTTCTTACAAAAAGTAAGTTTAAAGAAGGAAAGCCAATTGTTACTTGGAGGATGCCAGAGTTGATGCGCCGACGACTTTATAGGGATAGGTCGTGTGGAGATGTGGTACCTGATAGCTCTAGTGATGGCTTGAGTGGTTGATGAGTCATGATTACTTTTGATGAATCAATTATAATATAGAAGTCTTGTAGCCATTTTGTAGAACTGCAAGTCGTCATGTCATATAATAGAGGATTTGTTTGGCTGAAGCAACAAATAATCTGTCATGTAATAAAAGATTAGTTTGGCTTAAAGCAACAAATGATCTGTCATGTAATTGAAGATTAGTTTGGCTTAAAGCAACAAACCATCTGTAATGTAATAGAAGATTAATTTGGTTTGAAGCAACAAACGATGTGTAATGTAAATAAAAGATCAGTTTAGCTTGAAGCAACAAATGATCTGCAATGTAATAGAAGAACAGTTTGGCTTAAAGCAACAAATGATCTATAATGTAAATAGAAGATCAGTTTTGCATAAAGCAACAAACGATCTATAATGTAATTGAATGGGGTGAACCCACTAGTAAGCTGTGATGTTTAGACATGAAATCTGTGTATAGAAGTACTTGTATGATATATTATAAAAGTACTGTAATGTAGGACAGCCAAACATAAATATTTTATTATTGTAAGATTGACGTACAAAGGATCCTAGATAGAGTACTGTATGAAATAATAGAAAGTACTCTGATGCAGGGCGATCAAACATAAATATTTCATTAATGTAAAACCGACGTACAAGATGATAGATTTATAAGAAATAGTACACTGTAATAGATTATTACCTTTGATAAAGCTTTAATCTCTTTGTGTTCCAAGGATTAGGCACTTGATCTCCATGTTCTATGGCTAGGTCATAAGAGCCAAGTCTACTTTTTCTAATAATGATAAAAGGACCATCCCAATTTTCTTTAAGTTTTCCAGCATTGACTTCTTTTATGTGCTTGGGGACTTCCTGGAGGACTAGATCTTTAATTTCAAACTCTCTATGAATAACTCGCTTGTTATAAGATCTGGCTAAAGCCTAGTGGTATCTTCCCAAGTTCATGATTGCTCTGTCTCTAGTTTCTTTGATTCAATTCATGTTATATGCTAACTAGAATTTATTTTCTTCGTCTATCATGGTATGGGCATGCAATGGGTGATGATATAGAGTGAGGACAATTGTTTTAGTATCGTATGCCAACAGGAACGGCGTACATCCAGACGATACTCGAATCGTTGTGCGATATGCCCATAACACATGTGGTAATTCTTACACCCAATTACCCTTCTTTTCTGTCAAACACTTTTTGATTCCGTCGACGATAGTTTGATTGGTAATTTCGGCCTGACCATTTCCTTGTGGGTAATATGGATTGGAAAGAGAGTGGATGATGTTGTACTGATTGAGGAACTCAACAAATTTGGAGCCAACGAACTGAGGTCCATCATCGATTCTGATGAGGTGGGGGTAACCAAACCATATTAGGATCATCTCCCATATAAACTTTATAACTTCATCTTCTCGTGTTCGACACAAAGGAACTGCTTCTGCCCATTTAGATAAGTAGTTCGATACTACTAGGAGGTGCTTCCTTTTTCCTAGATCAGTTGGGAACTCTCCCACGAGGTCGAGGTCCCATCTTCTGAATGGCCATACAACTTAACTAGAATGGAGTTTCAAGCCTGGAGCTCGAATTTGGGGTCTATGTCGCTGGCAGACATCATACTTTCTCCCATATTCGATGGCATGTACTTTTATTTTAGGCCAAAAGACCCCTTGAGTAAGAGCTTGGTTTGCTAAAAGATAGTCCTACAGCATGGGACCCACAAGTACCTTCGTGAAGTTCATGCAGGAAGTCTCGAGCCTCCTTATCCGATAAACATTTGAGATAGGGGCATGTTACTATTTTTTTTTAGAAAAAAATTATTGGCCACGAGATATCGCTTAGAATTTTCAAGCACACGTAGTCTTTCAGTAGGATCTTTGGGAAGCTTAGCGTAAAACTTGTTTTGGGGTTTGATATATGTAAGAAAAGGTCGTCTCCAATCGCCCTCATCCTCTTTACCGCCCTTAGTATTAACAGAATTTGAACTGATGATATTAATGCTAGGGCTAGATATTACTTCAATTTTCAAATATCGATCTTTTGTTCTGAGGACTCTCGCCAAATAGGCAAGGGAATCATAATGTTTATTTTCTCTGTGAGGTAAATGTTCGATGGCAGCTTCGAATATGCTCATTCTTTCGGCTACTGCTGCAGCGTAATCAATTATTTTTCCATTTTTTTTAAACTTGTCAGTATAATGGTTTATTATGAGTAAAGAGTTCGTGTATACAGATAGTTCGACAACACCAATCTCTAGGGCCATATCTAGACCGTTAATTAACACTTCATATTTGGTCTCATTGTTGGTAGCTTCAAAATTGAGTCTGATTATTTTTTTAATTCTATCATTGTAAGGTGTGATAAGGACGATATCGATGCCTGAACCCGTAGGTCCGGCAGAGCCGTTAGTTAGAAGTTGCCAACCTTTCTTGGATATTTAATCTGATTTTTCCTCAAACTGTTCTTCATTGATGTCGGTACTATCTTCTTCCCAGTCAGGATTATCTACTAAAAAGTCGGTAAGGAAATCTGCCACTGCTTGCCCTTTTATAGAATGTCGTGGTTCGAAATGTGTATCGTGCTCACCAAGAGTTACTAACCATTACTAGACACGCCTGGACTTCTCTCGCTTGGACAAGATTTCGCGCAAAGGATAATTTGTCATTACTCGAACTAAGTGAGCTTGGAAATATTGTTTTAACTTCTGTAATGTGTAAACGAGAGCTAACATTAGTTTCTCAATATTTGTATACCGTGATTCTGCCAGAGTGATAGTCTTACTGATAAATTGGACAGGCTTCTCTGTCTTCACATCAAGTCGAATGGCGACTGAGCTCAGTAATTCCTCTGTAACGGCAAGATATATAATAAGCTATTCTCCTTCCTTGGGTGTACTCATTACATGTGGTTTTCCCAAATAGCATTTAAGTTCATGGAAAACTACTTCACATTCTGTAGTCCACTCAATCTTAGGGTCCTTTTTAGGTTTCTTTTTCTTTGTCCCTTCACCCATTAGGTTAAATAACCATCGACGCCGATTTAAATATTTGGAGACAAAATGATTGATTTCCAGAATCTTGCCAACTAGCTTCTCTAGGTCTTTCTTCGTCCTTGGGGAAGGTATAAATAATAGTGCACGAATACGATCTGGGTCAGCTTATATGCCTTGCTTGCTAATCAAATATCCCAAGAATCTACCAGATTGGACTCCAAAGTAGTACTTATCAGGATTTAGCCTCATTCTGTAAGATCAAAGAATTTCAAAGGTCGTGTGTAAATCTATAAGATGATTTTCTTTTTTGAGACTTTTACATAACATATCATCAATATAAACTTCCATCATTGGTAAGAGGCTCCTGCGGTATTGAGTCTAAAAGGCATGACTTTATAGTAATACAAACCATTCTCTGTAATGAAAGCTATTTTTTAATGATCTTCGGTTAAGAGAGTTATATGGTTGTACCCTGATGAGGCGTCCATCATAGATAAGAGTTTATGCCCTGCGGTGGAATTGAGCAGATGATTTATAATAGGAAGTGGAAAACTATCTTTCAAAGTATGTTTATTGAGATCTGTGATGTCTACGCGGACTCTAATTTTTCCATTTTTCTTTGGTACCGCGAGAATGTTTGAGATCCATAATAAGTAATTGGTTGTTCGGATAAAATCAACTTCAATTAGTTTGTCGATCTCTTTGTTGGCATCTTCTCAGAGTCTCGGTGCTAAAGTTCTTTGTTTTTGTTTGACTACCTCAGCTTTATCTTTCAAACTAAGCTTATGACAGGCCAAATTTGGATTAATACTTGGCATTTCGTAAGATATCCAAGCGAAGACATTACTGTTATCTTTAAGAAATTGAATAAGAGCATTACGCTCTGTTGTGGGCAAAATAGTTCTAATGTAGGTGCCCTTCTTGTCTCCACTGATCTTGACGTATTCTATAGTTTTTGCACTTGGTAGTTTGTTTTCTGTAAAGTTCTCCGTAATGTTCCCTGTAGTTTTATGTAATTGTTATATGAGTTGTGGTATTGATGGTTTTGTCACAGTGGTAACAGTATTTTCATTAGCTTGAGCTAGCTTCTGACTACCCTTGATCTCGTAAATGTCATCAGTCCAATCGAATCGTAGTGCCAAATGATAGGTCGATAAGATAGCCCGTATGTTATGCAGCCAGCAGCGTTCCATGATCCCCAGATAGCGTGATCTTGCATTAATAATGTAGAATACTGCGTTGACTATTCTAGACCAGCTGTAATAGGAAGTATGATTTTTCCTATACGTTCTTCCTTAGAGCCGTTGAATCGACTGATGTCGACGTCACAAGGTTGAACTTTATCGGCTAGTCTAATCTGATTAATCATGCTTTAAAAAAAATAGTTTGATGCTACTACAAGTATCCACCATCATTGTATGTGGCATGACATTTCTTATTTTTAACATGATCACGAGTGCATCATTATGAGGAAAGTTGACATGTCGAACGTTGCAATCTTCAAAAAGAGATCCCTGTACGTTGGGAACTGGATGTAGGGAGTAACCGTGCATCCTTATCAACCATGGATAGATTGTGATATTGGCCAGGATGTCATCTTTTGCATATGACCGATCGGCTAATGGTATGAGTCTCGATAAAGTGGTTGAGGAAGATATGGTACAAATATTTCTCCTTTGCCATTTCTTCGACCTGTACGATCTCCGTAAGAAGCCTATAACTCTCATTCTTGTTACTTTCAATGTCCATAATGTACTCATGCATTCGTCCATCTGAAAATATATACTCCAGCAGTCGTTGTAAAGTGAAGCAATGTTCTGTCTCATGATGTTGGACTTTATAGTGAATGCAATATGGTTTATTCTCAATAGGTTGAAGATATTGGGCATTACAAAAAAACTTATCCTTTTGAAGTATAGGATAAATGTTGGCTATAGTAACAGCCATCTTGGGAAGGCAAGGCTTTGGCATATTATTGTCTTTCCAAGGTCGATCGTCATTAGATTTGGTCCTTTTCCTATCTCCTCCAAGATCAACAGCACGATTGAAATCTTGACCTGTGGATTGATCTCGTACTGTCAAGGTTGATTTCTGAGCTTTGTGCTTTCTGATACCATCCTTTCGAGATTGATATATCCATTGACTTTCACAATCATATCTTCTAGAGTTGTAGGTTAATTCAGAATTAAGTACTCCCTTGCCCTACTATCCATGAGAAAATCATTAGTAAATGCCGAAATAGTAATCTTCTGATCTAGTCGATCCACATTTTTGGCCAACTTCAAAAATTTCTTAGTATACATTTTGAGCTTCTCCCCTGATACCTGCTTAAGGCTGAACAGAGAATATAAATTCTCCTTATTATTTCTGTTGTATGAATAATTTTTAACAAAAAATTCCCGTAATTTTTTAAAAGTCATAATATACCCTTATGGTAGTGAATGGAACCATAGCAACGGCTCACCTAGTAAACTGGTAGGAAAGAGCTGGCATAGAATGTGGTTAGATGTAGAATGTAGGTCCAGCGCATCCTGAAATTCTTGAACGTGCTTCACTGGATTATTGCCCTTGTATTTTTGGATTTTTGGTCTGTGGAGAACGGTAAAAACTTCGCCATCCAATAATTCCTAAACGATCGGGCTTTTCTGTAATCTATTATGAATGCCTTTAATGGTTTGAGCCTGGGCATCGAACAACTCTTTAATACATTTTTTAACAAGTTCTGGAGTCACGTACTGACGAACTGTAATGGTTGGTCGTGGGATGTATCCTTCACGAGGGTTGTAGTCGCCACTTCCTTCACTTTGTCAATCACGTGCAGGAATACAAACTTTTCCTCGGGGTAGCTCTTCTGCTTATCTGACTCTAGCAAGTCCTCCATCAACTTCTTGGTAAACTTCCTGCACCAGAGCGGATTCGCCCCCATGTTGCTTATGAACTTCACTGTAATATCCCAGAATTTCAGGGTATTTTTTTTTTGTTTATTAAGTATTGTTACTATTATTCATATATTGTTATTTGTTATGCATCAGTGTTATTTCTTTTGGTAGGTTTGTATTAGATTCCTTTCAGTAGTTTTGTTGGTTTCGGTGGTTTCGGGGCGGAAGTGTTTGTGTTTTGGTTTTGGGTGTCCGTTGTGGCTTGGTGACTAAGTGATATTGTTGTGTAGTGGTGTGGCATAATCTCAGGGAATCCTAGGGTAGATTTGGGCTTCCTTGATTCTTCCCCTCCTATCTGGCTTGTCAGATTCCTCCCATTTATTTTTATTCTTTTTTGTCCATTTTCTTCCTTTTTGTACATTTTCTTCCTTTCTTTCCATTTTCTTAAGAAAAGATTCCTTCTGTCTTCTGTTAAGCTTCCGTATACACTCCAACACATCACACATTTGTATATTATTCCTCATGAGTCTTTTTTATCCATTCCGCATCCATTTATTCCTTTCGGATAAGTTTTTAGCCGTTAGATTCCTTTTTCTGGGTTTTAGGAGTTCCGGTGGCCATTAGGTGGTGGAGGTGGTGTTTAGACCTCAAGAACCCCTAGAAAGTTTGGTAGTGATGCTTTATTAGTGTGTCTATATTTTGGGGTGGTTCCGGTGAGCCGTTGGATTGGCCGGTAGGTTTCTGGAGCTTCCCGAGGAAAAGATTTCTTTTGGGGGGCTTAGGCATTTTAGTGGCCGTGAGGCGGTGGAGGTAGTGTTTATACTATGGAAAACCCTTGTTGGACTTGTAGAAGTGTTTGTGTGGTAGTGGGGGTGGTCTGTGGTGTTTCCAGGGTGTCCGGGGTGCCTCCGGAGTTGTTTTTTTGGGGAAGGACCAATTCTATTCGAACAAGACTCTTCTTGTTCGGATAGAGTCCTTTGTATTCGAACAAAACACTTATCTGTTTGAATACACTTGGTTCTATTCGAACAGGATCAATTCCTGTTCGAACAGAAGCGCGATTTCAGACTTTTTAGTTTTATTTCTTCTTCTCCTCTCTCCTCCTTTTTTTTTCTCTCTCCCTTCTCTCCCAAACCTTTTCCCCTCTCCTCCATACTCTCAATCCACTCTTCCCCATCACTCGAGGATTCTTCGCCCGCTTCCTTGTAAGCTTCGCTTCTATCCTCGGTAAGTAATTCGCGATTCGTTTTCCGTTCCTTTCGTTCGATTTCGGCGTAGGTCTGATTTCTAGGGTTTGGGTTTGATGTTGTTTTCATGAATTGATTGTTTACTTGCTGTTGTTATTGGTTGTGGTAACTTGTTCGTTGTTCCAATTTCCTCGTCGTCGATCCTAGGTTCGGTTTTCCTAGTTGATTTCTGCCGGACTTGGATTATTACCAGGCGTGTTTTATCTTCCTTAATAACTAGACCATTATATTGATTTGTGAGTTATTGTATCACATAGTTTATCATGTTTATTACCGTGATTATGTTAGTACATGTGTTAATTTCTTAGGACACATTCACGGGTTATCCGTTTGGCATATCTTAGGCGAGAGTACTTAAGGGTTTGATAAGTCAGTAAAACCCGCAATAATGTGAGCTTAATCACTAGATAGAATCTGTAGGTTATGATTAGCTAGAGGAAGTTATTCTCTGTTGTCCTCGATGTGACGATGACTCCTGAGATTCCTCTTAGACCAATTTTATTAAGGGTGGTTATCACGAATCTTTTCTTCGTTGAGGCTGAGAATAAAGGCATTTCTCAGTGGGTTGCGACGCCTCAGCGTCGCTACATTTATATGTATATATATATATATATAATATTGAGTATGGTATTGTTGGTTAGTTATTAGGGTGCCCAGC
This sequence comes from Kingdonia uniflora, assembly GCA_014058105.1. Taxonomy (NCBI): domain Eukaryota; kingdom Viridiplantae; phylum Streptophyta; class Magnoliopsida; order Ranunculales; family Circaeasteraceae; genus Kingdonia; species Kingdonia uniflora. The sequence goes on from JACGCM010002352.1 coordinate 960,674, forward strand.
TTGTTTCAGGGCACTAGTAACTTGGCTTGACGATTAGTAGAGACTTATGGACGGCTTGTGGTTTAGCCACCATTTCTCTGAGATAGTGTAGTTCAGAGACTATTGTTCTCACCCTATAGTATTGCACCTTGGTTAGTTTGGGTTGCTGGATTTGGTTCCAGGGTAGTCTTGGGGCTACATAGCTTTAGTAAGACATGGTCTTCAATTCGGAGCTCCTCTTCTTGTTTGCTATTGTTTTGATTAGTCTTAGGACTAGTCTAGGTGTACTCTATGTTCTCAAGGCCTGGTCCTTGAACACTGTCGTTGTGATTGGTGGTTGTTTGGAATATTGGATTCCATGTGGGAGTGTGGTATCTCCTGGACTGCTAGTTGTTGGTGGTGAGCAGACGGCTTGTCCGTGGTGGTTGGTCATCGATGTTGAACTTCCGATAGTTTGCCTTAAGATTGTTTGCTTATCGTGTTATGATACTTATTGTCTTCATGATTCTTAGAGATAATAGAGCTTACTCGTAAGCCTTCCTTCCTCAGGATGAGCCTGTTAGGGCTGTGTTCCCTTCCATCATCTAGGAAGCAGCGAGACAGCATGGCTCAGTAAGGTACGCAGCTGAGCCAGGTTGTTTATGAAGTTGTACGTCACCCGAGATGTTGGAATGCGGCTGAAACCTCCTGTTGAATCCGGTTCCTGTACATCCGTGTCGGAGACTTATGTACATGATTAGGAGGATTGTGAGGCAGTTCTGTTATTGGGGATTGTTGACTACTTGTTGGACACTTATAGGTCACCCCGTGAGTACTAGTGGGTGTTGACAACTAGAGTACTGTAGCATTTGATGGTAATCATATCGCTTTGAGGAATCTTAGAGACTGGTGTTGTTTAGATATCGTGACGGTTAAGTTACTATTTCATATAGGTTTAGATAGTGCAACTGAGTCACAGATGGGCATCAGTGTTAGGTTTGGTTGCTACGCTCTCAGGCAGGTGGTTATCTTATGGTGTGCTGGCTGTGTTAGCAGCAGTTATATTTCGGTCTTTAGGATTTTTGGTCACATCCATAGATAATATATTCTCTCCTTATTTTACTGCGATTGGATACATAAATAACTCTGCATCGGCTGACCTTCATGAGGTTCAGGGATTCCTTAAATCGGGTTAAAATATAAGGTGGGTCCAGGATAGATACTATTATACCTAGTCACCCATTCGGGAGTGTGGGATGGTATGAGACAGTATTTACTATCCGGTACAAGGCTTATCCGGGAGGTTAAAATGCCTCGGAATGTATATATAGTTCGGACGTTGGCTCCGTGTAATTTGATAGATAGATATAATATCCTTTATTCTGGTTGAGCTAGTTCAGTACATCGTACCCTTGTATCCAACAATATCCGGTAAGGTAAATCCCTTTTCAGCAGTTGTCAGCCCACTTTAGTCTTGGGGGCTAGCCCTTTGGGATGACATCGCTAAATCATTCTGCATCATCATCATCATCATCAAGTATATCATTGCATCTTTGCATACCTTCAATTCGTAGGTTCTTCTGATGGAAATCTATAACCCTTTCTGCATTTTGTTTAATTTAGAATCTTCTGCACTTGGGATAATCATAAGATTATCTCATTCCATCATATCATCATCATAACATATCATTGCATTAGGATAATTATAGGATTATTCTAGTTCCTCATATTCTCCTCCGCTTATTAGATTCCTCTTCCTTTTGCATAATCCTCTCCTCTCTCCATATATTCCTTCCTCTTTTGTGTCTAATTTAATTTATTAGGCTGGTTGGTCTGTTGGTTGCTGTGAGCTTTAGGCTGGTATCTGGTTGTGGGCAATCTCGTTTAGCTTGTGATAGCTTCGGGGTTGCGCCTGGTTGGGGTTTGGATAACCTGGCTGGATTGTAGTTGGCTGAGGGTTGTTTACCCTCGTGTGTGATTGTATTTCTAAGGTAGGTTAGTTGTTTGTGGCGTTGGGGGCCATGGTAGTGATTATAGTGTAGTTAGTAGTCCTTGGGACTGGAGTGCAGTTATGGTCTTAGCACTCCTTTGCTCGAGATGTATATATATAATTATAGTATAGTTACATATAGTAATTAGACTAGTTACATACCTATCAGGCATCCTTGGTATTTATATATATATATATATATATATATATATATATATATATATATATATATTATATATTTATCGTTATTATCATATCATATTATCATTAATATTTATATCCATCTCATTGGTTAGTATAATCGTTTAGCTATTCTTGGGAGTTAGTGAGCTCGTTGTTTGCTCACTCTCGCATCCCCCTTTCAGTGGAAGGTTGTTTCAGGTTTTAGTTGCTATTGTGGTGATCTTTGGGGAGCTGAGCTGGAGGCTCATTCTTCAGTTATTACTGTCGGGCTTGCTGCATAGAGATTTGTAGAATCTTATGTTTAGATATTATTTCTTAATTTTCCGTTGTTTTTATTTTATATTCTGTATTACTCTGATGTATTGCTAAGTGAATGACTGAGCCAGAACTTGGCTACGGCTCAGTTATTTGTGAGGCGAATATGTAGATTCCCTGACCTGCACATCCTTAAATCTCAGTAATTGGTCCAGCTACCGATTACTGGATTTCGGGGCGTGACATTCACCTCCCCAAATTGTTCATGTGAGATCCAATCCTTTCAAGAATGGAAACCCATGAAGTAGCTGGTAGCACACCTTTATTCTTCTGAGTTGCGATCTGCTGATTCTGTAAAACTTTCAGTGTGCTTTATACGCTTGCCAGCTGTTTCTCCAGAGCAGCTCACCTTTTAGTTTTGGAGTTTAGATTGGCCTGCAATTCTACTAGTACGTCGATTCTTTCTCCTGGAGAAATTGGCGTACTCTGGTCCAGAGGCATAATTTCATAGAGATATAATCAGTTGTTTTTTTAGACAATGTGTTTGAGAACTTCATTCCTACAAATGGTGCCAAATATAATAGCCTAATTTTGTGATCCAAACTTAGCCTTTACACTAAAGATATTTGGAACGATTAGTAAACAAAAAGTAACAATTAACATGAAGTTTAGCGTGGAAAACCTTTGAACAGGTTAAAAACTATTACCTCTATTGAGGATTTAGAAAGGGAGAAAGATTTTATTAAGGATTATTAACTGTTATAATGGAGGTTTCTGAATAGTTCTATATAGAGTGTTTAGTGAGCATTCTTTCGTTCTTCATCTAGAATTTTCTGGTCTTATTTATAGGTCTTATAATATGACCATTTAATGACCATTATTCTCTTTAATGATGGATGTTACAATATATATTTGATAATCTGATTGTGCAATGTTTTGATCATTGTTATTTTGTAATGACTTTATTGATGATTGTACGCTTGTTGGCTCGAATTATTGATGTAGAGGTTAAAAGTGATGAGTAGAACTTTGTAACTATAATGTGTTATATACTGTGCCACGTGTTTGCTGATGAGGTCGAGTGGTTGCATGATGGTCAAAGATAAAGCATGAGTTTGAGATGTGGAATAAGCCACTACACTAACGACTGTCCTGAAACGTGTGCGGCACAAATTCCTTCGTGAAGTTCCTGAATTTTTACTTGAGCTTTTTTTTGTAAATTACATTCGATTAGTGGGCCTCCACCAGTAATTCGGTATAGGACTCTTCCCTGGATCTTAAACCGGGGATATTTAGTCAACAAGGTTCGAACCTCTTCCATATTCTCGAGGAGGGTGTTGGAATTAAAGTACGTGAGGAATGGCCTTATCCAATCTTCAGGATCCTCGCCTTCGGCAACTCGAATTTTCATGGTATTTCTTGTATCGAGATTAAAATGTTCGATAACTTCAATCTCTAATATTTTCTTCTTACTATCCTCGAGCATGGAAGCAATGTATGCTAGTACGTTGGCATGGCGGTTCTTGGCCCGAATTAGATATGAAATTGTTGTTGTCTTGAAGTTTTTCATCTTTTCTTAGACCAGCGCAGTGTAGTCAACCATTTTTCTAAATATTTTGTTGCAATGGTTGGCCACTAATATAGAATCCACATAGACTATTATCTTTTATGCTCCAAGTGCCAATACAAAATCAAAACCATGCAAGATAGTTTTATACTATGTTTCATTGTTTGTTGTATAGAACTTGAGTTTGATGGCTTTTTCAATTCTGTGATTGGAGGGTGTTACTAGAATGATGCCAATTCCAAACCCTCGTGGTCCAACAGAGCCATCTATAAAGAGTCTCCATCCAACACTTTTTGACCTTGTGTCTAGTTCTCCAATTGAGTCATCGGCCTGCACTTCTTCGAGCTCCTCCCATTCTGGATCTTCAACAGGAAAATCTATTAAAAAGTCAGCGACTGCTTGTCTTTCAACCGATGTTTGGGGTTCGAAGGAGATGTCATACTCTTTGAGGAAAACTTACCATTGTTGAACTCTTCTGGATTTTTCTTTTTTGGAAAGTACTAGTTTGAGGGGGAATTTGGTGATCTCCTTGATAGGGTGTGCTTAGAAATAAGGTCAAAGTTTTTAAGAACTATAGACCAAGGCTAGCAGCTGCTTTTCAGTTGCTATGTACCTTTTTTCAACAGACATGAGTATTTTGTGGATGAAGTAGATTGGTTTCTCAACTCCATCATCTTCTTAAATAAGAACATAATTGATGGAATCTTCTATTGTAAATAAATACATTGTTAAGATTTCACCATCATCAGGAGTACTCATTATGGGAGCACGCCCCAAGTATCTTTTGAGATCTTGGCAGGCCAACTCATATTCGGGGGGGTTACATAATTTCTTTAGGCTATTTTTTTGTCATTGGGGTTGGGTTCCCACAAAGAAGGAGGTAAAGTAGTTTGCATCGATCAGATGACTTGAAGATGAATCGGTGGAGAGCTGTAATCTTGTCAAAAAAATTTGAACATCTTTCATGGTATGTGAAGATGACCATGAGGACTTTGATTTATGCTAGATCGATTTCAATTCCCCTCTTGTTGACTAGATGTCCCAAGAATTTTCTAGATGCAACTCCGAATTGGTATTTTTCTGGGTTTAATTTCATTTGATAAGTTCAAAGGATGTCGAAGATTGTTTGGAGATTGCTACAATGATCTTTGCATTTTAAGCTTTTGCAAATCATGTCGTCAATGTACACCTCCATGATTTTTCCCAAGTAATGTTTAAATATTTTTGTGACGAGCCGTTGGTCTAATGGCCTAATTTTGTAAGCTTGAGATGGCTCAGAATTAGCTCTTTCACCAGTGCTTCATTGGCAAAAACTAATATAATGTAAGAAATGACATAAGTGATTTAAAGTGAAAAACCTTTGAATAGGTATATAACTACGACATTGGGCTGAGGGGTTTAGTAACAGTGACTTTTATAGTTTAAGACTAATATCTAATTACAAGTGATCTCTCAAACTAGAAATATTTTTTTTTGGCAAAATTTTTAGCATTTTATATAAGCGGGATCATAAGTACAAGGTAAGTACAAAACAAGCACAAAACTGCCCTCTTCAACTTGACAAAAAAGTTTTTTCGAATAAGATTGTATTCGAATAAAAGTTGACAATAGATTATTAGTCTATTCGAATAAAAGTTGACAATCAAGAATGTATTCAAACTAGAAATACTTAATCTTGTAAATAAGAAATTTGGTATTTGAGAATCTTGAAAATATGGTTTTCTTGGTGATTTCTCATATCTTTTTCTGGTCCCTGTTTCTTCTGATATTTTTCCCTTATATAGGCCTTATTCACAGTTCATTATTGTGCTAAAGCACGTTCTCCAAACAATGTAAGAAGTGATGGTTGGATGGGTAACTGTTGTGTTCGTAAGATACAAGTGTCTTTGACTTGTTCATGCTTTTCAATTTGTGCTCACTCAATCCACGTTCTTTATCAGTTCGTGGGCTAGGAGATATTGTTGAATGTTCATGACACATGTAAAATGTGTGAGTCTGATATGGAGGTATTTCAAATTGAAAATAGTTTGAATTGGGTTAGATCGAGGGATAGGTCCCTACAATCGCCCCCTCACAACTGAAGTCACGAATGGCTTTGGTTGAGAAAGAATATGTGAAGTTGTGTTATTAGGAGTTTAAAAGAAATGCCGTATTAATGTTGATTTAACTTACATGAAAAATGGGTATTTGTTTTATGTGGTGGGATGTATCTGCATTGAATAATGTTGGAAGTATTGATGTACGCGATACTTGAGCTTCTGAGAGTCGCCCAGTATTGAATGATGACTACTTTGGAAACGTACTTGTGCATTAAATATGATGGTTATATAAATAGTGCATGTACTGAGGATTCTGGTAAAGTATGTTGTTTATTGGAAAATTCTCTGGAAGTCTAGATTGATAATGGTGAAGACCCGGAGAATGGTTTATGAAGAGAAAGTTTCTGTAGAGATGCAAAAATTGAAGTTGAGATATTTCGGTGACCAATTATTGGAGATGCCCACCCCCATTCCCGTTCCACCGACGTATTAGGGTATGTCGGAAGAAGAAGTGGCAGAAGATGAAGAAGATTTTTACTATATGTGGAGATTTCATTATGTTGTCTTGACAGGCGAGCAACGTTGGAGGTGTCTCCGCATCCTTGCGGATGACAAGGTTGAAGAGACAGATATGGGAGCCGGTGTAACTGGAGGGTAGTTTTACCGATATCTTGCATAGGATTAGATTCTAAGGTCGGGCCTTCTTTATTTCAACCAACTCTCTGTTGGTGGTGGTTATAGAGGGGGCAATGGTGGTGGTGGAGAAGAGAGACGGTGATTGGAAGTCTTTTGCACCATCATCAGGTCTTGGCTCTAAGAAGACGTTTTGTATGAAGAGTTGGTTTAAGCACTGACTCTTTCTACTATCATGTCTAGACTTCCTCCAAACTTTGTTTTTGGTCAGAGTAACATGGTGTGAAGGTTGAAGGATGTCTGGTGATTTCCAATGCCTGCTTTGCTTCAGAAGATTCTTGAAGTGAAACATCACCGAAGTGAGATAAATTAAAGGATTCATTGTTTTAGAGTACCTGAAAGACTTGTTATCTGTGAAGTACTTATAATTTATATTCGAACTTAATAAAAAATAGTTATTCAAACTCTGTGCTGATATATAGAATAACCCTTATGATTAAAATCGAACTATGAGTAATTAGAAGATGTATAAATAGAGGACAAAATATAACATATATAATCGAACTAGAAAGTATATGATAGAAATTGAGATATAAAAAATGAGTTTGTGAAATAAAAGAGTGTCAGACTTTGTTTTTCGAACTGAATAACTTAGAATTATTGGGGGAGATAACTGTAGAAGATTTAGAATATATAGGAAGCGGAAATTCGAGCTCAGGGAGGTCACTCTAAAATATTAGATTTGGAGTAAATAAGTTTGAGATGAAGTAGGCTGAATTCACTGAGGTTAATATCGATAAATAGGTTTAAATAATTTATACTCAGGATACTAGGGTTTTCTGCTGTGAATTAGCAGAATGTATGTATACGGAATGTAAGGGATTTGAAGTAATCTAGAAAATTGCATAAAATAGGGCGGAATGAGTGTAGATAGGAGTAAGACATAGAATATGGTGTGGACTCGATCTGAGAGAATTCGTTATACCTCTGAGGAATAATGCTGACTTGCAAGTATCCGAGTATCAGTTTGAAGGTTTAGACAGGACGGGTAGGTAACTTGAGTTAGGATGCCACTTTTACGAGGAGCTATTTTGAGAAGTAATTATGGAACCTTCAGTTCGAAAAGAGGCAATGAGATTAATTGCTGAAGAAGAGATCGAGTTGGAAGATATGAGTATTACTGAAGGCAAACTAATCAGGTGTGGCTCCCCATGACATCTAGGATATTTCAGGTGTAATTATATCTGAGGGAGTAAATTGTATGAGGTCAAATAACTGCCAAGGAAATGTTATTAGAATGAAGTTTGAATCTGTCCAATTTTGTTGCAAATACTGTTGACTGTTTTGAAAAAAAAATCAATTTTTTTTAAATGTTTGAGCTTTGAAAATGATGTCAGTACTTCTAGTAGAAGCTAAAATAGAAAAAGCAGGCAGCTTTGTTTTTTTGTCACTTGTATTATTATAGGGAAAGTTCAATTACGAGTAAGTGCTGAGTCATCATGAGTATGGGGAGGTCAGAGGAAGATTTGGGTAATAGAGATGAGAATGTAATTAAATATAGGGCAGAGGGCAATGATGGGAAGGTATTTTCACCAAAAAAGTTTAAAACGTCATAATTTAATTATGAAAGGGACACCTCAGTTCCGAAATTGATGGTGACTCGTGTGAGGCCAAATAAATGCTAGTAGTTAGAGAGGGAGACTATAAATAATGCTTCATGACATTAATTGAAACATTTATCTACTTCTAAAAAATTGAAGAATAGAGAGAGAGAGGAAAAGGAAAAAATAGTGTAGACTCTTGTGAGAGATTAGACCGGAGTGATCAACAATCAAGGCAAGAGAAGGTTGGATAGCTTAAACCACTAAGGTGGTTGTATAGCAGCGTTGTAAAGGAAAGATTTGAAGCTACATCAGATTTATTTTCAGACGTTGAAGGTTAGTAAAGGTTTTTGTAATATCGTTGATGTGTACTTTCAAAAGATTTTATGCTTTTCAAATTTTGAAAAATTACTATTTTTAATAATTTATAAAAATCTGTTTATGTAAAATGTATATATAGAAGATAATGATAGAATACTTGGACCTGTTGTAGGTCGAGCGTGAGAATTATTTATATAGAGTCCTACCATATCAGTACTGTAATTTATATGGAGACTTCACTTGTTATGGAGGCCTCAACCTTTGGTCATTCGGCTGAGTCTGAAAATATAGAGTCTGATAGAGAAAACGAAGTAGGAGTAGTTTAATTTCCAGATTTCTCTGGACAATTGATTTCATACCCTTCAAACTCCGATGTGTTTAGAGAGTTTTATAAATCCAAGGCTCTTATAGGGGGAAGATGGCTGAATTTTGTAAAACATGTTGGTAGGCAGCTTAGAAGATGTATAGTAGGATCTGGGGAAGAGCATTTCTTCCTGTTGGAAAATTTCGAGAAGGAGAAATTGGACAGGGGAATAGATGAATCGATCTCCTTGAAGCATTATGATGGGAATGTCCAGGGTGACCTTGAAGAAGGTTTTTGTGTTACCTGTCTCAGTTGGAGTATGAGTTGAGTCCACCTTTGGGCTATCTTGTAAAAGGGATAATGAATATTATTAGGGCATGTCCTGCCCAGGTGAACAAGAACATGTGGGAGGTAATAAATGTCTTTGAGTGTTTAAATAAATTATGGGAGGAGAATGAGGGGGAGAGGGGAATATCTCTTGAAGACGTGTTGTAGTTTTATAGAGTGAAAAATTATTCTGCAAATGGATGGGCATATTTCTTTGCGAGCTCATCTCAACTTCTTTTCTTCGATCTGAATTCAGAGAGGTGATGAAGAACCCATAGAACTTCTATATAAAACTGTAAAGCAAAGTAAGTGTAATAACATATTATTTTAAAATGTTAAAATCAAATGTTGTTTTGCTGTTAATAATGTGTTTTCGTTTGGCAGGTCCTTCATCGAAGGTAAAGAAGAAGAAGTCCTTATTAGATACTGTTGCTCAAGAAGGGGTTGAGCTCGAGGCGATGTTGAAAGACCTCGGAATAAAGATAAATAAATGATCTAACAGCAGGTCGAAGAAAGTTTAAAAGTCTCAAGCAACAAGACTTATGATGGGTGTTGGTGACAATAAGAAGGGGGGAGATGATAGAAAGAGACGAGTGGCTTTGCCAAATGCCTCTGAAATAGATTTTATAGATGTGTCGGAGTCTACCATGCCGAGCAAGCTAGCTCGGGCATTTCTAAAGAAGAAGATGTTGAATCGTGGCACGACCTCTAGAACCACGGGAGTGGTATGGTCGAGGGAGGGGCGAAGACGAGAAGGGCACATCCTTCTTCTGAACTGAATGGGACAAAGGTCACAGAGAATCGACTTGGTATGCAAGATGAGTTGAAAGTTGTGGAGGATAGGGCGAGGCTTGAAGCTCACAAGGGTGTGGAGGACATGAGAAAAGTCGTAAGTTTGACGATTTGAGTTTTCTTTAAATTTTGTATAGTGATGTATCTCCAAAAATGTGTTCGATTTGTTTTTATATTTGCTTGCAGGCTACTCGTTTTATGAAGGGGATCTGCCTCGGGATAGAAGAGGAGAAAGTCAAACTCAAAAGTAGGAAGGCAAAGCTTGAGAATGAGGCAGTTTGATTGCTATCCGACTTGGTTTGGAAGGGGAAGCGCCTAATTTCTTCGAAGGCTGCATAAGAGGTAGAGATTAACGAGCTGACAGTAGAAACAGGGAAGAATCTAGAAGAGGTGGTAGTCTAACGAGATAGACTTGGGTGCCATCTTCTGAAAATGGGGTACTCCAAAACTGAGGTGAATGACATTATGGAGGATACCTACGCTGAAGAGGAGGAGGTTGAGGATGATGGGACTGGCGTTGTAAGAGTGTTGAATGGAGTTTCTCCTCAGACTGTACATGAGAACGAAGGGGATGATGATGTTAATCCTGAGAATATGAATGAGAAGGTAGAGTAAAATTGTTAACTATTTGGTTGTTTGATTATGAAGGGTTTGTGAACTGTAACAGTATGGATTAATGTAGGATAAATTTTAGTAGGCTAAGTTATGTTTGTAAACTTTATTTGTAGAAATGTAAGGATATGTGCCTCAGAATAAAAGAATTAGAGAATGAGCTTGCTAAGGAGAAAGATACCTCAGCGTCTCTGTTGACTTCGTAAATGGAGCTATAGCTTAGAAAAGAGCAAGAAATATTTGAGTTGTATGCTTCATTACTCTAGAGCTGCAAAGTAAAAATTAGTGCGTAGAGACAAACAATAGTTTAGGGGCAATGGTACTTAACTGTGTATAGATAATATCAAAGTGTTAAAAAAGTTAGAATATAGAGAATGTGTACCTTGGAATTGGAAGTATAGGTTATTGTTTATCAAATTGGGATCATACTTCGACCTTAAGTTTAGAAGCAGTTTCACACAGTAGATGTTACAAGATATAAATTTTATTAGAAATAAGATGTATATATTGAGCGAGTGTCCTGAATCAAACTTGATGTATTGTATCCGTGATGTGTAAGTCGAATTGGAGTCAGCTCGTTTGAGCGAAGAAGAGACACGTCAATATAACTAAAAGTTTACGGCAGAGTTTGATAGAATAAGAGAGGCAAATGAAGATAGGGAGGATCAACACGTAATGGTACATTTCAAGTTTGTCAAGGCAATGCAAACCATTAATAACCTCACTCGGAAGATCGAAGAGAAGGATGCCAAAATTAGTAAGGGGCAAAAAAAGTTTGCAGAGACAAAAAAAAAAGACAACGAAACTCAAAGGCCAGAATGATGCGCTGATTACAATAAAGAGTAAGGTGGCTGACATGGCTCGATACTGTATATAGGCATTAGAAATGTTAGAGAAAGAGTTATGCCATTTTTTGGGCAGTTTGAAGGACCAAATGATCAGCATAACAAATGAACAATAGCAGACTCGTGATGATTATTGAGTACCAGGAGTAAACTCGAGCGATTGACGAATAAAATGATTAAAAAGGATTACGAGTTGAAAAGAGCTCGAGATGACCTATCTAACTCCAAAATTGGGGTTGAGCAGTTGACTGCAGTTTTACCTGCTAAAGATATAGAGTTCCGGTTGGTGCAAAGAAAATGCGATGATTTGAATGAGAGGGTAGTACAATTAAAGATTAATTTGGGTCAGGCCAATTCGCACGTCAAAAATACTGATGCTAGAGAGCGCTCGGGGAAGAATAAAGATGATGTCAGGGTCTCCATTATTCAAGGTGATATGGTTAGCTTATCAACTCGAATTAGAGAACTGGAGGGTAATGTAGCTCGAACTCAAGGTCATGTACAAAAGGGAAATGAGCGGCTAGGTGAGTGCCAAGGTAAGTTGGATGCTGCTGTTACCAGGGAATAAGAGATAGAGCGGGTTATTAGAGGTAAGGAGATTTTAATAAGGAAAAAAGATGATTTGTTAAGGAAATCCCCTATTGGGGTAGGTGTAAATAGAGAGCTTGAGGAACTTCGTGCCCAGGTAGCTGAATGGCATGAAGCACAAAACAAGGGGTTGAAAGAGTACCTTCAAACGGTGTGAGGGAAGTTTTTAAAGGCGGTCATGCCCGAGGCATCGCGCTCAGATATGTTAATAGTATTAATCACCTATTTTTTGAGGAAATTAGATGGCTCGAGTTAGAGATGGATACCTTGCACGACTGTTTGTCAGATAAATGATGTATTTACAGAACGGATGTAGCTCGAGGAAACTGTATGTACTCCATGGAAATGGAGTTAGGTTCTCGACCTGCTGAATTGGTAGAACAAGGTAGAATCACTGTGACTACTCGAGCCTGAGAATTTATGGCTGATCATCCTTCTGTTATTGAGGAAAGTGTAGCTGACCTCCCATCAGCAGAAATTAAATCCTTTGTGGTTGCTGTATGTGTAACTTGTAAAAGTATCTGTCGCGGACATATTGAGAGATTAAAGCTAGTTTTACTTTTGCTTTATCTTATGTTTAGTAGAATTCTTTGATTGAAAACTAGTATTACCTTCGTTTTAATCGTAGAGTATGTATAGAGTTCGATCAAAGCTAGTTTTACCTTTGCTTTAATCAGTATAACTGTCGCAGCCATATTAAGAGATGAAAGCTAGTTTTACCTTTGCTTTATCTTATGTCTGGTAAAGTTCATTGATTGAAAACTAGTATTACCTTTGTTTTAATCGTAGAGTATGTATAGAGTTCGATTAAAGCAAGTTTTATCTTTTCTTTAACTGGTATAATTATCGCAGCCATCTTGAGAGATGAAAGCTAGTTTTACCTTTGCTTTATCTTATGGCTATTAGAGTTCTTTGATTGAAAACAAGTATTACCTTGTATAATGTCTAGTTTAACCTTTGTTTATGCATGTATGGCCAAAATACTCCTTGTATAATGGCTATGTTAGCGAGTCTGCGACATGGAAGCCACAAGTCCCTTCTTGTAAATCTCTGAGCATCATATCTACTTTCTTTCAAGAGAGGTACTTGAGGTAAGGCCCCGTGACGGAATGATCTAAAAAACTTTTTTGATTTGTGTAGCGCTTTTAGTTTTTGATCAGCTAAAGGCGCTCTTTTGGATCTGCTGGAAGGGGTCCATTGCATTTGTTGTCAGGGCCAAGGTAAGCAAGGAAGAGCTTTCGCCAATTGTTATCCTCCTCTTTATCACCACCAATGTTGATGGTGCATACAGAAATGCGATCAATGCTGGGGGTTAATACCACTTCGATCTAGATATATCTAGCTTCTGTACCCAAGACCCCGGCTAGATAAGTCAAGGAATCGGCATATCTGTTTTTACCTCGAGGAAGGTAATCAAGAGTTGCTTTCACAAACTGGCTCATCCTATTTGCAATGAGGGCTTCATATTCGATTATCTTTCCATTCTTCTTGTATTGCTCAGAGTAATGGTGGATGATGAGTAGAGAATCTATATAGACTGAGAGTTCAGGGATGCCGAGCTCAAGTGCAAGGTCGAGTCCATGAATGAGAGCTTCGTATTCGATAACATTGTTGGAGGCTTCAAAATCCAAACGGATTGATTTCTCAATTCTGTTGCTGGAAGGGTTATTTAATACGATTCCAATTCCTGACCCTGCGGGTCCTCCTGAACCATCTCTACCCTTTCTTTGTAACCAATTTAGCTCGTTCGTCAAATACTTTGGAGGGTGGATCATCAGTAATTTCTTCTACAAGGTCAGGATCGTTTTACTCCCGCTCGGAATCTTCTACCGGAAATCCTTGAGAAAATTGGCAATGGCCTGACCCTTTTCAAAATATTATTGTTCGGACTTGATATCATGTTGTCCCAAACAAACTTACCATTGTTGCACTCTCCTGGATTTTTCTTTCTTGGACATAACTTTCTGGAGTGGGTAGTTTGTCATAATTTTAACTGAATGAGCTTGGAAGTAGTGCTTAAGCTTCTGTGAAGTTTAAATAAGAGTTAGAAGGAGTCTCTCAATTTTAGAATATCTCATTTTTGCCAGAGTGAGTGTTTTCCTGATGAAGTAGACTGGCTTCTCGATCTTCCCTTCAAGTCGAATGAGAACCGAGATGATAGAAGTATCTGTAACTGCTAGGTAGATAATCAGTTCCTTATTATTTACTAGGGTGCTCATTATGGGAGACTTCCCAAAATAGGTCTTGAAATACTGAAAAGCATTCTCGCATTCTTATGTCCATTAGATCTCTGTATTGGGCTGAACTTTTCCTCATTTGGTACAACTGCTGAGTAGTAGAAAAAGCCAACGACAGCGATCTGAAGATTTTAAAACGAAGCAGTTGATTAAGGCAATCTTTCCGGCAAATTTTTATACATCTTTTGTCGTCCTTGGAGTTGGCATGTTGGGGAGGGCTCGAATTTGATCGGGATCGGCCTCGAACCCTTTCTTGCTGATGAGATAGCCGAGAAATTGGCCTGAATGTACTTCAAATTAATACTTATCAGGATTGAGTTGCATCCTGTAAGATCAAAGAATGTAGAATATTGTGTTGAGATCTATGATGAGGTTGATTAACTGTATGCTCTTGCACAAGAAATTATCAATGCATACTTCAATGATTTTACCATGATGTACTTTGAACATAATAATCATCAACCGTTGATAAGTTGTACCTATATTTTTGAGTCTGAAGGGCATGACTTTGTAGCAATAAAGTCCTCTTTCAGTGATAAAAGTGGTCTTTTTTTAATCTTCTTCCAAGTGTAGAATGTAATTGTATCCAAAAGCAATGTCCATCATGGATAGGAGTTCATGACCTGCTATGGAATAAATAATTTGATGGATGTTGGGAAGAAGTCGAAACTATCATTCATAGTGTGTTTGTTTAGATCTGTGACATCTACACAAACTCGGTCTTTTCCATTCTTCTTCGGTACAGTGACGATCTTAGATATCCAATATGGATTCTTGGCTTCTCGAATGAATCCCACTTTGATCAATTACCCAATCTTCATGTTAACTTTATCTCGAAGATGAGGTGACAGTCGTCACTATTTTTATTTGACTGTTGTGGCATTGATGTTGATGGTCAACTTGTAACATGCCTTAGTCGGATCGACCCCAGGCATCTTTTCCAAAGTCTGTGCAAAGACATCTCGATTCAGTCATAAGAATTGAAAGAGAACATCCTTATCGTGCTGGACCAGCTTGGTACCGATAAAAGTACTTCTACCAGGTCCATTAATGTTGACGTATTCTATATGCTCTTCTATTGAGGTTGATCATCAACGTGATAAGTTTTTTATAATTTTTATGTAGCGTATCTGTCTGAGGTATCTAAAATGGCAGAGACGGTATTTTTGCAAGCTCGAGAAAGCTTTTGACTACCTTTGATTTCATAGATACCATCATTGTGCTTGATGCGGAGTAATTGGTGATAGGTGGAAATGATTGCTTCTATGTTGTGAATCCAGCAACGGCCCATAATCCTGAGATAACAATATTTGGCGTTGGTGATGTGGAAGATAACGTCGATGGTGGATGGTCCTATGGTAATAGGTAAGATAATCTTGCCTACTCACTCTTCTTTAGAACCATTGAATCCACAAATATCAGTATCGCTTAGAATAACTTGATCGGCCAATCTTATTTTGCCGATTGGGCACTGAAAGATAATCTCAGTACCGCTTCCAGTATCGATCATCATTGTATTTATGAAAAACTTCTTCATCTTGAGCATTATGACTAATACATCATGATGTGGAAAATTTACATGAGTAATGTCGTAATCTTCAAATGAGATCCTGAGTTGGCGATTGCTTGACTCAGGTAAAAGCTTAGCTTCTTTATCTTAAGGTATGAGATCGCAGCATTTTGACAGTTTCCTGCGTTTGAATCGGCAAGAGTTGTTGATCGGATGAATTTTGATCATGTTGCTGTGGTACATATGACAGAGATGTTTCTCCTCAACATGATCTTTGACCTAGATGACTTTGAGTTATTTCTTATAGCTGCCATCCTTGTATGATTCCAGGCCGATAATGTATCCCTACATCCGTCCCTCCTTGAAAATGAATTCTAGTAACCTCTGTAAAGCATAGTAATTATCAGTAGAATGATGGTTTACCTTGTGATGCATGCAGTACGGGAGGCTCTCGATTGGTTTCACTGGTTGAGAGGGACAGTATAGCTTATCCTTGAAGAGAATTAGAAAAATTACAGAGATTCAAACATTCATCTTCGGGAGGACCGGTTTAGGTAATGTTCTGCCTTTCTGAGGATTACCGGTGTTGCCTTTGGAACGCTTTTGATCACCCTGATCCTCCTTCGGTTTATTGTTTCAATCTATAGTTGGACCTTTCGTGGTTAGAATTGATTTAGTAGATTTATGCCTTTCAGATATCTTCCTTTCTAGGTTGACATATCCATTGACCTTAGTGATCATATCCTCCAAAGTCACAAGTTTGGTGAGGAAGAGGTGTTTTTTAGCTTTGCAATCGTCCTGGAGCTTGATGGTAAAAGTTGTAACAACTATTTTTTGATCGAGGTTGTCTACTTTACACGCGAGCTCCAAAAACTTTTTTGCAAAAACCTCGAGCTTCTCTCTGTGTGACTTTTTAAGACTAATTAGAGAATAAAAATTCTCCCCTTTGACTCTGTTGTGAGCATACTCTTGATAAATTGTTTTTGCAGCTGATCGAATGTAAGTATGGAATCTTCAGGTAAAGAGTGGAACCAGTGGAGCGGTTCGTCCTGTAGACTTGTAACGAACAAACGACTGAGGATATGGTTGGGACTGGAATACAACCCCAATGAATCATGGTATTATTGAATGTGCTCCTTTGGATTGGTGCCCATGTATTTACAAATTTTTGGAATATGGAAACCTTTCAGTATTTCCATATTGAATAGTTTTTTGGCAATTGGACTTCCTTGTAATTTGGTAAGGTTGTCTTTAATGCCCAACACTTGCGCTTCAATTAAATCCTTGATGCACTGATCCATATGCTCTTGTATGACATATTAACATGTCGGTTGAGTGGTTTGACGAGGTAGTTGAGGATTATGAATACCGGTGCCCGCACTCAAACAATCACGTACTAGAATTCGAGGCTGAGGTCGCTATTCTTCCTCCTGATGTTTGGATAATAGGTAACCTCTGCTGATTTCGGACTGAAATTCACCACCCAAATGAATAGAAGGTTGATGTTTGTGTTGAATATTTCTATAAATAGTATTGTTGGTGGCTCCTCTAAATCCCAATATGTCCCGCACAGAAACCCGGGAGGTCTCTGGCACTTGATCGTGATCTCTGGTATGAGGAGCCTATTAAGTATCCTGCAGAGCTTGTAATGCAGTCTGCATGGTTGTCATCTGGTCTTCATGTCATTTGAACAATGTCAAATGAGCTTGTCGCTCAACTTCGAGGTCCTTCTCACGGAGCTCTCGGTCAAGAGTTAACTGGTTCGAGCTCATTACGTTTCTCTGTTTCATCATGGAGATTTGCCCGTAGTTCTGAAAGTTACTCCGGCTTAACTGAAAGATCGAGCTGGATTTTGATTGTTGGTTGTCGGAAGTGACCATGATTGAAATTGATAGCAGAGTAAATGTATACCATAGGATATCGTGGAAATTTCTTCTTTCCCACAGACGGTGCCAAATATAATGCCCAAATTCCGCAAGCTCGAGATGGCCCAGAATTAGCTCTTACACCAATGTTCCTGTGAAAAAAACTAATATAAAGTAAGAAATGACAAAGGTGATTTAGCTAGAAAACCTCTAAATAGGTAAAAAAAAAACACGACCTCGGGTTGAGGGTTTTAATAACAGTGACCTTTATTACTTGAGGCTGATATCTTATTACAAGTGATCTCTCGAACTATAAATACTTGATCTTGTAAATAAGAAAGATGGTGTTTGAGAATCCAAAAAATATGGTTTTCTTGGTAATTTCTCGTATCTTTTTTTTGTCCCTGTCTCTTTTGGAACTTTCCCCTTATATAGGCCTTGTCCGCAATTCGTTATCGTGCTGAAGCACGTTCTCCGAACAATGTGGGAAGTGATGGTCGACTGGGTAACTATTGATTTTATGAGATATAGGTGTTTTTGACTTGTTCATGCTTTTCTATTTGTGCTCGATCCACGTTCTTCATCAATTCGTAGGCTAGGCGACACTGTTGACTGTTCATGTCACGTATAAAATGCGTGAGTCTAATATGGAGGTAGTTCGAATTGGAAATAGGTTGAATTGGGTTATATCAAGGGATAGGTCTCTGCAGCTGGTATGTTACTCCCGCATTCTTTAAGCCAAAAGGTATGACGGTATAACAGTAAAGAGTCCATTCTGTTGCGAATATTGTCTATTCTAGATCATCTTCGGCAAGAAGAACTTGATTATACCCCGATGATGTATCCATCATTGAAAGAAGTTCATGCTCTGATATAGACTCAATGAGGTGAGGAATCAACGGAAGGGAAAAGTTATCCTTTGGTGTGAACTTATTTGGTTTAGTGAAATCTACACAAACCCTAATTCTTTTGTTCTTCTTTAGGACAGTTACGATGTTTAATACCCACTTTGGACACTTAGCCTCAACAATGAAGCCAACACAAAGTAACTTGTCGATTTCTTCGTTAATTACTTTTCGGAGCCTGGAGGATAGGTTGCGACGCTTCTGTACTATCGCTTTACTATCTGGTACAAAGTTTAAGCTATGGCATGCAATGGAAGGGTCGATTCCGGGCATCTCCTCAAAGGACCATGCACAGGCATCGACATTTATCTTTTTAAAACTAAAGTAGGGTTTCTCTTTCTTGTGATGATAGTTTGGATCCAATAAAAATATTTCATCCCGAACCATCGAGCTCTACGGATTCAACTGCTTCAGTATCATGTTGTTCGAACATTGAAGGTTGTTCTTTCTGTAATTACTATGCTTTCAGGAGTTTTGATGCATGTGAGTTTGTGGTGGTGTTTTCTCACATTCATGCCACAGTTTGACTCCCTTTGATTTCATAGACACCATGATCTGCTGAAAAATGCAATATAAGATGATATGTCGAAGGTATTATTTTGATAGATTGGATCCAAATTCTTCCTAAGATCCCCAAGTATTTTGATTCAGCATCGATAACAATAAACTTGACAAAGGTGGTCTATGGTCCTGCTTGAACAGGCAAGGTGATCTCTCCTAAGGCTAATTCCTTAGAACCATTGAATCTGGTAATGGCTGTGGCTGAAGCTTTGACTTAATCTTTGAGGCCTAGGGCGTCAATTGCTCTTTAGAGCAGTACATCAGTTGCGCTTCCCGTGTTAACAAGGAGTGTCCGTAAATAATCCTGTCCAAGTTTAAGCATTATCACCAATAGGTCATCATGAGGGTATTTGACATGGCTGGTGTCACAATCTTCAAAGGAAATGTGATATGGACGTTTGGATTTGCTGAAGCTGGGTAGTAGTTTGGTAGATTCTTTAGAAGATGTCATCCTGTAACAGGATATGATTATGTCATCCTTCTTTCGCTTCTTGCATTTCTCAATCTCGATCATATAAAAATGTCGAGCATGACCTTAGCCTTGCTCTTGTTAGACTATACGGTGAAAAAATCATATAAAGGAGTAACCATTGTTAGTCTCATAACTATAGACATTATGATACTGGCACAGAGATTTATTTGGGACATCTAAAATCTCTTGTGCCTCTCGAAAGAGTTTATCCCCTTTCAATATCAGTAAGATAGCTGGCAGGGTGGTTGTCATAAGAGGCAAGACTGGGATAGATCAATCATTTTTCCCATATTTTTGTTTAACATTGTCGCTGAATCGCCCACGCTATTTGGCAGGAACATTGCCTGTTGGCTTTGAGTGTGGGGGTGAGCGCACGTCATTGGAATGTATAATAGAAGAGCTTTTCATCTTATCTTTCTTGGAATGTTCGAGTTCAATATAGTAGTTATTCACCACGTCGATCATTTCTATGATTGTTTTGGGTTTGTGAAGTGTAAGCTCTTATCGAACTTTTCAATCGATATGAAGTGCAGAGGTAAACACTGGTACGATAATCTTGGGATTTGAGTTTCTAATTTTCCTTGTTTATTGCAGGAAAAGCTTATAAATATTTGCCAAAGTTTCCTTCGCCCTTTGTTCAAAAAAGAAAAAAGAGTCAATCGTTACCTCGCGTTCTTTGGCATGAGTGTAGTTTGATTCAAAAATTCATTATAACTGGGCGAAGCTGGTGTAAAACCAGCTTAGAGGCTCCTCTTTCAGGCTCATGTTCAATAGACGGCATATCATGTGATCAAGTTTGGGGTACAGGCCGACGGCTTCTTTGAAGTGATGGACGTAGGTAAGTGGGTTGGCGAGGCCTGGATATTGGTAAAAATTTGGCATGTGGAAGTTTCCTGGAATCGGCATAACTTTGAGATGAAGATAAATTGGGTTGATCTCGATCCTGTCCAGAGCGGATCGTCGACTAGGATTGTTTGAATGTATGGCTTAAATCCTATTATTCAAGTAATCTAAGGTAATTAATTGTTGGAGAGTGCTCCGTTCAACTGCAGCATGTGGATTAAAATTTCATTATCCTTTTGGGCCCAACCATTCTCTCATTGGGCATCTTAGATGTAGTGGTGGGGTCTGATGACGTGTTCGTTGACTTCCCTAAGTTGTATATGTAGACGATGTGAGGCTGAAATGTCGAGATGCTCTGTCTGGGTTCCTCAATCAGGATTTTGAGGTTCGATTTTATTCTTCCCATGGTATGTTTTCCCTCAGGGAAGCTCTGGATCGATGTTCACTTCGATCTTGACGAGGTGATCCTTAGCGATTAGTGAATCGATCTTGGTATCTTCGCAGACTTTTCATTTCTTTTGATGAGTTCAGCTTTGTTGCTACAGGGCCTTCCATCTTTTGCCCCTCTCGACTTGGAGGGCTTGAGCGTGAATCCTCTGATCTTGAGTCACTGATTCTAGCCAGATTCCATCTGCTTCTGAAGCTCGACCACAACATTGTGCAAATTGACGGTTTTTGCTTGGACGGTGACTGGAATGTCCTCATTATTTCTTTGATTACTGGAGGCACTTTGCAAGTTCATATTGGTCATGGAAATGATGGTATAGAATTAGATTTGGTAAAGAAAAGAGTAAAATTTCCCACAGATAGTGCCAATTGTAATGGCATATTTTCCGGATGGTAAACTTCGCCAAATTGCAATTTTAACCTAGAACACAATATATTTTACTTGGAAACTTAGTAAAATCTTAGAAAAACCACTATCTCGAGGAGGATTTTAGAAGATAAATACAATATGTGCTAGGTTATTACAATTGTAGAGAGATCTAAATAAGTGAAGTTAAGAAAATAGTAAAAAATGTGCGTCCTTGTTGATCTAAACTCTGCCTGTATTTATAATGGATAAAGACAATTACATATAATTGGTCTCCTAATTTCCTGGGTGGTGGGTAAACTTCACGGATCATGTGCAACTGCTCTATTTGACCAAGTGTAACGGTTACTGTAGAGGGTTAAGATAAGATCTGTAGGCGTGCACTTAGCATCTTCTCAAATAATGATGTACCTTCAACATGGCTCTGATAACTTCTTCTCATCGAATCTGAGGATTATGCTATTACAATATGTTTTGCCTGTATTTATAGTGGATACAGACAGTTATAATTAATTGGTCTCCTGGTTTTATAGGTGGTGGGCAAACTTCACGGATCATGTACAACGGCTCTATATGACCAGGTATAACAACTATTGTAGAGGGTCGAGATCTATAGACATGGACTTTCCATCTTCTTGAATGATCACCTACCTTCGACATAGTTCTACTAGTTTCTCCTTATCGAGTCTAGGGAATATGCTACTACAATTACCCCATTCTCGATACAATTACTTGTTGTATCGAGAAGAACATTTAGAAATTGTTGGTGTTGGATTTTAGTGTTGAAGAGGATATTTGGATAATAAAATCCTATAATTTACAGCACTTATGTAGGTTATTGATTGGTGTAGATATCTTTGCAAAATTCTTCGATAAATAGCTTTGTCTACTCAAAAATGTGTAGAGCTTTGTTGCAATGGTGAGAACTCGTTCGTGCTGCCAGAAGGATATAAAAGAAGGTCGTCTGCAATTAAGGTAGCTGTAATGGAAGAACGGGCACTTGTTAGTTTCTGATTTGTTACCTCCTTTGGGAGCTTTAAACATTGCAGGTATGTCACTAGAGCAGGTTGAAGTGGAAACTGATCACTAATTCTGGTACGATATTTTTACAGATGAAATGTTAGAGGTCGATCATCGTCATGCTGTGCTGAGATATATTGTAGAGGATAAAATTAGGCAAAAATATATTCTTGATGCTGGAGGATTATTGATTCCATGTAGACAAGTGAATCATGTTCCTTGCTTTAAGTGTAACTACATGTGAACACGTGATGTAATGTTTCTCGTTGGTAATAAAAAGGAAATTTAAATTGATATTTTCTTGATGTTTGTCGTAGTATTTTCGTCGAATATTGTTTAAATTTTAAAATTTGAATTATGGTTACGACTGTCCTATTAAAATAAGGGGTAGATAAAAAAGGAAATATATGATTTAGGTGTTTAAAGAACAATGGCTAGGTGTATTCCTGCAGGTAATGTATTAAGGTATAAGGAATTAGATGTGCAGTCTATTTTTATGAATTTAAGAACTGCGTTGGTGAAGATAGAGAAAACAAAGGAGGTATAAGAAATAAGGTATAAGGAATTGGATGTGTAACCTCTTTTTATGAATTTAAGAACTGCATTGGTGAAGATAGAGAAAATAGAGGAAGTAGAGATGTATCTAGATGGTCTAGAGCAACAGTGTAATAGTTTATTATCTTTTAGGAGGCTAATGGTCCAGGATTTTGAGAAGAGACGTGCTAAGCATTATGCTAGGCGATTAATCGAAGGGACTCGAAAGGATACAATGAATAGTCGCGTGGGGTCTATAAATATCCCCGTGGGTGGCGACTGTTCATACCCCACTTTTTCTAAAAAAAAATCTTTGTTCTCTGATTCTCTGTGCTCATCTAACTTCTTCTTTTTTCCACCATTGGTACTGAGGAGATTGGTGTTCTAATTGAAAGAGCTAAAGTTGAGAAGGAAAAGGATACTTGAGCAGCATGTCGTCAAGGTTGGTTTCCTATTTTTATTTTTCTTTGATTCAATGTTTGTTGTGCTTGTATGATGATATGATTTAAACCCATTGTAGATAGTAGTTGTATGTATGTGATGAAAGAAGGATTTTGATTAAGGAATGGTATTTGGGGAAAAATTCAAGAAAAACTATTTTAGGGTTTTTTTGAAATTTCTGTCTTGTGGGATGAAATTGGCATATTGTTGATGCGTGTAAGGTGTCGTATATGATATGGGAGTATTGTGATTGATTGGTTTGTTCTAATTTTTGATGATGTGGAGAGAGAATGGAATTTGGGTATCGTAAGTATTACGGTGTGGTTTTGGGCCATTTCTGAGGCAATAGGTATTAGATATTGGGCAAAGTAACTTGCCTAAATGTGCACCATATTTGCCTAATTTTACGCCGAAAATAGCAGAAAATCAAAAAATTTGATTTGGTATCCTTTTGGCGGGAATCTGGGCGGTATACGAAATGTCTTCGAGAAGCTTCGTAGTTCCTGTTGAAAATCTTCAAGATAAAGTATTAGGGAAATTAAATATTTCTTGAAATAAAACAATATCGATGTTAGAACTTAATGAAATTGATCTGAGATTTGTATCGATAACTGACGTAAGAATGTCGAAAATAAAACTTGTAAGAACTCGTTATTCTTTTGGTCGAGAACTAGATAGTAGCAAATGGAATGATTTGTTGGAGACACTACAACAAATAAGGTTTACCACATCATCCAATTAACTTCATTTTTTATGATAATGACATAAATAGTCAAATTTACGATTTGCTCGTTACGTAGACGGGTTCATATGGGCTGCAAAGTCATTTTAAAAATATATGACGTAAATACACATATTTAACCTCATTTAAAGTAATTTTTTGAAAGTAATGTCATAACTTTAGTAATAAAACTTGAGTAATCAAGTCGTTTCTTCCCAAATTGACATAGTTTGTGCTAAAATAAATTACAGGTATTAGGAGGGGAGCCAGTGATCGAGGGATTCTAAGAGAGAGATGGAGCTTTTGAATGAGCAAGATGCAAAAGAGATAAGTGATGGGGGTGGACATTAGAGTGATGGATGAAGCTTAATTTGGAGTGGATCAACTCAATCTCTCCAAATGAGATGATCTCTCTTTCTCCCTCTCCTATAAATTCAAGCAGATTTAACGACGAAGCTCTTCGAATCCTCGAATCGCTCCTGATTTTGAAAGATGTGAAATTGCTTCACGAATCATGGTCTTGTTTAAGAAATTTCATACGATCCTAATCAGTTATTCAATTACTTCCAACGATAGTGGATTAGAAGCTTACTGTGCTCAATTTCTTCATCTGCTCTTTTATTCTAATTATGTTTTGTTTTAGTACTAATTGAATTGATTTTTCTTTCAGCAGTTTAATGATTCGTGTTTTGCTTGTCACAGCTCCATGCCGCTGAAGTATGAGGCATTAGTTCTGCGATAACGGAGTTCAGTTAGTCGAGAGTGGCTTCCAGTATCGAAGTGGTTTGGTTTTGCAATAGATTAACTTGATAATAGATTTTATTTGATTGCAGTAAAGGTAATACTTGATTTTGTTGTTGTAACTTTGTAATTCCTCCTCAATAGTTCTTTATATATTTGATTATACTTGCTTATGTTGCTAATTTAGACATATGCTAACCATCTAAAGCTTAGGTAATCCAATGGCCAACAATCTCAAAAGTAAGTTTGGATTTTGATTTTTGTGCTTGATTTTGGGATTAAGTTTTATTTTCTACCACCTTTAGCCATAAATACGTTTGTGACATGGATGTAAAATAGGAAGTTAAGGAGAAGATGGGACTGAAGTTAAAAGTTGAAAGTTCTATTGAGCTAGGGTTATATTTTGATTGAATTTAATTTAATTTAATTTATCTACAAAAAATTATCTACAACAAATACAGGTACAACGTCATTTATTTAATGTTATTTTTTAGAATATTGACATGATTGGTCTAAATTGTCTTTCACTTCCGTACGTTGACGGGTTTGTTTGGGCTGCAAAGTCATTTTAGGAAAACTTGACATAAATACGTGTATTTATCTTCATTTAAAATCATTTGATGAAAGTTACGTTAAAACTTTACTCTTTAAACTCAAGTATCACTACAAGAAATGTAGGCTACGGCATCGACTAATCAAAGTTATTTTTTTGAATATTGACGTTGACTGTTAAATTTCTCGTTTTTCTCTGTAACTTAAGTGGTTCATTAATGCATCGAAGTTATTTTATTAGAAACTAACGTTGTTTGCTATTTTATGTATTAAATTACATCATTTTAACCAATGACATAAAAAATTTGAAATCTAAAATACTAGACCAACATCATTATTAGCTTAAATGACATTGTTTCATTTAATATAATTTGTGGGAAAGACGAGAGAGTTCACGAAATAACCAAATTTGGGTGTGAAAGGAGAATTTTGTAAAGAATTTTTTGGGATCACGATGAGAATCAAACTTATACGAGAGAGAAGATTTAGGAGGCACAATCGAAAGAGGAAGTTTTCCAATGAAATAAATCTCAGCCACCATAGTGAGGCAACCCAAACTTCAGTAGAAATTCAAGGTTTTTATGGTGAAATTTCCAGCCCTAATCTGCAAGGATTAAAGGTATGAACTTCCGCTATTATCTTTTCCCCTCAATTTGGTTTATATTTCCTAATTAAAGATTCATCCCTAAATTCCCCACAATTCTAATTCCATGTAAATTCTTATATGGTTTGGGATAGCATAAATTTAGTAGTTGATTTTGTTTGGAGCATAGTTGATTTGCAAATTTTTCCTTTGTTTCGTTCGCTTTTGATATCAAGTAGAGATGATAAAAAAAATTGTCATGGGAAATATTTCCAATATCACGAACACTTCTAGTGCTGAATAGGGCAAAGCAGCTAGAGTTTCATCTATCCCAAATTATCAAATTAGGGTTTCAGATTATCCCTGCAGATAGGTAACTCTTTTAATAACCAATTCAACAGTAATTTAGTCTGATAGTCTAAATAATTACAAAAGATTTCGTCATTTCAGTTCATAATTTAAGTTATGATGTAAAGTAATTATTAGTCTCAGTGCCATTTGTTTGGTAAAACACTTAAATTTAAGCACTTGTAAGTTTGTATTGGTTCCGCTTGGTACACTGGAAGTGTTCGTGATATTGGAAATATTTCCAATTATATTTATACTATTGCAGACAATTGGATTAGCTAAGCCTGAGTCTAATGGTTAGAATATATCTAAAACAATCGATTATAAGCATTTCCGTTGTACGGAGTGGAGCATTTATCTGCTAATTGTGTTAAAATGTTCATAATGTGAAAACCTTAAGTATCGATACACGGGTTTTAATAGCTTTGGTGTTGATTTCTATTTTGTAGGATATAATAATCCCCATGGTTTTATTTTGATTTGTTTTTTTTTACAAGATTGCTAAGTTTTTTCTTTGTTTTTTAAACTACATAGTGCAAAATGGGTAAGACGAAAAAGATCATTCTCCCGCCTCAGCTTCCTCTGGATATTGCCGATGATGATATCAAAGTTTCAGATGAAGATTTTAGCTTTGTTAAGGAAAACAAACAGCATGCCGGGTTCCTCAAGAATTTAGGCACTAAATCAATTAACAAGTATGGTGACTTCTCTTAAATATTCATTAAAACAATGTGTTTTAACTGTTTTGTAGTTGGGGATAGTTTATTAAAACAATGTGTCTTAAATATTCATTTTGTAGAAAGGAAAGTGTTGAAGAAAGTAAGAAAGAGACAAAGCAACAAGTAAAAAATGCAGTTCATTTAGAGGAGGTTCAAGGAAACTCTCAAACGAAAGCACTGGTACTTTTTTCCTAACGTTTTAAATAGTTTTTCTTTATTGTTTGCTTAAAAATAATATGATCGCATAGATAAACTTAGTCAGGTGTGACTTTTTAATAGAGGGGTTGTTCTATATGTGTGGTTTAGCTATTTCTTTGGGGGTGCCTATTGTATTATTGGGGTGGGGTATTTCTTAGGTTTCGGGTTCTTTCTTTTTGCACTTTCCTCTTCCATTCTGGGTTCTTCAATATTAAAGTGCTTTGCCTAGCAAAAAAATAAATTTTAGTTCCCAGATACATAATATGCTTCTTCTACAAGGCACATATTTTTTTGTTGATTCTCTTTATCTAATGTTGGTTAACCAAAAAACCATCTTTGTTTATGGAGACAGAGTTTTGCATGTGTGTGTTTGTGTATCTTCCACTACTTACTGTATAATTGTGTTTTTTTATTATTATCTCTTTCTTGCAAACACTTTTTTACTCTTTTGTGTTAGCAGCTTCATTGAACTTCTTGACATTGTTCTATTCTAGGATGAGATTAAAGAAGATCTTTCCACTGAGAAACTATTTGAAGTCAAGAAGAATAAATTTGCTGAGTTAGGAATGTCACTGCCTGTGAATCCAGAGGCAAATATTAAATCCTTGAAGGAGATTATGGAGATCTCTAAAGACGACGATCATGATGTTGTTAAGCTTGGGTTGCTTTCTTTGTTGGTTGTTTTTAGCCTGGGTATTTTCTTAGCCTTATGAATTAATATTTTTTGGAAAGACAATATATTTGAAACTAAGCAAAGCTGAAGAAGCTGAGAGGGGAATATACAAATGTACTAATCCAAATTCATAATCAGATTGTCGGTTAATTTAGTTATGCAAAAAAAAATTTGGTTTCCTTATTGTGATTAATCTCCCACTTTCTGATATATATTTTTCTCGAATATGTGCAATAGCTACCGTATCAGGCTTCCTACCAAGAAAGAGTTATAGATGAATGTTTCCAAAGCAGTAAAACAGATGCGGTTCTATGAATCAACCCTTCTAACAACGTATAAGGTATGTGTCATTCTTCATAACTGACAATTACTTCAATAAAAGATGAAATTTATTGCTGAATGTGTTTCGCTTTTATGCTATTATATTTATTCTTCCATTTAATATGCTTGCTTTCGTATTGCTTTCCTAAATCTTGGCTAAATTTATAGTATATACCGGAAAATTGCTAAACGCTTTATCATTCATGTACTTCAATATAAGTGAATATCCACGCAAGGCTTGAACATAGTCATCTGTGATCTCTCTTTCTCTCTCTCTCTCTCTTCCTCTCCCTTCCTCTCCCTATTATCTCACTGAAACTCAAAACTAAAAGTCAAGTAGTGGGCTAACAATCTATCGGTCTGTAAAACAAAAAAGATTTTAGCTGCTTATTACCTCTCCCGTCCTTAATGTTTCATTACCCACGTGCTTACCTACTGAAACTAAATGAAGGGATTCAGTAGTGAGTGTCGACTGCCGAATTGTGGAGCCCCTTTTTTGTTTCGTGGAACAATTATTTATAAACTGAAGATTTGTACTAGTTAGGCATCAAGAGTTAGAGGAAATTGCCGAGCTGCTGAATATGTACTATTATTTCCTTTTTCATAAAAAAAAATAAAAAAATAGTATTTCCATGGGAAATTGGTATTTGCACTTTTGGTTAATCTGTCAAGCGACTAAAGCTTAGAAATTAAGTTTCTTCAATAAGTAGCAAGTACTGTCACCCCTTGAAAAAGTTGATTATATGAGCACCTTATAGGGATCTTAAACCTTATTGATTATGCATTACGTCATTTAACTACTATGTTTTCTTGATGTTTAGTCAAGGATTTGATATCTGCCACTTAGTATAATTCTTGTTAAGGGACCACCAAGTAATTTCCTCTTTTACTGTTCACTTTCAGGCGTACCTTCAATGGTTGATAGCTTTTGAAAAAAAAAACTTCATTTCAACATGTTTCTATTCGTTGCATTTACACTTTGCTGGAAGCAGTTCCACACTTCAACTTCCGGGGGAACTTATCAGCTGTTGTTGTTAATAACATAAGCACTACAGATGATGCTATAAGATTACGCCATGTATATATTTGTAATAATATTATAATTTATGTTTGAGAAACTTTGTGACTAGCTTTACATTCATCTAACGTGTTGCGTTTTTTTAATATTAAGAAGCAGGAAATCCCCCTCCAATAGTGGGTCATGTTCTGCATTCATGCCTTCATAACCAGTTTGAATGTGCCTTTTGTTTAGGGACATCGTGTTCGGGACGGCATTTTCCTATTTCTCTAATCCTTGAATAATTAAGAGGAATGCCAGAAAACATCTTTACCAAAATATGTCATGTGGAACAAATTTGTGAACAAAATACATCAAATATGTTGGCCATAAATGTTATGCACGTCTATCACCAAATCTTGTACTCCTAATTCTCAGTATGTCTACTGATGGAAAGGTCAAAATATCAATAAGAACGTGGTGGCAAATGTGTACCACATGATATGTTTTGTGTGTAGATATTCTTCCTATCATCTGAATAAGATTTCTAGTTTTATAGTATGCAGGAACTATTTTTTTTAATAGATTTTAGTATTAATCTTATTATTTTATTCTTCAAATTTCTTCATAGGATGCTCTGCTGTTCAACTCTAAGATCAATTTTTATAACCAAAATGAACGAATCTAGAAATAGAGGAGAGAAAAGAAATCCCTAAGTGAACAAGGTAAACAACAAAGTAACATGAAGGTCTCTTTTTAATGGCTCATGTACGAGATGAAGAAGACAACCCTCATATCTGGCCGCCAAGGTCTCTTTTCAGTAGCTTATGTATGAGTTGAAGAAGATAACCCTTATGTCTGACCACCCCAAAAGACAACTATAAGTGTTATTCTTTTGGAATTGTTGGCGGAAGCAAACAACAATAATTATCAGCCTATAAATTAATGATTGATCAAGCAAATTCCAATTATGGTTCCAATCTCCAATGGGGGAACAATTATCTCTTTAGAGTGTCCACTAAAACATAACATATTAAAACTGCTTAACTTTGGGCTAGACCATTATCTAATTACAAGGCAGCTAATAGAGTATTAAAAAAAGTAAAACAATTGAGAATAGGATTCAAGTAGACATAGATTAGTTGCACCCTTGATGAGTGACTAGAAAATTACATGACCGCTATAATATTGATAACAATATTTCAGGTACGTAGTCCAGGATTTGCTTAACTGCCTTATTAACCTGAGCTTTCTTTCCTTTAGTGGCAAGAGATCATAGGAAATTGGAAGCTGAAGAATATTTCTTTTTAGAGCTCAATCCACAATTATAGGTTTGTGAAAGTTATTGTGTTCATTAAAGAGAAAGTAGTCAACTATCTTACTGCAATAGATAATTACATGTATTTTATGGCGAAATCAATTGTCATAATAACATTAGTTTCATTTCTTAAGAACGATGAATAAAGGCAACTTATGGGGATCCAGAATATATAATTGTCAGGGAGGTGGAATCCTTCAGAAAAATAGGTATTTTTCTTCTCCTCATATTCTGTATTATTTTCTTTTCTTTTACGATTGCAAGCATCTTATTGTGTACTCACATTTACAGAACTAATGTTTAATTTGTATGCTTTGACAGGTTTACAAATTGATCCAGATTAGTATAAAGACACTTAAAGGCTATAAGCATTCTGGCAGCAAAACATCTGAGACCCTTCTTTATGGTTGTTTTATAAGTTTTTTTATGCATTGGTTAATTTTACCAGTGATTTAGCTCCGTAATTCAAATAATGAAGTAATTAAGTTCGAACACATTGCATTGAATAAAATTAATATAACTTAACAAAATATTTTACCTTTTTGTAGAATATGGTGGTGGTCCTGTAGAGAGGAGGACAGGGCAGTGGATTGACAATATTTGATATTTAAATTTTTATTTTTTTTGAGGTATTAACGTCATTTTAAAAATGTCATTGATGATATATGAAAACAGTACCACGTCACTTCAAATATGACGTTAAAAAAATTCAACTACGTCATTTTTTAATGATGTTATTTAGTGATGTCAATAGAATACATTAGCCGGTCGGCCACCGGAATTGAGTATCAATAACGTTAATTTTTGAAACCCCTTATATGTCACTTAATTAATAACGTTAGTGTATAGCTTTCCCCGTCACTTATTCAATGACGTTGTTAGTCCTTATCTTTCCACGTCATCACCTTCGACGTCATTTGTATAAATGACGTTAAATCCCTTTTACATCATTTTTTTAATGACGTAAAAACCCGTATTTGCTGCAGTGAGAGTAATACTTGACAATAGTATTTATACTAACAAATAAAAATGATTATTGCATAAGATATGTTATTTTACTAACTTAAAAAGGGAATATGATTTTAAGGTTAAAAAATGGCTGAACCAGTTCAAAATGTTAATTGCCCTGTTGCTGATGCAGAAGGAATTTTTGAAAATATTACCGATGTAGAACCATTAATAATCAATGTGACTACCTGCGTACAAGAGTTGTATAGGATGTATAGGGTGGGAGAGAATAGTGAGGAGGTTGCTCATGAGAATCAAGAAAATTTGGAGGCTGGGGTTTCGAGGTTTCTGATGGGGAGGGAATAGAAACTGATGTTGAACATAAGCCCCAGACAAGTGATCGAGAGGATTGTGATGGGGGGTGGAGAAGAAGGTAAGGCAGAGGTAGATTTGGATGTCGATGGGGAGTGTTATGGGGATGCCGAGGAAACAAATAAATTTTTGAATTGCAAGCAAAAGTATGACATCCCCGATGATATTAGGCTGGAGGAGTATCTTAGGGAAATGACTGACCAAGAACTCCCTATGGAGGGCGCTCTCAATCATCGAGAACAAATAAAAAAGGGGTTGAAGTTGCCCATTCGAGCTAACAAAAAAAAAATTAAATTTCTTTGATGTGGCCCCTGGCCAACTTAATCCTAATGTATATGACCTTTTCAGGGTGGTGGCCATGTTAAACAGTCTATCATAGAAGAGGGGAGAGCAGTTGATTTCTGTTAATGATTTGTGTGTGTATTACACACTCAAATAAAATCCTCAGAAAGTGGGTTATAGATACGTAGCTAGGTTTCTCAAAAGGCTTTTGTTTTATGAGATGGTGTTGATAGGGGGGAAATATTTTGCCGATTGTCTGCTTGTGTCAGGGAACTATGAGTTTGACCCTCAAAATCCTGGGGAGCCTTTGAAGAGGAAAATTTTCCACCTAGGTTTGTATTAATGTCAAAGTGTGATATATTGTCAAACTTTTGATTGTTTTCTGATTTGCTGATGATGTTCTAACTGATGTTTGTATTCATATAGCTTTAAAGGAGATCGATAAAGGTACGAAGATTAAGGAGAGGTTATATAACCTGAGAACCAATTACTTTGGGCAAGTCGACTCTCTAGTGGAAGACCAAGAAAGATTGAAGGTTTGTTCTAGGAGGCTGGGTTAAAGAGATCCTGAACGAAAGGTTCTAAAGTTCCTCTGATCAACAGTAAGATGTCAACAAAAATAAGAGAACTGCTGATGTAAGTATCCCCCTCGAGAACCCTGCTCTCAGTGGGTACACTACAGACTTTAATATTGTAGAGACAGAGGCCCTATTGAGTGAGATTTTTTGCAAAAATAAGAGAAAAAGAGTTGTGAATCCGCTTCTTGCCCTTGCACGATTATTGAAGAGGTTGACTCGATAACCTTCAGTCAGGAAGGTAAAGAAGGCTGAAGTTGTGGGGTTAGGGACTACAAGTGTCCAAGAAAGTCAACCACCAAAGTCGGTTACTGTTACGCAGCAGAAAGCTGTAACTGGGAAGAAGGGCTCCCTCGACTTGCTAAAGTCCAAGGCTGGGGGGAATCTTGGAGGTTCCGAGGTGGAAACCCAGCGCACTATCGAGTCCTATACTACTGGGACAAACTCTTTAGAAGACAATTTTGCCAACAGCTTGGTTGGGGCTGAAAGCTTGTCTACCTTCTCCATCGAAGGTCATCGCACGATGAACCAGGTTAAGAATTTATGTATTAACTCATTTAGCGACATTGGTTATGTCTTTAAGATCTCATGTTGGTATTATAATGTAGATTAAGAAGCTTCTTCTTGATGCTAAGCCTCAGATGCTTGGTAGACAGAGCCTAGCCAATGCGCTCCTTGTCTCAAAAAACATCGAGAAGGAGCTAATAGCTGAGAAGAAGGAACTAGAGGCGAAGTTGGAGAGATTAAAACTAGGTGCGACGAAGTCGAAGGAGGTTGTCGTTAATGACGCCAAAAAAATAAGGGTGGGAGAGAAAAGGAAGGAGGTCGAGCAGATCAGGGCTGATCTTGCAAAGGAGAGGGAAGATGCTTTGGCATTGCAATAGTTCACCTTTGAAGACGATGTTCGAGAAAAAAAAAATTTGTGCGAAGATCAATAGAAGCAGAGAAGGCCAAGGTTCTTGGCGAAGCTAAAGAAGAAGATGATCTTCATCTGTACTTTCGGAAGCGGATGAAGTCAAAATTTTCTTACCAGTTTGATGTTGTAGAGGAGAGGAAAGACTTTTACAAAGGACTTGCCGTTGCTGCTAGGTTGAGCTTTGTTAACTCTGACGCTGAGGATGAGGTGGTCGAGATGCAAACTCTTACTCCTATAGTGCCTGAGGGTATGGTGCAGGAGGAAGTTCTCGATGATTTAACTCCTGGTTTTCCAGTGAAGATTACCACTCCCAGCCCTACCCTCAAGAAGTAGAAATGTTAACTCAAGAACTCTATTTTTGTTATTTGAAGATTCATTTTTTGTACAATTAGTCAATAGGATCTGACAATTTTTGGTATTTTAAGTTTGTATGAATTTTGGTAACTAGTTTGATATAATAGAATGCTTTTGAATTATTGATAACTGATAAATAGTTACTCGATCGTAATGAATAAGATGTATGAATGAATCTGCTAATTGTTTGAGTCGGGATGTTTGATAGTATGATATATTCTCTGTTAGATGTTTCAGATTGTTGCTCAATATAATTTCATCTGAATAGATGTATAGAATAGCCATGTTATGGTCTTGTCAACTGATAAATGTTTGCCAAATGTTTTTCCTCTATCGGATATCTGGTTTTGAAAAGACAACCATGTTATGTGTTGTCGAATTAGTAATGAAAAACAGTTTTTCCTGTAATTGGAGATCTGCTTGTCGAAGAAATGAGACTTAGTTTTGACAAATACTGTATTAAGTTTTGTCAAAAGAAAGAATGTAGAAAATATGATTTATTCATGAGAAAGAAAACTTCTTTATTGAATAAAATAAATTACAACTTTTATTTGTAGAACATCTTCAGATGGGCTGTATTCCATGGAAATTTGAGTTGTAATTCATTTTCAGTCATAAACCAGTAAGTACCACTGTCAGTCTTGTCACTTATAATATAAGTTCCTTCCCAATTTTCTGATAACTTCCCAGAGTTATTTGGTTTAGTACTGTCTTGAATTCGCTAAAGTATAAGATCGCCGATGTCGAATGTGTGCTTTCTCACCTTTTTGTTGTATGCCTTTCTTAGAGTGTCATGGCATCGCCCCAAGTGTGCAATGGAATGGTCTCGAGTTTCTTTAATCTAATTGAGATTACAGAGAAGTCCAAGTTCATTTTCTTCATCTATGACTTATCCTTTAGTAGTTGGAAGGTTGAAGTCTGAAGGGATTACAGCTTCAGTACCAAAGGCCATCATAAATGGTGTATAGCCTGTGGATGTTCGAGGTGTTGTTCTATACTCCCATAAAACACTAAGTAGCTCTTTGACCCATCTGTTCTTCTTTTCATCGAGGCATTCTCGTAATCCGGACTTGATGCTCTTATTTATAGTCTCGGCTTGGCCATTTCCATGAGGATAGTAAGGTGTCAAAGTAGTCAACTGGATCTTGTATTTATGGAGGAATTAGAGGACTTTGTTGTTGATGAATTGTTTACCATTATCTGACCTTATCATTTGTTGACAACCAAATCGAGTGATGATGTGCTCTTAGAGGAATTTGATCATTTCATTTTCGTCAGTGTGATAAAGTGGCATAGCCTCGACCCATTTGGTAAAATAGTCTATAGCTACAAGGACAAACTTTTTTTTTGCCTGATGCACGGTGGAATGGTCCAATAATGTCAAATAACTATCATTTGAATGGCCAAAAGACATTACTAACATGTAAGTCAAGGGCAGGACTTTTGATATCTTGGGCGTGGATTTGGCATTTGTAGCATTTTCTGAAAAAATCTTTACAGTCTTGCCTCATATTTGGCCAGTACAAACCATGTGCGAATGCTCTTTATGCCAGTGATCGACCTGAGATATGTGCGACACAAATTCCATCATGAAGTTCCTTGATTTTGATTTGGGATTGCTACTGGGAGATACATTCAATTAGTAGACCTCCACCGATAATTTGGTATAGTATTTATTCCTCCTTGGACTTGGAATCATAGACATTTTGCTAATAGGGATCGAACTTCTTCCTCGTTCTCGGGAGGATATTGGAATAGAAATATGCGAGAAATGGCTTTCTCTAATCTTCAGGATCTTTATCTTCGGTAACTTGGATTTGCATGGTATAACTTGTATCGAGACTGGAATGTTCGATCACTTAAATTTCTAAATTCTTCTTCTCATTATCGTCGAGCATTGCGGCGATGGCAGTTTTCAGCCCTGGGTAGATAATTAATTGTTGTTATCTCAAATTTTTTAATTTTTTCTTTAACCAGCACAGCATAGTCAACCATTTTACCTGATGTCTTGAATATCTTATTGTAATGGTTGGCCACTAGTAACGAATCTGCATAGACAACTATCTATTTTGCTCCAAGTGATAATGCGAGCTCAAGACCATGTAGGATAGCTTCATATTCTGTTTCGTTGTTTGTTGCATAGAACTTGAGTTTGATAGTTTTTCAATTCTGTGGTTGAATGGTATAACAAAAATGATGCCAATCCCTGATCCTCTTAGTCCTGCAGGCCCATCTAGCTATAAAGAATCTCCATCCTGTACCTTTGGACCATATATTTGATTCTGCAATTGAGTCATCGGCTTGTACTTCATCGAGTTCCTCCCATTCTGGATCTTCGACGGGAAATTCTGCCAAAAAGTCGGCTACTAGTTATCCTTTGATCGATATCTAGGGCTCGAAAGAGATGTCATACTCTTTGAGGAAAACTGACCATTATTGAATCCTTCTGGACTTCCCTTTTTTGGAAAGTACTAGTTTGAGGGGAAATTAAGTAATCACCTTGATGGGGCGTGCTTAGAAATAATGTCGAAGTTTTTGGGAACTGTAGACTAAGGCTAGCAGCTGCTTTTCAGTTGTTGTGTATCTTTTTTAAGCAGGCATGAGTGTTTTGCTGAGAAGATAGATTAGTTTTCTACCCCGTCGTCTTCTCGAATAAGAACAGAACTGATTGAAACGTTTATTGTCAATCAATACATCGTTAATACTTTGCCATTAATAGGAGTACTCATTATGGGAGTATGCCCCAAGTATCTTTTGAGATCTTGGAAAGCCAACTCACATTCTGGGGTTCAGATGATTTCTTTGGGTTATTTTTTTAGAAGGGGATTCGCCTACACCCTCAAAGGTGCTGCACACTCGCCGAGATGGCTGTAATCCTGCCGAGACCCACCCCAAACATTCACAATGTTTTGAACTCTTTCAATCTCTTTCCCAAGCTCCCACGTAGGACTAAGGTGAAAGACACGTATACAGCCTAGATCCTGTAAGTACAACAGAAAGCCATGTGTCATTCTCACGAAGAAAAAGTATAGAATTTATAGTAATACGGTAGGAAATTGTCGAATGTCTATAAATACGACAATTAATTATCGAATTCATAGCAATACGAAAATTAATTGTCGAATTAATAGAAATACGACAATTACTTATCAAATTTTTATAAATTCGATAATTAATTGTTGAATTAATAGCAATACGACAATTAAAAATTTGACAAGTAATTGTCGAATTCATAGCAATACGACAATTAATTGTCAAATTTATAGAAATACGACAATTACTTGTCGAATTTTTATAAATTCGATAATTTCTTGTCGAATTCATAGAAGAGAAATAGTTGATGAGATTGGTTTGTTCTGCGTACCTGTCCAAGAACTATAACTTTGGCTCGGTGGGTTGCAAAGCTCGTCAACAGAGAAGGGTCCCTTGGGCAATATTCGCCAGCTTCTTGTTCGGAGTTTCTGTTAGGGAGAACTTCTTCTTCTGTGGTTGCAGTTCTTTGTTGTTCAAGGGTAGCGTTATGAAAATTTTGAGCTTGTGGAACTTCTGTAGATGGAAGTTCACCGTCTCCAACGTAGAAATCCATACTAGATTGGGTTGTTGGTGTACCAGGGTCTTCTCCCCTAAAGTCTTCTACAGACTCTCCTTGGGAATCAGAGGTACTAGACTCAAAAGCTGAAGAGTCTTGGGAAGGGCCTTCCAAGTGGTCCTCCTGTTCAGGTGTAACTGGCACACGTGGGAAACTGCCACTTATCGAGGAATCCCTTAGTGCTACCCTAGTCGAACATGTTTTTCTTCTTTTCCCAGGAATACGCGGTGGGTTGTTATAATTCGGATACGATGGTTCATCTCGCTCATCATTTAGACTCTTTCTTAGGGAGGCCGTTGGTACTCTCTTCCCTCTTGTTGTGGGCATCTTGCGTGCAACCTTTGGTGTCATCCTGCAAAAAATTCAATAGAACTGTCGAATCTGAAAATTGTTGAATGGGCTAAAGTTCGACAATTAATTGTCAAAGACATGGAAATACGATAATTAATTGTCGAATTTCTATAAATTCGACAATTAATTGTCGAATGTATTGAAACTCGACAAATAATTGCCGTATTTCTATGAATTTGACAATTAATTGTCGAATTCATACAAATTTGACAATTAATTATCGAATTTATTGAACTTCGACAAGTAATTGTCGTATTTCTATGATTTCAATAATTACTTTTCGAATAAAGACAAATATTCGATAGATTTCTGTCGAATATCTTTAAAAATTGATAATTGTTCATAAGTATATACCACATTCTGTGGTATATTTCTCGATTTTGTGTTTACATGTCAAATTTGGGGGAATTTCATGTACAATTTGGGCAAACAAACAGTACAAAAAAGGCATAACGGCATTACGCGCAAAAAATTTTAATTTTAATTTTTTTCGTTTAAGAATCTTCATACAAATTGGGAAGAGTAGTTCCAATCTTATACCTGATTATGACGGATAGGTTTTGCTGTTTGGGATGAAATCCACAAAGAGACTGATTCGAAAGAGATAGTGAGTTGTTGAACTCAGTGGAGACCGAGACACGATGAGTGAGTTCGAGACTGAGCGAGAAGAGAGAGAGAGAGAGAGAGAGAGAGAGAGAGAGAGCGACGAGTTGTCGGAGCGATGCAAGCGAGAGAGAGAGAGTTGAGTGACAGTGACAGTGACAGTGACTAAGATGAGGTGAGTGATTTTTGAGTTTTGGAGAGTCAGAGAGAGAGAGAGAGTCGAGTGGAGAGAGAGAGTTTTTATTTTAAAAAAAATTTTACTCGACACGTCAACGCTGAGAGGGAGAGAGAGAGCTGTTGAGTTGGCAAAATGAGAGGCTACGAGAGAGTATAGCGGAGAGTGTAGCGGGGAGAGGGTGTAGGCGAATCCTCTCCCAATTTTTTATCATTGGGGCTGGGTTCCCACGAAGAAGAAGATAAAGAAGTTTACATCGATCAAATGACTTTAAGGTAAATCTATGGAGAGCGACAATTTTCCCGATGAGCTTTTGGACATCTTTTTTGGTCTGTGATGATGGCATTGCCATGAGTGCTTTGATTTTCTCTCAATCGATTTCTATTCCTCTTTTACTTACCAGGTGTCCTAAGAATTTTCCAGATACAACTCCGAATTGGCATTTTTCTGGGTTTAGTTTCATGCGGTACATACGAAGGATATCGAAGATAGTTTGTAGATTGTTATAATGTCCCTCTCGCTTTAGGCCCATGCAGATCATGTCGTCGATGTACACCTCAATGAGTTTGCCCAAGTGATTTTTAAACATTCTTGTGACGAGCCGCTGTTAAGTGGCTCCTGTATTTTTTTAATCCAAAGGGAATGACTATGTAGCAGTAAAGACCCCTTTCTATTACGAATGTAGTCTTTTCTTGATTTTCTTCGGCAAGAGGAACTTGATTATACCCCAAAGCTGCATCCATCATTGAAAGATGTTTATGTCCTACTATGGAGTCGAGAAGGTAAGGAATCAAAGAAAGGAAGGGGAAAGTTATCCTTAGGTGTGAACTTATTTAGTTCAGTGAAATCTGCACAGACCCTAATTTTTTCTTCTTTGGGACAGCTACGATGTTTGATACCTACTTTGGATATTTGGCTTCTCTAATGAATCTAACTCGAAGTAGCTTATCAATTTCTTCATTAATTGCTTCCTGGAGCCTAGGGGCTATATTACGATGCTTTTGTACTATAGCCTTACTGTCTGGGATGAATTTTTAACTTATGGCATGCAAGTGATGAGCCAATTCTTGGCATCTCTTAAAAAGACCATGCAGAAATATCGACGTTTTTCTTTAAGAGTTGCAGTAGGATTTCCCTTTCTTCTGATAATAGTATAGATCGAATAAATGTATTTCTCCCCGGTCCATCGAGCTCTATGGATTCGATAGTTTCAGTATTGTGTTGCTCGAACGTTGGAGGTGGCTCTTGTTGCAATTGTTATGCTTTTATAAGCTTTGATGCATGAGAGTTTGTGGTGGTATTTTCGCACATTCGTACTATAGCTTAACTCTTTTTGATTTTATAAACTCTGTGATCTGTTAGAAAACATAATGCCAGATGATATGTTGAAGGTACTGTCTTAATAGAGTGGAGCCAACTTCATTCTAAGATCCCCAAGTATTTTGATT
Source organism: Kingdonia uniflora (assembly GCA_014058105.1). Classification (NCBI taxonomy): domain Eukaryota; kingdom Viridiplantae; phylum Streptophyta; class Magnoliopsida; order Ranunculales; family Circaeasteraceae; genus Kingdonia; species Kingdonia uniflora. The sequence continues at coordinate 1,000,675 of JACGCM010002352.1, forward strand.
CGGCATCGATGACAATAAATTTGACAAAGGTGGTTTCTGGTCCTGCTTGAACAGGCAATGTGATCTTTCCCAAGGCTGAAGCTTTTGAACCATTGAATCCTATAGGATCTTTGAGACCTAGAACGTCAACTACTCTCTTGAATAGTACGTCAGCTGCGCTTCCAGTGTCGACAAGGAGTGTGTATAAGTAGTCTTGTCCTACATTGATCATTATCACCAATGGGTCGTCATGAGGGTCTTTGACATAGTTAGTGTCGTAATCTTTAAAGGAAATGAGATATGGGTGTTTGGCTTTGCTGAAGCTGGGTAGAAGTTTGGCAAATTTCTCTGATAACGTCATCTTGTAATAGGATGTGATTCTGTCATCTTTCTTTCACTTCTTGCCTTTCTCAATCTCGATCATATAAAGATCGCGAGCTTGACCCTGTCCCTGCCCTTGTTCGACTTCTTTTCTTTTTGTCTCTTCTTCGAAAAACTTCTAGACATCGATTACGTACTCGTTGAGCCATCCTGTGAGGACAATACGGTGAAAACTGCGTATAAGAGAGTTACAATTGTCAGTCTCATGGCTATGGACATTATGATACTAGTACAAGGGTTTATTTAGGATGTCTAGAATTTATTGTGCTTCTCAAAATAACTTATCTCCTCTTAGTGTCGATAAGATGGCGGAGAGGGTGGTCATCATAGGTGGCAGGATTGGGATGGATCTATCTTTTTTCCCATCTTTTCTTTTGGCACTATCGTTGAATAGCCCACGTTGTTTGAGAATGACATTGCTTGTCAGTTTTGAGTATTGTGGTGAAAGAACATCGTTGGTATGAATGACGGAGGATCTTTTCATCTTATCCTTCTTGGACTGCTCGAGCTCGATGCAGTTAATTATTAACCATATCTATCATTTTTGTGACTATTTTGGGTTTGTGAAGTATAAGCTCATCTCGAACTTTAGAATCAATGTGGAGTGCTGATGTGAATGTTGGTACAACAATATTTGGATCTGAATTCCCAATCTTCCTTGTTTCTTATAAGAAACATTTGTGAAAATTTGTTAGGGTTTCCTTCACGCCTTGTTCAATAAAGAACAAAGAATCAACTGTTATCTCACGTTCTTTAGCATGCGCGTAGTTTGATTCGAACAGTTGCTGTAAATAAGGTAAGCTAGTTATTAGTCCTTTGGGAATGGTGTGAAACCACCTCAGAGGCTCTACTTCAAGGCTTATGTTAAACAAATGGCATAGCATGTGATCAAGCTTGGAGAACAAGCCGACTGCTGCCTTGAAGTGACGGACGTGGGTAAGAGGGTCGGTGAGGCCTGTATATTAATTAAATTTTGGCATGTAAAAGTTGTCTAGAACTGGCATGACTTTAAGGTGAGGGGAAATAGGATTTATCTCGATCCTATCTAGAGTGGATCTTTGGCTAGGATTGTCAGAATGTATGACTTGAATCTGATTGTTCAAATCATCCAAGGTGATGAATTGTTGGAGAGTATTTGGTGCAGCTGCAGCCTGAGGATCAAAATCGCCTTATCATTCGGGGCCCAACCATTCTATGGCCGGTCATCTTAGAAGAGGTGGTGAGGTCTGATGACATGTGCGTCAACTTCCTTGGGTTGTCGATGCTGATGATGTAAGACTGAAATGTCGGGATACTCTATTTGGGTTCCCTGATTGAGATCTTGAAGTTCAATTTCGTTCTTCCCTTGGTATGTTCTCCTTCTGGGAAGCTCTGGATCGATGATCACTTCGGGCTTGGAGAGGCGATACTTATCGAACAGTGAATCGATATTGATGCCTTCACAGACTTTCCATTTCATTCTTATGGATTGGCTCTGCTGTTCCAAGGCCTTACTTCTCTCGTCTCTTTCGACTTAGATGGCTTGGGCATGAATTTTCTGATCTTCGAGCTGCTGGATCCTATTAGATCCATCTATTTTTTAAGTTTGACAATAGCATTGCGCAAGTTGACAGTTCTGATAAGGTGGTTACTTGAATGTCCTCGTTGTTCCTCTAAGTACTGGAGGCACTTTTGAGGTTCATGTTTGTCATGAGAGCATACGGAATGAAGTTTGGTAGAGAAAAAGGTGTGTGCTTCCCACAGATGGCGCCAATTATAATGGCTAGTTTTCTAATAGGTAAACTTTGCCAATACTTTTAGTAATGAGGTTACGATGAATTTGTAACTGTAGCTAAAACACAATAGATTTTACGTAGAAACTTAGTAAAAACCTGAGGAAAACCACGACCTCGAGGAAGATTTTAAAGAATGAATCCAGTATGTACTAAATTATTGCAATTGCAGAAAGATTTGATAAGAATAGCTGAGAATGATATCTAATGAATACCCGGTTGACATATGCTCTGCTTGTATTTATAGTGGATATAGGCAGTTACAAATAATTGGTCTCCTGGTTTCATGGGTGGTGGGCAAACTTCACGGATCATGTGCAACAGCTCTATTTGACCAAGTACAACGGCTACTATAGAAAGTCAAGATCTGTAGACGTGGACTTAACATCTTCTCGAATGATCACCTACCTTCGACGTGGTTCTACTAGTTTCTCCTTATCGAGTCTGGGGAATATGCTACTACACAAATAACTCATTAAATCAAATTAAAATCTCCAACAAGAGCCGCATTAGGACCCTCGTGAAGTAAATTTCTCCATTAATGGAAATTTAACTTCGAAGAGAGAGAGAAATAAAGATATATATATATATATAGAGAGAGAGAGAGAGAGAGAGAGAGAGAGAGAGAGAGAGAGAGAGAGCTTACAAAGGTTGACTAGATATGATAAAGATATACGTCTTTATCCGTCGTTTTCATGAGAGAGAAAAGTTTGGAAGGAGTTTTGCCTTTTCGTGATTGAAAGTCTAGAAAACCTTTTTTTTTTTGTTGGTAAAACTAAGGCCTTGCTTGGTTTTGGACCCGGGAACAAATGCACATTATGTACTAGCTCGCAAGGGGTGTCACAGTTATGTTTGGCTGCAACTTTTTTCAAACTTTCGATTTTTTCCAAAAAAAATTTCAATCCTATTTTACCTTTTCAATTTCCGAAAATCCAATTTCTGATTTTTTTTTTCTTCTGAAAAATATCGGATTCGATTTTTTTGAATAATATCCGATCCGATTTAATCCGAACTTCCCCCACCATGGCTTCATCTAGGTCTTCCTCCATTTATCTAGGTCTGCCTCCATTTCTTCTCCCTCTCTCCAAGGACTCTCTCTTCTCTACCTGTAAAACCTCACTCTCATTTTCCTTTAAGGTAAGAATCTCTCTCTCTCTCTCTCTCTCTCTCTCTCAAACTCTCAAACTCTTAAAGCCACAGTGGGGGTGAGACATGGCCAGGTGGTGTTCAGTTGGTTTCATGGGGTTAGACTTTTGTGTTTAAGTAATAGTGGGTGGTTGTTTTTTATCTCTCTTCACCTATCTCTAAAAAGGCTATCATAGATATTTAGTGATATTTTTGTCTTAAAGCATGTTACTTAAGCTTGTGAAATGATATTTTATTTTGTAAACTTTATAATTTGGATAATATTTATTTCCAAATTGTTATCATTTGTTATGTACCAAAGTTTTTATGATAGTATCATGTATTATCACTTGTCTAATAATATGTTTATGAGATATTAATACAGCGACAATTTCCTGCCAAATACAAAATTTCTAATTTTCCAGTTTTATCCAAATATACGAACTTTTCGAATTCCGAATTTTCCGATAAATTCGATTTTTTCAGATTCGGATCCATATTCATTTTTTCAAAAAAAAAATATAAAAAAATTGGAATGGGTTTTACGTTTCAGAAAAAATCAGAAAAATTTCCGCCCGCCCATATTTCCGATTCGATCCGAAAATAGACCTAGTTATGTAGCAATGCCTAGTGTTGGTGCTCAAATTTACTGTGGCGGCCTCCAACTTTGTTTGGTGCTTGAGGTTTTCGTGTTTGAGTTCAAGCTCCTATCGTGAGCACGGACTCGTTTTAAAGTTATCAATGGTATTATGGTATAAACGTAGTTTCTATTAGAGAGTTTAGTTTTGAAAGTTATTTTGGTAGAACTACTAAAGGGGTGTTTGTTTTTAAAGTGTTGAATACTGACTGCTAAAGGATTTGAAGTGTTGAATGTTACAATAAAGGGAGAAAAATAAAAGAGGAGTGTTGAATGGCTAGTAAGCTAGTCAAAACAGCTTACTAGTTTTGCCTTACTGATAATTGCTTAGTACTTTACTGGCTAGTAAAACAAAAAAGAAACATCACTTTAATTCAGCGTAAACCAAAAAAGAAACACCCCCTAAGTTTAAGCTATTCTAATAAAACTAGCATTTGAGTTGATGTATGAAACTCAATCTCCACCTCCAATTGTTGTTGGAGATGATCAAAAAAATTGATCAAGACGTATATGTTCATTTAGAAGGTCTTGGTGTTCCATTCCAAGGTACTCAATATAGTCGTATGTTGTTTTTGTGTTTGAGATGCTTAATCAAAGCTTGTCTTACGCATATTTTGATAGGTTATGTGGTCGTCTCTACGCACGTTCGTCGAATTGTTTTCTCGCATTTCACCCGACCACTCTCTATTTTAGTAATTATGTTTTATTCTATTTAATAATTCCTATTAGGAGTCTGATTAGGGTTTTCTATTCTAAATGGTGTTTCCTAATTGTTTTCTAATTGTGACAAGCCTCATTTATGCCTATAAAAGGAGAGCTCCTCTAGCTTTATTTTTCAATGTTAGTTTTAGATGAGAGAAAGGCTTGGCCTTAGGTACATAGATCTAGTTTATTTTCAGTCTTTCAATCAATCAAAGTAGTTTGTCTTTGTGCTAATCGCTTCCGCATTAGTAGTTTTCTATCATATTTTATTATCAATTGATTTTTTGTGATGGAACCTTCGGTTCTAAAATCCTAAGCCACACTCTTAAATGTAGCCACACTCATAAATGTTTCAAGAAGGCTACGCAACTTAGTCCAAATTTTTTATAAAAAAAAATCAAACAGATCTGTATCTATCCTTCCATCATGCCTGCGATGTCTCACAATCTTTCAACCACTCTCTATCTTCTTCTTTTGAGAGGCTTCTCGAAAGAGACGAGCATTAGAATAAGCAATGTCAATCTCAACATCTATTTATGGTAACAACAATCACAAGACATGCAGTAAATAAAAGAAGAAGAGAGAGAACATTCAAACTTCACAAAACCAAGATCAAGTAAGCGTTGCGATAGCCCTTTAATTCATATTACTTTCAACATCTATCAGTTTTCTGATGTTAAATTACGATTAAAGATAACCCACAGGAGTAACTGTAACTCGATCTAATATGGGGCCACAGAGTATGCCGAAGTTGTCATAACTCGTATGATAAAAGGCACTATAGAACGTAATCCTCGTCATATTTCCTACAGCTTTGAACTTCAAACTATCAGTTTTGTACTCACCCTTTCCTACTGATGTAAATGGCACTTTTAAGGTTTCTTTTCCAGCGAAAGCTTCGACCATCATCGATCCATGGCAACCGTTCCTTGCGTCTCCAATAGAGAAGGTAAGTTTGTAGGTTTTGTTAGGAATTGTTCTTAGGACTTGAGCTAGCGCACTTTCTCTTCCAGCTACAAGCTCAACTGCAGCCAATCCAAAGGGGACATTGAAGTGTTTCGAATCAATGTATTTAACGGCCTTGAGGGATTCAACGATCCAACCAGGTAAGGGGGATGTGAGATCTTCTTGTTTGGGAGGAAGGAGGACACCATTGGTGGCATTCTTCAATAGATGAGGACCCTCTTCGAAATCTCCATTTTTAACCAAGTTAGCTGCAATAACTTGTAATGCAAAAATTAGACAAATCAGAATATCTTACAATCATGACAAAAATATCAAATATACGTATACTTGAAACTATAGAGCAAAAGGTATATATTGCCAAGCAAAACATAAAGTCAGATCAAGATAGGATAGAAGCCATGAATAATATGTGCCTTTCAAAAAAAAAGAATAATATGCCAGCTTATAAGTACCAAATCTCTTGAAGTTAGACAAAGAGGAACTTCAAGACACAACCATCTAAATCGTCTACTTGCCAATAATCAACCGCACTTTTAGACTGAACACCGTAGAGCATTTACAAATAAGAAAGTGAGAGAAATGCTCTGTATATCCCCATAAATAATAGGAGTATAAGCGTGAATTGCCACTAAAATATCAAATCTTTCTAAATTCTAAGAATTGGAACACTTCCATGATAAAAAAAAGGCGGAAAATAATGATCAAACAGTCAAAAGTACATGATAAGAACTAGACGGAATCCTTAAATCATTTACAAAGCTGCTACTTTGGCAGACCCCTACCATTTGCATTAATTTACAAAAAAAGATAAGTGCATCCTAGTTTACAATGATAATTTTTTTATTACAAGCCTAACAGGGTCAAGTATATTAACATTGGACGGAATTTTCACAAGCACGATAATGGTAAATTTATTATTTTTTTGAAAATATTGCCGTTTCAAGAAATATAATCTAGTCAAAATTTTAGAATTTGAATTAAAGTGAGTTAATTCAAGAACAAAGTGCTAAGAATGTGCAACAGACAACTACATTGATCACCAATTGTAATATATTTTGCAAGAGCATTCCTTCGCAACTCCCCGCGATCATCAATTGTATAGTCAAATATATAACTGAATTTATTAATTCAAAACAATGGTTAACGAATTGTATACCTCGTGTGGGCATTGGGGGAAGGAGCTCCTTGATGGCAACAGAATCGATTAGAGGACCACAAGCAGGATCTTCTTGAACCCCTGGATTGTGAAACGTCACCTTAGCAACTTTAGTGGTAGCTCTAAATCCCCAAGCGTAAATATCACCTCCATTGCTACTATATAATGTTTGCAAAGGGAGATCTCCAGATTGTGATGGGACTGAAACTCTCAGCACCTCGTCTTGAGCACAAGTTCTTGAAGCCCCGAATGTGAGAGAGTAGAGGGAGCCTGGCTTAACTGCTATTGTTTGAGAGATGGATGCCTCATTGCCTAGTCTTACAGCATGAACTCCGTGTGCAACGGCAAAGAACATTCCGCCAGGTTGGGGTCCACCGTGGATGTACTCTACTAGACCATTGATCTCCCATTTGGGTAGTGAATATTTCCCTTTGATCACTGTTTTGTTGAGGTTTGATGGCTTAGGACCTTCTTCAAAGTTGCCATTTGGGAGTAATGCTGAAAGAAAAAAAAACAAGGGATATTCATATTAGTAGTGGTAAGAGAAACATGGATCAAAGGCTTCTTATTCTTAGAACATTAATAAATCTGAAGGACAAACAAAAAAAGAAACCCAAATAAACAAAAATATATATAAGAACCCAAAAGCAATATTAACCAAATCACAGTCACCCCATGAAGGTAACATATTTATGCCCCCATATCTAACAATAGAGTGGGACTCAAAAACCCAATTTACAAGTAGTATATGTGATCATTGAAGAACTGATTTTTCTTCAATGTTAGTCATATCTTACATGCATCACTATGTGTAACAAACATGATTGGCCTACAAGATCTCTCTTTTGACCATACTTTTTGACTTGCAAAAAAAACCACTCATAAAAGGTAAACCTCAAGATCCAAGCGGAGTGAAATGAACAATGAAGGTAAAATCTCAAAATAAAAAATATACTAATAATGAATAGTAACATGACATTGGATCCATATACATTGATATAACAATCAAACCCACACAACCAAAACCCCTAAAAACACATGACAATGTCACATTTAGGAACCAAACTCATAAATCACATCTCACATTTAGGAACCAAACCCACATATGCTCACAAAAAAAAATACAAAAACACAAACCCAAAGTATTCCAACTCACAAGACCATATTTTGGAAGAAAAATTAGCAAAAAAAGTCACACACCCAAAACTCACAAAACTTCATGAGATAAAAGAGAGTAAAGCATGAATGAAAATAAGAAAGAAAGAAAAACTTGGAGTGATTGTTACCATCTAGAAGCTGAGGTGCAACAGAAACATGGGCACTGAAAAGAGAGGAGAGAACAAGCATGAAACATAGCAAGGTCTCCATTTGTTTGAGCAATCTGAAAGTGAATATTTGGAGGAAATGGGGTAAGTTTGGACTGGGTGGGAAATAAAGAAGACCTGAAATCACGTTAAAAGAGTGCCACTGACTGGCCCAATGGAGAACCCCACATAATGTCTCTTTGTCTATCCAGTTATCGGGATTTTATCTAGTGCATACATTGACAACAGATATCAGTACTCCACTGTCGTGATTTGGCCACGTGGAACACATTTTTTTCGTTTTCTTACAAGCACGCACTTTAACTTTATATTACACTACATTAGACGGGAGGAAACCCTTACAAAAAGTCTGCTGGCAAGCACAAGATTGGGTGTATGGGTCTCCGGCTATGGCTACTCACATTGAGATTGGTGGATCAAAGTTAGCCCCAGATTATGTGAACACTACTGCTTGTGTTCAATAATCCATATCAATGAAGTTTCATGAAATTGTGAACTTAGATTTTCCGATATCTTGTAATTTGACCACCAAAATAATTGATTTTCACCATGTGCACGTGTCGCACTAATATTCAAACAAATTCTTTACTTGTATATGTTTAGGATCTCTCATTTTGTCTTGAATTGCAGTTTTCAAACCAACACTGTAATCTGGGATCAACAAAACAAATAGTTTCAGTTTATTCCTCTCAATTTCCGCTTTCAAAAACCTGAACCTAAAACAATAATTTTAAAGGGCCGAGGCATCAGGCATGTGCAACAGCTCCTGAATATATGGTTTATCTTAAGATAAAAATGTGAAACAGAAGCATGTTTTGATGAAAAAATGCCTCTCCTTCAAACACGTACAATCGTTCCTTTAAAATTACCAGAGGCTAGATTCAGTCCAAGTTGGATGTCGTTCGAACGAGATGTTGTTTACTGGGGCTGGAAGCCTTTTATGGTCTAAGTCGTTCGAACGAGCTTAGAGTCATTCGAACGAGATGTGCGTAGGTTGGTTTTAGAAGTTCTTATAGGACGTTGAGTTTGGCTCAATATCCGTTCTATTTATAATTAGTCATCTAAGTATATAAAGGGGACTTAAGTTATTTGTTAGCTTATCTTTTCTGTGAGTTTAATTTTAGAGAGCTAAGATTTGAGAGACTCCATTACAAAACTTGAGAAACTTGGAGATGATCATGTATAACCTATTTGATCATAGTAGATTGTTCGCGGGGAGTGGTTTGTTATCCGTAAGGCTTTTCCACTTCCCTCCTCCGGATAAATCATTGTGTTTTGATTTCGTTTAATTTCTTAATTGGCGTTTCCGTTTATCGTTCTTGGGCGAGAGATTGGGATTAGCTACCCTAATTCCTAACAACTGGTATCAGAGCGAAGGTTAGAGCTTGTGTGATTAGAACGATGACCGATATAGAGAAATTAAAATTTGATGAATTCAATGGATTGAACTTTAGGATTTGGAAGATGTAGGTAGAGGATTTTCTATATGAGGAGGATTTTGATTTTCTTCTATGAGGGATTTTGACGAAGCGGACCGATATGGATCGTTTGGAATGGGAGCTTCTAGATCAAGATGTTCTAGGTAAAGCTATTTCAACACTCTCAAGTTCTATTTCTTCTAAATTGCCTAAAGTAAGTACCGTATTAGAGATGATGGACAAACTATCGAAGATGTTTGAATCAACTTCAAATGATTTAAATTCTCAAAAGTGTGTTACGAGTGCTTCAAATTCTTGCAAGCAGGTTACTTTTTGTGACGTAGTAGAAGTCTATGGTGAAGATTCTTGCGTAATGCCTTTTGGATCTTCATTGTTAACATCGGGTGATTACTCAGATGTTGAAGTTAAAGGAAAGAGAGTTTCACATATTGAAAATGGAAGCAAAATGCACATAAAGGCATGAAATTACAATTAACAAGATATTTGTTGAAATTGTGGTAAAGTTGGTCATAAGAAGAAAGATTGTAGATCGACGAAGAAGCAAAAATCTATAAAGAGACGTTCGGTGACTTTCTCCGGGGAAGGTAAAAATTTTGATAGTGCCTCCAATCTTATTTATAATGATTTGTGTAATATGACTTGTGTTATTCGGGATAAACCATGCAACATGGGCAGGCGAATTCTCCCTTTGTCTTACAACTGGAGATATTTCCATATGCAGGAAAATCGTGGATTGTCCATAATAATATTGCGCGCATGTTAAATTTTTTACATGTGAATGCATCATATGTCATATACTCTTCTTTCCGCAATTGTTTTAATTCAGCAACTAATGGTTGCAGGTACACATCGATGTCATTTCCTGGTTGTCGGGGACCGGGTATTAGCAAGCTCAACATTATGAAAAATGGTTTCATGCATAAATTTGGAGGGAGATTGTATGTCGCACACAAGACAGGCCAGTAACTATGTGGCGACCCAAACATACCAAATGGATAAACACCATTTGTTACTAGTCCTAATCGACGATTCCATTTTTCAGCGGAGAAATCTTTGTACTTTCTATCTAAGGCCTTCCATGTTATAGAATCTATTGGATGTCGCATTTTTCCATCTGATAATCTTCCAGTTGAATGCCAAGTTAAGTCTTTTGCCACCCGTGGTACACTACAAAAGAGGGGGGAAGACTCAAATTGTATGCATTACAATTTTAGTATTAGACCTAATTGATTAATTTTAATAAATAAAACTATAACAAAAAAATCATACCTATACATCCTTTGCAGCCTCGATGTTATTGGAAAATATCGCAGTACCTTAGAAGAAACTTTTGTGCCTTCTTTATATCTAGAGGTACCACATGTCGGGCAATTGGTCTTCAAAGGGTAAGATGTAGCGCTAGAAGTTTTGAGCTAGACCTACAGTGGAAAAGAGGACTGGTAATGGTCGAAAGATTCTGTTTTGCAAATAGCTCACAATGCTAAAAAAAACCTACCCCATGAAGACTGTTTTAAAACTGGTGTTTTTTGCTTTCTAGTGCCTAGCTAAACGTGGGCTATTTTTGACTCATTGATTTCCAGTGCCTAGCTGAACAAAGAAGCGCCACCACGTAGAAAGATGCATTTCAACGGTGTCCTACAACCAGCTTACGGGGCCCTAGAGTAATGGTTGTGTCTTGGGAGGCTGTCTATCTTGGTTGGTTAGGGGGGCAGAAAGAAGAACCCTTAATGAACCTACTGAAGTTAAAATAGCAACTGATAATTTACCAATCCCTCATAACATTACAGATGGTACAATCTTATTACTAGCTAAACTACAACATGTTGGCACAACTAAGAAAACATGAGTCTTACACTTGAAATCACCAGGGGGCATCAAGTTCTTTTTGTAGCTCCAGTTCATGGCTTTCAGTGTTGTTTGTATGCTTGGGAACCTCGGTATCTAACTTTTCAACGGTGTCTTTTAAATCAACAAGTTTCGCTTCAAGAGTTTTTATCTCCCCACTCATACGAGCTTGTTGAGCTAAAGCTCCTTTGCGTTCCTTTGAATCATGTTCTGATCAGCAGAAGAGCTTTTTAAGTCGCTTCAGTTTAATATGTAAGAAGCGCACATCCATTCCCAAATGCTTGAAACCTTTCAAACACTTTTCCCATAGATCAAATTCATCATTGGTGGTGCTAAGATTGTAAGCTTTAATACGATCGGCTATCATAATGGTTTCTGAAATAATCCCATCAACCAATTCATGGTTGCCCTGGGGTAAATTTTTGTGAAGAAGGTCCTTCTGACTGCAGCATAAGTCAGAGTACTTAGGCCAGATGTGTTCTGAGAGCATCGAGTTATGTTTCAATCCATCTACCACAGTTAATATACACTCTGTGTCTAGATTTCCCCGTAAAATGGTACCTCTTGAAAATTCTGAGTCAACATCTCTCCTGCTGATTTTGGGTTTTTCTTCCTCTGGTCCAAAATCGGTTGACAAAGGAGTCTTACGACATTTCTGTTTTATTTATTCAGGAGTACTTAGTCCCTTTGTGCGCTTACATGGAGCGCTTTGCTTAGCCTTAACATTCAAAGAGCATAAGCCAGAACCTTCATAATCTCCAGAAGAATCATCTGTCCTTATTATGTACACCTTGAATTTAACATCCTCTACTAACTGAAATACTAAAGCATCCCCTTCATTTAGTTTGTGAGCAACGACGAATATTCTCCATCCAGCACTAACTGCCAACGCCTTAACTATATATTTCACTGTGTGTTCTTCATCTTTCACATCAACCAGAGTAATCATGATATCATTCTTTGGTAAGTCTGAAGCACAAAATTTTGAGAGAAGAGCCAACCAGAAACTGTCACTAACGTTTGATGGGAACATAGCTTTCACAAAGTAGAAAAAAGGAAAAGATGCTTCAGTTGACTGATATATATTATGATGCTTTAAATGCACCCAAAAGTGGAAAAAAGGTTATCATTCCAAAGGATTTGATGGCAAAAAAAATTCCACATTTCATGAAAAAGTGAAATAGTTATAACTCCAAATCTGTTTTGGGACAAATTTACGATAAGGTGGAGTCTTTCCAGTCATTGGAGCTGCAGTCAAAAGAAGTATGGAAACTTCCGTGTTTCAGTGGAGAAGTTGAAGAATCCTGCTTGTTGTTATGGAAGGGTCATTATGACCAGTACAGAACTGAAATAAAACACGCCCTAAAACTTGATCAGGAAATAAAAAATGAGGCTGCGAACGGAGTTTTACATAAATATAAACATATAATATATGGTGTTGGGAAGTTTGAGGAAAGTTCTCGAAGTCAAGAATAAATCTTCAATGAGGCTCTTTCTATCTATCAAGTCAACTATGATTATGCAAACGAGGTCAATGATGTTGGTAAATACGGATTCGTTTGGAAAATTGCTGGTCGAGCCCTCTACGCACTTTATGCCAATGCAAGATGAAGATGTCATTGTCTGCTCGAAATCTATTCTACATGAAATATTAAATTAGTGTGTGAATAAGCTTGCATTATTGCTTGTATTAACTATTCAGGCAATGAAATGAAGTTGCCTTACTATTTATTCCTGATGGTTCTCTTGTTATGAAACTTTTCCTTTCTTGTGTTGCAAATAATTTTGTACTATCAGAAGCATCCTCTATACTCTTTCGTATTCTATTTTTTTTAAAAGGGTCTCCTAAAGGAATGATCTTGGCACTAATGAGAAATATTATTATTCTCTTGTAGTTTTTATCCGAACGACATACCTTTTAGGGTATATGAAACAGGGAAAACAAAGGTTCCATTTCCCAAGTAAACAACCAATGAATGTGTATTCGACATTTTGGGATGGAAGTGATTAGGCCACGACATGTGGGCACATCAAGGTAGACTAGAAGCTAGCGCCTTTCACATTTTGATCTCTGGGTAATTACTTTATGTTGTAGTATAATAAAAGTACAGTGATTTGAACTCTTTTATCCTAATTCAAGTATGTCAACTACTTACAAGCACAAGTTGGAATCCTTTAAACTATGGCCCAATTATAGTACATTATATATATCCCCCATTCTACATATTATTACGCACCTAATATTATCCTCCAAAATCATTTATACGTGATAATCACGCCATGAAGCTAATAGGATTGGTTGATAATGATGTGTATATGCAGGAAAGCAAAGATACAGTTAAAACAGAACTCTCTTCCCCTAATGAAAGCAAGGATATCATTAATACCAGAGGAAAGTTGCTTAAAAAACACAACTCCCTTCCCCTTAAACCTCCCAGCAAGCACAATTAAAATAGTCCCAGGTGTAATGCTTTCCCTAATTTCAGACAAAAACAACCACAAACATCAAAATCAAATTAAACAAAAACATCCCAACATTAAAAACAACTAAATCTTTCAAAATCAAACCTGAGCTTGGTGGATTAGATAGCTGCCCCCACAGAGAGAGATGTCATGGCTCTTATCAGAAATTGAATCTTACCTCCGTGAGATTGGAGATTCAGAGAGAGAGATATGATCGAAGATTTTGGGAGAAATTAGGGCAAGTAATTTGGGAGAAATTTAGGAGAAATTCGAAGAGAGAGATATGATTGAAGATATGGCTCAAACCTTACAACTAAAGTGGGAAGAGAGAGTTTAGAAGGAAATTGAATTTTGGATCCCGCGTTTTTGAAGTTATTAGCCACGGTTTGGCCACGAACAAGAATTTAGGCTACCAAAAATAAATAGTTATATGTCTTTAGCCACAAATTTTGGGGTTTGGCCACGGTAAGGTTTGTAGCATTTAGCTACTGTTGGTGTTGTGGCTAAAACCAATATAGGCCGTGGCTGTTGATCCATTTTCTAGTAGTGACGGGATTCAATTTCAAGTGGGAGATTGTTAAGGGTGAACTCGAATTGTCAAAGTCGTTCAAACAAAAATGGATGTTGTTCGAATGAGTCGCTTGAACAAGAATGGATTTCGTTCGTATGAGTTGGTAGTTTTCTGCGATAAAAGCTTGGACCGAAGAAGGTTTTCGAACGAGCTTGGATGTCGTTTGAACAATATGTTGTTTTCTAGAGATGGAAACCTTTTATCGTCTAAGTCATTCGAACGAGCTTAGAGTCGTTCGAACGAGATGTGCGTAGGTTGGTTTTAGAAGTTCTTCTAAGATGTTGAATTTGCCTCGAGATTCGTTCTATTTGTAATTAGTCCTCTAAGTAAATAAAGGAGACTTAGGTTATTTGTTAGCTTGTCTTTTCTGTGAGTTTAATTCTAGAGAACTAGGATTTGAGAGACTTCATTACAAAGCTTAAGAAGCTTGGAGAAGATCGTATATAACCTATTTAATCATAGTGGATTGTTCACGGGAAGTGGTTTTTTATTCGTAAGGGTTTTCCACTTCCCTCCTACGGGTAAATTATCGTGTTTTGATTTTGTTTAATTTATCAATTGGCATTTTTGTTTATCATTCTTGGGTGGGGGATTAAGATTAGCTACCCTAATTCCTAACAGGTAAATCCTAGTTGCACTTGTAAAATTTAACAAGCAATTGATGAAGGTAAAGAGATAGGGTGAAGCCATAAAATGAAACCATTCTAACAAAAGTTATGTATTTATGAAAATTTTGTCCATTAAGCAATTAACGCAATTAGAACACCTTTACCAGCCAACACAGCAGATTGTAGGATCCCAGGAATATTATTAGATTTTTTTTACATGTCAGCAAGTCCGTCCTTGCTTTTACAGGTACTAAGCTAGAAACGAGAAAAAGTTCGGTCATAAGCGCCTTCCCATTCGACATGTGTCCTATTTAACCCCACTTTTTAACTGTAGTTAGTTAGTTACTATTAACATTTTTATCTTCCTTAATTGATGATTGTGTTAAATTTCCCATATAAATTATAATTAATCTTCTTATTTTGATTATTAATTTTTGTCTGGAACCAAATGAAAAAGAACTCCTTGACGATAATCAATCCCAAACCAAAAGATTAAAGTCTTATTACCAAAGTCTCGTACACTATTAGTAGTAATATTAATAGGGACAAGACCTTGGAGGCATAATTGTCATTTAGTTAGAATACTTGGGCATATAGTTTTATCCCTTCAACCCACTTTCATCCAATTTTTAGTCTAACAAGATTTGTCATTATTACTATTAAATTACATAGACAAAATTTGTGTACCCTAATTAAGAAAATAAATAAATAGTGGTGCTTATGTTTGCTGATTGTTCTTAGAGTTGTGGTACTATTTTATCTCCAGCACTTTCATTTTTGGCGCCAACTAGATCGAGTTCATATTTGCGACTCGCGGGAGCACCTATGACATTGTTGCTCCTTCAAAAAACTACTAAACATGAGACTCTTTTGTTGAGTAATAATCCATTCTAGAAGGATTAGCAGTTTTAATATCTGGAGAGCAATTGAGAGAGAGGGGATTCTTTATTGATTATTAGAGAACACGGTAACTGTACGAAATACAAAGGAGATAACCCTATTGAATAGATTACCTAACTATCTCAAACTCTCCCCATAAACCTAAAGGCCTATGGGCTTTATCAGGTCTCCTATAGGACACCCAACCTTGTTGGGCTCCTAGCTTGGGCTGGACCCAACTCCTAATACTCCCCCTTTGGGTGTTCCATACCAGGACGACTTGCATCAACAAAACCTCTGCCTAGCAAAACCCCCTTGGGAAAAAAGTTATGCAGGGAAAGAGTATAATCATATGCCCTGTATGGGTTGTGGACGCGTATACGTTGCCTCATCAAAACCTCCAGTCAGTAAAACCTCCTAGGATAAAAATTACACTATTAGGAAGAAAAAAAGTACAATACCCATGTGTCCACTTCAGGCTAGGACTACTCCCCCTGATGTCAATCTCCCTGAAATGTATCTCCCTGAGATATTGATAAATAAATCTTCGGCATGACGATTCCGTGTATTAGCTGCTTGAATGTAAGTGGTGCAAGAGTCTTCGTGAATAGGTTTGTAGAGATGTCTTCTGAAATATCTTCAACAACGCAAATCTCATTTGCCTTTTATAATTCATAAGGTTGGAATGGCTTTTATGAAATGTGATTCGTTCTGTCGCCATTGATAAATTGTCATTAACTTGAATTATGCAAGCTAAATTGTCTTCATACATAGTTGATGTTTTATCTTGGATAGAACACGTCACAACTTCGGTTGTTGAGATGCATCTTGGAACGCAACCATCATTCTCTGCCAGCTTCATGAAGTGCAAGAATCTTCAGGGTTTGAGGTGTAGCTACCGCCGTCCGCTTCATCAATCTCTAACAATCTTTATGTATCCCCCGTACATAAACACATAATCCATTTGACAATGGCCTCTATGTGAGTCTAAGAAGTATTTTGTATCGGTGTACTCTATACTTTTACGTTTACCATTTTGAGTAGAGCAGACTCCAATCTTTCATACCGATCAGATACCTCAGAATGTGCCTGATCTCAATCCAATGCTTTTGGGTAGGAACAGAACTATGTCAAGCCAAATAGTTCATTGTGAATGAGTCATTGGGTTTAGTATACCCAACTAATTATAGTAAAACACCTCCTAGCTATGGTGTCACAACCCTAGGAGTTTCCTCCCCCATTAGGATGGTGAAAGACGTCGTTGTCCATAACCAAGTGATGAACGAGCAATAAACAACTTAGCATCGTGTGCTACATCCATATCGAAGTGTTAGATAACTCTTCTGATATATATTGTTTGGTGTACGAGTATGCCACTATCAATATGTTCGATCTACAAATCGAGACCCTACTTAATTTCCCAAGGTCTTGTATTTCAAATTCCTTCCCAAGGTATTCGGCGACTCTTACTGTAGTGACCAGTATATTTTTATTTATTTATTAGTACATTATTATATTATTTCTTTTCAGCATATTCCTATCCTTTTTTAGCATCTGTATTCATTCCGAATATTCCTTCTATCCCTTCTGCATCAATTATATCCCTTTTGGTAAGGTTTTGGAGTTAGATTCCTTTTTCGGCATTTTCGGTGTTTCGGTGGTTTTTGGGAGGAGGTGGTTGTGTTTTGTGTTCGGGGATCCTTGGTTGGGTTAGTATTGTTAGTACGTTGTTGGTGTTGTTGTTGTGGTATTTGTGTGTGGATTGTTCTGTGTTGGATGTTTGTGTGGTTCGGGGATCTTTTAGGATTTTTTAGTAGTCATTCGAACGACATTCATCTTCGTTTGAACGAGTTTACTCATCTCCTAGAACTTGGCCCAAGATCTCCAAGTCGTTTGAATGACTTCTGGGTCCATTCGGACGACTTCCTTGTCCATTCGCGTGAACTCTTTTTGTTCGAGCGACTGAGGCACTTCCCTGGAATTTTTGCCTTGACATCCTTCATCGTTCGAACGACATTCATCTTCGTTCGAACGAGTCTGCGATTGTTTTATTCCTTTTGGGTGTATTTTTCATTTCATTCCTCTTTCTCTCCTTTCTCTCACTCTCTCTCTCTCCCAAATCAGTCCTCTTTCCCATATTCAAATTCAATCTATTCCCTCGCTCGCCGATTCTTCGCAGTGATTATCGCTCTTATCCTTGGTGAGTAATTTCCTATTCCTTCCATTCCGTTCTTCCGATTAAACTTTGGGTTGATTTTTAGGGTTTGGCTTATTGATTGGTTTTTTGGTTTTGTTTGTTTAATTGTTGTTGTGATTGTTTGTTGTAGCTTATCCTGTGTTCCGTTAGCTGTATCGCTGATTCTAAGTTTAGAATTCTAGTTTTAGTTTCGTCAGGGCTCGGGATTGTTATCAGGCGAGTTTTCCCTTCATTTTTAAATTCCTCTACTAGTTAATAGATGTTGATTAGAGTAGTACTCTGTGTAGAGAGGTGCATGTAATTTTGTTAGGGTTTGTTATCATATTATTTCTCTGTATAATTGTTAACCTATTTAGTTAGTTATTCTGTGACTTGGTTACTATAGTTTGCATTGGCGTTGGGTTTTGTTAGAAGTTGTTAGTGTGGTATTTCTTGTAGCTGCATTTCTTGTTGTTGGTTTAATTCTTTTAGAGACTGATGTTGATTAGCCATTGTGGCGGTTAAGTTATTGTTTCATCAAAGTTTAGATGGTGTGACTGAGTCACTATTTCCATTTGGGTTAGGATTGTTTGCCATGCTCTTGTACAGGTGGTCGTCCTATGTTTGTTGCCGGGTTTACGGTCGTTGTATTTTTGATCCTTGGAATCTATTGTATCTTTTTAATCATGCAAAACTCTTTTAAATTAACGAGATCGGATACATAACAAAGCTCTACATCGGTTGACCTCCGATAGGATTGTAGGAGTCCTACATCGGGTTAAAATAGTAGGTAAAGAACTGGCTGTGAACACTATCATACCTTATATACCTATCTGGGAGTGTGGGAAGGTATAAAACAGTATGAATCCGGTGCTGGACTTATCCTCGTGAGGTTGAAATTCCTTGGAATGAAATACAGTTCGGATGCTAGCTCAGTGGGTTGAAAACCCTGGAACACTTTGATCAAGTAAGTATCTACTAGCTTGGTCGAGCTTGATAAAAATCGTACCCATTGTATCCCCATAACATATCTCTTTAAGTCAAACATGCTAGCGGTTGATCAACCAATATTATAATAGGATTGTAACACGTTTTAAATCATCCAATCATTCAACATTAGGACCTTAGTTCATTATTGCATCAGTCAGCATTAGGGATAATTGTGAGATTATCCCAGTTCATCATATCATATCATTAGCATATCATTGCATCATCTCCACATGTCACAATTCCCCTCTTCTCTTAAATTCTTTATCCTAACTCTGATTACTTATATATTCCATTCTTCTGTTCTTATTATTCTATTACCTGGATCATGATCGCTTATTTTTCTATTCATTTACTTTAAACTTACGCTATCTTATTCACTTCATCCTCTTTATCTGCACCTGTTTACTAGTATGTTATTTAGCTTTGTTAGGTTTCAGTGAGCCGTGGTTTTGCTCACTCTCGAATTGTTCCCCCCTTTCAGAGGTTGAGTAGCTTGAGTTGCTGAGAGCTTCAGCTGTGTTTGGAGCAGTTGTCGCTGCCGATCTATTTTAGTTTAGACTTTCTTGTATGTGATCTCAGCATGTACAGCTGTATTTTATTCTAGCTTTTGTTCACTGTTTTCAGTCTGATATGTATATATATCATTTACTTCCGCGTTGTTATTTTCTTTCTTTACTCTGATGATTATTGCTTAAAGTGAATGACTGAGCTTGATTCTTGTTTTTGGCTTGGTTGTTTGTGGGGCGAATAAGTGGATTCCTCGACCTGCACAGCTTCGAATTTAGTAATTGGTCAAGCTACCGATTATTGGATTTTGGGGTGTGGCACTCGCGATCTCCCCCGGAGTTCTAATGATATCCAAATTATTTAGTACACTGTTATGATGACACTGAAGCTAGTTTATGTGCTCTAAATAAGAATGCATGGATAGATAAGGATATTTGAAAAGTTTTCGACCTTCAAATACTCAGTCAACTTACTATATCTCATGGGTCTTAATTGCTTTAAGTCAATAATAACTTTTCCAATTTTATTATGTACATACCTCGTGTGTCAGGCTTAGTTGCTTCTAGAAGCTTATACCTTCCTAGGTAGCTTCATGTATATATCCATATCTAGTTTCCCATATAGATATGCAGTATTTACATCAGACGCATGTTTAGCTTGTCCCCGAAAACTTGACAGACATATCATATTTCCGTACCATTCCTATTTATAACCGATAGGCTCTATTGTATCAATTCGCATTATACTAGCAAGCTGAGCTCCGCTTAGATTCTAAACACCTATTTTGGCCAATATATAACAGCATACAGTCATTTACAATAAGTAGTTTTGTATTCCCATCCTTGATGGCTAGCACAGCAGCGAATATAAATACCTTGTCGATAATCTCTATTGAATAATCCTACGTTGTGCAATTATAGACTTTTAATAGATCGATATCTTCTTATTATCATACGCGTATGTGCCACCTCGGGCTAGTCTCGTAATACATCAACTGGTCGCGTAGCTACTATTGCCTCGTCGATGAGCGATTTCATCCTCGATGAACCAACTACACCATTAGTCATATTTGTCCCTTATTCTACAACTTCTCGGCTCATAATACTTTCTTCCAACAGTGCTCCGCACTAAGCGCGAGTCACAGATTCATTTGCGATACTAATTCCCCTGGAATGTTTTACTGCGGTACTAGTTCCCCCAAAACGTTCTGTTGTGTTGGTATATTACTTGCAGGTACATACACTTACGGTACTTCAATAGTGCCTATGAATGTGTCTGGAAAATTATTTACGTCGTATAGGAGGTTTTTAATCCGTTGAGCCTTATTGTCACTTAACTTATGTTAAGGGATCTATATGAGACAACGATGATGTTTTCCAGCTAATCTTGGAAACATCCTCAGCATTGACTGGCATATCTCTCCCTAATGTTGGGAATATTATTTTATCAAAGTGATAATTATCTGCCCTATAGTATATACGTCACCAATGGGTTTTAAATATCTAGTGATAGATGCAAATCATAACCCACATAATACCAGGCCGACGTTGAGGGTCTCATCCTCATACATTATGGTAGTGCGATTGACACCAGTACGGAACATCCAAATGTTCATCGATGGACAACACCGGGCTCCGACCCAGTTACTAATCACGTTTTGGGAAAAATAATTTGATGACTTGCTATGGGACGAACCCTAATTGGTGTTGCAGGAGAAAAAATGCAAATCCCACATACTAGCCGGAAGTTGTGATCGTAATAACAGTGGTCTGGCAATTATTCTAAATCGCTTGATTAGGTTCTTCGCCAATCCCAAGTTGGGTATGGTATGGGGTTATCTCGATGCTCAATCATCTATCCCATTTAGCGGCAAAATAATCATCGAAAGCTAGTGAGTCCAACTCTCAAGCCCCCATCAAGTCTCATCGATTGACTTCGATCGGTTAATCCAGGAACAGAGCATGCGATCGAATAATCTAAGTGAGAAGTTGTGCTAATGTTGCATTCCTAGATTTAAATAATAGGCAAACGTAAAATCATCTCCTAGATGCGTCAATTATGGCCATAAATATTCAAGTGGGCCACTATGTAGATGGATAGGTCCACATGTGTTTCAATGGAGGCATTTGGAGCAAAGGCTGGAGATCCCACTCCACCTTAGTCATACCAGGATGAAATAATAGACTTTCCTTGAAAGCAACCGTTACACGTACACTCTCTAGATCTTCCCTCCTTTTAAGGAAAGTTGAGATGTAATCCTGATAATCCTCCTCACTATCCAAGCCTTGAGGAGTGTATTGGAAACCGTTCTAATAACGTGTTCTAACCTTTAGGCATTGAGTGAACAAAACCTTGTATGTTATTTTCCTCGAAAGTCATTACGTGATAAGTATTATCATGTATCTCCTTAAACTCAATAAAATCCAGCTGGATTTACAAGTTATAAAGTAGACTAGATTCCCAGTATTGTACCGTAAGAAAGTAATAGCGTGATGCACTCAGTGCATTGTATCATGTTGGCAGTACCAATTATATTTGTAACATCCCTGATGCACTACGTTAGAGACAAGAAATATGTTCATATCTCAAAAGGATCAAGTGCGTGGTAATGTCTCTTAGATATGTGTCGCCTCTCATCCGATTATCGCTCATGCTCAATGAGTAGATAAATCTATAGGCGGGTTGTATATAGTAGATCAACTATCATACATAGAATTTACTACTTCTCAAGCAATAAATTCGAATAATCACAATTTAAAATAAATTGAAAATCTTATGTATGTCATGAGCACTTTATTGAAATATAAATGATATGTTCCCAACAAAATAAAAAATACTGACAACAAAAAGAATAGTAAATCAAGTTTGTACTAAAAAAATTGGTAGTGCTCTCCCTAATGTGACATCACATGTCTACTGAGATATCATTACAGATTAATCCGTATGTTGATCCATATCGGTATCAGTATCGCCAAAGAAGTTTAACATTGTTGACTTCATAGTGATAGAAGTTATGTCATCGATGATGTAGTTAGCCTAGACTTTGACTCTAGGCACCCACGATGCCTTGCAGCCACGTACCCAGTATCCAGCTGCCCCACATCTCAAGCAAGGAGATTTGAAATCTGGCTTCTTGATCTTTTTTGGTGTTTGTGGTTGACCAACCTTTTTAAACCTGTTGTGCTTCTGAGGGCCCAGGAGTCCCTGATTTCTGCCTTCAGTCACCATCCCACTTCCAGAACCCCGTTCATGGTTGTCTCTATCATGAAATAAGATCTTCCGTGCAGCGGGTTTCATCCTCCTGGGGGAAAACCTCTTGTTTTTCCCAAAAACAGATGTGTTATCGTGTTCTGCAGCGAGCAAGAGTTGGATCAGATCTCCAGGATAACTAAATTCATTTTTTGCATACACGATCCCTAAGAGTAGCCTGTAAATGTGGAAATATGGAAATAGTCTTTTACAAAATCTCTTCCGCGAAGATGTAGTCGTTATTGAGCGTCCTAGCTAAAACAATCTTCTGTAGTACTGAATTATAGGTAGTTACAGTCTTGAAGTCACATAGCCTCAAGTTGTTCCAGCAGTTACAGTTCTTATAGTTCATTAGGGCCTGTTGTAGACCAAAATGTTCTTCTAAGCTCGTCTATAACTCATATAGAGTCTCGCAATGGAGATGCTAAAATTTTATCTTCGGCTCAAGGTGGGCATGCATAGCCAACATGGCATGTGCCCTGAGTGGTTCAGAGACGGTGTTATTTGCAATAATCGACTTTGAAACATTCATTGTCTACAGAGGGAGTTTTATGTCTGTACACCAAGATAAGTAGTTGGAACTATTAAGCCGCAATGGTTCATAATCATAACGTGGACTGGCAGACATCTGTAATGTAAAATCCAGATCGTAATTAGTGACAATTCTTGATAAACATTTCAAAATATATTATAGACAGATTATAGTACTTAGAATAACGATAAATAAATTATTTATAATCATATTATAGTTGAACCCTGTTCATATTCTAAAACTCATGAAATTCTTTTATAATAATTAAATTCCAAATTTACTCCGTAAAATGACGATCTTAATGTTAGATGTGTGTTTTAATGGAATCTTAGCCAATATTGATATTCAAAACCACCAGATGTGTACGTTCCTTATGAAATCCTATTTAAGTACATGAGTTCTAATCATTACTAAAGGTAATTCATATTATACAAGTCAGTAATTCTCAATCATTACTTATAAGTGAACCTTGTTCATATCCTATTAAGTGTCAAATCTCAATTTTACCCCGTAAAATGGTGATCTTAACCTTAAAGTATATTTTAATAGAGTTTTAGCCAAGATAACTATTCAAAACCACTAGATGTTACAAAATAACTAGGGTGTTCTAAGCCTTAAAGTCTTATACAACTCTGTATATTCTAGCCAAATGACCAATTTGCTGCGAATATGAGGAGTATTAGATGTTTAGCTGACAAGTGGTCGCACCCCGAAGTCTGCTGGGTTGATTATGCCTGTCTTTGAACTAACATTCTAGGGTACTATAGGTTGCTATCGGTGCTTATATATCTCTAAATGTTATCATGTAACATTTAATTACACCTAGATACAAAAAATTAGTTCATTAGACACCTAGTTTTTAGAAATAAGACTAAGTCAATTCCTAATTGAGCTCTAATTATTTGTCATTGATAATTAATTGTGATTTAGATATGACTCGTAGTCGTATCCTAAATTAGTCATGGTTTCGTATTATCTTTGATCCCCAGATCATGGTAATTAGTATCCTAGGGGAATACAATTAATATCATATTAGCTATCGTAAAATACTTAAATAGGTATTAATCCAATTGCTTATATCCAATATAAGTGAGTCAACTTTCCTATACAAGACACATCTTCCCAAAAAATTTAAAAAATATTATTCATAAAAAAATAAAAAATGGGTCCCCCGCGGGGTAAGTCCAGTCAATAGGAATTTAAAAAAAAAAAAAAAACTTAATTTGACCAAGAATTGAGCTTTTAATGGTCAATTCAGTGTTTGAACCGATCTTGGATCGGTCCGGCTTCGTCTTGGTTAACGCCTGGATAGGGCTTACCGGTCTGGACCGGGTTGACTCGGTCACACGCGCACCACACGTGTATGTCACACGTGCCATACGTGCACACGTGCCTGCCACGTATCACTATTTTGGTGACTGCTCCAGTGACCAGTCCGGTGGCTTTTCCGACAACCGGCCGGTGACAGTTCGGCGACTGCCAGGTGTCACAGCACATGCCAGGCATGCCACACTTGCCATGCCACGTGTCCTTGACACGTGTCACTTCTGACATCAGCAATGAATAACGATGATGTCATCAACATATAATTTTAAAAAATAAAAATCATACTGACGTCATCACATCGTTTTGGACGTGAAACTATCTAGTTTCATCGTTAGTTTCCCGGTGATTGGGAAATCTCCTTTAGGCGTGCCATATACCGTTGAAAAGCTCTCGGGACGGGCTTTCTAACCAAAGTGGTTTCGTCTCCATCTGATGTCCACAGACAAACTAATTTTGGTTTGAAAACAACCCTATTTCTAGGATAAAAATCACCAATAAAAGCCTGTTTTTAATCCAAAAAAATTGTAAAAATAACTAATAATCCATATTCATATATTACACAACATTTACAACAAATTGAAACAAAATTGTAAAATACCTCTTGATTGCAACGTTTCCTTAAAAATTGTTGATAGGAGAGTGATTTTCCTTTCTCTTCTTACGTGTTGAGTAATAATCTATTCTAGAAGGATTAGCAGTTCTAATATCAGGAGAGCAATTAAGAGAGAGAGATGATTTCTTTTTATTATTAGAAAATTGTGTAACTGTACGTAATACAAAGGAGATAATCCTATTGAATAGGTTACCTAACCATCTCAAACTCTCCCCATAACCCTAAAGGCCTATGGGCTTTGTTAAGAGTCCTATAGAACACCCCAACCTTGTTGGGCTCCTAGCTTGGGTTGGACCCAACTCTTAACATCTTTAAAAATATTCTTTCTTTTCTCAAACACTAAGCTACCCATAATTCCTATCCTCCACATCTCATGCAAAAGAAAAAAAAATGTAAGTTATCAGAGTCATAGAAGTGGAAGATCCCCGCTCATACTAGCTTAGATAAAAAAAGGGTGAAAACTTATTATGTTCATGTTCAACAATAAGTTTGGGGATTTGTTGCATTCATGATGGATTAATCGAGGAGGAAATTTTCCAAAAAGAGGTGGAGTTGCTCGAGAAAGTGAATTTTAACAGTGTTATTTTTCGTTTCTCCCAATTTTCGACTTTTATAACTACATGGGTACTTGAAACCTAGTTAGTCTCCTTTGATAAGCTTTCTACTTCAAAATTATATAATTGTGGAATTTAGGCAACCCATTACATACATGTCAATAGAACTTTTTGGGTGATTCCTTTTGAAGAATAGAAGCTCTTCAGAGAAAAAATGGAGATCAGTTAGACGGCTAGAGTTGCAATGGGAGAGACTCAAGGGTAATTTTGTCATTCAAAATATTTTATAAGAATATTTTATTTTCAGATTTTAAGAGTCCACTTGTCTATTAGAATTGTGAAGGAGAAGAAGTTTGGTGTCTGCTCCCTGGAGTCCCAAATATGGACTCAACTAGATCATGTGTAAAAATATATAAGTCATGAAAAATGGGAAACAATATTATTTTTAATTGATATTCAAGCCTTAATTGGAGGAAAAATGATAAGACTAAACAACTAATTAACCAGGGTTTAGAAGTTGGGTTAAATATGGGGGACCTTTATAAGCAAGGATATATTTTGTTAACGGCAAGGATAAATTTATTGTTTGAAATTTTTATATTTTGCAAGGATGAGGGCCCCATCAATTATAACATTGAAAAGAGAAACTATTTTACTCCTTATTTTAGGAAATTGTTCTTTCTCTTAAAAAAATCTCTCCTCTCTCGCTTTAAATTTTTTCCTCCTCATAGATTTTAGATACAAAATACTACAATAGTAGAGAAAGGCCATTCTCGTTCATTGCATTTTGCTTTCTTTGGCCATGAAACATGATCTTAAGAGATTATTGTTGTAACTTTATATGTATAGTCGTATATAGATTAGGGACTAAAAGCATCTCCAACATAGTGGTATGTTGTTAAGGTTTTCCCATACTGTTGTAAAAAACTCATTCAACAGGGGTATGGTGTTCAACATACTCACCCCCATACCCTTCCAAAGTATGCGAAACATGAACTTGGCGAGAAGTATGCGCATACCGCCTAGGCGCTGAACCATTCAGCGCCCAACAACTTTTTTAATACAACTGTCTAGGTGCTGAACTGTTCAGCGCCCAACAATTTTTTTAATACAATTGTCCAAGGGGAAAAGTAATAATTAACAGACGCTAGGCACCGAACCGTTCAGCGCCCAAGAAAAAATATATATCATTTGGCTTTTTGGTTTTAGACGCTGAACCGTTAAGCGCCCAAGATAAAAAATCATAAATTGTTGTTAAACCAAAACAATATGCAATTCTAAAATATCGGTATGGTAAACTGGAACAGCATACTCTTCTGTTGGAGATGCTCTAAATGCAAGTATTTAAAAGCAAAGAGTCTAGGTCTAACAACGGGCTTTAATTGGGAAAATTTTAGGAAAAAAATTTGTGTGCGTTATTATGTGATATCTAGTGGTGGAACGACAACTTAACAAGATTCATCTCGTTTTTAGATATAAAGATCGGAATTTACAATAATGAAATTAAGTTTTAAGTGAAAGAGAATGAATTTTTCTTTGAGAGAGTAATTATTTTTGGAAAGAAACACTTTCCTTTTTTTCATTTTGTTTCGGAATTTGTAGTGAGTTTGGTTGATGGGGTCCACATCCTTGCATTCACAAAATTTAAACCCAGATTTAAATATCCTTGCTTTTAGCAAAACATATCCTTGCTTATAAAGCTTCCCTTAAATATGACATCTTGAATGGGGAGACGCTTAGGACGGTTCTCGGTCCTAAGCGCTTAAGACCAAACTTTTTCTCGCTAGAAACAGAAGACGCATTCAAACTACAAAATCTCCATGATGTTCATATAATTTTGTCCATGTGCATCAAGCAATGGTGTGCAAGTGCCACACATGCACTAATATTCAACAAAAGTTAACGTATACTAATCAATCAACCAACTTGTTTACTATCTTTCTGATTGTTGTGATCCGTAGTTTTCAAACCATGGAAACCAGCAAAACAAGTAGTTTATGTTGCTCGCTCTCAGTTTTTGTTTAGAAAGTCATGATTTGGGTGATGTGCAACAACTGAAAAATACAATTGTTGTACTTTGTTGTAGATATGCTTGTTCCGTTAGGATCTCTTTATTTGCAAGGGTTCATCAAGTTCTGTCAAGGATTGTTTTGCTTCTTTTTGCCTTTTTATTTGGGTGCCATGGATGAATACTACGTAAGAAATACAGATTATGAAAACCGTCGTCCAAATACAAAAGAAAGATGAAGAACAAACCCTTTGATTCAAATCACTTCGAACTTCTCTCATGTTTGATCATGGAGGAAAAAAAGACTTACGGCAAAGGGGTAACAATAACTTGATCCACGACTGGACCACAAGGTAAATCAACATGCTCAAAATTCCTTTGATAAGAGCCACTGACAAACTTGATTGTTGTCCTCGAAAAAATTGCTTTGAATTTAAAAGTGACAGTTTTAGACCCACCATTTCCAAAGGCTTCATATGGTACTTTCCACGTTTCCTTTCCCACAGATACCTCGACGGTCAATGTTCCATAGCAGAAATCACTCGCGTCCCCAACTGTGAAAGTAAGGTTGTAGAATTTGTTGGGAATTGTTCTTAGGATTTGAGAGATCGTACCTTCATTCCCTGAGATCAGCTCAACTGCTCCTAATCCAAATGGAACAGCGTATCCTGTATC
Source organism: Kingdonia uniflora (assembly GCA_014058105.1). Classification (NCBI taxonomy): domain Eukaryota; kingdom Viridiplantae; phylum Streptophyta; class Magnoliopsida; order Ranunculales; family Circaeasteraceae; genus Kingdonia; species Kingdonia uniflora. The sequence goes on from JACGCM010002352.1 coordinate 1,029,153, forward strand.
AATGAATTTAACAGCCTTGACGGATTCGATTATCCAACCGGGTAATGGAGATGTAAAGTATTGTCCAGGAGGTAGTAGGACACCGTTGGTGCGGAACTTCAACATGTAGGGCCTTCTTCGAAACCGCCATTTCTTACCAAGTTAGCTGAAAGATTTTATAATTCAGAGATTAAACAAGTCTGAACTAGGTCGAAACCGAGATAGCCAAAAATATAAAACCATCAAACATACACGATAAATACTAGAAATTACAAGAATCTATATAGCAAATCTATAAATATAAGACAATGGTTAATGAATCGTGTACCTCGTGTGGTCAGTGGGACTGAGGCCTCCTTGATAGCAATAGAATCCACTTGAATACCACAAGCACCATTTTTCTGAACCTCTGGGTTGTAAAACGTCACCGTTCCAACCTTTGCTGCCGCTCTAAACCCCCAAGCATAAACATCACCTCCAGAACTAATATTACTATATAGATTTTGAAGAGGAAGAACAAGGGGCTGTGATGGAACAACAACCCACAGAACTTCATTTTTTTGAAGACAAGTTTTCATAACTGCGAATGTGAGGAAATAAATAGAGCCTGGTTTAAGAGTTATATTTTGAGAGACAGAAGCCCCACTGCCTAGTTTTACGGAGTGGACACCATCTGTGTTACTATCTGACCACCTTACGCCTAGTTGAAGCCCACCTTTAATGTACTCTACTACACCATCGATCTTCCATTTAGGCAGTGAATATTTTCCTTTGATCACTGTTTTAACAAGGTTTGATGGCTTAGGACCCTGTTCAAAGTTGCCGTTTGGGAGTAATCCTAGAAATGAGTGGGATATTAGTAGTGAGAAAAACATGGATCAAAAAGCCTTACACTCACTTAAAGAATAAATAGCTAGACGAAAAAATAAAAGAAGATATGAAGCCCAAATTAATCAACTAAAAATATAAAAAGGAACAGTAACAAAGTTACATCAATCCCAGTCATTTAAGATCTGTTAGTATCCTTGGTAACTACATGTCAGCCTTGAAGCGTGCTGGCATCCTCGATTAAGACCATTAAGTACTGCTCCACTTACTCCTATGCTGTCTTGGAGCAATGGGTGCAGAAAGGTAGGTGGGGAATGACAATGTCAATAGTAAGACATATTTATCAAAGCTTAATAAGTGTTTATTACCCTCTAAAGCTACAAAACTATCGCTAATGAAGAGTGAGGATAAAACATAGCGAGGTCTCCATATTTTTTTGCAGGGAGAGAAATTGCAAATGGTGTTTGAGAAATGTGATAGTGAGAGGGCTTAGATTTATAATAAAAAAGGAAAGGCAGAAGCTGGACTTATGGTACATCTTTTTTAATAAAAGTACTACTATCATTATAAGGTCACCATGGGGCTGGTATGGGATGTCCTACTAATTTGGAAGAAAAATTAAAGGCCACTGAAGGCAAAGGCCTGTGAAGCGAGGTGGGATGTTATGATCCTTGATCATGAGTTATGACCATTAAATATACCCCTTCACTTATTCCAAGGTCTTTTGGAGCAATGGTATTTGGGTCTAGATCATTAAAAACCAAAAAACGTAAAAAAATATCATCAGATATCTTCATAGGATCAAATCAAATGAATCTCATAAGTCATAAATAATAAAAAGGAAATAAAACTCCCAGTTTTGAAGAAGGAAGATGATGAAGAATAACCCCAACTCATAAAACACAATGCTTACAACAAAAACAACAAGAAAATCAGAAAAATCAAAAGTTCATAGTTAAGCATCCATGACAATCATACTAGAACTATAGCAGGTACTTCTTACCATTTAAAGCTGCAGAAGTATGGCCAATGAAGAGTGGGGAGAAAACAAGCATCAAACATAGCAATACCTCCATGTTTTTTTTGTAGAGAGAAAAAGATAACCAAATTAGTATGAAAAATGTGAGTGTAAGAGCTTGGATTTATAATAAAAATGAGGAAAGCTGGACTAGGTGGGAGAAGTTTTGATGATAGTCCACTATCATGTGAGGCCCATGTGGCAACCATTCTGATTCATTAACTGTTGTTTTAAAACTCCAAAGGCCAAAAGGATCTGGCAATTAAAAATTTTACTGGGACAAAGTATTCTCCCATACACTTGCTTTCATTAAATCCCCCACCTCCTTCTTCACAATATCACATAACAAGGTCGGTGAAAGCATAGGGAGGTTGAATTTTTCGCACTGGGATAACTCCCACAGGCTCAAAACATCAATCTCCACAAACACATCGCAACCTGGAACAACTGACATAGGAAATATTAGCCATATATGTGACAATTTACATTGTTAATAGCAAAAGGTCAAGATAATCAGAGATATTTGCTGATATTGGGAAATTAGCCAAATAATTACAATATGAAATAAGCCAAATATTTACAATATTTAACTTTTTTTAAGCAAAAAGTTATAGACTATCGGAATCAACGTCAAATATCAAAATCATCATTCAACCTATGAACCCATACAAATTTATATTGACGACAAATTCAAATGTAGGTGAGTAAACTCATATTCCCCAGATCCTTTTAACAACAGTTTGTAAAAGCAACTTACTTATACCTGAAGCTCTAGAAGAATCTTCAAAAACAATTCTTAGCTCATCCTAGAGAAAATCAATCTTCCCAACGTTCATCTTAGTGATTTTAACCAAATACCAAAAAGAGGAAGCTGAAGCTGAGCTCTAAGTTACCAAAAACAACTAAATTTGTTGTTCCCTTGAGCTCTATGTATCTTCTTCTCTCTTTTTTTCAATAAAAACGTGTGGGGGGCGTGGCCCATGCCCCCTGGACTCACAACAATTAATAAATACAAACATCAATGCAGTCTCTATCAAGGAAGAACAGGTGCCTCAACATTGCAGGCAACTCCATTAAATTCTGGCATTTATAATACCCCATACTAGAAAGTTTCCACATGAAAAACACGGGCATTTTACATAGAACAGGCACCACCCTAAGTCCTGAGACCTTCAAAAGCTCTAACATATCCCTACAAGCTAACATGCAAACCTGGATTACTATGTTTCCGCTTTTACCAGCCAGCCGAAGATCGAATCATTTCGATTTTGAATATCATGAGCTATGATGAAAGTTGCACTTTTGAGTAAATGGGGAGTGACCAACATGGTCAACATGATCAATATGGGGTTTGAGGGGTCCTAAGAATATTTGATGCAAATCAATAACGTATCAATATTAGCTACATTACATCATAGGGAAAGAATGAACAGAATAGGGACAACTCAGCCCCTACATGCAGGGAGCAAAGAGCCTGAACACCAACAAAAAGGAAAAATATTACAAAAACAACTACCCTTGAACTCGCAACTAAATACTGCAATTGAAGGGACTCAGATCCAAGGGTAAGCTATTCCACTAGTATCTTTTTGAAAGATTGTATTTAACTCTATTGCTGCAGTATCTTCAGTGAAGAAACTCTTTCCTATCTGTGTCATGAGAGCAGCAAGAAAGTTAAGGCCCTTGATTAGTAACACATGTTGAATCTTATACTGCTCAAGGTAGAAATTTTCTGTATAGCATTGTGTGGGGGGGGGGGGGGTTACCATTTTATTTTATTTTTTGGCAGACATAGGGGTTACCATGAGAGTGGAGCAATATACAACATCATGAAGATTTTCTCTATACAAATTGGCAACCCCAAGCAATAGCTTCCATTTCATGGTAAGGGACTCAGATTGGGGAATATCTGCCACTGAAGCCAAATACAAGCTTCCAAGTGTGGTCTCTAAAAGTGCCCCCATGCCTCCAGCTTCATCACTGAGGAAGCCATCACTATTAAGGAGGATAGCGTTGTAGTAATTTAAATTGAGCACTAATGTTTCAATCTGGAAGCAGAGATCTATTTTTAGCAATGTCTATGATATTAAACCCTGCTGAATAAATTCTCTGAGTAATATCCCAAATAGCTTTCTTGCAGATAAGCTTGTTTTGCAATCCACACATTATAAACAAGGCTAGTGAAAGCCACAGTCAGGATGGTGCTCAGAGGGCCTTCATTCGGATATGAAGATTTGAGATGGATAATAATTTATTTTTTTCGGTGGAAAAAGGCATCGTAATTGAAAGGTTTTATGTCTCATTTCGTGTTTGTGGAGTTTTTGGTTGTCTCAGTCGAAGACACAGATCACTGGACAGAGGTAAGTATTACTCTTTGATAAAAAGGAGGAGTCTTTCTCTATTTTGATGTTAGAACGAGTTTTCTTGTCGTTTGAACGAAGTGTCAAGTCCCCTGGAAATTTGGCCCATAGACAATTTTGACGTTCGAACGAGTTTTATTATCGTTCGAACGAAGTATCATGTCTCCTGGAAATTTGGCCCATAGGCAATTTTCGTTCGAACGAGTTTTCTTGTCGTTTGAGCGAAGTATCATGTCTCCTGGAAATTTGGCCCATAGGCAATTGTCATTCGAACGAAACTTCTTTTCGTTCGAACGAGATGTAAACTTTCTAGGGTTTTTGACCAAATTAGTCGTGATTCGTTCGAACGAATTTTGGTCTTGTTCGAACGAATATCGAGTTAAATAGAACTACTATTTAAAGAAACCCTAGTTTATTTAAAACTCTATCTCTTTTCTTGGGCAAAACGTTTTTCTTTCCAAAGGCTCTAAAAGACGTTATCAGAGAGCAAGAAGAACTGAAGATCAATCAATCATCTTTTGATCTTAAGATTGATGTTGAGTTAGGGTTTCAAAGACTTCCCAATTATTTGTTCAAGAGCGATTCTAGAAGAAGTTTCTTGGTGAGACATCAAGACGGGCTGTTGCGAGAATAGAAGAAGTTTTTTGGTGAGAGATCAAGAAGAGTTGTTGTGAGAACAAGAAGAAGGTGGAGCGCGAAACTTTAGTCAGAAAAATGATAATCTTGAGACTAGGTTATTAAATCTGTAAGTGTAATTCAGTATAACTCTTTTTGATTAGTGAAACTTTTGGTTGTCGTGATCCTCGACAACGACCTGTGGTTTTTCTCCTGAGTAACGAGTTTCCACAGGATGAACATTTGCTTGCGTCCTTTAATTCCTTGTCTTTTCTTTTGATTGTTTCTGTTTAACCTTAGACTATTGATTGATAGGAATTATTTTGACCTATTTTCTCAAAATACATTAATTATGAGCATATAGAATTTCAATTGGTATCAGAGCAGAATCGCTTGCAGGCTTTATATCCTGAGCGGTGATCCTGTTTTTGTACTTGCTTGATTTAATAGATTTCGAAAAATTTGGAGGTCCTATAAACCGTCCTCCACTCTTTGATGGCACGAACTTCCCTTACTGCACGAACGTCCCTTACTGGAAGGTTCGAATGGTTGCCTTCTTGCAATCCATGGGAGAGGATGTCTGGATTGCCATTGAAGATGGATGGGCGCCCCCTACTGTTATGCGGGGTGAACCAACAACTGCTGTAGAAATTCTTAAACCTAGAAATCAATGGACTAAGGAAGAAAAAGAAACATCTGGGTATAATTCTAAAGGTCTTAATGTTATCTTTAATGCACTGAGCCATAGTGAGTATATGCATATATCCGCATGTTCCACTTCAAAAGAAGCTTGGGACATCTTAATACGTTCTCACGAAGGTGATGACACTCTTAAAGAAATCAAACTGCAAATGCTCACATCTTAATTTGAGAACATTCGGATGAGTGAGGATGGGTCCTTTAGTAAGTTTTATGCCAAACTTAGTGACATTGTCAACAACAGTTCCTTTTTAAGAGCTGGATACACCGATGTTCAAATAGTACGTAAAATTTTAATATCTCTTCCTAAGAGTTTTAGATCCAGACGTGATACTATAGAGGAAGCACAAAATCTTAAAACTATGAAACTTGACACACTTGTTGGAAAATTACGTACTTTTGAAATCGAAATGGAAATGGAAAATCCTAAAAAGAGTAAGAGTTTGGCATTTAATTCTTCCTCCAACTCTTCATCTTCTCAGAGAACCAGATATGTTGAAAACTATTGTGTTTCTGACAATGATGAGGAACTTGACTCTGACTCTCAGATTTTCCTTATAAGTCAACAATTCAGAAAACTTTTGAAAAAGAGACAATTTGAGAAACAAGGGCAAAATATGAGTTACAAGTCTCGTCCTCATGATCGTGTTAAGTATTATGGCAAACAAACTAACTCAAATACTCATTCTCATAATGACTCAGACCAAGATCTCAATAAAGTTAAATGCTATAGGTGTCACAAGTATGGTCATTATGCTCACAGTTGTCCCACTAAGAGCTCTAACAGGAATTATAAAGCTATGAACATTACCACTACGTGGGATGATAGTGATGATGGCTCTAATGACCATGCTGATCCCTTCCAAGAAGGAGGAAATAGTTTGAGAGCTCACATTGCTGTTATTTCCTTAGGTAGTGATCACTTTGATGTGTTGGCACTTGAAACTGACGGAGATGATCATAAGGACTATGAAAGTGATAACTGTGAAGAGCCGAGTCTTGAAGAGTTGTACTCTCAACTTGTCTCTCAGCTTGAGAAACTTAATAATGAGAAACAATCTCTTAGTGGTCAACTTAAGTCATGTGAACAAAATAGATTCATTGCTATAGAAAAGGTGAAATTGGGGGAAATAGAAATTGAGAAACTTACACTCGAGTTGACCTCTACTCAACAAAAACTCTAAGTGTTTTATCATGGAGCTAAAAACATTGACAAAATACTAAGTATGAGCAAAAATGGATCTGACAAAAGAGGATTAGGATTTGATGAGCAAAACGTCAAGTCTACCTCATCTCAAGTCACTAAGTATGTCAAAGCTACTTCAACTTCATTGCTGCCCAAAACTAGTATTATTGATGCTCCCCATAGACAGACTGAGCAGCCTTTTGTCTTTCATGTATTTTATTGTGAGGCTTGTGGTCGAAAGGGTCACCTTGTTCCCTATTGTAGATATGTTCCTCAACTCCGTGGTAGGAATAATCTACGTTTGGAAAGAGAGAAACCCCATCGATCATATGCCCAATCGTTTGCTAACTCCTTTTTTGTCCAAAAGTCCTTTAATGGCTTCAGGAATGTGACTCAAGCAACAGAAGAAAGAAAGAAAGTGAGATCTATTTGGGTTCAAAAGAAGGACCTTTTACCACAATTAAGGTCTAATGTTGCAGTAATGGCTCTAAATGCATTTAACTCTACACAGTAGTACGTAGATAGTGAATGTTCTCGACACATGACAGGGGATGTTACACGCCTGAATAATGTCACAGATATTCAAGGAGGTGATGTTACTTTTGAAGGAGGAATGAGTGGAAAGATTGTGGGAAAGGGGAGTGTAGAAGGAATTGGATGCCCGACAGTCGATAACGTCCTCTATGTCAGGGACTCACTGCAAACCTTTTGAGTGTGAGTCACCTATGTGATGCGGGCAACACAGTAACATTTGACAAGAAAACCTGTCGTGTCTTCGATAATACCGGGAAATGCATTGTAACTGCGAATAGAACTTCGAACAACTGCTATGCTATATCGCAAAAGGAGATATCATGTAAAGTTGCTAAGATAAGCGATGCGGAACTTTGGCACCAACGGTTAGGACATGTGAATTTCAGTGATCTGGCGAAGATTACGAGTAAGGAAATAGTTCGAGGGGTTCCGAAACTAAGCAAGCTAACCGATGTAGTGTGTGGACCATGTCAAATTGGAAAGCAAACCAAGAGTCCGCACAAAAAATCTACCAACATTTCTACTACACGAATTCTGGAGTTTATTCATATGGGCTTGATGGGTCCTATGAGAGTAAGTACTTTGGGAGGAAAGAAGTACATTTTGGTTATGGTTGATGATTTTTCACGATTCACGTGGATCACTCTGTTAAGGCAGAAGTCAGACACATTTGAAGAATTTCATGCCATAGCTCTGTGAATACAGAATGAGAATGATTGTTCTATTGACAGAATTTGTAGCGATCATGGAGGTGAGTTCAAGGACAGTGATGTGATAGAGTACTGTAAGGCGAATGGAATAAAACATGAATTTTCAGCACCAATCACACCACAACAGAACGGAGTAGCTGAACGTTAGAACAGAGTCCTACAGGAAATGGGGTGAGTTTTACTTCATGGAAAGAATGTCCCTAGTCACTTTTGGGGAGAAGCTATTCATACCTCTTGTCACATAATCAACAGGGTTTATCTGCGTCCTCTTACGCTTAATACGCCTTATAAACTCTTGTTTGGAAAAAAGCCAAACTTAAAATACTTTCGTGTATTTGGAAGTAAGTGCTATATTACTTGTGATCAGGAAAACATTAGAAAATTTAATGCTCGAAGCAATGAAGGTATTTTACTGGGATATGCCACAAACAGTAGAGCTTATCGTGTGTACAACTTGAAGCACAAAATGGTCATGGAATCGATTAATGTGGTAGTTGATGACTCGGCAGTTCTTGGACAAACAGATGATAGAGATAGTAATGTTAAAGAAGATTCCCTACCAACCTCATCTAGTGTGACACAAGATGTTCAAGAAGAACCTCCTGCTAAAACTATTCCAACATCTTCCGGGGAATTTTTTGTACCAAATGATACTGTTCGTACTAATCCTCCTCGGAATTGTGGTGCTCCTAGATACCTTGATGATTATGAGTGTTCTACACTTCATGAGTCTGCTAGATGTGTGGGGTATCATTGTTCTACGTTATATGAGACAGTGGAGTGTGTGTGTTATATGTTCATCACTGAACCAACCAACGTCAAAGATGCTTTATCTGATGAATATTGGATTAACGCCATGCAAGATGAAATTAATGAATTCAAGCGACAAGACGTGTGGGACTTAGTATCACGACTGGAAATACTAATATTATTGGCACTAAGTAGATTTACAAGAATAATTTCGATGAGAACGGTGATGTTGTCCGGAACAAAGAAAGGTTAGTAGCTCATGGATACAACCAAATAAAAGGGGTGGATGTAGAAGAAACTTTTGCTCCCACCGCTAGACTTGAATCTATTCGAATGTTTTTGGCGTTTGTGTGTCACAAAAAATTCAAACTTTATCAGATGGATGTGAAAAGTACATTCTTAAATGGGCTACTTGTGGAAGAGGTATATGTAGCTCAACCAAAGGGATTTGAAGATCCTCATCATCCGGAGCATGTTTACCGCTTGAAGAAAGCACTTTATGGCCTAAAAAAAGCTTCTTGAGCTTGGTATGATAGACTCTCAAACTTTTTACTTGGAAAGGGATTCATTTGAGGGGGAGTTGATAAGACATTGTTTATTCAGCGGGAAGGTGACGAAATTCTTATTGCAGTGGTTTATGTGGATGATATTGTTTTTGGTTCAATGTCGAACTCTCGTGTCAAAGCATTCAGTGAATTAATGGGAAGGGAATTTAAGATGAGCATGGTTGGAGAATTGACCTACTTCTTAGGTCTTCAAATCAAGCAACGGGAAGATGACATTTTTGTCTCTCAATCTAAATATGCCAAAGATATTGTCAAAAAGTTTGGTCTTGATTCTTCAAAACATGCCCAGACGCCAATGAGCACCACCACAAAATTGAGTAAGGACTCTGCAGGTACTGATGAGGATCAAAAGGTGTATAGGAGCATGATAGGAAGCTTGTTGTATCTTACAGCTAGTCGCCCAGACATCGTGTTCAGTATTTGCATATGTGAACGTTATCAGGCAAGTCCTAAGGAGTCTCATTTACATGCTGTTAAATGGATTGTTCGATATGTGTCTGGGACTTGTGAGTTTGGTTTGTGGTATACTCGAGACACTACAACAGATATTATTAGATACTCAGATGTTGATTGAGCCGGAAATTCTGATAAAAGGAAGAGTACTTCTGGTGGATGTTACTACATTGGGAACAATCTCGTTGCATGGCAAAGTAAAAAAAACAGAGCTGCATTTCACAGTCTACTGCAGAGGCAGAGTACATTGCAGCGGGAAGTTGTAGTACACAACTAGTTTGGATGAAGCAAATGTTACATGACTATGGGGTGAATCAGGGAGTGATATCACTTTACTGTGATAATACAAGTGCAATCAACATTTCCAAAAATCTTGAACAGCATTCGAGGACCAAGCACATTGACATTCGATTTCACTTCATTCGAGACCTTGTTGAGAAGAAGATTGTTATTGTGGAGTATGTCTGTACGGAAAATCAACTTGCTAATCTCTTTACCAAGCCTTTGGATGTTATTCGTTTTGAAAATCTTCGATGCGCTATTGGTGTTTGTTCCATTTCCGAGTTCTCTCAGGACTTTCTGGTATTGGTGTAGTTCTTGTGGACATTGTCAGGTACTATCTTCCCTATCTTTTCCTTTGAGCTTAGTCTATAATTGCCTTGCATATGCATGTATGGAAATTATTTATGTGTTATACTCATTTAATCCTTGAGTTCTTGGTTTTACTTATTCGTCACAAAGCTCAACTATCCCTGACTCTAGGTGTAAGCAGAAATCTTGAGGATATATGCAAAGACTTCATTACCTAACATTATGTGAGGATCTACCATTTTGTTCTAGCGTTGAGTGTTATTAAATAAATTATTTCCAACAAAATCTCTCTTTGTTTCTGATCTCATTATTTTCTGCATTAGTCGATTGTTGGTGGTGACATAAAATTCAAGTTAAAATACTAGAACCTTTTCTTTACTTGATTAGAGGCAAAATAAGAAATTGTATAAGTCTTAGGACATGATTCTAGGCATTTTTATTGTTGAACCTGTTTTAGCCTTTCAATTTTTAACCTAAATCATGTATTGACTGGCTACCCGTTGAGCCTAAAATAAGCTTTTTCTTTACTAAGGACTCAAAGTGAGAAAATTTAAAGATGAATGTGTGTTTGAGTGTGGTTGGGAGATTGTCTTGTTTAAAAATAAAAATAAAAATAAAAATATATATATATATAATTAAATAAAGGGGGAATGAGTAGGGTTGTTTAGAACAACAATGGAGGAGTTTTGATTTTAACAATGGAGGTGGAAGTTATTTTTTTGTCCTCAGAATGCCAGTAAAATACCTATTTCCTCACTAGCCTACCTTTGCCACAATGGAGGTGGAGATGATAGTTTGAAAGTCTATGGTATTTAACTTGACACCACCAAACACAATTGATATTCCTTTCATGAGATCTTCAGTACAATAGCGCTGCTTTCTTGGATTATGAATTTTTACTTCATTTACTCATATTCATGTCCTTAGAGTGATATCTAGTAAATTCTCAGTGATTTTGAGTGACCAACCATGAGAGGCCTAAGTTGACTCATATGTCCAATATAGTGCTCTTCTTATGCTTATTTGTTAGGTATCTGTTTGGACTACACACACACACACCAAGTTCTTTTGCATTATTTCGTTTATATCTCAATAATTTTTTCTATACTGTGTATTTCATGTGCTTATAGATTTGACTCTACAGGTTTTGAGGGGGAGTGTGTATGTGACCTATCGCTGTTGTTTTCCTTAGTTCATCTTTTTTCTTGTTCAGTTATTTTATTCTCGTTCGAACGAATAATCGAAGTCGTTCGAACGACTTTCGAGCGGGTTGTATAAAACCACTACGTCTTTTTTTTTCTTTTTTTTTAAATCTCTCCTCTCTCTCCAAATTCTCTCCACCCTCTCTCTACCTCAAATTCTTGTTGGATTAAGCTTGGTGGAGTACATTTCTTCCGTGATTGATCCTCTCTCTTCTATCTAGCATCCCAATTTCAGTTCTTGAGTTTCCAATCTCGCTCTTGGTGACGGCAGTTGTGACCTAGGGTTTTTTAATTCATGCTCTCTTTCGAATTCAAGGTTGGCTTGTGATTTCATTGTTCTTCTACTAGTATTTTAAAGCCTTTATGCTTGTGATTCTACTATGCTTGGGAAGGATTGAGTTATGATTTGTGAAATTGCACTTCGAATAAAACTGGTAATTGGTTTGTTTAAGGGTGGTGGATTGTATTGTGGGTTCTTGTATTATCTTGGGTTCTCCTGCTCACTTGTGTTAATTGAGTTTGGGGAAGAGGTGGTTCTTTCTTACAGGTGGTTGGAAGACTGGTTTTGGTGTTTGATTATTACAATTTTGAATTAGATATTTAAATGGGTTGGGGTTGTCTTCTGAACAAGCGTTTCATTACTTTTACTGTTCTCTAAATGGCACCTAGGGTAAGGGGCGGCAACAAAAGGCCGCGAGTGGACGATTCTGTTATTCTTGATGCTCAGAGGGTTGGTGAAAACTCTGAGTTTTGAGCCACTGAGAAGGGTTTTAGTGATCGCCCAATTGTGAGGGAACAGATGGTGGACATAAAGAGTATCTCTGCAGTGAATGAAGACTTTGCTCGGGTGTTTAGAAAATTTCGAGCTAGACGTTGGTCTAAGATTCTGACTCCTACGGGAAAAGTATATCCGCGGATTGTATGTCTTTTTTATGGTACTATGAAACTTTTGCACACCCAGAACATGTCCAGTCGTTCTTTTCGAGTAACTTTTGATGGCACTGAATACCTTATTACTGGGGAGATAATCTATGATATTTGGGGCTTCACTCCTTCTCAGCATATCGCCTTTCCAAGGTGTATTTGGCCACCGACCTCCTATCCTTGGCCGATTGCTAATTCTAAGGGTGGGATTGTTAACGGTGAGGATGAGGAGGAGCCTATTCTTCCTGAATTTCGAGATATGGTGATTGATATCACGGCTCAGAGTCGGTTGTATACTGGATCAGGTATTGTATCCCGCAGGATGTTAGATAATGAGTCTCATCTCGTACATAGTATTGCTATTACGAATATCATCCCACGGTCCCAAAAGAATGAACTGTCTGAGCGGATGAAGGTTTTTCTTTATGCCTTCAAAAATGATATAGAGATTGATCTGCCTAACATCATCATTGAGGAGATGCTTGAGGCTAGCTCCAAAACAGCAACCAGGAGTTCACTACCGTTTGCTAGACTGATCACAACGCTCCTTACTGATGCTGGCTACGCGGTGGCTTTAACTGAACCTGAAGATACCAAGACAGACCAATTGGATTCGAGCAATCGCAATAAGAGTTCCTCTCATCTTCCTCATGTGTTACCTTCGGAGACAGCCCTTCCAGATCAGCACATTGCTATTTCTAGCTCAGCTGCTCAGGCGCCTTAGGAGTTATTTTCTCTTCAGAGTATTGGGAACATGCTTTAGTTGATGTCGACCAGGATGGGCACTATGGAGACATGTCTGGTGACTATAGAGAGTCGACTGGGGTCTATTGAGACAGTGGTTCAGAGTCGTCATTCGGGTCAGGAGACAGAGGAGGGTGATTACGAGTCTAATTCTGGAGAGCTGTGACTGTTCCTCTGTGTTTTTTTTGTTTTCTTTAGTCTATTTTTTTCTTTGAAACTTTTATTGTTTTTGTTTTTTTGAGCGTTTATGAGGTAGGAATCTCTGTTTTAACTCTGCCTATACGCTAGTACTATCCTTTGCTTATATAGTTATCAGTTGTTTCTAATTACTTTTCTTTCAGATATTTAGTTTGCAGTTGTTTGATTGTTTCTTCCGTGACAATGAGAGATGCGTCTACTTATCTGGTTTGCATATGCTCTTTGGATGTCTCCGTTTGTGATTTATTTATTTCTGTATATGTGAATATCTTCTAAAGTTTTATTTTTGCCACATATATTATAAACGACTTTGCTGAGTGCGCAGATATTTAGTAAACATTCTATCTAATGAGTACAGGGTTGTAAAAACATATTATCCATAGAAGATGTCCAGAGATTGAACCTGTTCAAGGAAGGGGTGGTGGCTATCTTAGTTTTTATTTGTCACAAAATGAACCAAAGGGGGAGATTAAAAGGTTTTATTTGTCTCATTTCGTGTTTGTAGAGTTTCTGGTTGTCTTAGTCGAAGGCACAGATCACTGGACAGAAGGTAAGTATTACTCTCTGATAAAAGGCAGGAGTCTTTCTCTATTTTGACGTTCGAACGAGTTTTCTTGTCGTTTGAACGAAGTGTCTAGTCCCCTGGAAATTTAGCCCATAAACAATTTTGACGTTCGAATGAGTTTTATTGTCGTTCGAACGATGTATCATGTCTCCTAAAAATTTGGCCCATAGGCAATTTTCGTTCAAATGAGTTTTCTTGTCGTTTGAACGAAGTATTATGTCTCCTGGAAATTTGGCCCATAGGCAATTATCGTTCGAACGAAACTTCTTTTCGTTCGAACGAGATGTAAACTTTCTAGGGTTTTTGACCAAATTAGTCGTGATTCGTTCGAACGACTTTTGGTCTTCTTCGAACGAATATCGGGTTAAATAGAACTACTATTTAAAGAAACCCTAGTTTCTTTAAAACTCTCTCTCTTTTCTTGGGCAAAACATTTTTCTTTCCAAAGGCTCTAAAAGACGTTTTCAAAGTGCAAGAAGAACTAAAGATCAATCAATCATCTTTTGATCTTAAGATTGATGTTGAGTTAGGGTTTCAAAGACTTCCCAATTATTTGTTCAAGAGCGATTCTAGAAGAAGTTTCTTGGTGAGACATCAAGACGGGCTGTGGCGAGAATAGAAGAATTTTCTTGGTGAGAGATCAAGAAGAGTTGTTGTGAGAACAAGAAAAAGGTGGAGTGCGAAACTTTAGTCAGAAGAATGATAATCTTGAGACTAGGTTATTAAATCTGTAAGTGTAATTCAATATAACTCTTTTTGATTAGTGAAACTTTTGGTTGCCGTGATCCTCGACAATGACCTGTGGTTTTTCTCCTGAGTAAGGAGTTTCCACAGGGTGAACATTTGCTTGCGTCCTTTAATTTCTTATCTTTGTTTTTGATTGTTTATGTTTATCCTTAGACTATTGATTGATAGGAATTGTTTCAACCTATTTTCTCGAAATACATTAATTACGAGCATATAAAATTTCAGTAATCATTTGATTGAGCTGCCAGCCCGAAAGCCACAAACTCTACCAAGTCGATTTGGGTTAGCAATGAACAAACACAAACAAATAAACACACAACACCAAGATTATAGTGGCTCGGCAAATTGCCTACGTCCACTTTTAAGAGAGAGAGAAAGAGTTTATTCAATGTCCCAATTACAATCACTCAAGCCCAATTTTAGATTTCTCACTCAAGAAATCCCCCAAAGTTTCTCACCAAAGGATTGTCAAAAGGGTGGCTCACAAATGACTTAGGTTTCCCTTTATATACTAGGGAAAGCCTTTTACAATCGCTCAAATCTCGAGGCAAGTTAAGGGTTTAACAAAACTTCAAAAAAGAATATTTCCAATGTCTGTTCTAACTGACAAATTGTCTCTTCGAACAAACCCAATGTATTCGAACAAAACATTTTCTATTCGAACAGAAAACCACATGACAGATTTTATTCGAACAACCCAAAGTCTATTCGAATAGAAAAACACCTGGCTAATTTTATTAGAACAACCCAAAGTTTATTCGAATAGAAAACAGAGTATTCAACAAATCTCCACCTCGGTGAAGATTTCCTCAACCAAACAAACAAACCGAAATCTGAGCCGAACATCGCCAACATCCAAACGAACTTAAACAAACACTTTCCTCCATCAAGTGTCCCCAAAGACCCAATCATATAAACGGCCCAAAGAAAACTAACCAAAACCAAGCATCCCCAAAAAGGACCAAATACAAACTAAGTTCCCCAAGAAACCAAAACCCAAACCAAGCGTCCCAAGGAACCAATCAAACCAAACGTCCCAAAGGACCAAATCTAACCAAGCGTCCCAAAGGACCAAATCCAAACCAAATGTCTCAAGGAACCAAAGTGTTCCCAAATAACCAAATTGACTGCACCAAATCAATGGATGCCTACTTACCTCTGCGGATCAAGTCACCCGTAGTTTACACAATCCCCGTGAGAGGCCAAATAAATCCATAAGAAAGAAATTCTTCTCTCTATTTCTATGAATCCCCATATCAAGAGCCTGTTTGTACCGTTGTCTTGGAGACCTCTTCAAACCGTACAACGATCTATTCGTCAATTGACACACATCATCCTTTCTAGCAACAGTAAACCCACTCGGCTGAGTCACAT
Source organism: Kingdonia uniflora (assembly GCA_014058105.1). Classification (NCBI taxonomy): domain Eukaryota; kingdom Viridiplantae; phylum Streptophyta; class Magnoliopsida; order Ranunculales; family Circaeasteraceae; genus Kingdonia; species Kingdonia uniflora. Next base: position 1,045,196 of record JACGCM010002352.1, read on the forward strand.
TGATCACTTCCTTCAACTTCCCATGTAAGAAAACCGTTAACATCGAGATGTTGCAATTCCAATTCAAATTCGCTACCTAGGCCAATAGGATCCAACTGGAGAAGTATTTTACCACTAGTCTTGCCTTGAAGCGAAATACCATTTAGAGATCCTTGCTTCTTTTTGTAGGCCCATTTACAACCAATCGCCCTCTTGCGAAGAGAATACATCTCTTCAATCCTTGTTCCCTCTCAATGTTTAGCCGTGTAAGGAACATTTTTAACAATCGGTAGCGCATAGGCTACCATGGCCTTCGCCTTTGGAAGTACCATGTCTTTTGTAAGCCATTCCGGCTTACCCATATTCACCTTTGGTTTACAAGTTGCAATTAACTCTGCCACCGAAATCTCTTCATCCGTACTACCAAATGCTCCACCTTCAATCGTGTCTTCATCATTTGGAACATGTACTAATGGTTCATCACTCGTTGTCACACCGGTAGATGATCCCCCTCTGAGTACGGAACTATCTGCCAATGTGAAGATGCATCAATCTCCACCCGCTGCAATACCTCACTGGTCGTCTTCTCTGTGTGCTCAGAGCCATTTAACTTCATCATAGAAGCCTAATCAAAAGTGACATCTCTGCTCAGAATGATCTTTCGTATCCCACAACTTGTAGCATTTCACACCATTCTTCTTACCCAGAAAAATGGCCATCATTGCTCGTGGGTCCAACTTACCATCCTTAACATGATAGTATGCCGGACACCCAAATATACGAAGAGTATCATAATCTGTAACAGATTTTCCCGACCAAGCCTCCATTGGTGTTTTACCCTCAATTACAGCCGAAGGCAACCTATTAACGGGGTAGTATCCATATACCAAAGCCTCAGCCCAAAGCGCCTTGCCCAACCCAGAATTGGACAACATATACCGCACCTTCTCCAGAAAAGTACGGTTCATGCACTCGGCTACCCTGTCTTGTTACGGTGTCACTCAAACCATGAAGTGTCAAACTTTCCCCTCATCCCGACATACTTGCAAGAATGGATCACTACTATACTTCCTACCATTATCCGAATGAAGCACTTTGATCTTTCTGCCAGTCTTAGTCTCAACCAATTTCTTTTACGTCATGAAAATTTATGGGACTTCATCCTTCTTCCTCATGGTATATACCCATACCTGCCTAGAAAAGTCATCCACAAAAGACACAAAATAATACTTCCCCCCTAGCGATGCATTCCAGGAGGTAGGGTTGTACAAGAAAACCCGCCAACCCGAGACCCGATCCAGCCCAGCCCAAACCGGCCGGTTCAGTACGGTTTTGGAAACAGTCGGGTCGGTTTCGGTTCTTAATTTTAGGACCCGGCTGTAGTCGGTTCGGGTTCCATTCCCAGGTTTGGGTAACCGACCAAACCCGAACCGACTATATAAGTATTAAGTTTATATACTTAAGAGAGAGAAAGACCTGTCTCAAACTCTCATCCACAACCTTCACTCTCATCATTACACCAAAGCTTAATAAAGAGTTCATCTCATCATTCACTCTCATCATTACACCAAACATCTCATCATTCACTCTCATCATTAAATGATGCCAAACACCAAACATCATTACACCAAAGCTTGATCGTAATTATGAAGATCACCACAGATCCGTTCCCTACCAGAAATCTCTCTGTTATGAAGATCGTAGATCTCAGATCGCAAATATGAAGATCACCAAACACCAACAGTACCATAAATCTCTCAAAGGGTTTGTACGAGTCCAAACCTTAAAACTTCATCCCTCAATCTCTCAAAACCTTCCTCTCAAATCCAAAAACTGTAATATTTTTGGCGGATTTGGTTGTAATATTTGATGGTGGTATTTGGGGATTTCTGTTAGGGTTTAAAGCTTGGTTTGGGGATTTGATGGTGGGAATTCTATTAGGGATTTGATAGTGTGATTTGATTTGGGGATGCAATATTTGAAGCTTATGTTAGGGTTTAAAGCTTGGTTTTAGGTTTTAATGGTTGTTTGCAGTTTCTTTTGTATCGATTGCTCTCTAATTTTGTTTTGAATTGGAGTTTTTTTTTAACTGTGATTGAAGTTTTGGTGAAGAAACCAAACCCGAGCCATAAAACCGGCCCGACCCGACTATACCGGTTCGGTTTTGGTTTAGGCTTTGGAAATGGTCGGTTCGGATCCGAGTTTGTAAAGTTGGAATCCGAGTTCTCCGGGCCGGATCCGCTTTGGCCTTAAACCTGGGCCGACCCGACCCGTGTACAGCCCTACTTGGAGGGTCCCAAACATCAGAGTGAGCCTCATCAAGGGTTCTACGAGTATTGCGGATTGCTGTGCCGAACTCTACCCTTGCCTGCTTGCCCAGACTACCGTGTTCACAAAATTCCAATTTGTACATCTTGGCATCTTCCAATAGCCCCTAGTTCGTGAGAACTCTCAAGGACTTTTCCCCAGCATGCGTCAAATGCATGTGCCATAGCCGAGTGGTATTTATGGAAGTGGTTTCCACCCTTCCCGCGGTAGCAACCCCATCAAGAACAGCCGTACCATCCAAATAGTATAAGTTGCTACTTCTTCTGTGGCCCTTCAATACAACCATGGGTCCCTTAAGAACCCTCTTCACCCCATTCTCAGACACAACCTTGTAGCCTTTCGCTCAAGTAAACCCGTTGAGATAATGTTCTTCTTCGTCATCAGAATATACCGAACCTCATCACTCTCTTTAACTAACCCATTGTACAATTTTAGTTGAATGGTACCTATCCCCAAGATGCGGCAAAAACTATCATCCCCCATCAACACCGCTCTACCTTCTAGCTTCTTCAAACTAGAAAACAAACCCCTTTCGGGACAACTGTGATAAGTAGCACCCGAATCTAAAATCTATTCTTTTTTATCACTAACACATGCACTAGAAGTTATAGTAAAATAGTAATCTGAATCATTACCTTCCATTTCCGTGTTCTGGGCCAAATTCATAGAAGAGCCTAATTTTCCCGCTTTCTTCGTCTTAAGCACATGACAGTCAACTTTCCAATGACCCGTTTTCTTACAAAATACGTATTGGTCCTTACCCAATTTGTTACTATTTAAACCGTAACCTTTCGACTTCGATCGAAGGTCGTTACCACTCGACTTCCTCTTGTTTGAAGATCCTCCACAAACCATTAATACCTCGGATGTCAACTCCTCAGACTCATATTTTTCCTTTCTTCGGTACTCTTGGTTTACAACCGTCGTAGTCACATCCGAGTATTGCAACGAATTCTTCCCGTACGTTATCGTCATAACGAAATGCTCGTACTTTTCGGGAAGCGAGTTCACGAACAATAGTATTTTGTCTTCATCGCCAACCTTTTCCTCTAGATTCGCCAAGTCGGCTAATAACTTGGTAAAATTGTTCAAGTGCTCCGACATACGAATTCTTTGTCTCATTTTAAAGCGATAAAGCTTCCTCTTCAAATGGAGTCGATTCTAGATGTTCTTTACCAAATACTTCTCCTCTAGAATCCTCCAAATTTCCTTTGGCGAGATTTTATTCATTACAAGGTATTTAATGTCTCGAGCCAAACACGAACGAACTTAACCACAAGCCCTCTTATTCATCTTCTTCCAAACGCTGTCCTCTACCTCATCCGGCTTGTCCTCCAATACCTCATCTAGGTCTAATTGACTTAACGCGTCAATAACTTCGTATCGCCACATGCCGAAGTTATTGGTTCCGTTGAATTTCTCAACTTCAACTTTTGCATTGTTGAACATCACCGTTGAATTTCTTTTCCGGGCCGAAGAACTCGATTCAACATCGTTTCCCATGTTTCCCCCAATTTTCATAAACTAACCAAATCAAAACCAAATTGAAATTGAGAAACTCTAAGTTACCTCAAAATTGCGCACAACAGAGGAATCGACCTCGCTCTGATACCAATTGTTAAGCCGCAAGCCCGGAAGCCACAAACTCCACCAAGTCGATTTGGTTTAGCAATGAACAAACACAAACAAAGAAACACATAACATCAAGATTATAGTGGTTCGGCAAATTGCCTACGTCCACTTTCAAGAGAGAGAGGGAGAGTTTATTCAATGTCCCAATTACAATCACTCAAGCCCAATTTTGGATTTCTCACTCAAGAAATCCCCCAAAGTTTTTTACCAAAGGATTGTCAAAAGGGTGGCTCACAAATGACTTAGGTTTCCCTTTATATACTCGGGAAAACCTTTTACAATCGCTCAAATCTCGAGGTAAGTTAAGAGTTCAACAAAACTTCAAAAAAGAGTATTTCCAATGTCTGTTCGAATAGTCTGTTCGAACAGACCCAATGAATTCGAACAAAACATTTTCTATTCGAACAAAAAACCACCTGACTGATTTTATTCGAATAACCCAAAGTCTATTCGAATAGAAAACCACCTGGCTGATTTTATTCGAACAACCCAAAGTTTATTCGAATAAAAAACAGTATTCAACACATTCTTGGTTTGAAGGAGATTTTTTCGTCCTAATTTTTTTCTTTCATGGTGAATTATGATGATTTCCTTCTGCTTAATGCTCTGCTTCGTCGTTTTACTGCAATCCGTAAATAATCTTCTAGGATTTTTGGGTTTTGCAAAGAACAAAGATTTTAGGATTTTCTATAAACCTGACGTGGAGAACAAGGATCTTTCGCCAGGACCTGAGCCCCACACACACAATAGACTGACGTTCTGTGTTTAATTCTGTGATTTAGAAACTTCTGGAGGAGATATATGATTTTAAGGGTATAAAAATCATAAATTTTATCCTCAATAACTGTCCCATCATGGCTTTGGGGATATTATATCTAGCTAAGCGTTTACTATTCTCCCAAAGACTTAGCAACATTATTGTACTTACAATTGTTGGCCTAAAGATATATAATTTTGGGAAGTGGAAAGCTTCCAAATCACAGGTTTGAATCTCTTGTCTCTGTGTTGTCTATGGATGAATAATACAGATTCTTTCAAAATTCAAATATCAAAAGAAGATCAATAAAACCCCACTTATTCCAATCTCTTTAAACTTCTTTCATGTTCAATTATGGAGGGGGAAAATTCAAGGGACAGGTATAACCATAATTTCATCCAAGACTGGGTCACTTGGTATATCAAAATCCTCAAATTTATTAGATAAGAACCCCTGCAAAACTTAATAGTTGTCCTTTCTCCAATTGCTTTGACGGTTTTACCTTAAGACTGACATTTTTAGCCCGGCCATATGGACCGACTTCATATAGTACTTTCCAGGTTTCCTTTCCCGCAAATTCCTCGACGGTAAAAATTTCATTACACAAATTACTCCCCACTGCGACTGCGAAAATAAGGTTGTAGAATTTGTTGCGAATTGTTCTTAGGATTTGAGAGATCGCAGTTTCTTTTCCAGAGATTAGTTCAACTTTGTAAGTAGACGTATTTTACTTTCTATCTACCTGTCCATATTTCTCTCCCATGTAACACACCAGCAGAATCATTAACAAAATGGCATATCCTTCTCATTTTTTATTTTTGATGAATTTCTTTCCTTAGTCCTGTTAGATATTATAGCATCCATTTCTTTGAAGCATTTTCAGAAGTCCAAAAGGACTGGGAAGAGACTGCAAAAAAGACTGTTTTCACATTTTTGGTTCCAGCAATACGAATATAATGGAAGAAACTCTGACCAGGTGGGGAAATCCTTTCACTAGCTGCAGGGCTTAGCTGCCTGGTGACCAAAATGATAAAAATTATCCTTACCTTTTGCATTTTGATCAGTGCCTTCACGTGAAATTCATTCCACATTCCTAAACAAATTCTCTTAAACAAAGCTCCTTTATTCGAATTATCTCCAATCCCATAAATAAAATTGGATTACGTAACAAGCCAATTGCATTGCGTTCCATAGAAGCACTTCTCAACCAAGTCGAAGATTTTTCATTGCAATCACTTATTGATCTTTGTATCAGGTTTATTTATAGTTTGAAATGCCGATCGCCACAATTTTTTCCTTTTCATATTGAGTCTACAAGCATCTTCAAGTTCCTCAGAAACTAAAGATTATGGGTTGCTGAATCTGACTCAGAAGCTGTAATTAATAACTTCTTGAAAGGTAATGTGCCTAAGTGTATAAAAGCGAAGTGGGACAAGGTTTTTCCCAAAGTTTGCATCAGATTTTCTTGTATTTGGAGGAAAGCTAATTTCTCAGAGGATCTTTCAAAGAAGGGGGCGAAGATTGAAGAAAGTGGTAGAGAATATTTCATAGTTCACATCTAATTGCGCTTGGGCTTGGGGCTTGATTCATTCCTGTTATCTCTCTCCTTCCTTTTCTGTACTTTAAAATTTCTTTGCAAATTAATCTAAACCTTTTGCGGGAAATAAACGTTTTTAAGTTCCTCCTCTTATGTATTGCTTCTTATTTAAGACTCGGCCCACTTGCATTTGCCAAATCACCTGTTGCATCTTGCAAAGATTTATCAACTTAGTATAGAACTGTCTCATAATTTGAATTAATTATGTTTTTTATCAAGAGACTACTTTTTCAATGCTGCTACAGCGCTGCTTGGAATAATCTAGGTTCTCCCTTAAGTAAGAGGTTCTGCTTCCTACAATTGTCTAAGTTTTGGGTATACCGCACCTAGATGTATTTTCATGGTATGAACAAACATTTCATATTCAAATTTCTGCTTTGCTACCTTGAGACTAACATCTATCTATCTATAATAAGAAAAGAATAGGTATTTTTTTATCGGGTTTTTGCCATCCATTTCCGAGATGTAAGCAAATTTGGCCGAAAAAACGGTCCTAGCCGTCGGATCCAAACATTTATCCGAAAAAATCAATCTCAGCCGTTCATTAACCAAGTCAATCTCGAGGGGCTATATTAGTCTATTAAGCCAAATTAAATGGCAATCCTTATAACCAAAAGCCATATCAGATTTCAGATTTCTCATAATCGTTTTGTGCTTAACCATCAAAGATCCGCCTCTCTGTCTCTCCAATTCTGATTTTCTAGACTCAAATCGATCTCAAGGTGTCTATCGATGAATAAAAAATTCTCAATTTTATTTTTGCAAATCTTCATGTCTCTGTTGTTGAATGAGGACTTCAATCTCTGTTGGTGATAGTTGTTAACAATGGTGGTCGAATTGGTGGTGGAGGAAGAGGGGGAAGATCTTACGGTAGAGATGGTGGAACTGGTTAGTGGTTTTGGGTTCTGAGAACGCTTTGATTCTCGGCAATTAAGAAATCAGTAAAACCAGAAGAAGAAAAAAAACCCCATTTGAGAAAGCATGATAAAACTTAAGAAATCTCTGCTCCCCTATGTTCTCCCATGGCTTCTTCTTTTTCTCCTCAACAACAAGGTAGATTAACTTCAGTCCATTTCACTATTAAGCCCAAGAGTTTTAAAAAATAAATATATGTTCTTGATTCTTGCAGGTCAAACATACGTCCAATTCGTCTTCAATGTAACAGAATTTACATCAGTGGAAGATTATGATTACGTCATTGTTGGTGGAGGAACTGTTGTTTGCCCATTGGCATCAACATTGACAGAGAATTATTGGGTTTTAGTGCTCAAACGATGCGGTCACAGTCGAGAACACCCGATATTTTGTGCGGATAAGGGTTCTTGACTTTAATATATGTTGATGCTTATGATTCACCTGCGGTGCAGTAGAGGTCGTCTTCTTGGTTTGGTTGAAAGTTCGTTGCTATTGTTAAAGTATTGTTCTCTTGTGGGGGAGAGATTCTTTGGAAGCCATTGTTGTAGAGGTAATTGTGATATAGTTTAAATCTTAGCATTTAACACGCTATGTATGTAACTCTTACCGGAAAAACAAAACCCCAAATCTCTGACAGCCCAAAAACATCAACCCATCTATATACATTTTCTTTTTGGGGTTGCAGAGAGGTATCTCTTACAAAATAGCATCAAACCCCTAATTTACAAGTATAAATAAGAAGCACCATTTGCTATCACAAGCCCCTAATCTCTAATTTCTTACAAAATATAGCGAAACTATGTAATATTTTCTTCTAAGGGTTGCAAACTATGAAACACCTAATTTATAATTGTACATAATAAGCACCTCTTGCTACAAAATCACAATCCCATAATCTGTAAAATCTTTAGATATCTAACTATATCTATCCGACATTTATTTCCATGAGTTATAGATACATCTGTTTTTCTAAGAAAAACCTAAGCCCCAAAATCTACTCATAACCACCTCCTCCTGTAATAAAATCACAATTCGCAAACCCCTAATCTCTAAGACCAAGGAGGTGCTCTTTAACTCCTTGATTAGCAAGAATATATGTATGCTTTCTCAAATTCTAATAAAGAAGCTTGCTTCAGCTCTTTCACACGGGCAATAGCATTCGATTCGTTTTTGAGGATAGAGTTCTTCTAATGTTTCTAGGGCTTGCTTTGTGTTGGTTTCTATGGTTTCAAATTTGGTATACTCCTTACAAGTAAGTTCTCTCTCTCACTCGATCGGATTGTGTAATTTGTATTTAATTTGAACTGTGATGGCCTAATTCCTTAATGAGTAACATAATTTCAGAGTTATTTGTTATTGTGAACTAAAAGCTAATTTATTTTCTAGAACTTAATTTAATTTGTGCATTCTGGAATATATTTGTAATTCCAAAGTCTCAGCAGTGAGATCTAAACTTTTGTCCAAAAAAATTAATCCCAGCCGTTGATTTTCCAAATAGATCTTGAGGTGCGTGATTTAAAGATCAAAACCTACACCAGCAGCAATAACGCGTTCTTCCCCTCTCTCTCTGCCTTTCCCATGAGTTGTTAGCTCCAACTCCATTTCCCTTGAGTTTTAAGCTCTAGCATGGTTGTGAGAATCCGATGCGCATCAATATAAGCCTGGAGCATTTCCAATCGATTTGTAAAAATGGTTGCATTTGTTGAAGCAGCGTAGTTTTAGACCCCCTGTATATATTAGGGTAAATTTTACACTTTAAATCTCCAACTCCAACTGGTGTTGTCTATAAAGAGCATTCAAGGTAGGTCTTTTTTCCAAGTACCCTAGAGAACTAACTCTTCTGTCTGCTTGCAACGGCTTACTGTTGGTAAATTGTTAACTAATTATTAAGGAGCACTGTCCCGCTAACCACGTGACCCTAAGGTTGTGGGATGATCTCCCAATAGACGAGCATGCCTTAATGGAAGCTCCCCTAACGACTCACAAGCCACGACAAAACTACGAGACTCCAAGGTCATTTAACGACCTCCCCAATGGAAGAGCACACCCTACAGGAAGGTCGTTCAATGACCCATGAGCCACGACAAGTAGTAAATTCCCTGCCAATGTGGAAAAGTAATGCCTATAAATCCTATCAAGAAAATCAAAAGCAAAACTAGAATGACACCCTATAAATACCTGAACTTTAAGAAAGGCTTAAAATAAATCAACAAAATTGTAATTTCAATAGGAGCAACAAATTGTAATGCACCATTGTTCGGCAGCAAAGAGGAGAATAGAGTTCAAGTAGTTTTTTTTAATGATTTTAGTGCAGTGTTATGATCCTTCTCCTTTGCTCTCAACATCTTCTCCTCCACTCACCATTATCTCTCTTGGCGGTGCTTTGTTTCTACCCAAAACCCTTAAGCATTGAATATCCAAATACTAGAATCCCAAATACTTAAATGAAACACAAACAAACTATAGATTTTGGTACTAATAACGCAAATACCTAGTTGTCATAAACCCCATTACGAAGCAACAAATCACTGTCCCTGCACGGTTTCATAGGGTCGTTTGTTCTTTATTGAGTTAGTGTTTGCTCCTCATTAAGGATGAGGTTTATTGTTATCACTTTTATGCATATATATTAGGTGATGACCGTTTATGGAGGCAATTGGATGAAGTTCCTCATAATGTATGACTAAAGAAAACTTTTTTTGGAAAAAATGTGTTTGCTCCTCATTAAGGATGAGGTTTATTGTTATCACTTTTATGCATATACATTAGGTGATGACCATTCATGGAGGCAATTGGATGAAGTTCGTCATAATTTACGACTAAAGAAAACTTTCTTTGGAAAAAATGTCTTAATCGAAGGGGTTTTATATTGCAATGTTGTTGTAAATCATATCATCTTTATTGATTTGAGGTATGAGAAGGTTCAGTTGTTGCAGCTTCCAACTAGTCTCGCTCAATATAACCTACTGAAAATTCAGTTGTTGCAGCTACAAACTGATCTCACTCAATTTAACCCAATGTTAATTATTGGAGGTTACTTGTCCCTTTTTGATCACAACATGTGTGGCAAAATAGGCGTTTGGATGTTGAGGAAACATTGGGTGAAAGAGTTTAGCATCGACTCCTTTGACCTATCCGTTTCTAAAGTTCTCTTAGATGTTGTGAGAACGCTTGACAATGGAGAAGTAAATCAGGAATCATCTTTCGTTGCGAGCTAGGAGAAGGGTACTATATGTACGATGCCTATTCTAAAAAACAAGCTAGCTATGCTTACAATATCAATATCAAACAGTGAAGAACTTGGATAATATATTACAGGAACCTTAGATTTTCTTTGTTCATAGCAACAACCTTTGGCCTCCAAGGCTTCACCAAATGAGGAGAAACTGTTCGGTAAGCTTTTAAATTTGAAATTGGATAAAACTGTTCAGCAGGAATGAAGATAAAGATCGAAAAGGGGATAATTGAAAAAGGAGCAAAAGCTATTGGTAGCCGATGAATTTTGTAACACAAATTGATAGCATTTTCTTTTTCTAACTTTTTTCGTCTATAAAATTTGTGCTTATTGTTATGTTCATATTTTATTGTTGATGTAATTCTGCATTCCCTTTGTTTTTGTTGAAGTATTTCAACCTTTCGTTTATTACAGAATTCAGAGAGCCCTTGTTATCGCAAAGTCAAAAGCGAAGATTTATCTTGCTTTTGCAGGTATTCCTTCCTTTATTTCTATATTTTATTTTAGTTATTTTGTTTATCTGCTTAGGGAAATTACAACGAAACTCCAGTAAGCAAAAATTAACAAAATTAGTTTGAAAATTTGTAGTTCTACTTTATTAGTTTACTTGTATGTTATTAGCTAATCTCAGTCATGTACCTTGTTGGTATCTACTTCCTATTATGCCAAAAGAAATTTTGTGTAACATGAGGATGCAACCATCTTTCACTACAAATCAAAGCCCATTTAATATCTCTGTCCTAATGGTCACTAATCTTTGGATCAACCCCTATTTCTCAAAGCAAATCCATCCAAATAAAGTCTAGCTTGTCAAGATAAAAGTCTAAAATCAAGAAGTCATAAAACCATTAAAGCTAGATCCATTAATTCAAATTTTTGTATTCATCGAAAACATGCCCAAAATCGGTTATTAAAGTGAATCTAGCTATTTTTGTGTTCGATTTGATCTTTTTCAATATGTAGGACTGGATTGTTCAGTAGATCCTCTAGATGAGCCCAAGCTACACTTACAATACTTCCCCAAATTTTACGCACCGACTAATAGATTCCCATTGTCGAGAAAATTTAAGTTTCTTCGGAATTATGTATCTTTTTCTTTGGAACAACTTATTCGTAATCTGTTCTGTAGCCGCTTATGGAGGACATAATAGGTTACTTGATACTTACATCACACCAAATGGGAAAAATGGTATTTTCTTTAATAGTTAAGTCTATTGGTACTACATCTGATACCCATGCCTTATTGTTCGAGTTTAAAGGGTTGTTGAATACCCAATGACATTGTCAATCTTTGTAACACCATGATCAAGCATTATTTAATAACTTAATGCATCCTTCCAATGAAGGCATTTTCAGATATTGATTGTTTTCTAATATTTATAAATTAGAAATGTGTGCATTGGGATCTCTTAGTTTTATGGTTCTTCTTGATTCGACACATATTAAGAGATTTTTTAAATATTCGTTGAATAGATAGATACTTTAATACCCATTTTGTGGTCTTTTATGGTATAATTGATAACATTGTACAGCTAGACATACCCTTTTCTCTTCTAGATTATGCTAAGATGATAAAAATTTTATAGTCCATCAAATTGTGTTCGGTAGTTTATTTATATGACGCGTTTTGATGTTTTTGCAGAGCATGGAATCTAGATTGTCTGAAAAAATGCATCTCAACCGTTGATTACCCAAATCGATCTCGAGGTTCTCTTCCTAAACCCTCGACTTAACCTACACCAAATCTGTCACTCATACCCTACTATTTTTCTCCCTTTTTTTTTATCTTCACCCATCTCAAACTCCCTTCTCAAACCCTAGCCCAATCTGGGCATCATGATGGAGAAAAACCAATAATAAATCTGTCAAATTCTCAGCTACAACATACACAAAAAATGAGGTATTTATAAGATTATGGTTTCATACAAAATCGAGTCCAGTATTTATAAGATTATGTTTTGATGAACCCACCTAACTTTTTTCAATAGAAGCAGTAATTGTTGTTAGTTTTTATCATTGGTTTTGACATCGATTAAATCAATGAGGGTTTTTTTCTTCTTATTTTTGTAGGTAATTTTGACTCGCCGTCATCATGAGCCTTAATCGACATGGCATTATCAAGTTGTAAGTTATACTTATTTAGTTTTGATCTTCATTTCCTTGCTTTATAGTTTTATTTCTTTTACTTAACCATGATTATCCTCTCTGGAATATCTAAATTTGTAACTCCGAAAAGAAAATATGCATTGTCAGAATGGTCAAAATGTATATAGCATATATATTTAGCATATTTCTGAATAAAAATGGAACGTATTTTAGGTAAAGGAATGGATATGAGTTAAGATTATTTCACTGAGATATGGTTCATGAAAAGAAGAATGAAATCCCCGATATCCCCAACGATGATCGCACTCTTAAAATATACAATTATATTATTGGTATGTCTGAATAATTGAGATTAACAAGGATGATGGAGGTTCATCAGTTACTCGAGTTGCAACATAATCATTAGATTTTTGGCATCATCAAGCCGTCAATTAAATTGAAAAGCAAACTTCACTATTTGAGTGGCACCGGTGTGAGTTCTATGAACGAGTTATATCTGGGATATGCAATATTGTTCTATAGTATATCAGGGTCTACATGATGTTCTTATTACTGGAGAGGAAAAAGGAAAAAATGTGGGCAGTAAAGTTATCCTTCCTACTTTTAATGGCATCCCTCGCAATATACATATGAGATATCAAGATGCAATAGCATTAGTTCAAATATATGGAAGACCCGATTTATTCATAACAATGACCTACAACCCACTTTGGCCTGATATAGTTAACAATTTAGAAGCAGGACAAGAAGCTCAAGATCGACCCAATTTAGTTGCACGGGTTTTTTATGCTAAATTTGGACGACTAAAACAAGACATAGTTAAAAATTATGTATTAGGAGAGGTTCTGGCATATGTCTATGTAGTTGTATTTCAAAAATGTAGATTGTCACATGTCCATATGCTTATAATTTTGCATCCAAAGAATCGCCTTAAAAACTCGGACGAATATGATAAATTGGTTCGTGCAGAATTTCCCGACAAATCAAAAGAACTTGAACTATATGAATTAGTAAATAAAACATATGATTCATGGACCCTGTGGCAAATACAATTCATCACGTTCATGTATGAAAGATGGCAAATGCCAAAAGGGATTTCCAAAAGACTTTACCGATGAAACTATTCAAGGAAAGGATTGTTACCCTATTTATAAAAGGCGAGATAATGGTGTTAAGGTACAAGTTGATCAATTTAGTAATAAAATAATTGATAACAGCTGGGTAGTTTAATATAATGGATAATTTACTATAACTTGTGTTTATACTGTTGATTCTGTGTAACTTGTGTTTTTTGGCTACTTAATAGTTTGTTAAAGAATGAAATTTGGCAATAGTAGTGAGGTAATAATCCACAACCCTCATTGATGTTGATTGTTGCCTCAAATTAATTTCCTAAGCATTCCTGCATCTTAAGCAGATGAGTATGGAAGTATTATTTATTCCTCAGTTTTTGTATCTCAGTGTGTATAATCACTCACAAAGTAAACACACTGTCTAAAATAACATTGATTTCATCAAAGGCAGGTTCAAATTACTCTAATCAACAACTTTGCACTCCATAAATATTGAAGGGATTCCCTCATAGTTATTTACATTTCACAACTTAGCATGTGATTTCACATGCTTCGAGCTTTACTCAAATCCGCGAACCTGCCTGTTTCATTTGGACTCATACTAAAATGGAAAACATTAGGAGATTTCAAGTTACCTGCATTACACCCACAACTCGCCTTATGTTGGTTCACTGTCTAGCGCTCTTATAAACATTAGGGTTGTAGCACTTACAATAGAGAAGGGACTCTGTTCTTATTGAGTTTGGATTGTAGATACTATGACTTTCCATCCAGTATCCATGAGTAAATCTGAGTAGAGGGGCAGATAGCCCATTCACAGTTAAAAACTTGGGAATATTTTCCTGTTATGTGATACACTGCCTAGGATCATTCCATCAATGATGAAGATTCCATGTTTTGGGTACAATGTGACATTTGATAATCACCAAGTAAATCCAATGTGATTGATTTGAAAAAAGGAACCCCTAGGTAGGTGCAATCGAGAAGGTCTTTACTCATACCCAGGATGACCAGAATTTGATGCTTTCTATGTTGCAATAGGGGATAAAAAATGGATGGGAGACTGTAATAGGGGATAACAAATCAAGATGGGTGGGCAAGTACTTCTAGGTTGTGTAAATTTGAAAATGAGGGCGGGAAAAAGATGTCTTGCAAGAGGATTGCTAGAAAACTAGTCAAACACTACTTGGGGATATCACAATTTTAAGTGTCAGGGTGGACAATGACCCAACCTCATCTCTAATTTGATCCTCCCCTGAATCACTTTCGATACTTCCCCTTCATACGCTATTTGCCTAGATTAAGAAGCTCTTTTACATAGACTACAATATGTTCAGCCATGTTAAATAAATTTTAGTTAACTTGTCTTTCATAGTATGTGCGACATGCAAAATCATATGACCATCTCTATTAATGATTTATTTTGCGTTTATTGGCATTTATGTTAAATGTTTTATCATATAATCTATTTTTTATAAAAGTAATTTTATCACGATAAGAGTATTGAGCATAAAAATATTCAAATAGATATCCCTGTTAGTCATGAGAGGGGTGTACTAGCGATTTACCATATCTCTGACCTCTTGTCGAAGAGGTATTAACACCAAAATCTAATTATCATTATTTGCTTATTCTCTTAACTAATGAAATTAGTCATATTTTCTTTAATAATTAGGAACCTCGACGGAGAAATCGTACTGGAATATAGAAGCCGACAGGTTAGATTATCATCCATGGTTAACACCAGAAATAATACTGAATTGAAGGCAAGGCAGTAGTAGAATCTAGTATTACATATCTCAACATTCCAGATTTCATAATTTATTGTTTGTGTTCTAGACTAGAGAAAAGAGTTTGGTCTTAAGCACATTGGACCGAACTTTTTCTCGACTAGACTACGTTGAACTCTTACTTCTCTAATTACTTTTTTCCGAGTATTACAATAGTGTTTGTGGTGGACATCTTGCATCTCTTATTGGTGTTGACACAAACTTATATAGTAGGTGTTGTTATCTTCTTCTATTTGAAAGAAGTTCATGTGGTCATCATTTACGCATCACCGTTTTCTTTTATATTGCAGAAAAAAGGGCTCCCAGTTAAGTATCTCTTAGAACTTGTGTTGTTACACTGTGTTAATTCCCATATCAAGGTACATCTTCCCCTTAATGCAAAACTAGTTAACAAATCAGATCTTTTAGATATCTTTCTAGATGATTTGCTCATTGATCACCTGCATTATGTGGTCAGTCCATCCATGTGAAGGATTCCCGGTTGCATTTTTCATTTGGTACTTGCCACATTTACTATTTTTCATTTTTCAGTGGTGTCATCATGGTCAGTCCATGTAAAGATTTATCTATCGCAGTTAAAGTACCAAAGTTTTGAATTCGGACTATACTTCTGTCAGTCCAGATTCAGGATATATAAAATAATGATTGACATATTACTTATAAACTAAGATAATATTTTATTAAAAGTTAATCTTTATAATAATTTAAATATCCCATATGGAACAAATACAATAGAATAAATCTGTACTAGATACATTCATGACATGTCACTATTTGGGTTTTTTCATCTTCTCCAGACAATATATCGGTTAGGTTGGCAAACTTTTCCCTATATTGATCTACATGCATTCTGAACCATGACAGAGCCTGATTGTTTTTTGTCTTTTTTTGCTTTATTTATTGTTGCAGCTTAATCCCTCATCTAAAGTTGCTGAAGTATTGAATGTGGTGCGTTCCTAGTCTTCACACTTTTTCTTTATTTGTTGACTATCTGGAAGGAACTTACATAATTTCATGGATTGCAGATTGAGGACATAAAGATGAGAGTTCAGTATGATACCAGCATGAATTACAAAATAATGTGTTGGGAGCTCACTGTATTTTTCAGGTAAGGTTTCTTTGGAGAAAAAGGTTTAGATGCCTTTGTTTGATGCTTGAGGTAGTAATCTTATCATCAGTGGTGACCACACACTCCTTGTCTTGATAAAATCATGTTATTCAATAATTATTCATTTGTGAGCTAATTTGAACTCTTCCATAACATACTTGTCTCATTTAGAAATATAGGTTCTGACTGCGATGACAAGGAAGCCACATCTTTTCTTTCTGAAAATTTTTATTTCCAACAACCATTTAACATGATTCTTCTGTAAATATGTTATGATTAGTACCATTTGTAGATTCTCCTTCTTTCATAGTCTAAAAATGTGTTGTACCCTAGACTGGAACCGATATGATGCTGCAATGATGAAAATAGTCTATAGTATCTATCTCAAGTTTGAAGACTTCCTACGTGCATTTTGGATAGCGCTCTTCTTAAATAAGTTGGAGGTAAATATTGTCAAGGATATGCCCACAGGCGTGTTAAAGAAATTAATGTATAAATTGTTTTGCTCCTTTTATATCTCTTTTAAGTTAACTTTTACAGTACATGAATCATTTATTTGAGTCTTCCAAAAGCTTGCCAGAGAAGAAGTTATTTTGCTACATACTTGCACGTCACATAAGTTCTAGTGTTATAGAACGAGTTATTTTTTACTGTTTCTATTAATTTCCTGACTCAAAAATTGATATGCATTAGGCTCATAGAAAGATGAGTAGTTGGAGAAAAATAAAGACTCACAAAATTGAGAGAACGGACATTGGTTCCATGCCCCTGTATACTTGGTCATAGCAGAGTAATGCAATTGCAATAAAAAACCACAACTGCCCCCATTTCATTTTGGCAAGACCGGATATGTTTAAACTCCCTTTAAGATTAGTAAGTATTTGTTTTCATTGATCAACTCCGAGACCATCTCAGCAACGACTTCATGCCATGAAGAATGCCTATTTTCCCATTTGATGCTTGAGTTCCTAGCCTTCGAAGGCTTTATTGATGGACCCCTGTAGTGTGCCCCTCCTATAAGTCTAGCCAGATCACAAACTTATCGATCAACCCACCTAGTAGCATGGATTTTCATAAAGGAACCAAGATCAATATCTGCTGCGTCTTCGAAATAATTTCTAGATTTGGCACGTGTATATCAAATCTTTTGGATAATTATGAAATAAGATAAAATTTTCTTGGAGAGTTTTCAATCTATAAAATTTGTAAATTTTAAAATGTATAGGTGTTAATTTGACAAGGTGAAATACCTCTGGATGCTAATGTATCAGTCTCGAAATGAAACCTCACCTTTACTACCTAAAACCTATTAAAAAAATAATTACAAATGTTTGAAATAAAGGGTAGATTAAAATTAAAAATTATATGTGGAGGTCAAAGGTCTAGGCCTTCTGGCTGGATTTTTGCCTTGACATGCCAAATACTGGTTGTGGAGAACATCATTAGCTGAAAATTGAGGCAAGATATCATTTTACCCTAACAAAGACAAGGAAGTAGAATCCGAAAAGGGAATACAAGATATGAGGCTAATTAGGGGGCCTCCATAAACCCATTCTAGACGTAATGTCTAGGATACTAACTTGGAATGTTAGGGGTCTTAATAGACCCCAAATGTAGAGCGAAGTAAGGAATCTGATCAAAACACAAAGATTGAAGCTTATTTTTGTGTTGGAAACAAAAGTGAAGGAACCAAATATAGAAAGAATGGTATTACCTATATAAATATTATTCTCTAGCACTTATTATTAGTAAATTTCTTTATTTTTCTATATCTTACTCTTATATGAAAAGAGTTCTAATAAAATATCTTTTTCTATTTATATTTTAGTTATAACATGACAACTTCCCCACTAAAATTGGAAACATGTATGTGCTCTCAGTAGCATAATAATAATTGTGGAAAACTTTTTATTGTAAGTGATGTTCCATTCGATTATAAGGATCTGTTTGTGGGCAAGAGTGAGTATTTCCCACTCAAAATCAAGGGGTTAATCTCAGCACGTATGGTGCCACACTGTTTGTATGTGAATGATCATAAATTAGAAACACTAGTGTATTTACCAAGCTCAAAAAGCGCCAAAGCAGAAGTTGGAGACCTACTTTCAGCATTTGTGACTGATTAAAAGGCCTTTTCTTTAAAATATTTGCATGGATATATGTTCCCTAGCTACATAATAAATATACTTATAATTAAAGAACCTTTCTTCAAATCAATCGTTTAATTCTTTTCCCTTTTTGTTTTTTCATAGTTATACAGTGTATCTGGAAAGCTCAATAGTGTAGGTAATCAGTATTCCGTAAAAGCTGCGGAAAGCTTCATTGATAGTCGTTAGGAATGCGGAATTCAAAGTGGGTAAATACACCCAAAAGAGTTTTATCCATGAAGTTGAGCGTTTCTCTCAATTTTGTGGCTCTCTCGTAAAGTCTCATTAAGACTACTTTGCACTAATTCAACTTGAAACAATTAGACCACCCAAAGGAGGCTAAAAAACTTATAATTAATTAGTGGGTCAAGATAGGCTACACAGTACAGGGAGATGAGGATAACCCTTGGCCCAAAGGTGAGGAAGTGTCTAACGTCAAACTGTTAGTGGCCAGTCTAGTCTTGAGAGTGAGTGATCACCAACTAGGGGGCAATGTATGTCAAATCACCACCCAAAGGAGGGATTTGATAATATATATTTGTACCCGCAGAGTGAATTATTCATACCATAAATATTATATACACTCTGACTCGACCATCCTAACCCCAGGTAGGATCGGGATTAAAGACATCAAGTTATAGATCATTTACAGATCAAGTTCAACGTGTATAAAATTAATTTTTTGGCACGTCCTTTACAATAAGTCTTTGATTCATGCAGCTATGGATCATATGATCCATAACCAACTGACTAATATTGAGACCTTGACGAATTCTTGCTACTCTCATGAACAGTCAGATGTCATTAAGAAAAAGTTTTAGAGTTCCGTCAAGGGAAGGCAGTACATTAACTTATCTTAGCTTTTATCGCTGAAGTTTGACGGCAGTGGACATACGTGATCACACATTTATGTTTGTTTTGAATCAAATTTGGTTGATGTTCCCACCAACTCTTGTTTTGAATTCTCTATAGGGGTTCATCAGCAGGCGATCGGCAAGGCCTGAGGATCAGATTTTCTCGAGAGACGCTAGATGCCTCCCTATTGAGTTCGTTGGCATTTTTTACTTGGTTTTAGACAGGTATAACTTTTGATCTAACCGACACCTTTTATGTTCTTTCGATGAGATGATCTCTGGTTTTAGTTTCTCGGTTGTACCCTTTTAAGTTATTCATCATAATTCCATATTGGTTATGGTTTACTGGTTGATAGGTTATACCGTCTATCTCTTAACCATTCATTTAAGTCTTTCCCGTTATAAGTTGAGAAACAGTTAGATCGAAAGATCAAGGTTGTTCGGTCAGATCGAGGAGGCGAGTATTATGATAAGATCGTTCAAGAATGTCAACTTTTGGGGCCATTCTATCAATATTTGCTAGATCAGGGTATTGAAGCCCAGAACACTACTCTTGGATCATCTATGGACTGAGAGAAATCATAGTCTTAATCACTTGTATGTTTAGGGTTATCCAGTAGAGGAAAAAATTGCTTAAGCCAAATATCATAAAGTTATTTTTGAGGAATGTCAGTTGTTTCTTCGTTGGTTTCCTCGAGAGATCGATAGGATTCAGGTTTTATTGTCCTTCTCGGCCCATGAAGATTATTGAGTATGCTCAGGCTCATTTCATAGAGAAGACATATCACTTTACCAGTACTATTTAAAGAGTGTTTATCTTTGAGGAGGGTTCTGTAACTCGGAGTCCAACTGCTATTCCGATCAGTGTTGTTATGCTTCCGCGTTTATCTGATATTGACACTATGATAAGTATGATTCCAGACCTTGTTCCAGACCTCATCGTAGCACCAGCTCTCCCTCATATTTTTTCCTCTACCAGCTCCTATTCAACTTCCTGTCGTTCCACCTCTATCCTATCCCCTAGCTCCTACTCGAAGATCCCCTGAAAAATTTGTTCAACCATTTCTTCAGGTTATCATCTTTATTCAGTTGAAAGGGGAATTATTTAATGTTAAGGATCTAGTATCTTTTAGTTCAGCTATGGCTAGTTGTTTTACAGATTAATAGCGTAATGCCACGACGGAGGAGATAAATTTTATGTCTCACAACTCTGTGTAGGAGTTCACACATTTGCCTAAAGGATCTAAGGCAGTTGAATACAAATGGATCATTGTATATATGTCAATCAGAGTGGGAGACATTTTACATTTATGATTTTATACGTCGATGATATTTTACTCGCTAGAAGTGACGTCCGATTTCTTCAGCAGACGAAAGCCTATGGCATGATATGTATGAGTCCCGACATTAGTTTCGTTATTAGGATATTAGGAAGGTACCATCATAACCCTTCCATTATTCACTGGCAGGCAGCCAAGAAGGTTCTTCGCTATTTGAAGAAGACTGAAGATTATAGGTTGTATGGCTCAAGTAGTTTATTTCAGAGCTGAAGGTTGTTGATTCAATTTCTAGACCATTGCGAGTATTTTGCGACAATGAGGCAGTCGTCAAGTATGTTTAGAATGATAATATGACTATGGATAATAGATATATTGAAATTAAGTATCATGTTTTCATTGATAAAGTGCAACAACAGATTATCGAGATTCCTCATTTGTCGACACTAGGGATGATTGTTGATCCGCTTACTAAGAGATTTTCGATACCATCCTTTAGGGGACATGTCACGCGTATGGGATTACTGGAGTCTCTTTGAGGATTGTTCATTTCTGTGGGAGTAGTTGTTCATTTATTTACTGTTACTGCATTAGGATTCTTTATCCATATGGGAGTTATTCCCGATTATTATTTTGGTTAACATTCAGATTTGATTTTTGAATATATAGCTGATATTATATTTGGATTCATTATTATATGTGTGCATATTCAGTTTAAATTATGTTATTGCAATAAAGTTTTAGATACCAGTGATTTCATCATATGGCAGTTGTTTAAGTATTAAGTTCCTATAGAGAATATTGAAAGGTTTCTCAAGTTTTCTTAGGCTGGATATGGATAGGCCCTACATCCTTTGGCCTTCATTTCAGTATGAGCAATGGTCTCCGCATGACGGTTTATCTAAGTATTAAAATGACATGTGCCTGGTAAACACATATTGCAGGACACTAATAGAAATGTACCAGCACATCATTAAGGTGTACATTTGCCATTCACACGTTAAACTCTACCAGTAAAGAAAAAATTATACTTGAAAGTTATTGAGGTTGCTAGCCTGATATCCACGATATGAATTAGGCATGTGCTCAAAGGCTTGACCAAAATTTGTTCACGAACCGTGTTAGCCATCTTTGTAGTCGCAGAGTGACAGTCAAGTTCGATGTAATATTTCCTTCAACAAATTATCATGTGTGGTTTTCTAAATCAAAGGATGGTCATCCGCTTTTCATAAAAAAAATCGTGAATCAGGCTAAAAATATTTTTTCTTAAAATCGAGTTAGCGCCGGATGGGAGATTGTTAAATTTTTGATATATACTGGTACTACTCTTCGGTTCATAAGCACACATGTTAATAGGTTGTATAGGTGTTATTGGTTGTGCCCAATTGTCACACCAAGTTGAGGTAGGTGGGACCCAGTATTACTCTTTATTAGGGCTTATGGCTATAATAGGAAGACCACTCTAACCCTATCAGGCTAAATAAGAGGAAGTCCCTATTGGAGGCTACAACATAAAAAACCATCCCATTGAGGTCTGCAACTAATCTAAGGGAAGACTCCACTCAAGAACAGGTGATTTTCAGAGAGCAGGAAAAGAAGTTAGTATAATCTGTTTTCCATATCTTATTATTGATTATAATAACTGTATGAATTCTCAACACTAACTCCTAAGTTTTCCTGGAGCTGGTGCTTGGGTGTTTAGTATATCTTTAAAAAAAAAGAAAAAAAAATATTTTTTATTCTTTTATGTGTTCAAAATCAGATATGATTTGCCCCCAATATCTCATATTAAAGATTATATCAAACCAACCCACAACTTATAAACAAAGTAATCCTATTAATAATAAGTCCACAATTAGTAACCAAGAAGATATACTTAAACTCCTCTTTTAGGAATAAGCCCAACACATAAAACACAATGCTTATAATATAAACACAATAGTTGAAGGAAAAAATTTTGACCTCTCCTAAGCGATCAAACATTTGGTCTCTCACCCTTACCTAAATGCCACGTGGCAAGTGAGAGAAGAAAGAGTACTAACGGTAACTCCTTGTTAATTGATGAGTGAGAGAGAAAAAAAAACATCTTTATTTTAAGATTTTACAAAATAAAGAAGTTGCCTGTTCCTCTTCCCTCCAAAACTATACCTCTTCAAGCAACCCCACCCTTCTTCACCAACAGTAAATAGAAGAAATAATTATAAATTTTTTGTAATCGAGCAACCCCATCTTCAAGCAACCCCATAACTTTGTAATCGATAATATTTCGGTACGCTCTTTATCTCCTCCAATGTTTATTTTTTTATTTGTTATATTCTTTGTAAACTTTTTGGTTTAGTATTCTTATAGTTCACATAATCATACCTAATATAACCGCTAGATTATACAAACCCATGCCTTATTAAAAAATTTAATTTGATTAATTTTTAAGGATGGATTCGTCGGAGAACACAGTTCATAGTAGCAAGAATGTACAAAATTTACCTATAGTTGGGATGGAATTTCAATCAGAGGAGAAAGCCTACGATTTTTATAACCTTTACGCGAGATCGATTGGTTTTAGTATACGTAGAGGATCTCCTAGCGTACGAACAAATAAAGTAGTTAGAAGGAGGGTTTTATGTTGTTCAAAGCAGGGCCAATATCAAAAACATTCAAGGGGAACCCATGAGAAGAAATGCTTGGATACTAGAACTAATTGTGAAGCAAAAATTGTAATTACGTTGTTTGGAAATATTTACCGTTTAGTAGAATTTAAAGAAAACCATAACCATGAACTTGCACCTCCGTCTCAAGTTCATCACCTCTGGTCACAACAAAAAGTATACAACAAGCATAAAGTATTAATGAAAAATATGTATGATTCGGGAATTGGATCAACGGATATGTTTGATCTAATGAGTACGGAAGTAGGAGGACCTCAAAACTTAAACTTTACGCTTCTAGATTGTGTAAATGCTATTCAAAGAATGAGGCGAAGTGATATTTTGGAGAAGGGAGATGCACAAATGCTCCTAGAGTACTTCAAGTCCATGAAAAAAAAGAATTCATATTTTTTCTATGCGATACAGATTAATGAAAATAATCAGATTTGTAGTTGTTTTTGGGCCGATACAAAGTCAAGATCGGATTATTATTTCTTCAAAGATGTTTTGAGTTTTGATACAACATATCAAACTAACGCCCTCGAAAAACCTTATGCACCATTTATTTGTGTGAACAACCATGGACAGTCAGTTTTCTTCGGTTGTGTTTTGTTATTGGATGAAACTACTCAGACTTTTGTGTGGCTTTTTCATACATTTTTGGAAGCAATGAACGGCAAGTATCCAATCACGGTATTTACGGATCAAGCAATGTCTATTGGAAATACAATTCGAGAAGTATTTTTGGATACACGTCATCACCTTTGTCTTTGGCATATTTATCAGAATGCTGCAAAACATTTGTCTACCGAATTTGAAACATTTACATCTTTTGCAAAAGATTTTAAGACTTGAATATATGATAATGAGATCGAAGAAGAATTTCAGACCTATTGGGATTTATTACTAAAGGTTTATAATTTAGGGGAGAACAAATGGTTACAAGCCTTATATGGGTTGCGGTAAAAATGGGCGCAAGTTTACACTCGACAATACTTTTGTGCTGGTAAGATTTCTTGAACTTCCTTTTTATTGTATTTGTTTTTTTATCCACTTTTTCAACTTCTTCAATTAATCAATTTGTCCTGTAAAGAAAATAATTTACTTCTTCACATTTGTATGCGTAAATGTCTAATAATAGCTTTACTTGAAGGTATGGCAACTACTCAACGCAGTGAAGGCGTTAACAGATTTTTAAAGTACTTTAAAAGAACATTATCGCTACACGAATTTGTTATTCAATATGATAGAGCACTGACAAGTCGACGTGAAAAGGAAAAACGGCAGGATTTTATTTCCCATCAAACAAAGCCTAATCTAAAGACATCTTGGCAAGCAGAAGCTCGAGCATCTGAAATATACACAACTAAAATATTTTTGAAGTTCCAGGATGAGTATGTGCATACATTGGACATGTTTATTGATAGTATTGGGCAAGATGGGACGTTGTGCGAATATCGGGTTTCTTCTTTTGCTAGCAGATCACGTACCGTCACATTTAATGTAGCAGAAAACATAGTAAAATGCAACTACAAAAAGTATGAATTCTTGGGAATTCTTTGTGCCCATGCACTGAAGGTAATTCATAGTATGCAGCTATCTGATCTCCCATCCTCCTGTTACTTGAAGAGGTGGACAAAGGATAAAAGACTAGACACTCTAGTCGATAACAATGGGGAATCAGTACATGTGGAGTATTATCCATCCTTAAGTTTGCAAAGTAGCGAGCTAACGCGCATGGCGTTAAAAATAACCAAAAAAGGTGTTTCCTCTACAAACTTTATGGAATTTACTAAAGGGTGTTTAGCTCGGGTGCAAGAGGAGGTGGATGACTTTTTAAAAGCCACCCCAGAAGAAGTGACAAATCTCGAAGGTGATGAAAATTTATCAACTACTAAGGTAGGTGAAGTAACAAATCAAGATTTAGCAGGTGCAAATATCATGTTGCATGACAAGCCGCGTAAGATGAGAAATGGTAAAGCTGGTCGAATTAAGGGTGTATTGGAAAAGGGGAAGGGGAAAAAAAGGATTTGCCCAATGCAAAATGGTAAGTTCCTACAAGCTATCTTCTAAAATATTTTACTCTTGTTTATTAACTTTTAGAGGTTTGTTAATCTCACGATAAGGTAATCCGAGAGGAAGTAATTAAGAATCTGTTAGAGTAACCACAAGCGCTACCAAAAGGAGTTTAAACTCCAAAGTGACTACTAGTTCAGATGCCCATGAGCAACACGTCGACGAGAATGTGGAGCCTATAATGTCACATGTTTAGCCCAATGTCTACAATGAGGTGTGTAATTTTAAATACTTGCTTTTGCAAGCTTCATTGTATTACATTGAGATATTTTCTTAAATGATTTTAATAATGTCATCTTATATATATCATTTCAGTCTATGTTTAATGGACAATTAGAATATCCATCACAATTTTACATCAACACCCCGCAACCCCAAGTAAGGCCTTTCTCATTAGTAATCTTTTTGAAGCATTATATACTTTGATTAATATCTTATTTGAATGTACTGTAGGGATTTCTTGAACTTCTTACTCAACAATCTACTTATGACAATAGTTGTGTTGGTTACATCTTTCAGCAGTTTAATGGCAGGGAAACAGATTCATGCTTGTAGCTCTCTAAATAGTTTAATGGCAGGGAAACAGATTCATGGATTTGCTATTAGAAACGAATTTAACCACCAAGTTTCTCTCAACAACGCACTAATTGATATGTATTATAAATGTGGATATTTGGATATTTGGTACTTGATAATTGATATTTTGGATATATTGATACATTAGTTTTTTCATAGCTCAGTAGTTGAATTCTCAACCATTTTTGGAGATTTAGGACTAGAAATCAGTTTTTAGTGCCAACTCTCTTATCTTACTACTTACTAGATTTTGAGGTGATTACAGAAGCTTTAATCTATAGTAATAGAAACAACAATAAGTTTATAACTCAATGGATAAAAAAATATCCCTCCAATACAAAAAGAATTGACAAAACTTTAAAAATAAGTTGCAGAAGCTCTCGATTCATTCATGGTTACCAGTCTCTGAATACAAGCTCGATAACAACTTTTGAAATCCTAGCGACTATAAAGTATAGGCTAGCAGTATGGGCACTATGAGACAAATGCATTATGAGCTAGCTGGTGGCGAAAATAAAGTTATGGCTTTGTTCATGACGAGCGTTAGCTATATGCCTTGCTAGGATCCTTGCAATCTGTGGGGAGCCAGTGAGCTATTCGACCAAATTATCAACTACAGACCAAGGAACTGTAGCCAGGTTCAACTTATTGCTCGTCTATAGCTGGTGAAACAACCATATTTATTCTGGCGAAAGTCATTTCTTAACTACGGCGAGTAGCTAGAGTCAATTTAACATACCCCGTGATGTGAAAGCCAGGTAGTCGGATATCTAAGAAAGTCTTCGCCGCCCTCTAATTGGTTCTATTGTCTTTTCTTGGCCGATTTGATAGAAGATAAGGTCTTTTCCCCTATTTACTTATTTCTTTATATATCTTGCAGGCACCAAGCAATGTTCCCCAAACACTTGAACCTGGCTTCTTCGGCATTGATGCTATAAAACTTTTAGCTTCATCAAGGTGGCCAGCTCGAGCGAGCAATCAACCACAGACCCATAGTTCTCATCTAATGGAGTAATTCCATACTCCTTATCCATCACTTTAAAGTATGTAAGGCCTTCTTCTACTAAACCTGCATGGCTACAAGCAGATATTAGAGCAACAAAGGTAACTTGATTTGGCTTAGCATCACTCTCCCTAACCATTTTCTAAAAAATTCTAATTGCACCTTCCCCATCTCCGTGTATTCCGTAGCCGTTAATCATTTAAACTAATTTTCTGCAACATGAAGCTTCCCACACTTGGAATACATGTCCAATAAGCTCTTCCCCACAAAAATATTTTTAGCCAAACCACTTTTAAGAGAATAGCAATGAACTTCTTTCCCATAATGGAGGGAAGAAGACAGTACACAATGGAATAACAATGGCCATGGTGACCGAGATAGGGGTAGCACTACCCTCTTAATGGATAGAACGGAAAATCTCCCAAGCCTCATCTTGACAATCGGTCTCTACATACCCGTATAAGCCGACAAGGGAACTTATGAAAAAGCCATCATTCTCAACGTACGGGCTTATCTTTATAGCATTCCCGTGTACTTGTTCTCCGAAACAAAGGTCTCTCAATTGCCCACAAGCAGAAAAAATAATAGCAATAGTGTCTGACAAAACCAGTAATCGCAACTGACCAAGTAATATCATTGGGGAATTTCATCAAACAAAAAAGTTCATATGCACCCTTATCGCCTACACCTCGAAAGAAACATGAGATTGTTGTATTCCAATTAACGGGGTTCGCAAGATTTGCCTCCCGGATCCCATCGAATACTTTACGAGCATCACAGAGTGAGTTACACTGGGCATACATTGCAACAAGTGCATTGGCAACATAGTTCCCGATTCAACGAACTCCCATTTCGAGGCGTTAGCATGAATCGCTCGACCTTGATGAAGGGGGTGAAGGTGATGATTGGAAATTGATTTGAGGAGGATTGTGAAGGTGAAAGAATCAGATTTGAAATCTCATTTTTGGATTTCTTGAAAATCGCTAGTTCCTGCCATTTTCCTTGAAATCTTGTTTTTAAAAATCTCCTATCTTGCAGAACCCAAAGAGATGATATGCACATACCTAATCTGTCGAGAAGTTTTACAAAGATCCACATACTCAAGGCCGTAATATGAAGCAAATTAATGTTCTTCTTAAGAAAATCAGTTTTCTGGTATACAAGGTGGTGGAAGGAGTATAAGGGTATGATGGGATCTACAAAAGGATAAATTTCTTCTCTTTACTGTTGGTAAAGAAGGGTGGGGTTGCATGAAGAGGTATAGTTTTGGAGGGAAGAGGAATAGGCAACTTCTTTATTTTGTGAAATCTTAAAATAAAGATGTTTTTTTTTTTCTCTCATCAATTAACAGGGAGTTACCGTTAGTACTCTTTCTTCTCTCACTTGCCACGTGGCATTTAGGTAAGGGTGAGAGACCAAATGTTTGATGGCTTATGAGAGGTCAAAAATTTTCCCATAGTTGAAGAGAGGTCTAAGAAGTGATTAATGCCATCTAGAGCTGCAGAGGCAAAGGTAATGGAGAATAATGAAAAAACAACCATGAAACATTGTAACATCTCCATACTTATTTTAAGAGAGAGAAGAAATCCAAATGAGGCTTGAGAAATGAATGAAAGAGAGCTTTGTTTTTATCAAGGAAAAAAAACAATAGTGGAAATTTGGACTTGGTGGGAAAGCTCTTGGTTAGATAAAATAAAAAGAAACAATGACAGAGACCCATGTGCTACCCATTCTGATTGATTTCATTTCATCATTCAACTATGAAGTCCAACCCCTGACCTTGCCCCATCGTCTCCCACATACACAACGTTATTTACATGTTCCTTGTAGATATACACAGACAAAGTTATTTAGACAACCTAAGAGCATAGGCAGCAGGATAGCTATCACTATTTTAGCAATCCAAATCCACTAAAATTTACCTTTTTAGGATTGCTATCACTCAAATTTTTAAATTTTTTGAAAAAATCAGTAGCGATCTGTGGTGACCTGTTTGATGTTAGGTGTCAGTGGGCCCGGATAAATAAATTATTAA
This sequence comes from Kingdonia uniflora, assembly GCA_014058105.1. Taxonomy (NCBI): domain Eukaryota; kingdom Viridiplantae; phylum Streptophyta; class Magnoliopsida; order Ranunculales; family Circaeasteraceae; genus Kingdonia; species Kingdonia uniflora. Next base: position 1,074,326 of record JACGCM010002352.1, read on the forward strand.
AAAATATCATAAAAAATTATTTTGATTTTTTTAATATATAACATGCGCCAATTGAATTGGCGCTGTGTATTTATTATTTTATTTTTTTTAATATTTGATCTAAATATTTGTGTTTTTAATAAATAAAAAACATAAAAAACAATAAAAAATTGTGCCCCAATTGCGGTGTTTTTATTTTTTATTTTTTATTTTTTATTTTTTATTATATAATTTTTTTTTTAAATGTTGGCGCCAATTCAATTGGCTGCGTCAATTGAATTGGCGCATAACAATTTTTATTTTATTTTTTAATATTTAAAAAAAAAAAAACTGAAAAATCTGACATCCATCCCCACCTTGAAAAATAGCATTTTTTTACCCCTAACTACATGTCATATTTTCTCTAAATGTATGCCCATGTGGCTATCTAACTTGGCTATCCTGCTGCCCATGCTCTAAGAATGAAGACATTGCTCAAGGAGAGAACTCAGAAGTCAGAACTTACTTGGTGTATCGTTTCTGTCTATCTATCGACATAGGCTCCGATTGGTAACACCAAAATTGCTTGTGAACACAAATGTTTTGGGTATTTTAGACTTGTGCTAACCTAGATCATAAATATTTCTAGGTGATTTAGACCTATGTTAACCATTAGATTCATGTACTACAAAAAAAAAAAAAAAAACTTGTCTAGATGAGTGCCCCAAAATGGAGTGTCCACGAACCACTCCCATTATCTAAATCATCATAAATGTTCAAACACTGATGTAACACATCCCTCATAGGATCGTCTACCCACCGTGTGACCTATGTTTAATTAATGTTTTATATTTTATGTTTTAGCTTAAGCTCTGTTGGAGAGGTTCAATATAGGTTATGAGTAGTTTCCCAGCTTAAGTAGAAGTCTATTTCAATTAGAATTAAGATTCTTAATTCTAACCCTCCATGTGTTCTATAAAAGGGGAGGTCTAGGTTATTTGTTTCTTGGTTAATACAGTTAAGTTAGTCTTATTCAGAATAAGAGTTCTAGTTAATAAAATTAGAGTTCCTTAAGAACCTAATTTATTTGGTTAATCTGGTGTTCTTCTTGATTATTGGCTTCCGCGTAATCAGATTACATTGAAATGGTATCAGAGTAGTGTTAGAATCTAGTGTAGTCAGTTTCAAGAGCAAAGATGTCTCGTGGAAAACTCGCGATGAAGAAACCTACGCTCGCCAAGAATGTAGCGAGGATATCGAATAATCTTGATAAGCTTGAAGGGTTTGTCGAGGCTTTGGGTAGAGGAACGCTTCCCCCCCCCCCCCGGTTAGGCGTAATCGAAACTCTCTCTTTAGAGGGAAGCGTCACCGAGAGGATCGATGACCTAAACCCCTTTTGTAAATTTGAACCTCGAAGCTGAGGTTCACAAAAGTGAAGGAATCGATACACAAATTGATGTTAGAAGTACGGCCTTGATGACCGACCATCACACGGGTGATAAGCGCAAGAACATACTGCGAGGAGACCAAGCTTTGCCAGCCTCAGCCCTGACGGCAGCCACTACGGCGGTAGCCTCGGTTGCGTTAATGAAAACAGATTTTGTTTTGACAACGAGGCCCATTACCCAATTCGTAACCGACAATTACTATACCCAGATCCAAGTAAACCCAAGATGGGCCCAACCCAAATTCTATCCCACGTGTTATGCACGTGAACACCGCATCATTGTCACATTTAGATTTGACCATATCAATTGGTCCCACCAAGCAACGTTAGTAACAGTTTGTGTTTAAATCAAATATCTTTTCTAGGCATGCCTCAGGGAATGTCGACCTCATGACACCCATGAGCTGACTCATGAACCAACTCAGGCCCATAAAGTACACCAAGTTTGGAATTTGAATTTGGGTGGGAAAACAATTAAAATGCATGTGGTCCATGCGTATCAATTAAAACCCCTCCAGCAGTTCAAACTTGAGGCGAGTTAAGCTAGTACTAGCGTAGCCACTCTAGTAACTACCAATTATCGTGCCATACAGCAATAGATTCAAGAGACACATATGGAATACGAGATGCATGTTAGCCCTGTCCAACAGTTCCACTCACTAATAATACAGTCTGGGTTATCCAAATATTTGATCCGTATAAGGGAGATGATGGCCCGATACGAAGAATTATATTCGTATGTTGATCCATTTTGGGAAGGTTTTGTAGTAGGTGTTGAGGAGCGAGCGGACCACAACAATTTCTCAACTTTTAATTTTAGGCGTCAATGGACGTAGGGATGTCGGTGACAACATCGTACCCCCGCTCTCGGGTATAATGACAGGATATGGAAAATTTTGCGGAAGACTTCAAGATTTCCAGATGAGTTCCACCGTATAGATTTCGTGCACGTTCTACAGGATGAAGACGAAAAGACTGAGATGCACACTACATTCGTGCGTGAGTCCTCTGGAGCACCGCCCCTTTGATTTTCTGGACGAAATCTTCTAAGACGGAGAGCTTAATGTGGCATATCCCTCATAGGATCGTCTACCCACCGTGTGACCTATGTTTAATTAATGTTTTATATTTTATGTTTTAGCTTAAACTATGTTGGAGAGGCCCAATATTGGTTATGAGCAGTTTCCTAGTTTAAGTAGAAGTTTATTTCAATTAAAATTAAGGTTCTTAATTTTAAACCTCCTTGTGTTCTATAAAAGGGGAGGTCTAGATTATTTGTTTCTTGGTTAATATAGTTAATTCAGTTAATTCAGTTAATTCAGTTCAGCTAAATTAGGGTTCCTCAAGAACCTAATTCATTTTGTTAATCTGGTGTTCTTCTTGATTATTGGCTTCCGCGTAATTAGTTTACATCAAACACAGCATAAAAAAATACAAAATAATAACATAAAAGTGAGCCTTAAAAAAAACAAACGATTTAGATTTTACCCCTATTATTTAACCTAAATTTAATATTGTCCCCTCGAACCGTTAGATATTGTGGTCAACACCCATTTCATGTGGTCTCCCTCAATTCACTGGATTGACTTGACTTGACCAGTATCATTTTCAGCTAATACCTAATGTACTCTTACAAAACATAGTTTCAAAGTATGCTCTAATATATCTCTAATTTCTAACTATATCTCTAATCTATCTTTCTATTTTTTTTCTCTCTCTCTCAAAACCTAGTTTCAAAGTATGTTCTCTCCCCTTCTCTCTCATACCTTAATCTCCATTTTTATTGTTGGTTCATCACTATCTTATCTTTGTGCCATTGTTGGATACGTTGTTCCAGTCTATTTAAATGAAAATATTCAGTTTTACCCCCCATAAAATTACCTCCCCAACCTTAAATAGTATTTTAATGGCTTAAAAAAACCAAAAAAATATTTAACTAAAAGCGATGATTCACCATTCTCTATTGTGCAATATTGAGTTAGAAGTTAAAGAGATAGAGCAGTCTCAACCGCTAAATTTGGTCACAAATCTCGATGCAAGATTGTTTTGGGTTAGGAGAGAGTGTGTGAAAAACTATTGGGTTTAGCTGAGTTTAGAGAAAAGGGTACTATAATGGCCTATTCTGGATCTTGAACTCAAGTCTCAACTTCGACCATCATACATTTACTCAACCTCATCAGCAGACGATTACATGACACACTATGGAACAACTACAAAGAAGAGTTTACTTCACATTCTCGACCTCCACACCAATAGCTCGATTCAACAAACACTCAGTCATCAAAGAAGCCATTACAAAATAGAAGGATCAGACCCTTATGCAATCAGTTCAAATACTCATCAAAATCATGTTGTAATGTTCATCATTAAAAGTAAAAATGGTCGTCAAACGGTCATATTATAAGACCTTCAAATAGGACCATAGAACTACAGATTAAGGACAGAGAATTCTACCCTGAAATGCTAGACATAACTACTCAGAGCATTCTTTGTAATAGCAAGCCATCATCAATAATATCTACTTTTCTAAATTCTCAAGAAAGATCGTGGTTTTTAACACATTCAAAGGTTTTCTACGCTAAATCTTGTATTATTGACTACTTATTTCTTGTTAACGTTATGATAATCTTTGGTGTGAAATACTAAGTTCAGACTACGAAATTAGGCTATTACATTTGGCGCCGTCTGTGAAAAATCAAACAATTAGCTACAGTTCTCAGATAGAGCTGATACTTACTCTCTTCACAAAATGCCGCTTCCAGACTAAAATACACTAGTTGGCCAAACAGAAGGAAGCGCCGCACTGGCAGAATTACGGGTCACTCTAAACTCCGAGACAAAAAGATGAGCTATTTTGGAACAACAGTTGGCAGATGTAAGAGATGCGTTGAAAGCTCTGCAGGGACAATATATGGCAACCCAAAAGAACATAGATGCGTTGCCAACCACTTCAAAAGTTTCCGTTCGAGATAGGCTGGGACCTCGAGGCAACACACAGGGATTTGATGTTTAATCCAATCATAATCAGCTGGGGGCCAAACTCACACAGATACCAGAAGTCCAACAAGAAGTACATGAAATTCCCGCCAAAGCCAAGCAAGCAGAGGACCTACCCCGTGGGAGAGTTCGCATTCTTGTACGTAAACGACTAAGTGAAGGAAGTGGGAAACACATTCCTCGAGAAGGACATATTCCATGTCAGACCAATACAGTTCGTCAGTTCGTAACCCAGGAGCATATCAAAAAGAACATCAAAGAATTATTCGAAGACCAGATTCAAACCGCCAAAGGCATCTATAATAGGCTACATAAGAGCTCGATAGCTTAAGATCTATTTGACAGCAAGGTTCCCACCAGTTTTCACGCCCCAAAAATTTAAAAGTACAGGGGAACAAATCCCGTGGAACATGCCCAAGAATTTCAGGACGCTTTAGACTTACATTTTACATCAAACCATATTTTATGTCGTCTCTTTCCTACCAGTTCCAAGGCGAACCTTTGCGGTGGTTCCAGTCGCTGCAAGAAGGGCATATTCACACATTCGACCAATTACGAGAACTTTTTGTCCAGAACTACTCGCACAAATGAGACAAAGAGGAAAATCTTAATTCTTTGTTTAGTCTTAAACAAATGTCGGGATAGAAGGACTTGATTAGAAGAGTACTATTTCGGCCTTTACGAACGCCTTGCTCGTGGAAGGTAAAGAGCGAAAGAACACCTAATCCTCAACAAACCCATGACCCTGGAAGACATGATCAAAAAAGTAAACGGCTATATCGATCTCGAACGGATGTTAACCAAAAGACAGAAGCCCAAGAAGTCAATCCTGACAACAAGAGATCAATCCATAGAACGAGATTTTAATAGTACTACAGATTATGGAGGAGACAAAAAATGGATTAAATCTAATGAAGATCTGCCTTAGAGAGGTAGTAACTTACCAAAGCCATGTCTTCCCAAATTGACTACTACAATAGCCAGCTTGTATCACGCACTTCTTAAGGAAAAATTCTTCTACAATGCCCAATACCTCCAACTTATTGAAAGCAGACCATATTGCATATACCACAAAATCTAACCTCATGACATATAACATTATTTTGCGTTACAAAGACTTTTAGAGTACACCTTTGCAGATGAAAAAAATACACGAGTACATCGTAGACGTAGAAAGTTACAAAAATGGGAGTTACAAGATTAATATTGAGATTGTACAAATAGAAGGAGGGACTGAGGAAAAACATTTATACCACATATCCCTCAACCATTATATTGAGACTCATACGATCAATAGATCGATCAGGACTAAAAGACGACGTCTCAGCCAATGCCATGATTTAACCATGGTCGACAAAGAAGCTAGATTACTCCAGGCATCCAGTACACAACAAACAGGGATCTCCTTTTAGGATTACGACATTCGCCACGCCAACTTTCCTCATCATGACGCACTCGTGATCATGTTAAAAATGAGAAATGTCATCCTGCACACAATAATGGTTGATACTAGCAGTGGTTTCAATGGCTCCAAAAATGAACGCGTAGAAAAAGTCATATTTCCTATTACTGCAGGACCGGCAACGATTGACATTGTATTTTTCATTATAAACACAAAATCACATTATTTGGGAATAATTGGACGCTGCTGGCTACACAACATGAGAGCCATCCCATCGACCTATCATCTGGCGTTACAGTTCGATTGGAATAGCGGCCTCTATGAAATTAAAGGCAGTCAAAAGCTAGCTCGCGCTTGCAAAAATATCGTAACCATCGTGACCAATCCACCAGAAAAAACACGCTGCATAACAATTACATAACACTACAGAGAACCAGCTACCAAGTACAAAAGTCACAAAATACGTCGAGATCAGCAGAGACAAGTGGGGTACCTATATTGGGAGTCTTTTGCGCACAACAGAATGAAATACTCTTATTTAGTTTTTGAAAGATACCAGCGATGTATTCGCATGGATATTCCATAAAATGCCAGGCATCGACCCAACTTTGGTTTGCCACAAGCTTAGCTTAAAAGAGAAGGTCGAGGCAGTCAAACAGAAACAAGGACATTAGCACCGAGATTGCGAGAGAAAGCCAGCAAAGAGATCGACAAACTCATTGAAGTTGGTTTTAATCGAAAAACCAATTACCCCGAGTGGATCTCAAACATCATTGCAATCTCGAAGAAAAATTGCAAAATCAAAGTATGCGTGGATTTCACAAACTTAAATAAGCATACTCTAAAAGATAGTTTTCCCCTTCTTATCATCAACCATCTGCTTGATTTAACTGCTGGACATGAACTCTTGTCCATGATGGATGCCGCATCAGGGTACAATCAGATACCCCTTTTGCCCAAAGATCAAGAAAAATAGCTTTCATAACAGAACATAAATTATATTGCTATAACATTATGCCTTTCGGCCTCAAGAACACCGAAGCCACTTACCAAAGACTGATGGCCCTGATGTTCAAAGACCATCTCGGGAAAATAATAGAAGTTTACATTGATGATATGCTATGTAAAAGTCTCAAGAAGGAAAGCCATCATACAGATTTGCACACGACCTTCGAAGTTCTTTGATCATATAAAATGAGATTAAATCCTGACAAATGCCAATTCGGAGTACAATCGGGAAAATTCTTAGGACATTTGATTAGCAAGCAAGGTTTCGAAGCTGACCCAGATCATATCCGTGCGTTGTTATGCATGCCTTCACCAAACACAAAGAAAGATGTCCAAAAGTTAGTTGGTAAAATAGCAGCAATAAATTGTTTTGTTTCCAAATCTTCAGACTGGTGCAAATGGCTATTTGACCTTCTACGAGAAGTGACAAAAAAAGACAAAACTCAAAAGGATCTAGAGATTGAGTGGACCACAGAATGTGAAGCAGCGTTTTAGGAGCTGAAACCCTACTTAGGGAACCTGCCAGTAATTAGTACACTCAAAGAAGGAGAAGAGCACACAGTATACCTTGAAGTTACTGATAACTCACTCAGCTCTGTTCTCATCCGACTTGACGAGAAAATAAAAAAAACCTGTCTACTTCATTAGTAAGACTCTTACACCGACGAAAACATGGTACACCGATGAAAAACTGCTCCTAGCTCACGTCTATACATCGCAGAAGTTAAAATAATATTTCCAAGCTTATTTAGTTTGAGTAATGACAAATTACCTCCTACGCGAAGTTCTATCCAAACGGGAGAATTCCAGACGAGTGCAACAATGGTCAGTTACTCTTGGCAAACACGATATACGTTTTGAACCACGACATTCTAAAAAAGGGCAAGCAATAGAAGATTTCTTTACAAATTTTCCAGTAGATGACCCTGATTGGGAAGAGGATAGTACCGATATAAACGAAGAGCAGCTTGAAGAAAAATTTGATTGGATATCCAAAATAGGTTACCGCCTTTTAACTGATGGTTTTACCGGGACAGCGGGGTTAGGCATCGGGATAGTTCTTATCATACCTTCCAATGATAGAATTGAGAAATCAGTCTGACTCAACTTTAAAGCTGCCAACAATGAAGCTGAATATAAGGTACTAATTCACAGATTGGATATGGCACTGGAGATCGGTGTACCCGAATTATCTGTTTACACGGATTATTTATTAATTGTAAGCCATTATACAGACAAATATCATAAAAATAAAAAAATAATAGATTATGCAGCAGCGGTAGCCAACAGAATGAGCAGATTTGAAAAGGCTACAATTAAATACTTACCTCGTAGAGAAAATGGACATTCCGACTCCGTCATTTATCTTGCTGGAGTCCTCGGAACGGAAGCCCGATATCTAAAGATCGAAGTAGTATCCACCCCAAGCATTAACATCATCAGCTCAAATGCCATAAATATTGGGGGCGACAAAGAGGTCGAAGACGATTGGAGATGACCTTTCCACAAATATATTGAACCAAAAAATACATTTGATGGAAAACTTCCCCAAGATGTCAACGAAAGAAGACGACTGATAGAAAATGTTAAATGATACATCATTGTCGACAATTTCCTTTACAAAAGATCAGTTACAGGGCCCTACCTCGAATGTTTATCCGGCAAGGAAACCCAAGACTTCCTACACAATTTGCACGAAGGCACTTGCGGATCCCATACGGCAACACAGTCCTTAGCAAACCGAGTTATTACTTAAGGATTTTTTTTGCCTAAAATAAAAGCTTAAGCCATTGAATATGCAAGCAAGTGTGATGCATGCCAACGATATGAACCCAAAGTTTGAGCTCCGACTTTGGAACTCTATTTTAGCAAAGTTGTATGGCCATTCAAAAGGTGGGCCCTCAATCTCGTGGGCGAATTCCGAAATTCCTACAGGAAAAAGGATATACCTCTTAGCAGCAACGGACTATTTCACCAAGTGGGTAAAAGCAGTGTCTTTGAGTCGAATGCGTGAAGACGATGTCATCAAATTCATATGGAAAAACATTATTATACAGTTCGGTTGCCCTCACCTCATTCGAATAGATAATGGACCACAGTTCATTGGTTCCAAAGTCGTCAACTTCTTCAATCAACATAACATCATTTACTCTCCTTCAAATCCATATTACCCACAAGGAAATGGCCAGGCCCAAATTACCAATCGTACTATAGTCGATAGAATAAAAAAGCGCTTGACAGAGAAGAAAAGTAATTGGGTACAAGAATTACCACACGTATTGTAGGCGTACTGAACAACACCTCGAGTATCGACTGGACAATTCTAGAAACCTATCACAGTTTACATTCAACTATTTCTTACATTTTTGTATGTCGTTCTTACATTAATGAAATACTTGTATTTAACCAACCTACATTACAGTACTTTTCTACTATCTCATACAATACTCTTCTACTATCTCATATTTGCCATATAAACATAGCACACCTACTATATCGCAGATAAACAATAGGTTCACCACAATTTTACTATTACATTATAGATCGGTTATTGGTTCATCCAATTCGATTTTCTAATACATAGCAGGTCAGTTATTGGTTCGTCCAATTCGATCTTTTTAAAACTTTACAGGTCAATTATTGCTTCATAGAATTCGATCTTTTAATACATAACAGGTCGGTTATTGGATCCACAATTCGGCCAGCAGATTACATACTTCAAGACCACAATTGGTTCATCAAAGTTTAATACAAATATCTACGGATCACTAATCCTAATATCAGACAACACAAATTTATCTATAGCATTTACACTCTATCTACTATATCTCAGGTGATAAAGTAAAATCATTTTTAATCAATACTAATGCCCCCTAAATTTTGAAGTTCAGTCAGAACATCCATCACGTGAACTTAATTTCCCCACATTCCGAAGGTTGCAGATGTCTCAGTTTTGGTACCCTAGTAGCAACAATTTCTCTTCCTTCATCCCATCTATCCTTAGTAAGCATGCCAATTTTTGACATAACACGATCTAGATATTTAGGCCGTACTAGCGACATTTCACCCTTCACACCATTTTTGATCATGTTGTCATGAATCGTGTTTCTTTCCATTTCTAGTTTCTTCAACTCAGATAAAAAAGGTAAGCACCGCTGCCATTTCTTTATCATGCACCACATTTTCCCCGAGCTTACCCATGTCAGGCACGGCGAGCTCTGCAATCTTTCCCCTAGCCTAATTTAGCAAACTTTCCAAGTTTTTACAATAATTTGCCACCAGAGTTTTTTCTTTAATAGCAATTTCATTACATGTTTCCATCACCAGCATAAATCCATCCATCTATCCCAACATAGCCAACAATTCCTCCATAATAAACTGGTTGTGGCGCCTCTGATCAAACCTCTATATTAAGGTCCCGTTGGGCATTCAAAAGGTCTGCCCCCAATTATTCATTCGAACTAATCAGCCCCTCCACTGTCATTCGAAACCCCATAAGGTCAAAATCCAACACTTAAACTATGTTCTCTAAGTTCCCTATCCTAGTCCAATAAGTTTTCACCAAATCATTATGTTTCCTGTTAATTTCTTCCAAATCGTTTTCTTTATTTTTAGCAACATTCCATAGTCTTTCAAAATCTTTGGCTTACTCATTTGCCTTCCTAACAAAAGCTCACAAACTGACTACTTCCGCCTCTAACGTGTTGATCCAAAACTGAGAGCATTCAGTTCCATCTTCCTTTTTCTTTAACATTGCCAGCAACTCTATTAGTTTAGCTCGCGCAGGTATTAATTCCCCCTCTTGCTTGGTTACTCATTCCGAGTATTACTTATGTGACAATGAGCTTTTTTAATGTCCAACATCTTTTTCTTAACAACCTCATTAAACTCTTCCATTATCTCTTGGGTACTTGCTTTACCATTTGCACAGACAAATGACTCACCATGCCTTGCCCCTCGATGATCCTCAACTATATTTTTACATTTAACTCTGCAGTATTTTTTAATGCTTCATGATGTCAGTTCAAATCAGTGTTCAATTATTTGTTCGAAATGCGCAACGCCTTACACTGACTTTGAACCTCTTCCAGTTTGACCTGCGTCAATAGTTTAAATTCACATACAAAACAATTTGTACATCAAAATAGTTTACATATCATCACCCTTCTAAATCACAGTTCGCAGTTTTACTCACAAATATTATGTACGATCGAGCTTGCGACAAAAAAATACTTGTGTACGATCAATTTACATTCAAATCTATTCTACCATCACAAATAGAACACATTTATTATCAAAATAGCAAACCAAATATCTAATGCATATGCAAGCTTTTGACCAGCATAGATAATCTACTTTTGTTCCCTCGAACTACGAAAAGGCTGCCCCCTATTTCCCGATTGTCCTGACATTTCTACTTGCACGTCAATAGGTACAATGAAGGTCACAGCCTTTTGTTGGTGTTGCATTCGCCATGAATGAGGAATAAGACTATCGCCCTCCTCCTCGTCCTCCCCTAATAAATTTTGTGTCGGTCTAAGAGTTGGTCTTTCGATACCTTTTCCTCCTCATCCTTTGTAAACCACATATTTTTAGCCATTTTATTCTCAACATCAAAGTCTTTCCCACAATCAATAACATACTTCCTAAATTCGTTCTCCACCCTTGCTAACTTACATCCATAAAACTTAATCACACTCGTTATATAGCATTCCTGGTCCAATTGAGCAGCCACCTATGCTCACGCCAGATACAAATATTCCTTTAACAACATCTACGATCTATGCAGACGCTTACGCGTATCCTTCTGCAATACACCTAACTCTTACAATTCCTATTCTACCTTCTTTCTGACAGTTGTTTCAATTGTCAGTTAATTTTCCAGAGATGTATTATGTTTCGAACATTGCTTCAGCGTGTTTTGCAACTCGTTTAACTTACCCTCTAACTTGGCTTACACCACTATCTGCTCTTTCCTTATTTTAAAAAACAAAATCCTCATTGATCTTCGATCCTACATAAAGCCAAGAGCATCAGGTATGGGACCTACATCACATTATATAATAGACACACCAGCTCAAGCCGAACATTTTTTTTGCCTCTACGCAATGACGATTACGTGCCTCTTGAGCTAAAAATCTAACTCAAGTTGGATCAGGTACTACCCCCCTTTCTTATAAGAGCTCTACATAAACATCTTTTAAACCCTGCACACTATCTACTTTGGCCTCAAAATATAGTGACAGAGCTAACAAAATCCTCTGGCATTTGGCTTTATCACTCAAATCAGTGAAACACACCAAGTATTTAGATTTTCGTACTAGCGCAAATCTATCCTCCTCTTTTCTTAAAACCTCGTCCATCTTTATTTTTATTTTTGCATATCTACATTGTAGATCATATAATTCTTTAAAAAAAATTCTGAATTAGATTTAAACTGTCTTCTCTCATATTCAGTTTTATTTAATACCTGTTGAATACGAGCTACAGAGTCCCTCGCTCTACTCAACAATCTCTCCATTGCGGTAACAATTTTTCTCAACCGCCCTATCTCCTACACATATTAAAAAAATTTATGTTATCAAGCAAACATTCAAACAAGGCACAATAAACTTATGTCTATCAAGCTTTACAGTTTCGAAACATACATAAAATAGTCTCATCAAAGTCAAAGCATAATATAATAGTTCGAACAAGGTACCACAAAACGATATTAATTATTATTGCCAATCTCTACCTCAGATGGTTGCTCCACCCCAGTGCCAGTAGCTTGAACTTACTCATCTTGAGAGGAGGGTACATTTACGGGAGCAGTAATATCTTCAACCGGTTCATCTTCCGTATCTGAAGAGAAAACTATCTCATGGTACCTACCCTCTATGAAAAAAGTGATATCGGCCTCGGTTAACCCAAAGTGGCGATAAGATTGGATCAGATTGTCTCTGCCAACCCTCACCGTTACCAAAGCTTTCTCCAGGGTCTTTTCGCGCTCAAACATTTGCAAGCACAGTTCCTCAACACCCTTTACCACTGCCGCTTTACTCTCTTTCACCTTCTCGAGCTCTTCCCTGAGCTCTTTCAACCGGGCTGTTTGAGCATCGAACTTCTGCATGAGCTCTACATACTCCTGGTTTCTCTTCTCAATAAAATCTGTAGACCCTTTCACCAACATCGAGAGTTGCCTATACAATACACGGAATTAGCAATGGACATATCAACCACACTGTAGCAAACAAAGAATATTAATACATACATGCGATGTTTTCTCTTGAAATACAACTTTGAGCTACCACGGATCAATCCCAGCCATGTTAAAACATCTTTGCTGTACGACCCTCAGCTTGGCCACAGCTTAAGACCGAGTTTGGTCACTACCTTCGATCTCATGATGTTTCCTTTTTTGATAAGTCTTCTCCATCTCTGGTGGAACAACCTCCCTCACTCTCTGCTGCTCCACAACATCCGAGATAGCTAGGTTATCACCCATTTTCCCTCGGGCCGCCTCTATAACAGAATGAGAAGATTCTTGCAGCATTCTTTTTACCCCATGGAGCTTCTACGAACTGCTCAAACTCCCTGGCAGAGGCGGAGGGATAGCAGTCAAATCCCCCAGAGGATGAAGGTCCATATTCACAGCATTCCCAATACTATATTGACCAGCCATAGCTCATTTTTTGTGAGTTTGTTAAACTTTTGGAATTTTGGAGTCCACTTTCTTATCCCTATGGATATTCAACTCCCCAAGTACTTGCCTCAACTAGACTTGTTCACGGGCTACGTAGTCAAATAAGCTTGATTTGTGAGGAACAACTTTTGGGTCAGGACCTGAGACAAAATTAAAGAGATGATTAGAAGCTCACAGACATACTGATATTCGGTCAAGTTAGCAGACGTTACTTACTCCGATTAAAATATTTATGCTCCAGGTCTAGCGTTGGTTAATCTGGTGCCTGCATACAATTACCCCTTATCCATGCAAGATAGTCGTTCCACAGTTTACCAGCAGATTCGAAGTTAAAAAACTTTAGCCTAGACGAATCACTAAACATGCAACCATTCCTACGAGCTTGCACATACTTTATTTTGTAATATTTCAGTACGTCAGCTATAACGAACTACTTCACTGTCCCGTTCTCGCTCCACCTTTCATTCAACACCTCACACACTCTCATCATCTCATAAGCATTCACATTTAATCGTGTGGGGCAGCACTGTAATACGTTCATAACCCCTTTTTGAAAATAAGTCAAGGGTATCCTAAGACCGTATACAACCTGGTTTAGATAACATAGAAACCCATCATTCGGGCCTGTCATACCAGACCCATTATAGTACACAATACCTACGTCTTCCCCAAGTCCTTCCATAAATCTAGATTCGACACTTGATAATGTACCTCTTTTCCTTTCTCTGATAATAAGGTCCTAAACCACAGGCCTTGCTCCATTATATAATTCCCCCACTTCCCTGTTAACTTCTTTTTGAATTTTAAAAATTCTTTCCCTATATCTACTCATTCCGGGTATGTGTAAAATATCTCATCCTCCGCCCTTGTTTTATCATCCTGCTTTACTATTACTCATTTCAATAGGCATCTCTGCCACTATCCCCATAGTCACTTCCCTACCGCCTACAGTCTCCTCCATGCCCCTACAATCGTCATCTCTACCCGATGAAGATGTTTCCTCCAAACTGTACGAAACTACAAATTTACTACTAGGCTATAAGTTTTTAAAAAGCATATTTGACCTATAGGCAAAAAAAAATCTTATTATTTACTCTGTCTCTATGATTCATTACTTACACAATCGCATGATATACCACAAACATAGCAAAAAAACTACCCATACTTACTATCTCCTTACTACCTAGTTAAGACATTTGTTTTCAAAACTTTCCACAACAACAGAAACTCAAATTCAACTTTCCCTCTTCTTCTACAAAAATCGTTACCATACACGGAGCTTTTGCAATATTCACAAATACATAAAAACAATCCATTTTTAGTCCCCTACATTCTAAAAATTTCCCATCCCCAATAAGTAACATACAAAGATGATTCATAAAATAGCAAATACATAGACTACTATGAACTTCAAGCGTAACAGAGCATCAAAAATTTACTCACCTATACTAGAAGACCTACAATCTTCTATTCTGCCAACAAATTTTACAGAGGCTGAATGATTACGCTGCATTTCTAATAAATTCTTTTCACCAGATAAAACTTTTACTACGGGATTACGTTCAAAACTCAAACATTTTCTTTCTTTAGAAATTTTGGTTACACCACTTTTTTCTCTTTATAACTATAGATAATTTATGAGGGGGAGAGAGATAAGTTTTTATACTCTTCCTTAGTTTTTGAGACGATTGCTCTCTCAGACACGTGTCAGTCACCCCTACTGCCTCTACAGACACGTCTTTTCGCCTCACAACATCATCAAAACTTCTGTGATAACGTGTTATGTTATCACATTTGTGCCTCACTTCAGCCATTAAACAATGAAGTTCCTCCTTCCCATGACAATCTACATGATCCCTCAGCTTGCTTTTACACTCAATCAAGTTTGTACCATACCGTACATCATTCCTATAAATAGCAAATATTCAAAATTTGAAATCCTTTATACGGCTATTGAGATCAGCCAGCTGTAATCCACCATAATTGCCCCATAAAAAGCTAAACAAATGTATTAATCCTACTTTTTAGGTCACAGATTCAATCTACACTTTATCCCAGAATCCACAAATAACAAATACAGAACATTGTAAGCAAAATACTTATTAATTTCGAGCTATACAAGTTCAAGATTACATTCAAATATAATTACATTCAATTCACCACATAAAATTATCTCCCCCCCCCCTGCTACCCTCTTGTCCTTTTCAGCCAGCTTATCCAATACGATCTCTCGAACAACATCTTCGAGCAGGGTTGCGGCCCGAAGTAAAGCACAAAATCAGAAATAACGATCAAATTCCACACGCCTACCTTCATCATCTAAACTGTCTAACTACAATGGCCAATCTAGTAATATAACATTATAAGGTAATAGGCAAAAATACCACTCACGAAGTTCAGCCACCTTGATGTTAAGCCTACCTTCCGCCGCATGTCGAGCACACTGAGAACGTGTCCTTACCATGACAACTTCCAATCAACCAAAAACAAGTTTTTCCTACAGAAGAATACAATGCACATTACCAAAGGATCAAGATCTTATATAGCCAACATGTAGATCTTTTTGTGCACCACCAATATCGCCTATCAACCAAATTTTAAGGGAAGATATATTCTACGGGAACAAATTTTTAGCAACAAGAATATCAGCAGATTTTTGGGAATATTTTTGATAACTCATGCCTTCCATCTTAAGAAGTATATTCTACGTGGATATTATTCCTCACGTGCTTCGCACAGATGATGCATCCGAAAAGATAGAGCTCACAAAGAATAAAATAGTTCAAGTCTGTCCAGAAACAGCTCCAACCAAGATACTACAGGGCACAAATATCCTTTACCCAACTATATCAAGCCATTTTCAAAACAGTTCAAAAAAACTTCTCCGAAACACAACGTCAAATCATAAAATATTAAAGTACGGAGACAACATCCTCTATCACCAATAAAGGATAGTTATAGCATGCCAAAAGGGTACAGTTCGTTGGAACTCTAACGACCTAGTCAATGGAAATATACACATATTAAAAATGACAACTGTGTTGAATGCCATTGCATAATTTAAAGACGATAGATCGAAAAGTCTATAAACAGTTTACATAACACAGTCTTGTATAATTCCAAGATGGCAGATCAAAAATTCTGCAAGCAGTTCGACGAAAGCATTCTCACACTTGCCTAGTATATTTCAATAACCCACAAAAGTACCAATCACATTTCACGTATTATTTATACCTACCGATTATGATAACTTCCGCTTCCCCACATTTTACATATGCGTTAATACGTATCCATTCCCATCTGCCATAATTAACAACCCTACGATCATGTTAGCCAGTTATTTAAGTTTGTCTTCCTAAAGTAACCTCATTACATTTCGACCATCTCTTTTTCGAACTCGCTTTCACAATCTCTCAACCGATTTACATACGCCAAAATTTCTTCGCAGCTCAATTTTTTGTTTCAGCACATCACTTCTGCAACAGATTGATGTCTTACAGTTTGCTTCAATAGACTTCTTTCAGTTTGACACAAGTCCCTATTACACTTAAACATCTTTAAATAGGACAATTCGTGTATTATACAGAATTATATTTTCCAGCATATTTTTGACCTCCAGAATTCTTTCTGTTATTTCCACTTTCTATCACACACTTTGATCCATCAGCAGTGAGTTACCATTCTCATTTTGTAGTTCACTTTATCAAACAGGCAATTACATAAGTATGCTAAACATATATTATTTCGTTCGAATTGAAATACAAATTTGGCGCAAAAAAAAATTATTAGCTCAAATATTTCTTACAAGACAATTTCAGAAAACTTTCCTATAGATAGATCTGCATATTACATTACATCAGTTTACAGACTAAAACACTTCTTTAAGAAAAATAAAGAAAACGGTTGTAACAGAGCCTAAAGATGAAGACTAGAAACATGCTTCCAATCTCCGTCTCTCCTCTCCCCCCGTAACCCCCACCACCCCCGAGTAGTAGAGAAAGAAGAATGATTCTACTTTTATAGAATCTACTCACCAGTAGGATACCGGCAAGACTTTCTCGGATGTACACCAGCCGCTTCATCCGCCGCTATAACCGCTTCCTCTGCCAAAAGACGCAGACCATCCCTGCGCCCCTGCCCCGACGCCACCATATAGTAAAAGCGGACCATTTGATAATAATTGTCATCCGCCTCCTCCACCTCTTCATACGTCATGTCATGGTAGGTCAGACGCACCGGAATGGTAATAGAAAGGTCAAGGGACTAGGCCCTAAAGTATCGAAACCTCAACTCTTGTATTTTGGCAAGAACTCTATCCTCATATGATTGACGCCTGGTAGTCACCATCTTCTTAACATAACTGTGATAGAGAAAATAGTTACATAAGAAATAGAATAAATGAAGTACTTGACGAATAAACAACTGCCACTGTAAATTACGGCAGTATTTATACTAAACCTCTATTAATGTTGAGTTCCAAATTCTCAATGTTAGAATAAATTCTAATACAGCAATCTTGACCAAAGCCATTGGTTCTAGGGAACCCATAGCCACAATGGATATTCATGAAGGAATATTGGAAATGATCCCCGGGTATTGAATATAATATTAATGATATTTCTCAACTAACATCACTCACCCATGATACTTCTCGTACTCTTGCCTGACAGGGGGCAGTTGTAGTGGCCTATTCTGGATCTCGAACTCAAGTCTCAGCTTCGACCATCATACATTTACTCAACCTCATCAACATACGATTACATGACACACTATGGAACAACTACAAAGAAGAGTTTAATTCTCATTCTCGACCTCCACACCAACAGCTCGATTCAATAAACACTCAGTCATTAAAGAAGTCGTTACAAAATAAAAGGATCATACCGTTACGAAATCAGTTCAAAGACTCGTCAAAATCATGTTATAACGTTTGTCATTAAAAGTAAAAATGGTCGTCAAACGGTCATATTATAAGACCTACAAATAGAACCATAGAACTACAAATTAAGGACAGAGAATTTTACCCAAAAATGCTACACGAAACTACTCAGAGCATTTTTTGTAATAGCTAGTCATCGTCAATAATATCTCTCTTTCTAAATCCTCAAGAGAGGTCGTGGTTTTTAACCTATTCAAAGGTTTTCCACGCTAAATCTTGTGTTAGCGACTACTTATTTCTTGTTAGCTTTCTGATAATCTTTGGTGTGAGATACTAAGTTTAGACTGAAATTAGGCACTTATAGGTACAATAGGTAGTCAAGCAAGGGGAGACTGGTTAAGTCAAATCAAAATAATGAACCGGGGGGGAGACATGAAATGGGGGGTTAACCATAATATTTGCATCTAAATCGCCGGAAAAAAAATCTGCGTGCAAGCTAGCCTAAGGGTACTACAAAAGCCAACGCCAAGTCAACAACATCAACATCATACCTATACTTTGTGAGGCTGCCTTATTTTATGTTCAAATGGACTTTAAGTTTGTTCGAACAGACTTTGTTCTGTTCGAATAGACTCAAAGTCTATTCAAACAGAAAATAAGGCAGCCTCACATGCTTCTTAGACTCAAAGTCTATTCAAACAGAAAATAGGGCAGCCTCACATGCTTCTCATTTTAACAGTCTAAAACGAGAGTTATTTTTAAATTTTGATAGGGCAACATGTCAAAGTATGGCGTCAACGACTCCTCCGATGTTACCAAACATTACTGAGGTTGCTATGCAATTAAAACCCCATTATGAATTTGCCTACCAATGTAACGAACAAAATCCAGCAAATCTATCAACATTTACGTATCATTCCTCCAGAGAATCATAAATAATAACAAATTTTACCGATATATCATTTATTTATCGTGATATTATGCATATGGTGCTTTCCTTTGACCTATGTAATATATCAATCAATCATGGTAGATATATCCTATGTGTCCTTCATAATTTGGATACATATCAGATATCAGAAACACATTTTGATAAAATATTGCTCCTGTTACTCTTGTTCGAATTGGGAATTCTTGTTAGGAGTCCAATTTTATTAAAATGTTTCTCTTGTTAAACTTCAACCTGGAAGTCCTCTCCGTCTGCATATCACATATTAATCAAAATAGCGACATTGTTATCTGCTAGAAAATATTTTGAAAAAACAGAGTAAGGAAGGTGCACAAGATTCGGTCCTAATTCAGGTGTCCTGCTGGCAAGGACGATAAATATGTTGATGAAATCATTCTCGACAAAGGATCATATCCAACACATTCTATTATTAATCTATATATACTACTAAAAGAAAAACCATGCAATGAGAGTTAATCTCAGTTGTTCATCACAAACCCCTACACATGTTTAGGGTTAATCAAGGGTTATAGTTATAACCTCCAATTTAAGGATCAATAAGAACCGTTGGATATTCTTCTACTTTAGTTGCTTTAGCATTTTTTTCTTAATACTAAAAATGCCCCTCAAAAACTTTAACTAAAATATTTCAAAATGAGCAAATATGCACGCACGCATTATTTTTGAGATTAAAGTTGAGGTCGAGTGTAATTGTTTGATATTATATGATTTTGAATGTATAGATATGTTGCTGGTTTTGTGTTTTAATATTATCGAGTTTTATAATGATTGTCTTCATTCTTGTGATATCTTATATCAGAAACAAACATGGATCTATTCGGCAATGGCATAATAGACCAGTTTATCCACTTCGGTTTCTACCTACTTGAACTTTGGATAGCTTTAGTATCTTTGTGGGACAACATCTTGAGTTTCCATATGACACAATTACTTGGAATTGAATCAAATTGGCATATTTCAAGAAGCAAATTTAAGCATATTGGTACGTACGGCTTTGACGTAGCCGAAGTCTTACCTATCTTGAAGAAGATATAAGAAAAATGAAGAGGTTAGAGTGGTTAATTCGAGGAAACCAAGACCTCCAAGAATACTGAAGTGTTTAGATAATATTCAACATCCTCTCTTTATTTCTCCAACATTCTTAAATAAAGACTCACGTAACAACTTCCTCCAAAATAGTAAGAATGGCCCAAATAACTACTCCATACTTGACCCACTAACTTAATGACTTAAGACTTGATCAACTAGTTAACACTAATGACTAGGCAAACACAAGGACTAAGTAAAACAAGGACTCAAACATGGACTCCACTCTCAACACTGGCATGTACTTGTATCATCCCTTCCCTCTTAAATTTCACCCTTGTCCTCAAGGGTGATATTTGGAAATTGCTCCTTCATGAAAGCCATGTCCTCCCATGTTGCATCCGTCGATGACAACCCTTGCCAGTGAATCAAAACTTCATGTTTTTTTCTTTCGAATCCGTCGCTCCAGAACAGCCTGAGGTGTGGGTATGACCTTCTCACCGCTTGTGCTAAGTACTGGCAAATCCTTTTAGATACTGACATTGTCTCCAATTTGTTTCTTAAGAAGCAAAACATGGAATACTAGATGGATGCGCGACCCCATGGGCAAGTCTAACTTATAAGCTATGGCCCCAATTCGTTGTAAAATCTCGAAAGGACCGTAATACCTCGCTGATAATTTAAAGTTCTTCCTCCTAGACACCGAGAGCTGCCTATAGGGCTGCAATTTTAAGTACACCTTGTCACCAACAAGGAATTCCCTTTTTGTATGTTTCGAGTCGTAAATCCGCTTCATTCTTGCTTGTGCTTCCTTGATTTTCGATCGTACTAACTTAACAATAGCATCTCTATCTTTAAGCTCTTGCTCGACCGTTGCAACCATCGCCATTCCTAGAACATAAGCTAATAGAGAAGGAGTACGCCCATACACCACTTCAAATGGTGTGCAACCAATTGCCGTATGCCAACTCGTATTGTAACAAAATTCTGCCCAAGTTAACCATTTACTCCATTTTTTTGGCTCAGAACTCGTAAGGCATCTGAGGTACATCTCCAGGGTACGATTTACAACCTTACTTTGTCCGTTTGTCTGAGGATGGTAGCTTGAACTGAAGTTGAAGCTTGTACCATTTAACTTAAATAGTTCCCGCCAAAATGCACTTGTGAAGGCTGCATCTCTATCAAATACGATCGAATGAGGCATCCCATGTAATCGAAAAATATGATTGAAGAAGACTTGAGCAACTCCGACAATGGTGTATGGATGAGAAATTACAACGAAATGTGCATATTTTGAAAGCCGATCTACAACGACAAAGATAGTGGACTTACCATCTGAGAGAGGTAATCCATCAATGAAGTCCATCACAATATCCTCCCATATTTGACTCGGTATAGGCAGTGGTTATAAGAGACCAGCCAGCGCAATTTGCTCCACTTTATGGCGTTGACAAGTATCACATTCCCTTATAAACTTCTTAATCCTCGTTCGTATTCCTTCCCAATAAAAAGTAGACCGAATTCGATGTAAGGTTCTGAGAAAACCTTCATGTATACTGCCATGGAATTGGTCGATTATATCTGCAATAAGAAGCGAGTCTTCGGCAAGATAAATCTTATCTTTAAATAGTAAGATATTACCTTGTAGTCTCCATGGACCAACGGCTTCCCCTTTCTTAACACGTTGCACCAACTCTTGAAGCAATGATTGGACCGATTTTCTTCTTCAATTG
Source organism: Kingdonia uniflora (assembly GCA_014058105.1). Classification (NCBI taxonomy): domain Eukaryota; kingdom Viridiplantae; phylum Streptophyta; class Magnoliopsida; order Ranunculales; family Circaeasteraceae; genus Kingdonia; species Kingdonia uniflora. The sequence continues at coordinate 1,096,431 of JACGCM010002352.1, forward strand.
TATCAATCCAATGAGGTAATGGTTGAGAGATAGCATAGCTCTTCCCAAGGGAACTATTTTTCTCTTCTTCTCTTCTCGAAAGAGCATCGGCTACTGTATTCTCCTTTCCACACTTGTATTCGATGATAAAATCAAACCCCATTAATTTGTAAAGCCATCTTTGTTGAGAAACTATCGTAATCTTTTGAGCCCATAAGTACTTCAAACTTTGGTGATCAGTCCGCACAATGAACTTCTTCCCAAGTAAATAGGGCCACCATTTTTAAACTGCCAAGACAAGAGCTAGAATTTCTTTTTCATAGGTAGACAAGAGAAGGTGCTTTCCTTGAAGTGCATGGCTGTAAAAAGCAATTGGCCCTTCTTGCATTAAAACTGCCTCGATTCCTGACCCAGATGCATCACATTTTATAATGAACTCCTTCGAAAAGTCAGGAAGAGCCAAAACGGGCGCACTTGTAATTGTTTCTTTCAAGTCTATGAATGTTTTTTTTGTTTGTGGACTCCAGGCGAAAGACTCCTTCAACATCTTTGTAAGAGGTCCAGCTATATTACCATAATTCTGAATAAACTTTCGGTAATAACCGATTAGCCCAAAAAAAAAACCTTAACGCTTTAGGAGATAGAGGTTTAGTCCAAGACATCATCGCCCCAACCTTCTCAGGATCTACTGCCACGCCTGCACTAGATATTAAATGGCCGAGGTACTTAACTTCCCGTTGGCCAAACTCACATTTTTCTAGCTTGACACACAATTGATGAGATTTTAGAATCTAGAATACAAACTCCAAATGACTCATATGTTCATCCCATGACTTGCTATATATCAAAATATCATCGAAAAAGACTAAGACGAATTTTCTCAAGTGTTTTTGAAATACCTCGTTCATGAGATACTGAAAAGAAGAAGGCGCGTTGGTGAGACCAAATGGCATTACCAAGAACTCATAATGGCCTTGATGAGCTTGGAAAGCTGCCTTTTCTACATCACTGGGGCGCATCCGTATTTGATGATAACCAGACCAAAGATCCAACTTTGAAAAGAACTGTGCACCGTTCAATTCGTCCAAGAGCTCGTCTATAACTGGAATTGGAAATTTATCTTTGATTGTGATCCGATTCAAGGCCCTGTAGTCAATACACATCCTCCATGAACCATCATGTTTTTTCACCAAAATAACTGGAGAAGAATATGGGCTATTGCTTTGTCGAATTACTCCGGATGATAGCATCTCCGCCACTAATTTCTCTATTTCCATTTTCTGAAAATGAGGATATCGGTATGGCTTAACCGAGACAGCTCCGTGACCAGGGTGCAATGGAATTTTATGGTCTTGTGAGCAATGGGGAGGAAGACCTTTAGGCTGTACTAAGACATCCTTATATTTGTTATGTAGTTCATGTACCTCTGTAGGTAGGAGAGCATGGCCGACTTGGGCGGGTGAAACCCTTGTGGAATGGAACTAAAGCAAAATCCCTTCCTTCTTCTTCTTCTTGGCGGCGCACAACATGAGCATGGTTTACCATTTTATTGTCTGAAGCCGATAAACCTTGTAGTGCGACTTCTTTTCCTTCAATCATGAATTTCATCTGAAGCTTCGAAAAATCCCATGCAATGGCTCCCAATGTACTTAACCATTGAGTTCCCAAGACAACATCATATCCCTCTAATGGAAGCAAGTAAAAATCTACCAGTAATGGAACTCCTTGAAACCATAACTGGGTTTGAGGACATTTACCTGAACTCCTTAGCTTCTGGCCCGATGCTACCATTACCTCCAGTCACCCCTTCGAGATTGGTTGCAATCCAACCCTTTTTGCTACCCGCTCACATATAAAATTGTGTGTGCTACCCGAATCAATGAGCATGGTGACTAATTTATGGCGAAGACTTCCCATAACTCGCATCGTATCTAGCGCACGAGTTCCAGCAATAGCATGTAATGATATTCCTGGAATTTCTTTTGATTGCTCAACAATCGAGGTATCAATCTCCATTTCCACGTCGTCATCACTATCCTTCATGCTTGCTTGTATTGAAAACAACCTCTTGCAATGATGTCCCGGTGCAAATTTTTTGTTGCACCTAAAGTAAAGATCCTTCCATTTCCTTTCATTTAGTTCCTCCATTGACATTCTTTTCACCGCCGGTGTATAAGAGTTAGTGGTGGTACGGTGAGCGGGAACCTGAGATTGAGGAATAGCCTTTGAAGCAGGTGTTGTTTTCTGGTGAGAGATATCCCTTGCCTCATACAAACATGTTAATCCGATTACAGCTGATAACGAGGTAGGTCTACCTGCTTGTACCTCAGTTTTGATCGAGTCGTGTAAGCCACTGACAAAGCAACTTACTTGTCGTTCTTGTAGGAGATTTCCAACCTTCGCAAGTAGTTTCTCGAATCGCTTTTGAAAGTCTTCAACTGAACTTGTTTGTTGTAGCCGTGTGAGTTCCCCGAAAAAGTCATAGTATTGACTAGGACCGAAACGAGTCAGTAACTCTTTTTAGAATTCATCCCAGGAGATGTCAACATTATCTTGATTGAGTAGCTGGTACCATAGTTGGGCATCACCCTCAAGATGAAAGGATGCTAATGATACTCGTTCATGCTCCGGAGTTTGTTGAAATCGAAAGAATTGCTCGGTTCTACATATCCAGCTTGTTGGTTCTTCTTCTTCGCCGTTAAAGCGAGGAAAATCCAATTTCACAAACTTCGGTGCGTAAGAGTTATTATGGATGTTTTGTAAACCCCCGATTCCATAACTTCGACCTCCATTGTTTCTACTTGGAGCTTCAGAGTTTTTGCCGCTTTCCATCAAAGATTGAGTTAATACTTGATCTATTCGAGTGGCGAGCTTCTCAAACATCTCTGCCATTCGGTTTATAGCACCTGTTGGCCTGCCATTCGCTCCATGAGATCTTTTTAATTATTCGAAAATGACGTCAGAGCTCCTTCTAGAGCCTCTACCCTTTGGTTCATGTCTGCGCTCTGATACCACTTTGGTACGTACGGCTTCAACGTAGCCAAAGTCTTACCTATCTTGAAGAAGATATAAGATAAATGAAGAGATTAGAGTGGTTAATTCAAGGAAACCAAGACCTCCAAAAACACTTAAATGTTTAGATAATATTCAACATCCTCTATTTATTTCTCCAACATTCTTAAATAAAGAGTCACGTAACAACTTCCTCCAAAATAGTAGGAATGACCCAAATAACTACTCCATACTTGACCCACTAACCTACTGACTTAAGACTTGACCAACTACTTAACACTAATGACTATGTAAACACAAGGACTAAGTAAAGCAAGGACTCAAACATGGACTCCACTCTCAGCACTGGCATGTACTTGTATCACATATATTGACTTTGCTCAACGCCTTATTCTGGCAACGCCAATTAGATGATTATTGTGTCGTTTCAGTTCTCATTGGGTCTTCCCTGCTCAACTAGATACTATTAATTAACTCGATAGCCATTTGTAGCAAAACATGTTCACAACCTCTTCGATACATAACAACATAAGGGTCATTTACCAAGAACAACTCTTTACAACATTTGCAAATTGTAAGTTGTGAAATAGATAAATAGAAGGTGATTGTGTATATCAGTATGTCCTCATGTTAGTTTAAGAGTATAACCATCGGTCCCTATAGTTTTGCGGTATTCTAGTTAACTTTATTCGCTTAGTGCGAGAGGACTCAGTAGTAAAAGTAAAAATAAAAAAATGATTGGCAGAAACCTTCAACATCAGTGTAAGCCTTCGGGAAGAACATGAATCCACTAAAGCTATAAATTCGAAATGCCTATTATGTCACGATTCAAGCAACGCCTCAAAAGAACCAAAATTTCAACATGAAGAATGAAGGAAAATGTCTAACATAGAATAATCTTATTTGAAATAAATAAAACGATTGCCTTTAAATTTTTTCCCACGAACGATTTTCCTTTTCTAAGCTTAGGGGGTTTTTATGTGGAGAGGTTGAACATGGGAGGAAAATTAACATCAAGATCTATACAGGTGCCCTTCACTTCTCAATCGAATGGAAAAAAATTTCTCCCTCGTAATAAATTAGGCTGTTGGATCTTTTTTATTTTTTTCCCTTTGTTTTTAACAACCAACACCCCCTTATACAAGATGTGCCTTCAGAATATGAAGTCTAAAAGCACAGGATCCTAGTTACAACATCCACGGCAATGCATAAGCTGGATCAATGGCCTCTAATTCAGGATACTCAAGTAACGAGAGGCCTGCAGTGAGATCAAACAAAATGAAATAAAAAAAGCATAAGACGTTCTATAATAAGGTAAAACTGTTATTGGGTTGACAAGGATCTACTTAAGTGAAAAATTAAAACTCTTATTTGATAGCCTCATGTACAAAGAGATAGTCTTAATTTCTGCTGCCCCATGTACACAGAGGTAGTTGCACTAATTTCTGATTTTACTCCTATGTAATGTATATCTTTCAGCCATGGTCTTTTCTATTTAAGAAATATTTTCAATTTTATCAAGAACAAAAAATAGAAAGGTAGACTTTTGAGCTATTAATACCTGCAACACCAAAATAAGTGTGATAAATATCAAATGCATCATCAGGTCTATCTGAAATTCCTCCATTCTCTTTATCCTGCATTTTGTACAGGTCACCATAATTACATATGATGTGCATCTTCGATAAAATCTAGAAAATGGTGGAAAGCTCGGTATTCAAAAGACCATGAGAGATTGTTGAATTTGAAATTTTAACCTGACAGTCTAAGATGAACTTTGCAAGCTTCTGCTTGTCTATCCAATGTACTCTGTCTATCATGATTAAGCTAGAAAGTACCCACCAAGAATAACAAACCTGAAGAAATACAAGTGAATCCTTCGAGAGAAAAGATTAAGAGAAGGAATACTTAAGAGTAATTCTCATTTACAATATATCTTACGTCTGGAAGCTTCTCGGGATGTCCATTCAGACCTCCTGCTTTAACTTGTCACTGACATAACCACCAGCCAAGAAGGTCTTTGTCTACAAGGTGTAGATACCTGTTATAGCAAGGGCAGCCACACAGCAGAACACCGCATGACAAAGTCAAAGGATTAACAATTTTAAGCAATATATTGACTTCCACTTAAGATGATCTTCTAATAAATTAGACAAAAATAACGATAGCATACTCACATATTCCTGGGAAATAAATCAGTTGTAGTAATATCTATAAACTTGTAAATTTAATGACCATGAATCATTACAAACAGTGACCACTTAGGAAATAAAAAGCAATCGGGCATCTATGTTTTCTATAGACAATCAATCGATACACAAGTATATTTAGCAATACTCTAAACTAAAAGGTACAGACAGTGCCTTTATACCTCAAGTATCATCTATCTAGTTCAGAAGCAAGGGGGAACACACAATCATCTTGGACGCAATGTTCTAGAGCAGTCAATGTGATGGCACAATTATATACTACAGCAGAGCTTCGGTTAAATTTATTTATATAAAAACAAAGCCTATATGTTGAAACACTATCATACGAGAATCTAGGGCGGCGAACATACCGCTTGAATTCGATATTTTGATCCTCGATCTAAATAAAGCCACAGTTGGGTAGCCCAAAATAAAGAACATACATCGTACAAGAAACAAAAATTGATGGTATTCTTCGATACCCTTTGTAACCATAGCTTCTTCTCATCAAATTCAGAAACAATAACATCAGGAACCTCAATTCTCTTCTTAGGAGGATCTAGGGTTTGATCATCATCAATCTTAACTCCCAAAATACCATCTTGATACACAGATAATCTAAAAAACAAATAAGAACTCAAATGAAAACATCGAGAGCTACAAAGAGAGTTAGAGAGAGCAAACAGACTTGAGAATCAAGGGTTTGATTGGTTCCTCCTGATCACCACCATCATTAATCTTGGGGAGAAGCTTAGAAGTGAAATCACCATCGTCGATTGAGACTTCAAAGGCGATGAGAGAACATGATCTATGTTTCTAGCTGGCAAACGGGTCGGGTTTGGGTTACACGGTTCGGGTCATAATGGGTTCGTGGGTCTGAAATGCAAACCCAAACCCAAACCCGACCTGTTTAACTAAACAAGTCCGAAATGCAAACTCAAACCCGACCTATTTAAAAATTATAGCATTTAAAACAGCATTTCCTACTTCATAACATTCAAAACAGCATTTTAAACAGCATTCAAAACAACATTAAGAATATCTAAAAATATCATTCAAAATAGCTTAACAGGCTAACAACATCTCAAAAATTAGTTCAGCAACAATAAAACAACAATTCAGATTCTTCATAAAATAAAATAAAATAACAGTTCATCAACAATAAAATAGCAGTTCAGACTTCATAAAGTAAAGTAAAACAAAAATTCAGAGTCTTTAGACTAAACAACAGTTCAACCGTTCAAAGCAGAAAGTAAAATAGCAACATCACTTCAGAAGTAGTAAAACAACAACAACAATTCAACTTCAAAGCAACAGTAAAACATTGACAACAATAAAATAGCAATATCAATGCTCTTCTCTTGACCTATCATATGGATTGTAGAGCTCCACTACCACTTGCAATGTTCTCCTCATGACCTATGCAAGTAAGTGAAACAAAGAACAGAAGTGCATAATCATTTGCCTACCTTTTATAAATAAATGATTACTAGACTGGGTTGTCTACTGCTCCATTTTATAAATTATTTGCCTACCTTCAAAGTTCAAAGTGTTGTTGTTGCATTCAGGGGCAATATGTGTTAGAAAATAGAACCTACCAAATATGCAGTCTCAGATAGGCATTATCAAAGAGGTCTTTCATTATGTGGGAAATCTGTAAATTGTTACTGTAAGGGCTTATTTCTAATCCTCGTATTAAGTCTGATATTCGAGCTCACATAGTTCGCATAAACACACTGATAACCAACCAAGGATTGAGGGCAAGCAGATTACAATGCAGAGCTCTTCATCTACAGTTCGAGGATATTGAAGCATCTAGTAACATCGCACTGCAGAAGACACTCAGATATCCATCAACAGTTCGTATACATACGAACATCGCTAGAGATCGTATCTTCACCAATAGCCCAAAGTTACAGCTAACTCAGATATCCATCAACAGTTTGTATACATACGAACATCGTCAGAGATCGTATCTTCACCAACAGTTCGAAGTTACAGCTAAGGTCATCAAGAGATCTATTACAAGATCAACAATTATCAGATAACAAGACGTTACAAAAGACCTCATAAAAGACTCATCAAACTCATATATTATAACGTTCTTCATTAAAGCAATAACGTTCATATTATAAGACCTATAAATAGGACCAGAGAGCTAGAGATTAGGGGCAGCTCTGAGAACTTCTAAGAGACCTTTTATAATATCTTTCTCTTTGTAATTGCTAGCAATCTATAAATATCTCTCTCTTTCTAAATCCTGAAGAGAGGTTGTGGTTTTTAACCCATTCAAGGGTTTTCTACGATAAATCTCGTGTTAGTTACTTTTAGTTCTTAGCTAACATTCTATATTTCAAGGGTGTAAGGCACTATCTTCATCCAATGCCAAAATAGGTTATTACATTTGGCACCGTCTGTGGGAATGAAGCATACACTCAGCGTTCTCTGATCCAGTTTTTATATTCATTTTTTGAAGGATGGCAAATCTAGAAACACCCAACGCCCTTCCTGACATCGCTGAGGGAGTGACTGATCTGAAACTACTATGCAAGCGGAAACCGAACGACGAATGGAACTAGAAAAATAACTCGCCAGCATGCAGAGCATGATCAGAGTTCTTCAAGATCAATTAACAGCAAATCCGAGACCACGAAACGCTCTGCCTGCAACCCCGAGAGTATCTGTCCATGATCGCTTGGGAAATCGAAGCAAAAATTTAGCACTTCCTCAAATTCTGTAAGAACCAGTTCTACCTCAGGGTCACATCAACCCATAATCACCCGCTGAAGCGATAATCAATCTGCAACAACGAGGAACAAAATAGAGAAAAACCTCAAATTTCACTCTATGACCGCATGGGCGAAGCAACAGGAGAGTATAATCCACTAGAAGGACAAGCAACCAGACGAGCTATCACGTCTCGACAACATCTCACTCCAGAGTAGGTGGACAAACGCATCAATGAGCTGTTAGACGCTCAAATACTCACTGAAAGAAACAGCTATACTAAATTACAAAAGAGTCCACTCACACAAGAGTTGCTGGACGAGGAAGTACCCACCAGATTTCGAACTCCGAAGATTCAGAAATACAAGGGGGGGATCCTGTGGAGCACGTCCAAGAATTTCAGGATTTTTTAGGACTGTATTTGACGTCCAACCACATCCTTTGCCGTCTCTTTCCGACCAGTTTAAAAGGCGAACCTCTGCGATGGTTTCACACACCCAAGGAAGGATCTATTTTTACTTTTGAGCAACTTTGTGAATTGTTTGTCAAGAACTATTCGCACAATAAAGACAAGGAGGAGAGTTTTTACTCTTTATTCAGCCTCATGCAGGCATCAGGTGAAAAATTGGAGACATTCACCAGGAAAAATTTTGGGTTAGCTCGAAGAATTGACAACCTCGATAAGAAAATCACAATCTCCGCTTTCACTAATGCCCTACTCGTGGATGGACGAGTCAAGGAGCACCTAATCCTCAACAAGTCACTGACGTTAGAGGATATGATTGAGAAGGTCAACAACTTTGTCAACCTCGAATGGTTGACAACTGAGAAGCCAAAACCTCAGCGCATCACTCTATCCACCAAAGATCATCCCGAAGAACGTGCTCACAATAGCAGTAAAGACTATGGGGGTGATAAGAAATACTTTAAGTCCCATGACGATCGAGCACGCCAAGGACGAAAGAACTCAATTCCATGCATACCATAGTTAACAACTACTCTTGCGAACTTATACCCGCTGCTACAAAAAGATGACTTCCTCAGAAATGCCAATACTATCCCACCCATACAAGGAAAGCCGTACTATATTCACCACAAGATTCAACATCATGGCACGGAACAGTGTATCGCACTAAAATTTCTTCTCCAAAGTATATTTGCACATGGTCGAATGCTTGAGTATACTGTTGACATCGAAAGTTACAAAGATGGCAGCTACAAGATTGACGCCACGATCGTCCAAGTTGACGAAACAAATGAAGAAAAAAACTTGAACTTCATCGAGACTCAGACAGTAAACAACTCCTACATATCCAAACGTAGGCGCGTTGGACAATGTCATGATCTGGCAATGGTAGACAAAGAAGTTCGTTTGTTGCCAGAATCCAGCAATCGGCGGGCTGGAATTTTTTTCGAAGACTGTGACGTTTGTCACGTCTACTTTCTGCACCACAATGTTCTCGCCATCATGTTAAAGATGAAGAACATAGTTCTATATACGATGATGGTAGATACCGACAGCAGCATTGAACTATTATTTCAGAGCACAATCGACCAAATGGGCTTAATAGACAAGGTCAAACCAAGTGACATCAATGTCTCTGGATTCGATAGCTCTAAGGAAGAGCGCGTGGAAAAAATTACACTTCCCATCACAGCCGGGCCAGTCACACTTGACGTAGTTTTTTACGTCATCAATGTCAAATCCCGTTACCTGGGCATCATGGGACGACCATGGCTGCATAACATGAAAGCTATTCCCTCCACATATTATCAGGCATTACGATTCGACCGAAATGGAAGGATCTACGAAATCAAAGGCAGCCAGAAATTGGCTCGAGCTTGCGATAATACTATTTCCATTGAAACTGAGCCACCTACAGCAGCTCCAGAATAGCAATTACACCAGTTAATTCCAGCATAACCTCGGTTGCCAAGCATTGAACCGATAGGGTACATCGAGATCAGTGACACGCAAAGAGGAACTTACATTGGAACTCTCTTGAGCACTGAGGAACGCTCAAATCTCATACTATTCCTCTAAGATAATAGTGACGTCTTTGCATGGACGTTTTAAGAAATGTCAGGGGTCGATCCAGCTGTGGCATGCCACAAGCTAGAGTTAAAGGATAAAGCAGAACCGGTTAAACAAAAACAACGAACTCTAGTACCCAAACTTCGAGACGAAGTGAATAAAGAGATCGACAAATTAATTGAGGTCAGTTTTATTCGCAAAGTTATTTACCCGGACTGGATCTCGAACATTATCGCAATCCCAAAGAAGAATGTCAAAATTAGAGTCTGTGTTGATTTCACGGATCTCAACCGATACACTCCAAAAGATAGTTTTCCACTTCCAATCATCAACCATCTGCTCGATTCTACAGTAGGGCACGAGCTTCTCTCTGTGATGGACGCTGCATTAGGATATAATCAGATACCACTTTTTCCTAAAGATCAAGACAAGACTGCGTTTATCACTGAACAAGGTCTATATTGCTACAAAGTCATGCCTTTCGGCCTGAAAAACATTGGTGCCACCTATCAGAGATTGATGACACAAATGTTCAAAGACCATCTCAGTAAAATAATAGAGGCCTGCATTGACGATATGCTCTTAAAAAGTCTCAACAAAGAAGACCATCTTACAGATTTACGAGCAACTTTTAAGATTTTGCGATCTTACAAGATGCGTTTAAATCCTGATAAATGCTAGTTCGGCGTACAATCCAAAAAAAAATTGGGCCATCTAATTAGCAAAAGAGGCATTGAAGCTAATCCATTAAGCATACGAGCTCTCTTGGCTATGCCTTCACCAAAAACAAAGAAGGACATTCAGAAACTAGCTGGGAAGATTACAACACTCAACATATTTGTATCCAAATCATCAGACAGATGTCGACCTCTATTCAATTTGTTAAGACAGGGTACATCACGAGGGAAATCAAAGAAAGATCCAAGGATCGAATGGACAGACAAATGTGAAACGGCTTTCCTCAAACTCAAAACCTATTTGGGCAAATCACCAGTTATGAGCACACCAGTAGATGGAGAAGAACTTACAGTATACCTAGCTGTCATAGATACATCTCTTAGTTCCGTTCTTCTCTGACTCGGCAAAAAGACTAAGAAACCAGTCTATTTTACCAGTAAGACTCTGACACTCGTTTAAACAAGATACACCGGGATTGAGAAGCTTCTTTTAACCCTCGTCTACACATCACAGAAATTGAAGCAGTATTTCCAAGCTCATACTATTCGTGTCTTGACGAACTATCCACTCCGCAAAATCTTATGCAAGCGCGAAAAATCTTAACGTATTCAGCAATGGTCAGTAATACTCGGGGAACACGATATACATTTCGAGCCACGTCACTCCAAAAAAGGTCAAGCTGTAGCAGACTTTCCAGTAGACGATCTGGATTGGGAAGAAGATTTTATTGGTAAAATAGATGAACCGCTCACAGACCAGTCTAAAGATAAATCAGATTGGGTAACAAATAAAGGTTGGCGACTTTTGACTTACGGCTCCGTCGAACCAGCCGGATCAGGAATTGAAATTGTCCTTATTATCCCTTCCAATTATCGGCTCAAAAAATGTGTTCGCCTCAATTTTGAAGCAACCAATAACAAAACAGAATATGAGGCATTAATTCATGACTTGGACATGGCACTCACACTGGGTGTAGCAGAGCTCTCTGTCTACACAGATTCATTACTAATCGTCAGCCATTATACAGGCGTATATCAAACCAATGGGAGAATGGTCGACTATGTTGATGCAGTGGTTGAACGAATGAACAAATTTCAGACAATTTCTATGGAGCATTTTCCAAGGGGAGAAAATAGACATTAAGATGCCCTCGCTTACCTTGCTGGTGTCCTTGGATCAGAAGCTCGTTACTTAAAAATTGAGGTCATTTCTAACCCCAGCATTAATGTCATCGTATCCAACACCATTGATACTGGGGGCAGCGAGGAGATCGAAGATGATTGGAGGCAGCCTTTCATTACATACATCGGACTTCAAAATAAATTTGACGGTCCACTTCCAGAGGATCCTACAGAACGACGGAGATTAATTGACAATGCTCGAAGATACATTATTCAGGACAATCTCCTATATAAAATTTTGTTTACTGGTCCATACCTCCTTTGTCTCTCTGACAAAGAAGCACAACAATTCTTGCACGATCTACACGAAGGCACGTGCGGATCCCATGCAGCAGGACGATCTCTTACAAATAGAGCCTTAACTTAAGGAATGTTTTGGCCTAAGATGAAAGCACAGGCAATCGAATATGCTCGTAAGTGTGACGCTTGTTAATGGCATGGTCCTAAAATATGAGCTCCAGCACTCGAACTACATTCAAGCCAAGTCACTTGGCCATTCAGACGATGGGCTCTTAATCTCGTAGAAGAGTTTCCAACAGCACCAGGAAAATGAAAACATTTGTTGGTCGCTACATATTACTTCACTAAATAGGTAGAAGCAGACCCGTTGTGCCGAACACGAGAAGAAGATGTCATCAGATTTATCTGGAAGAACATTATTATTCAGTTCGGCAGACCACATCTTATCAGAATTGATAATGGACCACAGTTCGTTGGCTCCAAAATCGTGGCATTTCTCAATGTGCACAACATCATTCATTCCCCATTCAATTCTTATTATCCGCAAGGAAACGGACAAACTGGGATTACTAATAGAACTATTGTGGATGGCATCAACAAGCGTTTAGATGATAAAAAGGGAAACTGGGTGAACGAGCTACCACGCATACTTTGGGCCTTCCGAACAACTCCCAGAATAGCAGCAGATTGTACTCCATTCTTACTAGCCTACGAGACTGAAGCCATCATTCCCACTCAATATCATCATCCAGTATAAGATCACGAGATGACAGATAAAGAAAACAAATTTCAGATCGCATGGAATCTGAATTTGATCGAAGAAACACGTGACAAAGCCATTGTTAATCTGGGAAGATATCATCTCTCTTTGTCTCGATCCTATAGCAAGCGCGTTCGACACCGAAAATTCAAAGTTAAAGACCTCGTTCTCAGAGAAATCTCACAACATCGTAAAACATCAAATGCTGGAAAGTTAGGAGACAATTGGGAAGGTCCTTTTATCATAACTGGCACAAGTTGTTTAGGATCCTATGATCTCAGTACAAATAAAGGTGTACCTGTACCTAATCCATGGAATACCCGCCGATTGAAGCTGTATCAAAGATAGAAATGTTGTAACATCAATTATTATTCAATAAAGCACTATTTCAACATCATCCTGCAAGTCTATTCAATTCAACATTCTACCTATCTCCGTATGGTTCGCTCAGTTCGACCTATACCGCAAAATTACTACAACAATTACTACAACATTTAATATATCTCATTACGGTCGTTTATTGATACGCTCAATTCGACCTGCAACTGAGACCTACAACATAACTTTTCACATATACACGATCTCCTGAGGGTCGCTTATTGAGTCAATCAATTCAACCTGGCCGAGATACGTTATACAGCTATTCAACATTCAATATATCTTATTACGGTCACTTATTGATACGCTCAATTCGACCTGTAACTGAGACCTATAACATAGCCTTTCAAGTATACACGCTCTCCCGAGGGTCGCTTATTGAGTCAATCAAATCGACCTGGCCAAGACACGTTATACAGCTATTCAACATTCAATATATCTCATTACGGTCGCTTATTGATACGCTCAATTCGACCTGTAACTGAGACCTATAACATAGCTATTCCAGTATACACGCTCTCCCGAGGGTTGCTTATTATTTTTCTCAATTCGACCTGGCCGAGACTTTCCATATAGCTATTCAATATTAAATATATCTCATTACGGTCGCATATTGATACGCTCAATTTGACCTTTAACTGAGACATACATTACTATTTCAACAAACAAACATCTTTTTACGGTTGATTATTGACTTGATCAATTCAACCTATACACAAGAGAATACAACATCATTGCAATAATATATCTATATATATCACAATATGATCGTTTATTGGTTCACCCAATTCGACCAAGCATTGAGATAACAAAATAAAAACTTTTTTCTAATCAACATTTGACATTTTTTCTACAGCAAAGACATATTTACACTCTGTCTGACTACAATTTAAGCAATTTAACTATCTTTCACACTTCGGGCATACAACATTATAACTTTCCTCAAGCCCAGACGAAAGTAAGGCAGGGAAAAGTATAACAGCATCAACTACAGTAAAAGACGCACTCAGCAGTTCCATAACTCTCAGCATCAGATTATCTATATAAGATAACCGCGCTAGCTGCATATCATACTCCATACCGTGTTCAGTTAAAGCAGCCAAGATCGAATCATGCTCTTGCCCCAATGTCTTTACATCAACATACAACATAGCCACAATACACAATGTAGCATTATCTGCAATCAACAGCATAACTTTACAAAGCTTGGTCTTCACCTTGGTTAGCTCGTCATCAAGATTCTTGCATCGATCTACCAGATACTCTTTCTCCTTCAGCAACAAAGCCTTATACTGCTTTGTTATCTGCACACTACGATCCATCTCTTGCTTCATACGTTGCAACTTCTCACACAACTCCTGACAATACTCGTTATCGTTATTTGCCGTATCCACCAACTTTTACAACTCCTTATACTTCAGATCAAGCTCCTCATAAACCACATTACCTTGCATACACTCAATTTCCAAGGCTTGCTTTTCCCATTCAAGATTGGCGATCCGTGTGTTACACTTATTGATGGTTACATTTAGCTTTTGATCTCTCTTTGAACATGCTTCTTCGTGAGTTTTGGCACGGTCACTTTTTCTCTGACAAGAATCTCGAGCCTCACGCAAATCCCAGTTCAACTTTTTCAGATGATCTCGCATATTACGAAGTTCGGGATCTTGTTTTTTTAACAGATTAGCATTATCTGTTATTGTTGATTAATAATACAACAGATCAGTCTTCTATTTTTCAATCGTACTTGACAGATCTAGCACTCATTGGTTCGCAGTCATGGTTTCCACTTTTTTCTTCCTTAAAGAATTCTTCCACTATTTGGCTTTGCTATTAGCAGCCTGTATCTCTGCATCCTTACATGACAACTCTACAGTCACAGCATTTAGCCGACTCTGCAGCTCCAACATATCAGCCCCCAGCTTCGAGTTCAACAAGGTCGTATTTTTAACCGCCAACGAACACTGTTGCAATTCTACAATCAGTTCCTTATTTGAAGCGGATAAAACAGAGAGTTCATTTTGTTAATTGACTTCAGCCTAAAAGAACAGATTAAAAATGGCATACATCTATCAACAGATATTTATGCAAACAAGACATATCATTAAACAACATTTATTACAACATCAAGTTGTGATACACAAATCAACTACATTATGCAAAGCACAATTATATGCCACAGTTTAGTTGGCTTATGGTGAAACCCTACTACTACTCACATCTACTTGCAAAGGTTTATCAAAGATTACGACCTCTTCAACCTCCTCTTCCTCATACTCTTCAGCTCGCGGTATCGAGGTTGAAGCTCCTCCACCCTCATTACCTATTACAAACCACATATTTTTAACTTTATCATTGTCTACTTCAACATCCTTACCACAGCTCGAGATATAATGTCTAAATTCGTTTTCTACTCTCTCGAGCTTGCCCCCATAAAACTCGATCACATCAGGTATCTGACGATCATAGTCTATTTTAACAGCACGTTTTCCCCACTTTGGAGTAAGATACCTCTTCAAACGCGATTGGGACACTTACAGACGTTTCTGCGTATCTAGTAAACGCACTTATAATAACTTCACTCTCTTCTTTGAACTCTGCAACAACTTATTACAATCTATATTTTCCCTCTTCAGACACGCATTATGTTCTTTACATCGCTCCAGTTCATTACGAGCATGCTTCAGATCATTTTCTAAACGTGTCTGGATCCTTCTATCCTCCTTTTTTATATTAAAGAAAAGGATACTTATTGTTCTTCACCCCTACAAAAGTTAAGCTCATCAGGCAATGGACCTACACCAGCCCGAGCAGAACATCTTTTTGCCTCTATACTATGGCGACTACGTGCCTTTTGCGCTAAGAAATTCACCCGAGCTGGATCTGGCATTACGCCTCTCGCAGTTAACAGTTCTAAATAGGCCTCCTTCAAGCCCCGCTCACTATCAACATTTGCCTCAAAGTAAAGCGTCAAAGACAATAACGACCTTTGACATTTTAACTTATCACTCTCATCAACGAACTGGTTATCCTTAAGGGATACTCGAAATAAGATAAACCTATCGCTCTCTTTCCGCAAAACCTCATCCCTCTTAATTTTTATCTTCCCATATCTACATTAAAGCTCGAATAACTGCTTAAAGGTGTTATCAAAGTTAGACTTATGAAGGCGTCTCTCATATTTAAGTTTATTGTGTACCTATTGAGTACGATTGATGGAATCCCTTGCTCGAATCAAGGCCTTCTCCATCTCGCTCACTTTTTCACTCAAACAAACTACCTCATACATGCAAATTATACATTCACCATCAAACAACATATATCAATAGCAACCGCAAAAAATTCAAGTCTCAACAAAAATAGTCCTATCACCAATACAAAAGACAAATTCAACCAGCTAGTCTCAAAACAATGTTACAGCTACATAATCAAGAATTAGCTCCTACTACCTCCTTGATCATAGCATCAGCCGCTGGAGAAGCCGGGGTCTGCTCAAAAAATCGATCAGCCACTGGAGATGCATCCTTCTCTGGGAAGATTATCTCACCATACTTCCCAGCAATAGCAAGATTGACATCATCTTTAGTTAACCCTCAGGAGTAAAATGCTTGAATCAAACTATTTCCAACAGCCAGCACAGTGCAGAAAGTCTTCTTTGCAGCATCTTTGAGCTCTTTCTTCAACACAGCAGTTTCTGCCTCGAACTGCTCTTTCAGCATAACTTTTTCCTTCTCTATCTGATCCTTTAACCGCTCAGACAATGCAGTTTTCTCTTTCTCAAATTGTTCCCTCAGTGCAGCTTTCTCTGTATCATGTTGTCCAAGTTTAGCACGGTCCCCAGCACCTGCCATCAACACCTTCAAGGCCGATTCCCACGCAACAGACAACTGCACCACAAGTACAACATAACAGAATTATCAATCAGATCGTTTCTCAAACACAGATAATCAAACAACAACATCATACATACCTGCGACATGCAGGATTTAATCTTAGCACCCAGACGTTTTGGATCATGTTTCGCCAGCTCCCGCGACTTCTGCCCCACCACATCAAGATCGAAATCTTTCAGAGAAGTTCGTTTAGGTTTCACCTCTTGCCTCTGCTTCTTCGCAGGAGGTACCTCATTTACAATAGCTTCTACCACCTCAGTTCCCACCTGTGTCGTCTACACAGGAACTGTTTGCTCAAAAGGGTGTAACGCCCTTTTTCCTCTAGATCATCTCGAAGTACCCGCAGCACAGGCAGAAATCTTTATAACCCCATCAAAAGCAGAACCCGAAGTAGCCATAAATCGATTTTGATGAGCTCGTTGAACTTTTGCAACTACAGAGTTCACAACCTTCTATCTCTACGGATACCTATCTCTCCAAGTACTTGGTTCAGCTCAGTTCCATCCCGAGATACGATGTCAAAAAGATTAGACGCAACAGCAATACCTTTTGGTTTAGGTTCTGCCAAATCAACAACAAACTATGTTAGCAGCTCGCAACAAGTTAAAAGACAAAATACAAACAAAATAAAAATACTTACTCTCATTAAAACTCTTATATTTCAGCTCGAGCACCGGTTCCCCATGCACTTGCATACAATTACCCCTCACCATCACAAGATGGTTTAATCCAGGTCTCCCAGCAGATTCAAAATCAAAGAATTTTAGGCTCGCCGAATTACTATACAAGTATTCACTCTTCCGACTCTCCACATATTTCAACTTATAATACTTCAAGACATCGTCCGCAACGAATTGTCTTACAATATCACCATCTCTCAATTTCTTGTTAAGGGCTTCACAGACCTTCATCATCTCGAAAACATTGTCATTTAATTGGGCAGGGCAACTCATTAGAGCATTCATTACCCCCTTTTAGAAAAAGGTCAATGGAATACTCAACCCATAAACGACCTGATTCAGATAGTAAAGGAACCCTTCCTCTACGACCTTCGCACCAGTGTCGTTATAATAAGTTATTTCTGCATCATCTCTTATACCCATATTTATCTGACATTGATCCAGGGAAGGCACTTGATAATGCTCTATCTTACCACCTGGTCTCATCAAAGTCCTAAACCATAACCCTTCATTCATCAAATAATGCCCCCATTTTCCATCTAAGTCTTTCTTATACTTGGAAAATGTCTTCCCTACGTCTACATCAGCGGGATACTTAAAGAATACCCCAGTTTCAAACCCCACTTCCAATCCATCATCCACCCAAGAAGGAGCAGCAGCTGGCATATCAACAGCTATAGTACCCCTCACCTCCGAATCATCCATAGTCCTGCCAGACAACGATGATTCCTCACTACTGGAGGATACTACAACTTTACTTCTGGGTTTCGAATTTTTGGAACGCATCTACCACATACAGGACAAATCAATTCAGCGTTTTATAATCAAACAGGTCTCCTACCTCAGCCATACCCAACACTTTATTAATCTACTAAGAAGTTCAGACATGCAACTACCATCTACCATGACAAGCAACAAATACACTATTCACAACAACAAAAATGGTGAAAATATAATTACTAACCTATTCTAGAAGAGCAGCAGTCATCGTTTCCGGTCACCACCTTCACTTCAGATGGCAAAACGTTGTTTTTCCTATCAAGATCACAGTATAACGGTGAACTACGATCAAAATTTGAAGACTTTCTCTCTAGAAATGCTCATTTCTCACTCTATAACTGAATGTGGTTTGTGAGAGGGAGAAAGACAAGATTTTATATTATCCCTCAGTTTCTAAAATGGCAGCTCTTTGGGACACGCGTCGGCATCATCTCTCCTTGCAGGCACGTCTTTTTGTTTGCCCTCATAATGATTTCTAGAGTAACGTGCTCGGTTATCACGTCTGTCTCTCTCCTCTGCCATTATTAAATTCAAGGACTCACCACCCAAGAAGATTTGTACAGATCATGTAGCACGATCACTTCCATACAGCAATAACTTTCTGCGACTACACGATCCTGTTATGCTACTTATAGCATGATTTCCAATTCAAAACCCTAGTACAGTGATTACAACTCTCACTTATCATATTTTTTATCTGACAGAAGCAGAAAATTAGCAACGAATCCAGCTTCAATTATATTTCATTCAACCTTTATCACAGATACAGAAAGTGATGACAAGACAACCTCAACAAAAACAAATCATTTTATTATGGTCAATCATCCGACCTTACATATAATTATATTTCAGACAGACGGATGGTTCTTTTCACCACATAGAATGACTTCCCCACAAGCAACTCTCTCATCCTCTTCAGCAAGCTTATCCAGCGCGATTTCTCAAACTGCTACCTCACATAGCTCTACATCTAGCAGAAGTTCGCAATAGACATGATAACAATATATCTCAAAAAGGCAACAAATATATAGTATGATCTACATAGTTCAAATATACTTCCTCCAACTCAACGAAAATTCGATCTACATATTTTTGACCTAATTAATCTTTGACTAGTTCGAGAATTGTTAAACGGTGTCCTACAGCAGTTTATTCATGAAGTTTCACACTTACAAGACAAGATAAAACAAGTTCAAATTTATTATTCAAGACAAGCGATTTACAAAGACAAATATTTCATTCAGTTCAAAAATCAAGATTATAAGATCTACAGACAGTTATTTCTTCTACAAAATGAAAGATAACGTATTTTGCAAATGATAGTACAAAACTTAAACAAAATCAATGGAAGGCCCAGTAGAAGAACTGGAGTACGGCAGAAGACAAAGTTAATCCCACCACTCCTCCGTAACCCCCACCATCTCTGCAGTCACAGAAGACGAAGGACCTCCTACACCATTACAAAACCCTATCATTCACAGGATATCAGGAATACTTTATAGACGATACCATAGCCTTCTTATCTTCTGCCGCCACCGCATCCTCTGCAAGCATCTGCAGACAGGCCCGACGGTGAGCAGCAAACAAGACCCCATAGTAGAATTACCACATTTGTTGATAATCTTCCTCTGCCTCCTCTACTTCTTCCCACGACATCCCATGAAAAGTTGAAGGAATAGGGATTGGAGTTGGCAGAAAAAGACTTTGGTCCCCAAAATAACGAGTTTGCAGGATTATCATCCTGTTTTGAACTATTGTCTCATAAGCCTGACGACGAGTAGTCACCATCACTACTATTTATACAAATCCAGACGACTGACAGTTTAAACCAGGGTGAATAGTAATAGCAACTGGTCACCATTTTTTATAGCAACAGCATTTAAATGCATACCACAACTTCCAATAAAGTCTTTATCAGAAGCACACATCTCAAGCAGCATTTTTGGGCGACCCAACAGTCATAACAATTATCCTTCCAGATAACTAGGAAGCCATCAATGCAGGATTTAACACAAAACAATTGGACTTCTCAACCAACACCACTCATTATACACGTTTCTCCTGTTATTGGCTGAGAGGGGGCAGTTGTAATGGTTTATTTCTAATCCTCGTACTAAGTCTGATATTCGAGCACACATAGTTCGTATAAACACACTGATAACCAACCAAGGATTGAGGGCAAGCAGATTACAATACAGACTTCCTCATCTACAGTTCGGGGATATTTAAGCATCTAGTAACATCGTACTGCAGAAGACATTCAGATATCCATCAACAGTTTGTATACATACGAATATCGTTAGAGATCGTATCTTTACCAACAGCCTAAAGTTACAACTAGCTCAGATATCCATCAACAGTTCGTATACATACGGACATCGTCAGAGATCGTATCTTCACCAACAGTTCGAAGTTACAGCTAAGGTCATCAAGAGATCCGTTACAAGATCAACAATTATCAGATAGCAAGACGTTACAAAAGACCTCATAAAAGACTCATCAAACTCATATATTGTAACGTTCTTCATTAAAGTAATAACAATCATATTATAATACCTATAAATATGACCAGAGAACTAGAGATTAGGGGCGGCTCTGAGAACTGCTAAGAGACCTTTTCTGACATCTCTCTCTCTTTGTAATAGCTAGCAATCTATAAACATCTCTCTCTTTCTAAATCTTCAGGAGAGGTCATAGTTTTTAACCGACTAAAGGGTTTTCCACGCTAAATCTCGTGTTAGTTACTTTCAGTTCTTAGCTAACATTCTATATTTCAAGGGTGTAAGGCACTATCTTCGTCCAATACAAAAATAGGCTATTAAAGTTACATATTTGATAATGAAACAACATGAGTGAGAAATAGCAACATGATATACAAGGTTGCCAAAATTTATTAGATAAATTAAGCAAAGTACTGGGGTTCTCTAAACTTAACAAATGGATCTGCTTTCAACTCTGCAAACAGTGTAGAGCTAGAGGCAGCATAAGAGCTCACAAATGTATGCATTTCTGACATTATCTTTCACAAGAAAAATCAAACTTCATCGTCTCCAAAATATGTCATTTAATTCAAACTAAAATAACCCCAAAAAGTAAATAATAAATAAATGCATAAGTATAACCTAATGATCCCCAACAATAAATCATAATTAAATAAATAAAAATTATAATAAATTAAGCAAGCTATGAGAGGGCAATTGAGCACACCTGAGATCGAATCACGTTCTGTACTCTGTAACAATGAAATCATAAGGTTTTAAAGAGAGAAAAGGAGACGAATTGAAAGCTAGGGTTCTTAAAAAGGGGTAGAATTGAGAAGAATTAAAAACCCTAGAATTGTACTTTGTTTTGGTCATTTTAATTTGGGGATTTTAAGCCATAATCAACAAACTGAGAAACAGAGTTACGACTGAAGGAGTGAAGGACTGAGGTCTAAGAAGTGAGAAGTGAAGAATTGAGGTCTGAGTCTCTGAGAAACAAAGTTGCGGCTAAAGGAATGAAGGAAAAGGACTGAGGAGTGAGAACCGTGTGAGAAGTCATGAGAGGACTCTTCTAGCCTTCTAGGTTTATGTTTTTCAAATTTAAATTTAAAGGGTATCATAAAAACTATATGTTACAATTAGCCCAAATCTAATTTAAACGGGTCACAGGTTAAACCGAACTGCTTAAGGTAAACCCTAACCCGACCTATTTATTAAATGGGTTAGACGAGTTCAGGTCAAATGACCCGCGAGCCATTAAGGCTAAACTCAAACCCCTTTAAAACTGGGTTAGGTCGGGACGGGTTGGCGGGCTGCGGGTCACTTTGCCGGCTCTAATCTAGGTTTGTGAGATCGAGTTCGTATGCAAAAGGGGGTTTGATTACAAGTTCAAATTTCTTCCTTATTCCATGATTGGACTGAAACATTGAGATGAAGTAGCAGAAGAGTTAGGGTTGAAGTTCGAATCGTTGGTTTTGCTGCAATAGCAATGCCCAAGCCCTTATACCTTAAATCCTCAACTTGAGTAGGAGAAGGAAATAGAAACCCAAAAATGTCATTCAATTTGGCAATTAAGGGTTGGACGGCCTAGATCATTTTTATGGTACAAAATTATCATGAAAAACATCAGGGCCATCCAATGCACGCATTTGTTCGCATCAGTGAAATCGAGGGTTAAGACCCAACAAAAAAGTTGGGTCTTTTTTTTCTTATTATAGATAGGCATCTAAATTGTAAAAACCAAACATAATCTCTCTCTCTATCTCTCTTCATTGATTTTGTATGATCGTGTCTCTGATTCAAACATTTAAGAAGAATCAAACTTCAGGGATTTATTGGTGCAAATTAGGGTTCATATTGATTCGCTTTGCTCATTAACTTCCTTAGTATTTGGAACATCTATATTTGTTTCTTCATTGCATTAGCATTACTTGAGTGCATACTTGCAAATTCATGAAACCATAACAGTTATTGATTTATCCAATTTGGTCAAATTTACGAATTTAGTTCACCCATGATTGCAAAATGATCTGTGATCTTTCTGCAATTAGTCGGGAATTGGAGATTAATTACAAGTTATTCGGCACTGTCCCATTTCCGTCAAAAAAAAATAAAAAATTGGGATTTATTATAAGAAGTCGGCAAAGCATTGGGGATTTTTTTATTTTTGTGTAAATATATAAAATGTAAGTGAAAGAGAAGTGATAGTATCAAATGTTCGTTATAGGTTCTAAGAATGGCTTCGGTTGTGAAAGCGGGGGATATGTTTAAGCAGATAGTGAGTAAGCGCACAACTTTCGTTCCTGAAAAAGCAAAGCGCTTGAGGAGTTCAGGACCAATTCTAAACATTAATACTTTGCTACAATAAATAAAATCACTAGCTTTCAAACTCTTTGTTGGAGGTGTGTTCAATTTTCGTTATTTTTATACCATGTATTTTGGAATTTTTTATATCGTGTTATTCCTATGATGTGTGTATCCATCATGAAATAAACCATTATATAATAAAAATAAGATGTCCATATTACAGTTTTTGTTTGTTTGTACCACGCGTAGTCTAACATTGTTTGTTCAGACTACTTCGAATTAGGGATTGAATGAGGATTGGAATCGCTTCTAGAGAGGGCACCACTCTCCTCTCTAGGGTGTTATCCCCGCTTAGATTTCCTAAGAGCTGCAGTAGGTTGAAGAGTTCTCGGATCCTGTTTACCGTTGCCTTTATGTTCCATTTGTTGAACTCTAGGGCGGGTTGTTACTTTTGGATCCTATGTACTTCTTAGGGTAAGTTTTGCTAGGTACAACCTCAGTATCAGGGTTCACAAATAGTTACCTTGCAGGCTATTAGGATCAGGTCTCGTAGGTAAACAACCTCTTGAGCAAAATCCTCCTAGCTTTAATCTAGGTGATGAGTATAATTTCCCTAAATTTCCAATATTTCACATAATATATTGTGTTCTTATTCTATATATACTACTCTTAACTTCTTTGATTTAGTAGTATTTGTTCTTTTTGGAGGCATAGCATTCACGAACACGGGCTTAAGGATGTGGTAGATTGCGCTGTTGGGCTTTTGATTCATGTGATTAGGCGAGTATTAATCAAATTTATATTTCTTTGTGTGTGACAGTTATGCTATTGGGTGATAAACCCCATACTGTAATTAACACCAGGCCCGGCCATGAGGGTGTGCGACATGTGCGACGGCACAGGGCCCAAAAGGAAAAGGGTCCAAAAAAAAAAATTTGCCCTCGCCCAAAAAAATATATTATATTAAACCAAACCCATTATACAAGGCCCACAAAACAAATACCCAACTTCTCAAAATAAGGCCTAGCACTACTAAAAAAATTCTCTAAACTTAAAAAAAAACAATTAGTAAAAATGCCCAATTTCTTTTTCTGCACAGGGCCTTATAAAAGCCAGGGCCGGCCCTGATTAACACAATGATCAATACAGGTAGATTTATCAACAAAAAAAAGAAAAAAATAAGAGAAAATAATAGTAGTTCTTGACATGTCAGAAAATAAATAACACCCATAGTCCTTGGTTGCCTGTGGTTTTCTTGAACATCCCCGGAAAAGTTATCCGCCATGCAACGGGTTTCAAGCAAGATGACTTGTACTTGGTCTCATATTTCTTCGTAGTTTTTTTTTTAATATAAAGCATCCATGAAAATGTGTTCTCGGTTGCGCAAGGGGTTTCATGCATCCCTCTAAAATTTACTTATGGTGCTGAGTTTTTTTTCTTTTTCTTTTTCTTTTTTTTTTTTTTTTTGGAAAACATCGAGTATTTCCCAACTATTGTGGATTTTTCTTGCTTCATGTTTCAGGTATAGTTCAAAGCAGCCAAAATTAAATTACAAGCATTCTGAGTCTAAAGATGATAGAGTTGATGGAGAAAACAAGGTCTATTGAGAAATCTAGACCCCATTCCTTTCCGATAGGAAGAAAACCATTTGGTAGAGCTATAAACAGAAAGGTCCCCGATATCAGATCAACATGCTCCAACTCCAAAGTTGATGGAGAAATCCCATTCATCAAAAAATATTGATAGGTGTCAACCGAACTGAGGTAATGTAAGATGTAGTCTTGATGTAGAAGAAACAGGACGGAGTAGTGGTTCGAAAGATGTTCAAGAATATTCCACTAACGAAGATATAAGAAGCCGTGATGTTCTGCCTTTGGAGAAGTCAACTACGGATGATGGAGATACGTGTCTGTTTCTTCATATATTAATTGAAATTCGTCATCTCTTTTTCCACTGCCACCCCTTTTCAGGTCTGAAGCTAACAACAACTCTTCATTATTGCGATCATCCGATGATGACAATAGAGGCAGACCCAACGATCGTTATAAGAGATGCGTTGATTCTAATATGAGGAGAGGAAATGGAAATAATGTTTGAAGGGTTGTCCCAAACTGGGTTTCACCTATTCCAAATGGCGTCATTCCTTTTTCGCACACCTCCGGCGGCGCAATTTCACCCAATGATGCAACAATTTCCTGCTTTACTTAAGTTTTGGTGTATGGCCATCTGTGGAGCTAAACCCCATCGGTGTTCCTTTCCACATTTCCTATGGTGATAGATTTTCTAGTCATGTACTTCCATTCGGATGGCGTAATTCGGGGATGAGCTCCTCGGATGGGATGGGCACAACGATATGTTTGGGAACGAATCTCATATGCATGGGAGGCAAGATTGGGATCACAACAGGCACATGATAAAAGGTTCGGGTTAACAGGAGGTTTATCTTTTGCCTCCTAAAACATTGATTGCCAATACTCATCTTTTGCTAGGTTTATCTTTCTAAGCTTGACATCTCAGTAGATCTTACCAATCCAGAGTTGTATGACCAATGCATGAGCTTATTGGACATCGAAGGAAGTATATATTAGATACTACCACTCCGAGGAAATGAATATTTTGCGAGAAATCATGAAGGAACTACATAGAAAAGATTGAAGTTGTTAAGAAAGATTTGGGTTCATTTATGTTAAATCTCTTAATTAAGTGTTGTTCCTAAAATTTTGTAATCGAAGATTTGATTTTTAATTTATATATTTGCTTTTATTTATTAGTGGATTTATGTTGCTGGAATCGTATATGTAATGGACCAAACAATATACATTTAGGGTAGAATGCATCATTGTATTATGCGAAAAATCTGTTCAATGAGATTGGATTTATATATACGATTGTGTGTACTATTGAAGACAACACATGGTACTTCAAACCCCAGGCTTCCAACAAAAGAATTTTACGCATAATACCAAACTTCAGTCTACCTTGTATTGAAGTTAATTACTGTCGAAACTTGAACGAAACTTGAACAAATGATTGATGCTTGAGATATTGGCTTTATTCTTAACATTTTGTAGAACACATGAAATTTGAACACATTGGTCAACATTTTACAAATACTTGAAGGCACCAACTGCTAGTGGTAACAAAAATTTGTCGTCAAAAGTTGTTATCAAGGGCAGTTCTCCAATCCCAAGTCCGAACTCCTGACCAGTGAAGGAAAACAGCCTCATTTTAATTACTTAAGAGCGTATGACTTACCATATTCAGTGATTAGGTACAGACTACACAGATAATTCGTTAAAGGGCTGTTTCTTCGTGTGTGCACTGTAACGGAGATACTAAGCTGGGTTCCTAATAGATTGTGTGCTTGATAATAGCGCAAACATGCATAAATGACTTATGGAAGTACTGATATTCACACCAAAATTCATAAAAATCCTTTAGAACCGGCTGGTATGTTCAGGGATCTTTCATAAATACCAAACATGGAAGATATCAAATTAATTTAACCAAGTACCTTCTTTACAGGCCAATCCCATTTTGCAAATGATATGCTACCAAACAACCAAACCGAGGATCAAAAGATAACTTGTCCCGCTCGATTTTTTCTTCTCGATCTATATAGGCCAATTTTCTGGTTAGGTAGGAAGAAAGGCCTACCTACTAGATTAATGAGTTCTAAACTAAGGTACTTCTCGGAATAAATTGATTCTATGACATCAAATACGGAGAGTTATTCAAACATATTGGCCCTATCCATGGGTTTGTTTGCTGACCAATAAATAATTATAAAATATAAAACAAGAATTATCCCCACAATCTTGAGTTTCTTTATTTAATTGTCTACCATGGACATTAAGTTCAAGAACAGTAGAACTATCTTAGTAATATATATGACCCACAAGACATGCATAAGTAAACTATGAAGGAAAGGCTTAAAGCATACTTGCACATAACATGACTCTAAAAACTGACAAAACCCTTCTCCTTCAAGCTTTCAACAGTCTCTTTGAGACTCACATCCAGTGAAATGAAGTCTATACCCAATCCTTTTGCTTTCTCAGTCAATACCTGATACGTCGGCACAAAAGGTTTGTCATCTACACACCTGCAAGAATGAAAAAAGAGAGGTTACATTCTTACTGCAACATCTATTATAACTGCTGATCAAAATAACAATCCAATACAAAATCTTAGGCAGTTTATAATTGAACACAGTCACCTTAGGGTCATTCATTTCGAAGCCCCTTCAGTTGTAAATACAATGGCCTCGAATAGCAACATATTTGTAGCAATATTGGACTTTGTATAGAATGAGCAACAGTGTTTAGGCTGTTGTTTTTAAGCATATTTAAACATACATTTAATACAGTTTCTTACTGGACAACTATCTCTAATTCTCTTTTCTCTCTCCTTCAATCTTGTACAATAAATTATCTTTTTGAAGTCCTATGGTATGTTTCTCTAACAACACTTTATATGGATGCTCTTTTGCTAGCAATGGTGATCTTTTATTTCATTGATTACTTTTGTTCTCCATATGTACCACTACTCAGATAGAAAGTCAAGTTTAAGTACTCAAAAATATGTGTGTGGCATTGTATATGAAATATTTATAAGGTATGTTTCTCTAACAACTGTTTATATGGATGCTCTTTTGCTAGCAAGGGTGATCTTTTGCTGTGCATATGGTGGAGAGGAGATTGCAAAACCAAGGTGTCCTACAGCTCAAAAAAACGATCCGTGAGTATTGGGCGTTCGAATAAGGTATAATACATACTAGCTATCAATTTATTCAATTTCACGTATCTAATTTTACAATTCATAGATGTAATATATTTTTTATAGAACAACGAAAACGGGTGCAATTTTTGGTATTGGCTAGACTAGATGCACATTTGCAGTTTTTGGTGTTGGTTAGACGAGAGGGGGTAATGTGCACATTGGCCAGATTGCTTCTTTCTTCTTATTAAATCATTAGAAAGGATTGAGGCATTTATTTCAAGAGAATATTCGGCAGGCTTTGAACTGAAGACTTGCAAATGTTTGTGATTCCATATCTTTACCTGAGGATAGAGGCCTCCATGTTAGAAGGATGGTGGGCATTGATAAAGCTTGTATCACGGAAACAGTATAGAAACTATAGTCACTCTGGGTCAGTAACTATTTTTAAAATACTTCCATCTGATTATCATCGTTCTTAACTTTCAGATGTATTATCAAAGTTGGGGCAATAATGCTCGTAATTACAAATAATCTTTGGGCTGAGATATGTCTCGAAGACACTCAACGTCAATCCTCGCAGATAACAATCCAAGTCTTTAGAGAGATGCAAAAATTTATATTTATCCTCTTTACTCACTTATGCACTAACAAATGGTGACATATTATGAATCTGGCTCACCAGAGTCAGCAAAAAATAAAGAAAGAAATGTTTGATAAGTTATTCTACCGAAATGCAGGTGCAAACATATTACAGACCCTAATACTCAAGGCGTATTTAAGAAAAATAGAATAGTTTCATGAAAATGTTAAAAACTTACTTTTTAGGAAGAAGAAGATTCGGGTACAGCCCTTGTAAGATCTTCACAACCTCTGAATAGTGAGCAACACTCTCTACTAGACAATATCTTCCACTGGCTGAAGGGCTCTCAAATGCTAGAATATGTGCATTGGCAACATCTTTAACATTCACCCATCCCAAAGTAGCATTGTTGAATGCCTGTGAACCTACGTCAGACAAATACATGGGTCCATAAGAAGGATGCCAAAAAGATAAACTTCATACATAATCAAATCCAAAGTTTTGTGTGCGAAGAGAGCATTTTTTTTTGTCATAATAGTCTAGCAAATGTTATGTTGTAGTTCTTGATCTCAATAAATTCAACCAATGGCTTCATTCCAGGCATATCTTCTGTGGGGGTTTATCCATAAAAACATCAAAATGGTTTTGGTTTTTTTAGCTTTAAGCCTAACTATAGAATATGGTCTTTTGTTTTCCTTCAGTCTCACAAAGCTTTTTGATAAATAATTTCTCTAGCCGCTTTTTGACCGTTGGAGTTAGAAAATTGTTACAATTTGTACTAAAGATTATAGCTGCTGGGAAAACGATTTAACTTTAGATTTTATTGTTGTTAAAACGTTTTCTCATTATTAAGAAAATATAATAGGTACTATTTCCTCATTAGTAATTAATTGCAACAGTTCATACTTTAAGGAATTAGGTTCCCTAATAGGAGTAGAACTAAAAAGGTGGGAAGTGGAAAGTTAATAAATAAAGGATCCTTGTGTTTGCTATTCTTTAGTAGTTTTTGGAAGAGTTTATACAAAGTTGTAGACTTGTAGTAGAATTTAAGAGAAAAAAATATATAGATTATATTAATTAAGTGCTAATTATTAGGATTTTCATATTGTTGCTTTCGCCGATTTGCCCTACCAAATAATGAGCTATTGAAAGCTTTGTATGATCTCATAAAAACAAAAAGCAACTGATTACTTGTGATTTCTTATAATTAGAGACTTGTATGAGTTGAGAGGTAATGAAATTCGCAAGAAACTGAAAGAGGGTTGAGTTCTAGAAGAAAAGGAACTGTAAGGGAGATGAGGTGCACCACAATCAAATATGTCTTCTGTAGTTATTCTATTTTTTTCATTTTTTTTTATGGCTTGTGATCTACTCAACAGCTTTGTTAAACTGCACAAGTACATCAACCTTGGTCTTTAAGAGAGTGTACCATGTTATGCATTCCGCTACTTACGGATTTTGTATTCGAACAAAACTTCATGCTTCTTTCTGGAGCATATTTGATTAATAAGATGAAAAATATTGATAATCAATGAGGAAACCTGATACATAATATGAAAAAAAAAAGGCGCAATACCATTTATCAAGTTCAAAATAGCCTCTGCGCTTGTATTAAGTGTTGGCTGCAAAAGTGGACCAACCACCATAGATGGATTTAAAGCAATCATATCAATCCCTTTCTCCTTTGCGAATTTCCAAGCAGCCTCTTCAGCCAAGGTCTTCGAAAGGAGATACCAAAGCTGTAAATAACCAAAGATTTTATCAACAGCAAATACAGAAAGTTGAATTTACGAATGCCTTACTAAAACTGACTCCTCTTCAATAGATAGTACTAACTGTGTATAATGGCATACCAAGGTAAGCGATTATAAAGACATTTTTATAACATCATGTATATCAGATGAGAATAAACGATTGTCGCTGAAGGCTGAACATACCATAAGTTCCAACCCACGGCTCTGCTAATAAGAATAACTAAATACAGAACTTCTCTCTCAGTTTTTATACACACAAGATAGTTCAATTATCAAAAATTGCAGCCTAGTATGACATAACAAATTATATGCTCTACTAGCATTCACATGGATATAAGTACGAGGTTCAGCTAAGTAAAACATTAATCACTTGAAATGTCAAGATCAATTTTTTCAGTTAAATTTTAGGTGGAGTTGTGAACTGATAATGGATGGCCATCAGGCCCACATGGAGATAGATCTGCACCTGATTTTGTCGAGGATAATCTCGTCTTAGCGTGTTGAAGATTATGCTCATAAGAAACCAAAGCAGTCCAATAATTGTACACTACCAATTTCTGCTAGAATACAATATTGGAAACTGACAATTCATAATTGTTCAATCAGTTAACTAAGTTCAAAATAGTTAGGCAAGACCAACAGAGAAAACTACATATGACGGTGATCACCATGTTTTATTTTTCCGAAACGATTTTATTTGAGAATCATACACGAGAAAAGACTAACAGGAATAACTATATATGACGGTGATCACCAAGTTGAGAAGATCGTCTTCACGAAAAAAAGGATATGAGGAAGCTCCAACTTGCGTTTTTTGTTTTCTTGGTTTTTCTTCTTTACCTCTTGTTTTTCAAGTTCATAAAAATTAACTGCATTAATGGCTATAATCTCAAGTTTCATGGATAGAAAATCCATTAACGAAGGCTATGAAGAAGAAGGCTATGAAGAAGCTCCCACTTGAATATCCCTATTATGTAGTTGTTTTATGTCACGCTGTTAGAGTATCTACTATGTTCCTTCTCCTATTTTTTAAATCTCTTCCAGTTCATTCTTATTATTCACATAGCTAAGGATGGAATGGTCTTGGAACTTTATCATTGAAATCATTTGGAGAAGAAAGACCTCTCTCCCTTCTCCATGACGGAGGTCGGTTAGGATTTCATCACATATTACATAGCTAGAATAGAAGCTTACTCTGACTTTTATAGGGCTTGTGGGTCGCCCGCGAATGGGAACTGCAACTCAAGCAAGGCGAGGCTGCAATGAATGCGGGAATGTCTGCGCAAGAGGTCTCAAAGCGATTACACCCCTTCCTCTCCCAACATGTTCATACTCTTCTAGTCGCCACTAGCTACTTTCCAGCATCGTTTAGATTCAGGTCGCAGTGGTTGGCAAGCAAAAGCTTTGAGTTCATACCCAATGCGTTAAAGAAGGGGCCCCAAGCTAGTACCAAATACAAAGGTATTTCCGCTTTCTAAGGAAAAAACAACGTTTCAGGAGTCAAAAGCGCAGAGAATCAAAAACTTAGCTCAGGGCCACCTCCCTTTGACTTAAATCTTAGTGCTTTCAAAAGAGTTAGATTTTTAGCATTGAAATCACTTAGTTGACTAAAAAGAAGATTTCTACGATGCTTTTGAAAAGAGCAACAGGATTGAAATTCACTCAAACTTGACCATAGTTGAGTGGTTGACAATCTAGATTTATGTCTCCCTCTGTTAACTTCTTATTCTATAAAACGTAGCATACGCTTGACCAAAGTTTTCTTCTTCTTTTTTTGTTGAAAAAATAAGAATAATAATTAAAGAAAACAATCATATGGAAAGAATACAACCCGAAGGCAAAGGAAAAAGAAAAGAAACAAAAACACTCAGTATCACATCACATCAAATCCGCAAGGGGAAGGTGGAGTGGAATCAACCTTAGTGCTAATCTCCAACCACCCTTCATTACCTTCTTCTTTTCTAACTATTAGTAAATAAGAGTTACAAAACCCCTTCCCGGTCTTAATTTAGTTAAGTAACTTCAGAGATCGATTTCCAAAGCAACCCTCAGGGGTTTGACCGTATTTGCCACTTTTTAAACCAGTATATAAAGTTTTGCCCTTGCAAGTTCTTGACTCCAAACCAAATTTATCAAAGTGGGGTTGGATCTGATATTATCCTGCACGTCTATGCATTAACAATTTTACTTCTTACAACCTTAAATTCTTTGGTCAATAAATACATGAACTTCCAATAATGCCTCTACAACTAGGGATGTCGTGGTAAGATTTTACATGGGGATGGAAACTAAAGACACCTTTGTTAGACCCGAGTTGGATTTCAGACAAACGATGCAAAACGATGCATTGCAGTGGGAGAGACCCTTCGAAAAGGAAGAGATTGTTGAAGCTATAATACTTTTATTGAATGAAAAATCTCTGGCTTTGTTTTATTATGTCCCAAAATAACTATTCAAGAGCTGAATAATGTATGTAGAGAACTTTCGATAGGGTGGATTTGACCTATCTTGGGTAGATTTGACCCATCTTTCAAAACTCCCAAGGTCAATTGGAATGGCATTTGTCAACCCTTCAAAGGTATGGGGGTCAAAATATTAAGGAGCGTAACAAAGCTACAATTATGAGGTAAATTCAGGCTCTTGCCCCTGAAAAAGATTCAATGTGCGTTACTTTTTCAAATTAATTGATAAAACAAATACCCTTAGGGGTTTCCCTAATTGCTTCTTGCTCTCTTTCTAAAAAAAATCATTATTTAATTTTTAAAATCTTTTAATTTAGTTAGATTGCATGGAAAAAAATTCTTAATTCAATTTTGAATAGGGGTTCTTTGTTGTTAGACTCTTTCATCTATAAATAGAGGTTGCTCAGGTTCTTTATTAAGTTGTTGGAGAAGAAAAAGTGATTTTGGATAAAGTTAAGTTGTCTAACAAGTCTAAGTTGCGCTCAGAAAAACTTACGAGTATCACGCTTTATTGCTTACACAAAGGGAATTTTAATATAGAAAAACGACAAACATATTACGAGAAAAAACAAAAGTGCAATACTGGAAAAAGTAGATGTAAGAGCAAAATGATAAACTTAAATATACATAAAGAAAATGTCGATTGTGACAAAACTTGAAAACTCAACCAATCATAAGTTTGTTTATGTCTAGTACTGCTACTCATCTTTTTTTTCCTTTGATTTCATTTTTCTTCTTATTGGACCATCTCCGGCATTGCTCTTGATTGAGCAGGTGTTGTAAAGACGTTGGTGTGACTGTAAACCCCGAAGATATAAACTAAGGTGATTGTTGGAGGCGGGAATACATGTCAATGAAGCCAATAAACATTCGAGTCCATCCAACTCATTTGCTTACAACGGATATATCAAACCAAAGAATCAAGTCCACTACAACCCGAACGTCACTCTCTTTTTAAAGAAGGCCTTGCGTACAAACAAAAAGATGAATCTGCAGCGGACTAGAACTATAAGTGGAGCGACTTTTCTACCACACCAAATTGCCATGTCCATACCATTTCTTCAAAGAAATTTCCCGAAAACCTCAACCAGTTCTTTATCCTTCCTAAGTCCATCGAAGCTGGCACAATGAAGAGTACAATAGAAGAGTGCGAGGCTCCATCAATTAAATGAGAAGTCGCATATTGTGTGAAATCTCTAGAGTCGATAATTGTCTTTGGTATATCGATGTTGGAGAGAAATCTACATGTTAAAGCGATTGTAATAGACAGCGACTCTCACACACAAGAATACAATATCGCATCAGTCTAAAAAAAAGGTGGTGATAGTCTTATAGTCTGCCTTATGTACTACCCTTTTTTAGACTGATACGATGTTGTATTCTTGTGTGTGAGTCGTTGTCTATTACAATCGCTTTAACCTGTAGATTTCTCCCCAACATCGATATACCAAAGACGATTATCAACTCTAGAGATTTTGCACAATATGCGACTTCTCCTTTAATTGATGGAGCCTCGTACTCTTCTATTGTACTCTTCATTGCGCCAGCTTCGATGGACTTTGAAATGATTGAGTCCTGGTTGAGGTTTTCGGGAAACTTCTTTAAGAAATGGTATGAACATAGCAATTTGGTGTAGAGGAAAAAGTAGTTCCACTTGTAGCTTTAGTGAAGTGGAGATTCATCATTGTATTTGTACGCAAGTCCTCTAGAAATAAGAGAGTGACGTTAGGGTTGTAGTGGACTTGATTCTTTGGTTTGACATATCCATTATAAGCAAATAAGTTGGATACGCTCCGATGTTTATTGGCTTTCCTTGGTGGCATGTATGCCCGCCTCCGCCACCCTTTCCAACAATCACCTAGTTATACCTTCAAGACAATGAATGGCCTTTACATATTTTCTATATCCAATCTTGTTGCATTAAACTTTACAATATGTTTTTGACCAAGTATGCAAAACCTATAGCCTTGCCATATAATATTATAACTATTTGCACCTTGCCTATATTTTATAAGCTTAATTTGTTTTTGTTGCTTTTGACAGAACTCGTACCATACCATAATTAGTTGGTCATGTAAATACTCCTTTCTAACTACTAGCTTTGACATATGGTGGAAAACATTCCACAATTGAAAAAGATTATATTCTAGAGCAAAATATATCACAGCGACAACGAATTTTACATTATCCTTTGAATCTTATGACGCTTTAATTATTTTGCCGAAAGGTTCCACCTCTCCTTCCTCTACAATATCCATTACAAACTCGTGAATCTTGATAACTAGGATTAACATTGTAAGAGATATAATGGCATAAACTAGAAGAAAGAACGACACGAGCAAGATTCTTCATGACGATATTAGCGGCATCAATCAAAGAAAGATGATCGAATTTACAGCTTGTGTTGGAAACAAAGATGCCGAATAGATTTCCTAGTAACGTGTAACCTAAGAAATTGAAACGCTGATAGCTAGCAAACCACGGTAGGAGAAATGTGTCAGCGCTTCAACAAGGAGATGTGTTCCGAAATTTGTATTTTGCATATCCTTGTCGAAGCAATGACACATTCATCTTACCCCAATTGCGCTAGCTATCAGCATTTCAAATTCTTGGGCTATACGCTACTTAGAAATCTCTTCGGCGCTTTCGACAAGAACCATAAAATGAATCTGGTCACATTTCTTTGACTCGTGTCATAATTATCAACATGGTAATCTTGCTTGTATCGATCTAGTTATATCGCTATCTCCGTAACAATGTCAATGCCCTAGATATCCAGATTCACAAGTTTGTAATGGTTATTTAAGAGGAAGTGAGGTGGAACATGTCTGCAGAACAATGTTAGTATACAATCTTGTTCAACAATGGAATATTTTCCAACATATGTTAGATTTGATGGTTACAAATGATTATTTAGATGACCAACCAATTACGGTGTACTACAAGCTCTGTCAAAAATAAATTAAGTTCACAATATAGGCAGGTTAAGTTCACAATATAGGCAGCAAAACTTATGTTACTGCAGATTCCAAGCCTATATTTTGGGTACTTAGTCAAAAACACATTGCAAAGCTTAATACAGCAAATTTGTTATAGAAAATATGCAGAGGTCATTATTATATATGCAAATGGAGATCAAGGGAAGTACTGCGATGATGAACTTGTAGAGTTCCATGCAGCAAAGAAATAATTGCTTGAGTTTGCAACATGTGGCGGTCAAAAAAGCAATTTATGTAATGATCAAGAGGACCCTGCCCTGACAACAGATATATATGCTCCCGTTGGCATATAAATATGAGACAACCTATATGCAGTGCTCGGAAAAAGAAAAGGCAAGATTGAACGACGTAGAAACCTCTGCAGCTAGCGTAACGCTTAATGTTACCGAGACACAAATAATGTGATGGGAATTGTTCTTGATCAAATGCATTTATCTTCTGTGTTGTATCAATGAAAAGGAAATATGACTTGATTCTGTTCTTCGGAATGGTCCTAACCTGAAGAACCATTTGATAAGCTGGAAAGATATGTCCAAGCCAAAGGTGGAAGGTGGAGCAGTAGCTATATATATTTGCAGAAAAGAAATCACTTCTATACATCTATACATATGTATATTCAAGTGGCCTCAGATAAGGGGTCATTGAGTTGGTTCATATACACCTTATAAAAAATGGTCATTTTCGGACTACAAATATACCAAGTGGCGACACCTCGGCCGGGAAGGGGATTTTGAGACTAAAAGGGATGACCTTTTCCTACCCACCTACTTGATAATGTAGCCACTACTAGCTTTTGGCTTGAGCCTTGGACCACTATGGAGCCTATACTTAATCAGGTGAACAATTTCACAAGGTACAGAATAAGGCAAAAGGATAACAACAGTGTTGTCCAAGTTTTTCTGAATGAACAGTGGATGCTTTAGTGTGGGTAATCAGGTGTTAGCCCAGAATACAACAAAGAGGTTAAACCCCACCTTATCTCTGCTGATAAGGTCATCGGAACCCTTGATCCAAAAGGGAAACTTAACATGCACTTTGCATATTCAGACCAACGACAGGTGGGAGGAGGTTTTTTTAGTGTAAAACCAAGACACAGAAGCAAGATTTTGTAAATTAAACACTAATTGAAACTCATAAACTAGGTTTTTCAATTAAGCATTAATTAAAACGAAAATAGGGTTTATTCTCTCAAAAACTAACTACAATATAAACTACACCTCCCTCTCCATATATATCCAACCCTAAGGTTTCCTCCTACAATATCTCCCATATCTCTCCAATTAAAAACAAACTAGAACTTCCAAAAACCCTCTCCATAGTTTAACCATAATTTGGAAAAATAAATATAGACCAACAGAGTTGGGTAACGACCACTAGGGATGTACCACATCAAAACCTCCGTCTAAGAAGATTTCGACCACGAAATCATAAGGGTGGTGATCCTAAAGAAGCGCGTGCAATCTCAGTAACGCCCTCAGAGTCGTCATCTTTGTCCTCCTCCGTCTAAACCCGTTGAACCGTAGATCACGTGCTCTTGTAGACTGTCAACTAATAAAACCAACATGTTGGGTAAATTGCGTGCAGTCGCGTTTCCGATGACCTGGACTCCCGCAACCAAAACATTTACCAAATGCAAATGTGCGTAGGGAGGCAACTGTGGAACTGGTTGGGGCAGTGAATGAAATTGTTGGACGACTCTGAGTAGTCTGAAGTTCACTTGCCTGTTTGGCAAGTTGGACGATCTCGGATAAACTGTAAACTGAAGCCCAATCATCTCTTATAGTTTCTTGGTCAAACCCCCCTTCTACCTACTAACCCGTTATTACTTTGTCTCACGGAGGGAGCATGAGACTTAAGTAAATAGAACTTGTTCGTGTAATCGTCAATAGTGGATAGACTCATCTTCAACGACTGAAGCTTCCCAAACACCATTTCATCATGGTTCATCGAAATAAACCTCTCCTTCATGTCATGTATCATCTTCCACCACTCAATAATATATGAATAACCATGCGCATGTCGTAAATGTTGAACATTGTTCTACCAAGTAAGAGCATACCCAAAAAGTCAAGAATCACCTATCGTTACCTATTTCGGATCTCCGTAACGCTGGAAGTTCAAAATCTTTTCAACTTTATCTAAACAGTCAATAAAAACACATCCGCATCTGATTTACCGCAAAACTAAAAACTCGAAAATTTTCAAATGCAAATCATATGTCTGCTCAGTAAGGGCCTTAGCCAAAGCTTCAATACCGGTACTTCTACCCCGACGTCTCGGCTAACAACACCTATTAATATCCGTACAGTACAGTATAGTACTCGTCGTCCTACTATTGTGGCACGTAGGGATGTTGTGGTGCCTGTGCCACTATCTTTGTCTATCGCATTGTTGGGTGTCAACCTGGGTCGAGACGCCAACTGTATCGGGCCGGTCCCACAAGGCTTGGTCTCCAATCCCATTGTCAAAGAAGTGTAGGTCGAGCCCAACCCATTGACTCTCTTGACTCTGGGTCAGGTTCCCCATTAGGGGTAGTTGATTCGGTCCACTGCTGAAGATTGGGGTCCCAAAGATAGGCTAGGGCATGTACTGATCATGCATCATGCGCATCGGGCTGTCGAGCAGAGCCAAGTTAGTCTAGGTCAGGGTATGGGTTATCATGTACTGGCCACGGGCTTGAGTCCCCACATGTGGCGCTTGGCTTGAGTCTACCATGTGTTGATCACGTGTGCCCTTCTCTCTGCGAACTACCTATCTCTCCTTCGCAAACCGCCCAATCGGAACTGTCAATCCAACGACAGTTTTGGGTCTAACTCCATTACTTGGACTTCCTACGGCACCGGCGGGGAGTTCAAAAGTGGGGATTTCATCGGCTTCGACACCGAGGGTGGCAAATGGGTTAACATATCGGCCAACTGTTACTTCGTTACTTCAGTAATCGGTAATAAAATCGTCGTCATCCTAAGCGGAGCTGGTTGGGGAGAGGGGGTGCATAAAAACACACCTGAAGTAAAAGCCTCCATAAATCGGTTAAACTTTCCCTTAGGGTTTTGATTTGTTAGGAAGTCGCCGGTTTCTTCAAAGCTCCAACACGCGGCATCGTAGATCGATTTCAACAACTTCTCCAAGGAATCTAAAGAGCTTTGATGCCAATTTAGTGTAAAACCAAGACGTGGAAGCAAGATCTTGTAAATAAAACCCTAATTAAACTCTCAAAAGTAGGGGTTTTAATTAAGCTTTAGACAAACTAGGGTTTGTTCTCACAAAACTAACCAAAAATAAATTACACCTCCCTCTCCTTATATAACCAACCCTAGGGTTTCTTCCTACAATAGCTCCCAAATTTCTCCAATTAGAAACAAACAAAACCTTCCTAAAACCCTCTCTAATAGTTTAAACATAATTAAGAAAAGTAAACATAAACCAATATGGGTGGGTAACGACCACTAGGGATACACCACATCAAAGTCATTATACAAGATGACAGTTTTACCCCTACAACCACTTTTACGATATTGCAACTTATTGGTTTATATGCTGAAGAATACTACAATCGAGAGAGTTAATTATAGTTTCAATCAAATCCTTCATTTTTCTGTGAGTAAAGCCAAGACGGATATGACTGGGACTCTTTTAAGATTTTAATGATGAAGTGGAAGGATACATCACGTTCTTAGTGATAAAGGGAGGCCACCTGGTTGTTATTTTTATTTGTTTTTTATCTATTGGACTTTTTTAATTTTTGCTAGGTAAGTAAATTTTGTATTAATAAAGAAAAGGAGATACAATAGACTAGTAGGTATAAAAGTGCTCAAAAGTACTTCCCTTGTAGGGAATTTTTTTTATCTATTAGAGTGGACGGTATCTTTTTCGTTCTTTTATTCTGTCCATGTTTTAGCTCGTTATGTTGAACTTTTTTCATAAACAAAATTTGCAGTTACAAAAACTATATATATATTTCTTTAACAACCCTATATTAAAAATAGTGTAGATAACTTTTTGATAATGAGAGTAGATTGATATTATTGTCATTTGATCATAAAAACACAATTTTAAATTGCTGGAGAGAACAGAGAGTATCTGGATCGAGATAGAAGAAACCTATAAGAGAGAGTGAGAGAAAGAGTTGCATGACACACTAAATTCAGTTTAGTGTGATAAAACCAGGTAGATTTTAACTATTTTATTAGTGTGATAATACAAGCATCACCCTTTTGCGCAAATTTATAAGAAACTGCTCATGAAGTGACTTTTCCCGTGAATATCCTAAAAGAATTTATTCAGGGGGTCAGCCCCCGAACCCCCCCAGAGCTTTCTCATTAATTTGTCTACCCTGAAAAATAATCCTAGATCCACTCCTGGGAGTTGAGAAACTTGAAAGAAGTGGGGAGATGTAGGCTTTTGCTTTATTCTTATTTCGCTAGATGCCTTAAATACCCCTGGTTATTTTAATTTTTTGATTGCAGTACAATCGCAGCATTTGTTTTCAATCTATTGAAACCTCATCTCGGCCCTCCATCTACGGTATGTTTTCAATCTTGATGAATAAACTACATCACATCTCTTGATTGTCATCTGTTATATGACTTATCTCGCTTGACAAATATACAAGGATTGTCATTCTTATAGTCTACTACCATTAATAGCCTCCCAAATATCACACATACTTATCTGCTAGTTATATCTAGTCACTGGCTACATTACATAAAAAATCTTCATACGTTTTTCCTTAAATTCCACAATCATAGGAACTAAACATATGAAATCTTCAATGGCATTGATTTCATTATCTTAAAAAAATGAAGCTACCGAGAAATTGGCAATACACATACCTTTGATCCCCTACATAACTCTGCATCAGAAAACCAAGTCTCGTCAACTACTACTTCTGGAGTTCGAGGTCTCCCATTATATATAACAGCAGCTACAGATGATGTTACGATCACTCTTTTAACAGACGGTGTTTTGGCGCAGGAACCAAGAACATTGAGTGTACCTTTTACTGCAGGATCAATTAATTGAGCCTGAAAAGTGAATGAAAGACATTGCATTAAGGATGCCTCGTATGGATAACATGTATAAGGAAAACAATGGTTCTAATTCACTCCAATATGATGTAACTTAGGAGAGCATTTTCTTTGAAACTTTGATCCTTTATTTACTAGACAACATATATAACATAAGTGTCATTCTAAATACGTTCACACTGATTTTTATGGATAACAAGTAACGGTATTGACACGTAGAAACTAATAAAAAGAACAAGGAGAAACTGGTGATGTGCGGCAATAAGAATTTCAGTATTTAAGTCAGAATCAAGCTGACTTTGACAAATATGATCCATTAATATAGATTTTGAATTTCATAACAGTAACACCAATGTGGTTGAAATATCCTTAACTACAACTTCATTTTATTAATAAAATTAAATAAGATAACTATGAACCAAAATAATAATACCAATTTGATTACATATAGTCTTAAGTTTAACTAGTATGATGCATGTAGAGATTGCAAAAAACGAAAGAAGAAAAAAATATCAAGAATAGCTGCATGCAGAGTATTCTTATAAATTATTCACTAGACTATCAAAGTGTGTACTAAATCGGAATAACCCTAAAAGGTAATCGGCATTAATTTTTTTGACAAGAAAAATTACAGAAGTCACAACAAAAGTAAATATACAACGAACCTGTGGATCTGTCACTGCATGGAAAAATGGAGATGCTGTATGAAAAACGCCTTCACACCCATCAACAATAGAATCAAAAGATCCCTCTTCTAGTAAATCAGCTTTAAATAACTGAAGTCTTTCACTGGCCCCTGGAAGCGAACGTAAGTGCACAGTCTTCTTTGGATCATCTGTATTGTCATATAAACAACAAAACCATGTTAGTCTAAACTAAGATCAAAACATCATTTCAAACAATTCATTTCAAACAATTCATTTCATCAGTCTACCAGAAAAGGAGAAGAAAAAAAAAACTGATTCATTTCAACCGACACTTTGATGAGGGCTAAATAACCAATGGTCTTTTACGTCGAGAAATCGGATCTGATCATCGGTGACTCGGACCATGGGAGAAAAATTACAACTAATTGACCCAACACAGATCAAAAGTGCGACCTAAAACCCTATATAACTGATGATAAAATGATCAAAAATCAACAAGTGATTGAAAATTTCTTACTAGGGTCGCGAACAGAGGCTTTGACAGTGTAACCGCGCTCGAGGAGAAACTTCACTAACCATGAAGCAACGTATCCTGATGCACCAGTCACGCACACTGTTTTGCCCTCTCCGCTACTCATTCTCTCTCTCTCTCTCTATATGATTTGTGGAAGCTGGTAGTTGAGACTTAAAAAACAAATGAAGCTACGGTATGAACAGTGGGGGATTGGTTCTGTTAGAGCATCTCCAAGAGTGCCTGACTGACTTGAATGCAAAAATGGGAAATCCAAGTCAGTCAGACGCAATTTCCTCCAAGAGTGCCTGACTTGGATTTTAAACTAATTCAAATAGGCGCATAGACGCCTGTTCCACTGAGTCAAAAGCTACGAACTGTTGTTTCTCTTTGTCTAATTTTTGCCCAACTAGAGCATCTTCTCTCTTCAGGTATCTCTCTCTCTCTCTCTACACACATTTAATTTGAACTTTTTTGGTGTAATGCGCGTAAGATTATATCAAATCCAACACTTTGTTACTTGTTAATTTAGGGTATTCTTTAATTTTGTGATTCTTGGTGTATTTTAGGGTATTGTAATTTTTTCCCAAAATTGTGATTTCTTGGTGGAGTATTGATTGAATTTGGTTGTCATAGTGTTGAAATCACCAATTTCCACTCCTCTTGCATCCCAAAGCTTCACTCCAATGTGTTTAAAGTAGAGTATTGTGTAGAAAATGAAGTTAAAAACGACGAACACGCATTGGTGCTTTAATAGAATTTGACATTATGTTGATAAGAATTTGACACCCTCTGATTGATTTAATACTTCCTATTGCCTGAGTACTGTGATGGTATTTATATAAATTAATATGTGTTTATTAATGCAGGATTTGGCAATGTCGTCAGAAGAGGAAGAATATACTGAATCAAGCGATGAGGAGGAAGAATATGACGAATGTAAAGTTTCCCAATTGCGCTTTTTATCTGGCAAAAAGCGAAAAGTCGGGTTTGAAGAAGTTTTGAATGTTTCCACTGAACCTCCTCCACCTCTTCCGAAATATTCTGGACCGCGTGATTTTCGGCAACTCAGACAACCGGATGGGAAGGGTCATTTGTCCACATCGGTTGCCACTACATCGGTAAGTTGAAATAACGCAAATTAGTAAATTATTGGTTTTATACTTATTTTAAATTATTTACTTCCGGTAGAATTTAATTTAGATATTCTTATTTGTGTTTATTAATGCTTTTACAGGCTCGAGTTGGATTTAAATGTCGATCCATTTTAGCCAAGCTCCGTGAAATCTACTTGAGACTTATAAAGGTACCTCACTTGAAGTAGAAATTAAAGGCTACCAATTTGATGAGTGTATTTGATTGTAAAATTAGGAATGGAAACAACCAAGTAGTTTTGGCGATGGTTGAGCGTTGGTGACCAAGCACTCACACATTTCACCTACCTGGTGGAGAGTTAGGGATCACTCCTAGAGATTTTACTGTGCTTACCGGGATAAGTATCAGAATAGGAAAGCTATTTGAAGACTTTTACACGAAATACAGCAAGGCCTTAACAATTTTTCCCGCAATGGAGCTTAAAGATTATGAAAAAGGATGTGTTAGTTTTGCCAACCTCAAGACTTACCTTGACCATACAAGAGTAGACTTCAACGATAAGGGTAATACCAAAGTAATCTTTAGAGCATTTATGTTATTGTACTTTGGAGG
This sequence comes from Kingdonia uniflora, assembly GCA_014058105.1. NCBI lineage: Eukaryota > Viridiplantae > Streptophyta > Magnoliopsida > Ranunculales > Circaeasteraceae > Kingdonia > Kingdonia uniflora. The sequence continues at coordinate 1,140,159 of JACGCM010002352.1, forward strand.
TGTCTTATTTGAGAACTCGAAGAGCTGGGCTCGACTAGAGTTGATAGGTCTACTTGCCATATTAGAAAACAAGACTTATACGATAGACTTCGGCTCCGCTATATTAGGGCATCTATACTACTGCCTTGACCAAGCATCGAAACAGGAGGTGAAATACATCGGCGGCCTTTTCCAATTGATTGAGGTAGAATATTTTTATTTAATAGTTCTAGTTATTTATTTTTTTGGAATTCAAGATTATTTGGATAATTAATATTTGTTTGCATCTTATACAGTATCATTGCTACGAGTATTGTCAGATAGGCCATCATATCTTGATAGATAATAGGTTGGATGATTTTTACCCAAGGATGTTAGCCTGGCAAACTACAAGACAAAAATTTACGAGAAATAAGGCGAAGCATCATCTAGCACTGATGAGGCAACAACTGGATTTGCGTACAATCAATAACATACAATGGGACCATTTTAGAAATATGAAATATGCACTAAAGCGGGAGGTAGTCATCGCTGGTAATATCAGTCATAAAAGAGTACTCCTGCAGTGCCCATTTGGTGGATACGAGTGGTATCTTGGGGACCGTTGTTGGGCTCAACTAGAGCATCGTGCAGTGTCGTACGACCCTCCAGAGAAATTTCATTGCTTCCCGACTGACAATTTGGTTACTTCCCTCCGAGAAGCGGGCTGGATCGAAGCACAACATTATATAGTGGGTCACCATGTCGACTATGATGCCTATTGGAGGCATGTTTCACATGGTGCACTCATGTCAGATATTGCGAGGTGTGGAAACATTGACATCCCAGGGCCTGGTGTTTTGACAGGCAGAGTTACCTTTCCACATGTTGAGTTTCCTACTGTAAATTTTTTTATTCAGGAGACACAAATCCCTCCCCCATAGTTTGGTGATTACCCTGGATGGACTATGGAGTTAGGGTCGCCACATGGGACCACGTGGCATACCATTCCCTCTAGTGCTACGACCTTTTACTATAGACGTGCCAACAGGATATGATTTTTTCGCTATGACTGAGGGTATGCGAAAGCTTACACTTGATATGGCATTAGATTTGCAAGCTCAACACCTTCATGACGAGAGTCATATTACACATTTGACGGCGAACTTGAGACGTGCAGAGGGCCGTCTTTCCCAATTGAATGAATATTTAGATGGACAAGTAAGTTGTTTAAAGGAATCTTTTGATATATTTTCCGTTTAATTAATATTTTCCGTTTTGTCCATAATTAATATTCCCATTTTTTATGTTTCAGGGGATTGAAGTTGAATGAGAAGATGACGAAGGTGAAGCAGGAACTTCTCAAGCGGGGACTTCACATGGGAGGGGTTCGCGGGGAAGGACATATGAAGGTGGGGCCGCTCTTCCCCGACGATCAAGACGTACCTAGGGATATTTTATTTAGTATTGTATGGGTGTTGACGGGGATCGTTTGTTTAGTGTTGGATAGTGTGTTGTAGATGAATCTTTTGATTTTAATGGAATATTTTGTTTATTCTTATGAAATTTATACTTTACAAATTACAATATTGTGTTAATGGATGTTGTCATCTATCCCTCTTTGTTTTCATTGCAATTTACAAGATTCAAGGAAAAAAAAAATTACTCAGCGCAACAGGCGCCTAAGACATAGGCGCCGATTGTTTTTTTTCAATCAGGCGCCTAAGACTTAGGCGCCTATTGCGCTGAGTAAAAAAATTTCTTCTCCCAACGGCTATATTTGTTAGTAACGGCAATATTTTGTCCGTGACGACTATAAATTGTGAAATACATCTATAAGCAAATCCCCACACCTCATATTATCCAAAAACCAATTCTGATATTCTCTTAGTTACAATTTTAGTGTTGTGATGAATTTCGAGGCGGCTCTTGATGTTTTCATCGATTCTTCATCCGAAGAGGAAGATCGATCTTCAACCGATTATAGTGATGACGAAGTTATTTATGAGATTAAGATGGAGATATTGATTCTTGAAGATGAAATTGAAGAATTAGAAGAGGCGAAATCTTTAAGAACTCGTGTTGGTTCAGTTGTCGGGCGTAAAACCATAAATCGCTCACATGTTCTTTGGAATAAGTTGCTCATGCACGACTACTTCCGTGATCAAAACACATTCGGAAGTGGTATATTCCGTCGAAGATTCCGTATGAGCCGAAGACTTTTCGATCGTATTTTAGATGCGGTGGTTGCTTATGACAAGTTTTTCGCTCGGAAGCGAAATTGTGCAAATGTTTTGGGTTTATCGCCTCATCAAAAACTTACGGCGGTATTTCGTATGTTTGCATATGGAGTGTCGGCAGACAGCTGTGATGAATATTCTCGGGTTGTAGAGAGCACGGCCATTGAGTCTGTTAAGAGATTTTGCAATGCAATGATCGGGCAATTCGGTGCAGAGTATTTGAGATCACCAACTCCGGAGGAAATACAACGGTTGTTGTACATTGCCGAGAAGCGTGGATTTCCCGACATGCTAGGTAGTTTGGATTGTATGCATTGGGAGTGGAAAAATTGCCCCACGGCTTGGGCGAATACACGGGGCATAAGAAAACACCAACAATCATTTTGGAAGCGATGACATCTTTTGATTTATGGATATGGCATTGTTTTTTTGGAATGTCTGGCTCCAACAACGACGTAAATGTTCTTGATCAATCACATCTCTTTCGAGATCTTTGTCTTGGTCGTTCTCCGCCTTGCAACTTTGAAGTCGATGGAAAACCATACGACATGGGCTACTACTTGGCGAATGGTATATATCCGAAATGGGCAACGCTTGTTCAAAACTTACAATTTCCCCGAGGTAATGCAGAAAAATATTTTGCCAAGTAACAAGAGTCATATTGAAAAGACGTAGAACGAGCTTTCGGTGTGCTTCAATCTCGATTTGTAATTATGAAAGGTCCGACAAGATGTTGGTCACCCAAAACCCTGCGCAAAATAATGCAAACGTGTATAATTATGCATAACATGATCATCGAGGAAGAACGCAATAGGTACAGAGTAAGCATATTGACCGAGCATTTTTTCGTAGACCCTCAGCCAATTGACTTGAATCGGGAAGAAGTCACTTTACAAGGATACATTGCGAAGTACGATAAGATGACAAGTTCGGACAGGTATAAGACACTTCGAAATGATCTCATTAAGCATTTGCGGAAGCATCAGGGAAACAACTAGCATTTTCAATTATTTGAAATTTATTTAAAAAAAATTATTTTTATTTCAATATAAATTTAAATAGAAAATAATTAAAAAACTAAATTTTTTCAAACAGATTTTATTATTTAAAATTACCAAACTTCTTAAATCCAGATAAACTTCTTAAACAAGAATTTAAACAAAGTACAACCAAACTTAAACAAGGTTTTTAAACAAAGTACAACCAAACTTCGTAAACAAGAATCACTAAAATACTACCAAACTTCCAAAATAAGATTCTTCAGCTAAAGCATCTTAGATATTATTATTAGCTTGAAACAATCTCGCCATAACCGCATTACGTTGTGCCTCCCAATAAATCCTTTGAGTGTCGTCCAAAGTAGACATGTCCATCGCCATCACCTTTTGATCGTTTTGGGCTTGAAATTGAGCTTCTAAATTCACCACAGCCATTGTCTTCCTTTTTCTTAACTCTATTATACAGGCATCTTTTTCTTCTTTCTTCTTATCTCTCTCAGCAATTTACTCTTGGGGTGCCCATTTCTAACAACGACGTGAATGTCTTACATCAATGGCTTTTTAGCAACTTGTCTAATGGAGTTGTGTCGCCATGCAATTATAATATAGGCACTGTAACGCACACTGTGGGGTATTACTTAGCGGATGAAGTTTATCCAAAATGGCAAACACTTGTTCAAACCATAAGAAATTCGTCCAACGATGCCGAAATACATTTTTTAAAGATACAAGAAGCATGCCAAAAAGATGTAGAACATGCTTTTGGGGTATTACAAGCTAGGTTTCAAATATTGGCACAAGGTACGCGATTTTGGAAACCTAGTGATCTAGGAAATCTTATGTACGCATGTATAATCTTGCACAATATGATCATCGAAGATGAACGTTACACTTACATCCGGCAAATGGACATTGATCCCGAGTTTAGAAAATCCGTGAATACTTGAAAGAATGACTTAAATCTAAGACACACGATCAACACTATGCCAGAGTACATCCAGAAGGTTCATGAAATTAGAAATGAAGAAGCTCATTTCCAATTACGAGATGAACTTGTCGCGCATTTGTAGAATCGAAAAGGGGTAGAGTAATTGCAGTCTCCATCATTGTTTGTTTATTTTCTAAAGTAATGTATTTTGTTTCCAAGTTTTATGTTGAAGTTGTAATGTATTTTGTTTCCAAGTCTTCATCATTGTAACACTTTAAGGAAACATGGATTGCCGCTTCTGCTTTTGATTTTGAAACAATTTTAAGGATTACGAACCATTAATAACAATTTTATTGAAATAATGAAATTACATAGAACTTAATAACTACTATTAACGTTAAGGATTACATCAATCTTCATCACTAAAAATGTCGTCATCACTTGGACACTACTCCTTCAACTTCTTTAAATATTTTTTAATTTGCTTCTTCATCCAACGCCATTGTCCCGGTAGTAGGTTACTTGGGTCCGTTGTCATCACCTTAAACATATGCGCATCGTCGACGGCTTTTTTTAGTTAGCTCCGCTTCACGCCCCTTTGAATCTTAGCCTCTCTAGCCAACTTTAGTTCCTCTCGTGCTTTAGCTCTAACTCAAGCTTCCTTTTCCTCTTTCTTCTTCTCGTCTCTCTCATTCCATGACTTCGTCATGTTAGACATTGTCTCAAGCATTATTTTCCCCCAAAAACCTATACTTGACTTTGTCGCTTCTTTTGCCTTGTATTTTTTTTCCGTCCAGTCGTACATTCCCACAAGAATATAGTAGTACATCCACGTCGATAAAATCATCCGGAATTACGATATTTGGAGTGTCGGATGCAGGTGTTTCAAGATTGGTATTGGTGGAGTTACCCGGGCTATCGTTAAAATTTGACCTCCTAGCGACGTTGCGGCCGGGTTGGCCAATGTAAAGAATTTGTGACCATTTTGGGCAAGTTTCCAAAACTTTGTACGCTTCCCCAAGTATAATTGGTTTGCGTTGTAGTTAAAAAAATATATCGCATGCCATACGTTCCTAGAAATCAAGTTAGAAATTTTTTTAGAGTATGATTCACCTTTGAACATTAATGAAATGAGAAAAATAAATGAAATACTTACGAAGTCATCCGTTCTAATACAGGTATATTGTCGACTTTCAAGGTCTTGAATGATACCTCTAAAAATTGAACATTCCTTATTGAGTCACCCCTTATACGCACAATTGACATTGTTGTATGATTGCCATATCGATTGGTCAACATAGAAGGAATTGAATTGATCTCGCACCTTGAACCAAAATGTAACAGCTTTTTAGTTATTTGTGGTAGCGAGGTTTTGAGACACTTGGGACCAAGCGCATGCAAGATTCACGAAGTCATCGGACGACCAATTTTTGGAGTTGGAGTATTGTTCTTTGTCCTCATGAACTTCCTCCGAAGCCTCAAGTACATCCTCAACTATAATAGGTGTCGATGTCGTCTTTCTTTTAGACTTTGCCTTCCCACTCGTATTACTTCTCGTGAGAACCGGATTGAGTTCCTCAACCTCAGCTGCATCCTCAACTATAATAGGTGTCGATGTCATCTTTCTTGTAGACTTTGCCTTCCCGCGCGTATTACTTCTCGTGAGAACCGGATTGAGTTCCTTGGCGATGACCAGAGAGACAACCAGAGATACAACCGACGATGTATTAAGATTTAAATCATTTAAACCCCATGTACCTTGCATTGGCGTGGTACTCGAACTTCCACCCGCAAAACCGGTTTGAGATGAATAATATGGATTTTCAATTTGAGGGTACGAGCCCGTATACCCATCAAATTGAGGGCAATATCATTGGTTTGGGTAATAAGGGTAATATCCATGGGTTTGAGATTGAAATTGGTTGTCGGGTGGCGGGAATAGTTGGCGAACATGGTGATTCCGATATTGGGAAGTGTTAGGCATTTGTGACGGATCAAATGTGTCAAATTGATGAGGAAAGATGTTTCCTTGTTGGTTCGTATTGGAGGATTGAGAGTGGTTTTGAGAATTAGATTGGGAGTTTGAGGAAAACATAGTGGTTTTGTTTGGAAGGTAAGGAGGGAGGAGAGTGTAGGAGATGAATGACATTTATAGATGAAAAAAACTAGCCATTAATATAATCGCTAACAAGTGTCCAAAAAAAACTAGTCGTTAATATAGCCGTTAATAAGTTTCCATAAAAAAAACTAGCCGTTAATATGGCCGTTGAGTAACTTGTACAACAAGTTTCCATAAAAAAGCTAGCCTAAGGTTTAACATACTGAAATATTGGTTGGGTAGCTCCAATAAGAGTGGGGTCAACCAGACTTGACACTCCTCACTTCACTTCAGTCTCATATTAATCAAGCAATATTAATACTAGTCGCTGATGATTGAGTAACTTAGACAACAAGTTTCCAAAACAAAAATCTTTAAAAAAAAATAATATTAAAACTCAACATAGTTTAAACAAAATATAATTTAAACAAAACATAGTTTAAACAATGTTAATACACAACATAGTTTAAACAAAACATAAATAAAAGTTCTAAATAAAACATAACCTAACTGGGATAACCTCTATTCGTTTGGCGGACGCGTCTGCCACGTGCGAGACTCTCGTCATAGATACATTGCACAATCGACTCTGTTTGGTAGGAAATAGACATCTCAGCTAGTCTCTCGGATGACCTCCTGTGCCCGGCTCAGCTCCCTCCTCAACTCAATATTGCTGTCAGCTAGTTGCCTCGAGTTTTCATATGCCGCATACCGTATTCCTTGGTTTTGATGCCACAACTCATCCGTACTATACGTAGGTGGACACGGGTATGGTACCTATATCACCGGGATCGGTATCCGCCTACGTTGATTATTCGATCCCACCACATCCATGAACCATCACATATCACGTAGATCGTCGATCGCCTGAACACCATAGTCTTGCACCTGTGAAGACGTAGCTAAACTCGACGTAGGTGGCAAGTGTACATCGGGCTTCACTAGATCACGCCCGACGATCCAAATATTTCCCGTCCTCTTTACTAAACTGGAATCGATCTTGGGATTTGGATAAACGGCACACCAATATGTTATATAATCTACGTCGAGAGCAAGATAATCGCGACCATCGTACAAGTCCACATCCTTTAGACTCTGATATAACTCTCGATCGTACCTTGGGAATTCCATAATCTCCTGAGGGGGGTCATAGGGCACACTATCAAAGCTGGTCATCTGACGCATACACCGGTCTCCTAAATACCAAAGCGTACCGTGGCCGTATGGGACTGACACCAATGGAACCCTCTGAAAGCTCAGCTCTGATGCAACTCTTACATCTCTTACCTCTGAATGGATTAATTGCATAGACTTATGCCATGGTTGCTAATCTATGTTGGTTATATCCTTTTATTCTATCATATCTCTGATCACAACAAAAGAGTGATGGATTTCAGACCCCGTACTCGCCTTTTCATCTCTCCACCCAGAAATACGGGGATAAATATGGTTACATTTATGTACCTTAACTAGATACATTCCAACCCGACAGTACTCGAAGAACAAGAACTCCAATATCGCATAGAATTTAGTGATCGATTTCTTCACCTTCCCGTCCTTCAGAACTGAGACTTCATCAAGCCCTCGATACAAAGCCGCCATAATCGGCGTACCCCAGTCAAAACTCGACGCACCAAGAATATCGTAGTCTGTCAAGGTTACAAGATAACCCATCTAAATGGATGTAACACCATTTGAGAAGAAGAGATTACTTATCATATAGGCAATAAATGCCCGTGCATGCACGATATCCATTTGTAAGTCGTAATTATGGAAACGTGGATTCAAAAGCTCTTTCCACTTTTTTAAATAGGAGGGAGTGATGTTACCGTACCTAATGTCAGAGCTTATGATTCCCGGGAGCATCTTTTCTGCTTCCTCTAAAACTTAGAGTACCTCTCGTTGTACGGGAGTTTGCGACCCCTTCCAAAAGATATGTCCGTTAGCATGACGAAGTCTAACAGAGTAAAACCCAGTTCCCCACAAGGGAAGTGAAAGGTATGGGTATAAGGCCACCACCGTTCCACGAGAGCATGAATGAGACGGTTCTCCGAGTTTCCCGCATTAATCGAGCAAAACTCTTTAAAACCCATATCGTCGACCAACTTATTCAATGTCGGGTACACGACAATCCATCGGTACCACTTCAGTACCTTATCCAATGATCCCCTACACTGTAATTCATCTCGATTCTGACAACAAAAAAAACATTAACACGTTAAAAGTTCACTCGGGCATTTCATCGAACACATTGCAATATACGTTAATAACACATAAAATTTACACAAAACTTACCGACATTTCCTCCGATCTAACAGAAATATGGACCCAGCCGTCCGGGAGGATATCTACTCGGTTCAACTCTTCGTACGATGGGGTGGAATCGTTGTCCGATGTCAATTGTAACGGCCAATTATTTGTTACTTCGGCGTTCTGTCTTCGTTTTACTTTCGCGTTTACGTTGTGTTTGGTTTTGGAGAAATTATGCCTCGGTCGCGAACTAGACTCTCCCGACATTTTTAAGTGATTAACGGAGGAAATGGGGTGGGTTGGGAAACTTGTAGAGTAAAGTTGTGTATGCCTTGGGTAAAACTTCAAACGTAAGTGTTATGTCTTTGCTAACACTTAGAAAAACCAATACAAGTAACACTAGAAAAAAAACTACAAGTATAAGCCTTTAGCTTACAGTGTCATGCCGCGCGGTTCAGAACTGCGCGGCTATTTATTAAAAAAAATAAAATTACGTGTCATTTTCCTATTAGCTGGTAGTTACGCACGGTTTAGATGTGTGCTGAGTGTTGGATGGCTGAGATTTTGTCGCGTGGACGTATCTGGGACATTCGTTATTACGCGCGGTTCAGAAATGCATTTGGCAAATTCACCTTGGTTTTTTTCACAACTATTGTGAGGTGGATTTGATTGGATTGGATTGGATTGGATTCACCTTGATTTTAGACAAATTCACCCACTACCCCTGGGCATGAAATATGTGTTAATTGGCCCTTTCCAAAAATCCATCAAATAAAAGTAGACCGTTAGTTCCCGCTACCCGCAACCCGCCACAAAGCTGATCTAGAAAGCCAAACTCTCCAAAACCACACCCTCAAGTCACAACATCCCCCACCATCACCAAAAACAATGCATCTCTCTCTCCCACAAATCTTTCCACAATGGCTCTCTTGAGTGTCTTCTCTCCAATCTCCGCGAGTCCGTTGTTGCCCTCTTTTCGCCTCTCTCCACGATCCCAAACACGAATGATCTCTCTCCCAATTGCATCCCTTAGCTCTTCTCATGAATCTTCTTCAACTAAAAATATATCGTCCGCCTCGAGTGATACCGCTAAGGTATCGTCGCCCCATGCTAGTTTCAATTATGCCGTGGCGAGTCCAAATGGTAGCGGCCTGCTCACAAGATTTGCAAAATCGACAGAATCTAATATTGAAAGGGTGCGTATGTTTTGTTCTGTGTGTAGAGTAGAATGTTTGTTTCATTTAGTCAATGAGATGTTTTGGAATTTTTGTTCTTGTAATTAGAGTTACTGTACAAGGGTCTTAGAGATTTAAGGAGTCGTGATCAAATTGTTGAGTTCGAAAACTTTGGGTTATAGTGCTTAAATTTTTCTAAGAAAATTGGGTTGTGACATTATTTAAGTCAATTATGCATATTGATAAGTTTTCTAAACGTGAGCATTTATATCTCTATTTCACCGTTTTATAGATGTTCTTATGGTGTTGTAATCTGAAAAGCAATTATCTTGACTGCCTTTTATTGAGCAGGTAATATTTGATTTTCGCTTCTTGGCTCTTCTAGCTGTTGGAGGTTCACTGGCTGGTTCCGTGCTGTGCTTTCTGAATGTATTTTTTGCCTCTTAGCTCTATACCTTTTTCTTTCTTTTTTTTTCTGGTGGAAAATAGATATCTTACATGCTTCTATATGATATCCTTGTTATTTTCTAATTTTTTTAGTCATTTACCCATTAGTTATAACTTCGCGAATATGGATTTACTCAACAACGTTCAAAATAATATAATATTGAAACTTACATGACCACAAACTTGTGCCACTCATGAATCTATGGGTTTACCGATAGATTCGTCAGATGTATTTAACCTTGGAAAGGCTGATACAAATTATCCACGTTGATTTTTTTTCCTTCCAGAAGAAGCTTAATATCAAGTGCTCATCTACCTCGACAAAACGTGTAATATTGTTGAACAAGGTTTTGAAACTAGATATATGGTACCAGTATAAAACTTAATTGCCGAATCTGAAATAATACGTTGAAAAGCACACATATTTCATTAGCGATAAATTAGTGCAGACATGCCTGTTTGCGCACTTGAATTTAAGGCATTGGCAATAACATAGAGTGTATAGAGTATAGTACATGCAAAGTGTGAGTTTTTTCTAATGAAAAATTCTGAAACTTTTTTAACCAAAATATTGAGAAAAAATATTATTCTCAGAAACTGATGAATTACTAATCACCTGCCTGATGATTGTGCAATATAAAATTTCTTGCAAGATGAACCAGTTTTATTGTCAATTCGACTTACAATTTAATCTTTTGAGACTTAAACTATGCATAATAGTTTAATAATTTATATGTGTCAGGTAATCGATTTTTATAAGAAGTCTAGAGAAAGATTTGGAGAGAAAATCTTGACAGGGACTTGGAGAGAAATATTACTAAGAGGAAAAGTATGTAGACTAAGAAAGGTTAGAAAAAAAAGAAAAAAAATCTGAGAGAAATCTAGAGAGTGTGGGACTTCAAACATTTATGAATCATTACATATGATGCTAATTTTATTTCAAACATGGAGTGTCCATTTGACATAGGTTATAATCTGGTTAGATGTTGTAATAATTCCTGATCATCCATCAGACTTCTATTTTGTTCATAATTTTCCCAGTTATTGTAATACTGAACCCTTCATCTTTGTGTTCTTTAGGGGTGTGTATATATTGTCGACGCATACAAGGTCTATTGGTCTAGCTGTGTTAAAGGAGTTCACACAGGACAGATGGTTTTACGATTAGTTGAAGCTATTGGTAAGATTCTTATTTCTACAATAGGCACACAACTTTATCATTTCAGTTCACTTTTTGTTTTGAGATAACATCTATCCCTAATCAAATGCATTACGATGCTCTTTCTGCACTTTAAAGCCATGTTCCTGATCATGAGTTACAGTAATTATAGTTCTCGAGACTTTTAAGGTATGGAAGAAAATTGGAAAGATGGTGATCTTCAAAAACATATAGGGTCGAAAGCCTCTTGCTTAAAACTGTCAAGAGTAAAGGAATGCTCCACCTCATTGTGCTTTAACCAATTGCTTACAATTTCTGTAGCTTATTGATGGTCAAAGTACAAAGAAGTAGGAACAATAGTACCCATTACTGCCTGCGATACTCCTGACTGACTAACCCGACCCAAAATTAATATTTTGAATTAGTCACATGTGATAAATAGGTATCCCAGCATGGATCTGAGAAAAGCGATAAAACTATTTTAATTAGTCTAAGCCCGTGTCTGCATTTCAAGTGATTTCAAGTCCAACACCTCGTACCCATAGGACACAATCATGTGTACCCATATCAATGTTACATAAGTCTGCGTATATGATAAGAAGATCAAGACCCATTGACGCCTTATGGAAAAGCACTGAGTGATCCAAAGCAGGCCAAGCAACTCCCACTTTTCAAATGCACATTGCTATATGTATCAAACCATGCCCGAGGCAATTATTGCAAACCACAGATTCTCTATTACAGAAAAAAAAAATTAGGGCTTGAATTTACCGACGTTAATTAGTTCCATACTTCCAGCTTGTTTTACAGAATTCAAGTACCCAACCATTATATTTCTAATATAATATGAATCCAGCAATGTTCTTGAAACCGCTAGTCCCTTGATAATTTTATGCTGTTCTTTATAGTTTTTTATTCATAGAACACCTTCACGAAGTTCAGTTATATATTCGTCATTTATAATGAAGCTCTCTTACAGGTTAAAATGACATTTAACATCATTTATTAATACAGATGTGTATCTTGCTGGGACCGTCATGTTAATATTTGGCATGGGTTTATATGGATTATTCATCAGTAATGTTTCTCCTGACGTACCTTCCAGCTCCGACCGGGCTCTGAAAGGTTCTTCTTTATTTGGGATGTTTGCTCTTAAGGTACTTTTGTCCCATTAAACCTATAATCTAGCTAATGATTAAGATAATCCGATGTTTCATTAGGAAAGATTTTGATTTTAACAACATTATATATTGAATTTACAGCCAAACTATTCAGATTTGAATTGCAAAGTCCCAATCATTTAGTTAGAGAATCTTAGGGATGTTTTTATTTAAGACCAGCAATATGATGCAACCGAGAAGAAAGAAAATTAGGGGGAAGCTGGGGTTAAGGCAAGACCCCCCACCAGAATTCATATATTCACAAACAGCTATTACAAACTAGCAAAGACAAACAAAATTTACATCAGCTGTACAAATAGAGACTAAATCTACATGAAAATCCTGAGGGAACACAATATGAGACTCTGCAATACTCATATCTGAAGCAATAGAATGGGCAGCTTTATTACGATCCTTGTATATATGGCTGCAAACAAACTCCTCTACTGTATGAAGCAGCTTTAGAGTTTGTTTAACTTGAGTTAAACACTTCCATGGAGGCTTCAAAATTCTATCAGTTACTCCCTTGGCATATACTAAACCTGTGATCACTTCAAGCCTCTTAATACCCAGAGAATTCATAATTGTCACACCTTCACAGATGGCCACAGTTGCAATCTCACTTATTTCAAAACTCTTATCAACCAGACCATTGAAAGCAGGGACAGGGAAACAATTGTTCAGTCTGATAATCCCACCATAAGCAGATCTAGATAAACCTTTACAGACATCAACATTTACAACAATTTCTACCTTGGGAGACCATATCACCCTTTGAATACACCTAATAGGCTTAAAAGAGACTTTCCACACTTGAAAGAGACTTCAGAATGGATTTTGGAAAGGATAAAGTCTTCAGTTTTACTAACCTGCTGAAAATGTCTCTTGTTCCTTTCTAACCAAATTTGATAGACTGTTGTAGGCAAAGCAACTTTGAGAAGCTTCTGTATATCTGTGTTGTTATAGTTACAAATACAATTAACTTCATCATCCCAATCCTGAACCACTCTATCAATATTCAAGGAGACCAAAATTGTAGTCCAAATCTTGTTAGATAAAAGGGCATTGAAAGAAAAGATGCTTCCTATTTTCTTCCCAGCATCACAAAAAGAGCAGTAAGAACTTTCAAATTTTCCTATTTTAACAAGGACATCTGTTGTCTTCAGGCTGTTTCTAAGAGTCAGCCAGAGGATATCTGGGGATAGCATCAACATCCCAAACAACAGAAATCCAAATAGAAGGAGTTTGATGAGTTCTCAGCTCCCTCCAAGCAGTATTTGATTTAAAATTACCATTAGCTGTGAGAGTCCAGATCATAGTGTCTTTTTCATTAATATCTGGCTTTTGTTGCTTCTGAATTTTCCTCCACATACTTCTAAGCTCTTCAGATCTGATTCTTCCATCAGGAATTAACCAATTACCATCTTCTATAATAATGTCTTTCACTTTGGACTTGCTTCCTCAGAGTTTTCAACTTTGGACACACCACCACATTCAGTTGGTTAATTTTAGGGGTTTTTTAAGCTTATGACCACCATTGTGTGATCAAACTTATTGTACTTCTGAATTTTCAAACGTCAAAAACCAGAATTGGGATAGGTCATAAGTTTTTCTCTTGGGGTGAAAGTCTAATTTTAGTCAAATAGTCAAAGGAAAAATTAGCACTCTCATTAAGCATTATCACGGAAACTGACATCAACTCTGGTTCTTATTGCTTTGCAGGAAAGACCTAAATGGATGAAAATCAGCTCACTCGATGAGTTAAAGACGAAAGTAGGACATGTTATTGTCATGATTCTTCTAGTAAAAATGTTTGAGAGGAGCAAGATGGTGAAAATAACTACTGGTATGGATCTACTAAGTTATTCTGTTTGTATACTTTTATCGTCAGCTTCCTTGTACATTCTTCATGCCCTTCACAAGGGCGATTAGTGATATGTATCGAATCTTAATATGAATCATAATACAATTGAGAAACTTGGAAAACAGTAGTTTGCAATTTATCTTTAATGGAAGTTCTTATATTGACTTGATGGAGTTGCTAACACAGACCTGGGGTTGGAACCTGCTGACTGAAAAATTCAGTAATATCTCCTTAAAACACTGAGCTTATTCGGTGGCAACTCCTGAAATTCTGTTCATGAAGTCTGTTAGGGTTGTCACTTTAGGCATGACTTCAAAACCTGCCATTGCTTTAAAATAGCTACCTCTTAAAAAAAAAGAAAAGGGAACACAATGTGGCAAGAGTGTTAAAATCATTCTATTAGCCTCATTTTTTTTCTACTTCTTTCGAAGAGAGTGCATATTTCTAAAGCACCTTTCCGCTAGACCTGTGTCAAGAATAGGATGCTAGAGTTTATTTTATTTTTAAATACACCTATTCGTTTGTATCTTACGATGCATAAGTGGCCGAGCTGAATTTGAACCAGCGTAGACATATTGCCAATGGATTTATATTCCGTCCCACTAACCACTCCATACACACAAGATAATGGGTTCTTGAAGGAAGGGAGATAATGAGTCTTGAGTTCAAGAAGGCTATTGTTTAAGTGATTGTAGCTTCAAGAAAATCTTTTAAGAGATAGGGAGGGATCGATCTTTAGTTTTTGAGTTCTTGAGATCCAAAAGACTTATATTGAGTGATTTCAGTGGTGATAGTCATCATATGGGCAGCATTCACATCAAGACTGTTCAACTTGTTTATCATGAGGATAACCAATTGAGGTCCTTCTGGAATCTAAAAGTGTTTGTCCCTGCAGTGCGGCATGATTGGTGCCTCTGCCTAAACCATAACATAAATGAGTGGGAATCCAGACACCTTTCCTTCTCTCACTAACTTGTATATTGACGAGTGTTTTGCATTTTAGGACTGAAACTACGCTAAAGATGAAAAGGAAACTACAGAAGAAGATGGACCCCAATCACGTATATTCTCGAATATATGTTTGATTTATATACTTTCCTAGATATCTTCATGATACCAATCAGTTGATCTAACTGCCAATGTTAGTAGTTAATAAGATCAAAGCCATTTGTTCCAATTTCTTGTGGCATGGTCACAGCACAAAAAGAACAACTCCTGTTTCTTTGAATGCAATTTGTTGCCCTAAAGCTGAGGGAGGTTTGGGTTTTAGAAACTTGGAAATCTGGAATAGAGCAGCAGTAGTGAAGCTTACTTGGAAGATTTCTACTTGGATGGAGAACAACTTGCTTAGGGGTAAAAACTTTTGGGCAACAAGATTCCACATAATTGCTCCTGGACTTGGAGGAAAATCCTTCAATCCAGAGAAAAAGTTATCAAATTCACTCTCCACATTATAGGAGATGGATCTAAGGCTATGTTTGTTTGTTTTTTGGGGTGAGAATAGGTAAGAAGAGCTGAGAAAAGCATAGAAGATTGAGGTTATAAATTTTAAGGTTAGAAGATTGAAAAAAACTCGCGTGCGTTTGGCTGAAGGTTAGAAGTTCTACTTAAATCCTGACTTCTAACTTCAACATTTCACCAGTCTGTTTGGCTAAACCATCTATTTTGACCACAAATTAGAAGTTTCTCCACAAAAACATAAAAAACACTTGTATAAACCACATTTTCTTCTATAATTCATCATATATTAATGCAACAACACAATTAAAATGGTAGTTTAAGTCAAAAACAAAATTAAAACGTGCAAATCACATACCAAAATACTAAATATATAGGGGGCATGGTTCAACATACACACATAGAGAGAGATGGAGAAACAACTATTGTAGAGAGAGATAGAGATAGAGGTGGGAGAGAGAGAAGGATGAGAGGAAGAGAGAAAGGTAGAGGTAGAGAGAGAGAGGTATGAGGGTGGGATGGGATAGAGAGAGAGAGGTGAGAGAGAGAGGGGATAGAGAGAGGTGAGAGGGAGAGGTAGAGAGATAAGAGAGAGAGAGGGGGGGGAGATAGAAAGAGAGAGGTGGGAGAGAGAGGGGATAAAGAGAGGTGAGAGGGAGATGTAGAGAGATAGGGGGAGAAAGGGAGAGAGTGAAAGAGAGAAAGAATTGTATGAGGGTGGGAGATAGAGAGGATATAGAGAGAGGTGAGATGGAGAGGTAGAGAGATAAGGGAGAGAGAGAGGTGGAGAGATAAGGGAGAGGGAGAGAGAGAGAGTTGTATGAGGGTGGGAGAAAGAGGGGATAGAGAGAGAGGTGAGATGGAGAGGTAGAGAGATAAGGGAGAGAGAAAAAAAAAGTGGAAAAGAGAGGGGAGGGAGGGGGAACGTTAGGGTGGGTTTTGATTTGGCTTATTTGGGGTTAGGATGGGTTTTCATTCGACATATTTGAGTTTTTTTGTTGAAAACCCCAAAATACCCCCACTTAAAACTGGTCTCGGGGTGGGAAACGACCAACACCACGGTATAGAGAGAAAACGAGCAGTCAAAGGGAAACTAGAGGTTAGAAGTCAACCCAAAAAACTTTGTGGTGGTGGTGGTGTGTGTGTGTGGGGGGGGGGGGGGGGGGGGGGGTTGTGAAGTTTTGAGGTTAGAAGTGAGGCCAAACTTCTAACCTAACTTCTAGTTTTTATTTTTTCTAGAAATTTTGCCAACTTTTATAAAAAAAACAACAACAAACGGATACGGGTGTCGGTGTCGGACATGGCGATCCAAAAATATGTAAAAACGGGGACACGACTGTAAAATTTTTATTTTTTATTTTCTATTATGCTTATGTTGGTTACTTAACCTATCTAACACACTTATGGGTTAATTTACGACATATTTTTATGACTAATAAGTAATAACAAACAAGTCCCAACACTTATGAGTTATATTAACTTATGGGTTATTTTACGACTAATAACAAACTAAAAACAATAATACTAGTTAGGATGGTTGAATAACATGTATAAGAATTGAAAACTTTCTTAAAGTTATGTCAAAAATATTATGATCTAAGCAAGAAGTGTCTGTTGGAGTGTCGACACGAGTGTCAGTGTGTCTGAGTGCCCGACACATTTGGACACGGATTTTTTTTTGGAATATGGAGTGTCCATGTTACATAGGTCAAGAGTGAGAAGTTTTCAAAAAATCTCTCATCTTCTCACCCTTGACCAAAAAACAAACAGGGCCTAATACCAAGTTTTTGAGGGACCCCTGGCATAAGCAAGGTATATTGATTGAGAAATTCAATAATGGTTTGGTATATGACTTTTATCTATCCAAGGAGGCTTTGGTTAACAATGTGATTGTCAACAACAAATGGGCCATTCCTGATCATCTACACAGCTCCTCTTGAGAGTATGGATAAGGTTGTATGGACTGCTGCTCCTACAAGTGAGTTCTCTGTTTAAACAACATATGAGAAGTTGAGCCCTATCAAACCTAATCTTGGACTAAGATTTGCTGGCATAATTGGAGACAAAGTTTTACTACTTGGCAGATGTTGAGAGGCATTTTGGTTACTCAGGATACTCTTGTGAACAGAGGGGTTCTTCTTAACTCTAATTGCTGCCTTTGTAATAACTCAAATGAAAGCACTCCCCACCTCTTCATGGATTGTCATTTTGCTAGAGATGTTTGGGGCAACTTACTTAACAAATTCCTTGTTTTGAAGGCTCTGGGCACTCTCAATGATGAGGTTACAATGAAGACACCAAGACCAAAATCATTCTTTTTTGTTTTTAACTCCTATGTTTACCACTTATGGAGAACAATGAATAATGTGATCTTTAGAGAAGAGGTTGCTCCTAAAGCAGTGGTCCTAAGAAACATTGTAGCTGATGTGACAGATTAGCTTAAGTTGGTTCTCAACAAAGTTGAAGACACTGCCAGAAACAGAGATGTTTGCACTATTGGCCTGTCTATTCTTGCTTCTATCATAAACAGGTTCAGTACTGCAGTTGGACTCCTCCTCTAGCAGGCTGTTATATGCTCAACACTGATGGATCCTACTCAAGCACTAGAGGAAGCACTAGGGTATCCTTAGTGTCACAACCCGGCTCGGGGGCGGGATTACAGTGCCCAGAGCACAACGGAATATGAGGCCGTGCGGTGAGCATGCACGTACGGCAGGCATACACAAACCTTCTTCACTAGGCACGGCGACGCCAGTGGAATAGAGCCACGGATGCTAGAGCGACATCCGAATAATCCTGGATACTCGTGAGGGGTCGTCGAATATGTATTCGGTAAAGGCAGCAGCGCTGAAGGTTACCTCAATAGTCCCTACAGCGTAATCTCTCGTGACTGGGCACGAGGTACGGATAGCACACCTGTTCTGTAGCGGATCAGGGTAGCTCAATATGCCGGGTTACAGATATATGATACATATATAAAGGGGCGACGAGCCTGGATTGGTTACGTAGTCAATCTATAAGGGGCGGTGTGTTTCGGTTGGCTCGTGGGGCATAGCGACGGCATAACGACGCCTTATCTGGGAAAGTGGCCCGTATTGCGAGGTAATGTCCCCTGGCCTTTCCTAGGCTAAGGAGAACTCATGACCATCCCTTGTGGATAGCCCATGAGCCGGGGTCCAAGATGACCAAACTATAAAACTTACTTTGTCATGGGGAGGTTTGGACCAAAGTTCCTCCTTAAATATAGCTACTAAGTAAAAAGCTAGTTTCCAAAATGAAGCATCAAAAGTGTGAACGAAGCGTACTGGCATTTCTCGCCCCCTTAACTAATTATGTTTTCAACGAAACTTGGCGTGTAGTCATATTAGGATATAGAGAACACATATCCAAGGTCAGAACTCAAAACGTTCGAGTAGATTTGTCTGGCGTTCGCTAGAGAGTCACACCCTCCCGCACTTAAAATAATCTCGACGTCCTCGTCGAGAACCTTTCTTTAACACGGCTCTGCAAGGATTTAATCTTCTGCACCTTCAAGAAACTAACACTCTCCCGTACTCAGTTCAGAGTACTACACATTCTTCTGCACTGACGGATACTGAACCCAACTGCTAGTCTCGATGCTGACAACTGCGGTCTTCACGACTGAACCCTGATCTTTGGCTTTTCCTACTGAAGTGCATTGGTGACTGGAGCTTCATTCAAACTTTGGAGTCTGCCTTTTCTTCTGGATATTGTCCCTCGGCCTTTAGCCTTATGATAAATATATGAGCGGTGTTTCCTAGTATCGCGCCTTCTAAAATGTGTTGCATCCTGCTGCAGAGAGCCTTCTCCCCTGACGAATCTGGCGTTTCCTCCGAATAGCCTGACGAGAATATCTGCAATCTTGTCCGAAAGGTACGCTCACTTCCGAGTCACACCGGTGCGCTCTTCCTTCGAGTCACACAATACCTTTGTTGCTCGAGAGTTCAATCTTCTGTGAATCTCGGTTTTAAATCTGAGAAGCAAGTATGCTAAAAGACCCGGGGTAAACTCTCCCCATCTACTACGGAACACCTGCCGCGCTCTAAAACTGCATGACTGCTCTTTCAACTAAATCTGTGAAGGTCTTCAAACTGCGTTCGCCTTTCTTATGGAACATCTAGGACACAAGATCAAGATGTGACACTCTTGCCTTACCAGTATAAAACTGAATTGGTACTCATTGTTCACTTGGGCGAGGGAGGGGTAGCTCCTAGGAGGTAGCATACTCTCAATAAAAGCGCGAACACTTTGTCCTACCACCCACAAAACCATCGTGGCAGCCCATCAAGGCGCGGGAACTCTGATTGACCCTACCGCCAGCTAAACCATCGAGGTTCGCCATAAAGGCGTTCTGTGTGAACTTGGAAAACCCATGAGACATCTATCTGTGCGGCAACGTTATGCTCTACCAAACTTCGTGGTACCCCATCATCTAACCTATAGAGCGATAGATGGCATATGCACCTAACTCGGCTGCAGGAAGGGTGATCACTACTCCGGAATCACCAAAGTCTCTCAACTTCATAACTTCTTATTGCCTCTCTCCTGACGAGGACTTAACACTGGTACCTTACGTACATTTCCAAACTTCGGTGGTAATGACCTTGCTGGAATCTGTGTACAACTACGTTACAACTAACAACTCTTCCCACACTCAATAAGCTCGATGTCCTCGTCGAGAACAAAGCTGTGACATATAACTGATTGACTGCTGAAGCGTTTCTCCATTTCTTCATCCCTACTCGAACCTGAGTAACTTGGTGAATTTGGGAACACGATATTGCCACTGCACCTGTCGCCCTAAGCTCGTTGGCTTGCCACTTCCAACTGCTATCAAATTCACGTAAGGCAACCTTCATACTATCGCAATCATCTTTAAATTGAAGCGTAGCCATTCTCTGTGTCTGAACTACCTTCTACAAATGCAGCCAACTCTTACCGATCATTCGGATGTGATCTTCTAAAGACACTCCATCAATGTAAACAGAGGCGCGGGAACTCGACCCTACTTCCAACCACCATCTGATAAGGAATTGGGAAAACCATCTAATTCTGCTCAGGATCTTTCGTCCTAGAGCATTGATCCATCTGAGATCATGTCTGAGGTAACCCGCACAACTGGCTGTAGCTCAACTCTGTTCTGCGACAACCACGTAACTTACTGCTATTCGGAAACGTCAGTCTTCTCCAATCTGTGAGCTTAAAACGATCCAGGACCATCTTGTGGAACAACAAGGATTAACTCGACTAGAGCACTCGTACGACGACAAACCTAAAACTCAACTGTGGAGCCAGAGAACAAACATTACTCGGCCTTCTTAGCGTGAGAAAGGCAGTGTCCCATGCTACTGTGGGACCAACTGCGGATAAGCGACAACCCAACTTGGGGGGGGGGGGGGGGGGGGGGTTGTGGTTCATATCGCGTAACCAAGAGAAACTCTACTCTCAACGTCAACATGATGAAAATCACTGTGTGCAAACTCGGGACTCAAACCATGTTTTCATCTTCTACTTCCTTCTCGGATCTTGACATTCAGCTCTGGAACGTCTCTGTGCCCAACTCAGGACAATCAAAACGAGTATCAACCAGGATTCTTCAATATTCTGTAGACACTATGGAATTCCGACCTAACCAAGCTTCGCGGCTTCCACACGTAAGTACTTGGTATAAAACACTGACCATATCGATCTCTACTGAGGGGCATCGTTCATCGTCCATCGTCCTTGATCACAACTGTTATTTCTCTTCGCAGTGTGTTGACGGATTCGAAACCATTTAACAACTGCTAGATCACCCTATTACTATTCGTCATAGAGCATCTGCTATACTGACCAACATCTGCTATATCTACCATTGGGCTCTTGGCCCAGTGGTGGTTGTACATCTCCACCTAGAGAAAGGTCGTGAGTTCGAAACCTCTTGGGGTTGGAAACTCAGGGTTACGGATCCCTATATAAAACCGACTTGCCTTGCAAAAAAAAAAGAAATAATACATATCCAACGTCAGAACTCAAAACGCTCGGGTAGATTTGCCCGGCGTTCGCTAGGGCGTCAAACTTAGGGATAGTGAGGGTGAATGTCTAGGAGGTTACAGTGGGGGCTCTATACCAATATCTACTATTTACCATGAATTGATTGCAATATTAAGAAGTCTGAAGTTTATTAGGCAGAAAGGTGTCACCAAGTTATGGTTGGGTACAGATTCAATGTTGATGATGTTCTGCATGAGAGACAAAAAAACTCCCCCATGGATGTGCTATGTGATGTACACGGAGATCATTAAGCTGATAGAAAAGTTTGAGATCTCCTTCATCTTTTACATCTTTAGGGAAGCAAACCAATGTACTGATAATTTAGCTTCTGATTTGTGTGTGTTAGTAGGAGAAAGAGTATTCACCCCTGGCTCCTTGCCTCTTAGACTTGTTGTTATTAGAGAGGAGGATGCTAGGGGAAAGAAATACATTAGGATGTAATACTTCCTATTTTATACTTCAAGTCATGGTCCATGGGGTACTCTAACCCCAGCTTGCCTATAAAAAAAAAATTTGTTCTAATAAAATATGGGGCTATGATAATATTGATAAAGGCATAAAGCCATATCTCGAATTACCTGTGAGAAGTAAATTTAGTTCATAGAACAAGACCAAAAAATCGTGGGTTAAAAAGTCGATACAAATTTAAATAAGAGAACTTTACCTATAGTTATATCAATATCAGTATTGTCTGGTAAAATTACCCGATGTGGAACAATGGAGGTCAACAAATGGCTCCACCAGGAACAGGAGGCTCTTCGATTCTTCCTCCCCCTGCTATGCAACCTTCTTATAGTATCCCACCATCTCCCGCTGAAGCAGAAGTCAGACTCGAAGAGAAAGCTCGTAAATGGATGCAACTCAACTCCAAGAGATATGGCAACAAGAGAAAATTTGGATTCGTCGAGACTCAGAAAGAGGATATGCCTCCTGAGCACGTTCGTATGATCATTAGGTAATTTTACTACTAATTATGTTTTTTTTTTAAAACAGCCCGGTAATTTTGATTAATTAACTGATGTCTATAAATTATGACATCTTGACAACCAATATGGATTAAGTTTTGTTTCCTTCCAAATTTGATTAATTTGTGACTAATTAGGAACATTCTCCCAAGTATTAGTTCACGACTAAGATTTTTGTTTTTGTTACAGTTTTCTAATCGGGTGGTATTATCGGCAAAAGATACCCACCTCCAGAGAAAGATTTCTCACCGTATGTGTTGAGATACAGTGAGTATTTCACTACATACGGGTGAAAATATTTATGATATCTTATTATACCCATGGCTTATGACCGTAAAGCAATTCCGGATGCTGCATGTACCTGCCGGAAACAGTATCGTTGTGACGATGTGGATAAAGTTAGCCGGATCAAATTCATTCACACCCATACAAATTTTGCCAATATTGATGTCTAAATGGTTACTTCACAGCCACCCTAATCTTTAAAATAATTTTATGATAATGTAAATGAAATTTTGGCCACTCAAAATGAATGCGAAGAACAACTTGAGTTCGAATATTGGACAAGGGGGGGGGGGGGGGGGGGGGGGGGGGGGGGGGGGGGGTGGAGTTGAGAATAAAACCAACTCCCTCCTAGGGGCCTACTTCAACAATTAAGCTCAGATTTTGAGTAACATTGTGAGATTTTGAGTAACATTGTGATAAACGTCGTTTTATTCCCGTTTCCTGGGAAGCATAAAGTTCGAGTTAAATGCCCTTTTCTAATAACCTTTCATGTGTGATAGATACATCGTACTGTAACAAAGAACGGCCGAAGAATATCTAAATCGTGAAATGTACCTTGAGATAAAGAGAGAACTCGACTTCTTGTTTAGCTGTTAGATACACTAGCCTCAATGACCTCACAGACCATTCCCGTTCCTTCATAAAATCACCTGCAGTCAATGTTGCCAACATATCTAACCCACCTTTTCATTGTTTCCTCCTCTTCTTTCTCCCTCCATTGGTATTCATCCATTGCGAAAGAATTAGAACTAGTAACAACATCTCTAACAGGTGAATTTGTAATTGTAAGCGATGATAATATGCTTTCAGACAACTCGATTTTTTGTGAAGTTTGAGCAAGTTGTGGAGTTCTAGTTAGTGATGGTTTAGTTGGAACTGAGTTGAGAGAAACTGAGGGAAGAGTAGCTGCCATTGTGTGTGGGAGTGCTTTGATAAGAGGTGGTTTTTAACAACCACCAAAACAAGAAAAAATAAGAGAGAATTGTGAGTTATGAAGAATTTTTGGATGCATGAGGACAATGTCTTCTGGTTGTTTTATGCATGGATGAAGATAAGAGATTGGAGCCTTGTCTTCCCCACCTCTTGATAGAAACAAATCTTTAGGCGAAACCGCAGTCGCAGAATCCGCTTGGGGTACTAATTTGTGCAAGATTATTTTATAAGAATATAAGGAATAACAGATGGTTACGACACTGGTAAATGGACGGACACGGGACGTGTCCAATGTCCAAGTTGTTTGGTAAATGGACGGACACTGGGACATGTCCAATGTCCAAGTTGTTTAATTGATGATAACACCATCAGTAATATATTGGATTTCCAATCTCTACTTGCTATGACGTTGTAACATATCGATAATGGGGCATAGAGTGAAACTTGAAGATGGGAGAAAGATCCAGGATTAAATCAGGCTATGAATTCTTTCTCAATCTACCAGTGATAGAATATGGTCTATGTGCATACTTAGGGGTTGATAATGGGGGATTTCCGACCCTGGCAAATTTATTTATTTATGCCGAGAAGGCAAGGACACTCTCAAGTCTGTTTCATCCCTGTGTGCTAGAGATATGAGGCATACAAAATCTGCATATTAGGATATAAAAGTATAGACAAACAAGTTACATTTTGATTTCACTTTGCCAGATAAGAGGGGCGTTCTAGCAGGAGATAACCCGCCACGCCCCCTCGCATGCCAATATTTCACATAAATGCAGGTCTGTCCAAAAGAAACTTACGTTTTCCTCTGCTAATTTTCCTTCGAGAAATTATTTACGCCCTTTTCTTTCATTGTACTAAATAACTTCACAGCTACTAAAGATATATCAGAGGAACAGAGAAGTGGCACCAGAGGAGCAATTAACAAAATTCTGTAAATAATCTAACCCTCCGCTATGTGCAACAAAATCAACGTGTTCGACCTTTTCCTGACCATGTTTAACTCAGGAAAAACTAGAACAAGCTTGGAACAAAATACACGAAATCTAGAAACAAAGCTTTTACCTACTTCACAGGTCAACATTTGCAATCCACCCCAAACAAAAGCTCGTACTAAACCTACTCAACTTCCATATCAGTAATTGCTTCATGCAGAACATCCTGAAGTTCCTTCGCTCTCTGCCTTGTAAGTGCAATGCAATCCTGCAATCATTTTATCAAATCTATTGTTGGTAACTGTGTGCATGGAAACCAAAATAATAAAAAACAAATCCAATATGGAGGATATTCAGCAAGCGGTCACATCAAGAAACAGAACCAAAATTGAACAAAACTTTCAGAAGTTCACAACAACATCATTATCTTAGTTAGAAACATTAAACCTTATACAACTTATGTGAAGTTCAAAAATAAATTATATAGTAAATAAATAGTGTCCTCCTTGCTAAGTTAGGGACAGCATTGTGCTCCCAAAATAGATAAATCCTTACATAATCCTTCTTCTTTGCTTAAGAGTTATTAAAATATTAATTGTTGAATCACTGATTAATCCAGAATACGGTATGCAAAAATTTGACAAACTTTCTATGAGTTTGCAAAAATTTGTCGCTTAGGTCGGGATAGGATAGTTTCTAGAATGCATTAACTCACTATGCTTCAGATTTGTGAGAGAAGCATCATGCATATGCTAACAACTAAACCATTTAGCAGAGTCAAACAATTACCAGGCTAATTTCAAGTACTGTATGTAAGACTTTCTGCCACACTAATGAAGAATCATGGTCCAACTTCATATATAGTGAAACACAGTGACCCAAGTTCACGATATACGCCTTACAAGTATCAGGATTTGTTCTTAAATCATTATATTTCATTTATATATCGTGACCCTAAAAACATCACAATTTGTTCCAGAGTTATGACATTTTAAAGAAAGACGTGTTTTTTTTTTTGTTTTTTTTTTTAAGTTTTTTACTTCTTTTTGAAAACACGACAATGTCTACCGCTGGCGAAAACATGATATGTAGTCAGTCACCTGCAATAAATGCTATGTTTGGTGAAAACATTGCATCGTCGTATACATGTCGCAGTTTATAACGACCATTGTCTCCTGATTTACTGTAGTCTATATGTGGCAAATACATAACGATCTTTAAAGACGATATTAATATCAAAGGGAGGAATTAACAAACCTGAATAGCTGACGTGTATGCAAGAATAGGACCACCTGGCTTGTAAAAAGAAACAAGTCTGCTAGATGAATCCAGCACCACAGTCACAAGGGTTTCCATAATTGCTTCTTCCTCTGCAGTTGGGTCTGGCAATATGTACTTCTTGTGAAGAATGCATGTCAATGAGAATGGAATACAGCTTAAGGTGAGCTTCCTCTTTTCTTTGTTAAATGGCTCATTAACGATTTTGCCGCTTCCTTCCTGCTCCCCTGGCATAGTAACTACTCGTCCATCATCATTAACAGATACAGCTGGAATATTTACTGCAAGGAAAAAAATATCAGGTAGATATTGTTGGGTTAAACAAAATATAACATATTTGAGTATTTCTCCAATAACAGTATATTAACATTGAGATTATTTTTCCTAAGTTATTATAGTGGTAACGTTGCCATAGTCTGTCGTGATAGATACTGAGTTACTTACCTAAAATACATGCTGAGTTTAAGAAGATACTTATTAGATACTGAAACGCAATATTTCTGCATGCTATGCATAAATAGACCCGGAAACTACCATAAATTTACCGGCTTTATTGTGTTTACTAGAAGAAGAAGAAGAAGAAGATAATGTTTTAACTAAACAATTAGTGAATGAAAATGCCGCGATATATCTATAGTTATTTATATGTAACGCTAAAATATTACAGTTTTATAACTACGAATAACAAATTTAATATGGAGGTTATCTGAGTATTATATAGTGTACTGTGTATAGAAACTCCGGATATACAATAATATATACACGTTACTTTTTTGTTTTATATCAGGGATTACCATGACAAGAATGCTAAAAGAAGAAGTTCCTCCAATTTTGTGCAAATGTTTTGATGGGAGGTCGTTTTTGCTGATAGAAAACAAACAAATTGTGGCAGTCGTAGCTTTGATGCTTAGCAAGTAAGATCTGCAAGTACTGATCTGAATAAGAAGGCTTGAATAGTATTTTGTCAAAAATTATGGTTTCGGCTATTATTTTTTACATTTTTTTTTAAGATGGACAACAGATTAAGGGGACTAGAGATTCACTAGAATACACCATGGACGTAATTTTGTAAAAGAAAAATTTATAAGCAACGCATCATACAATGAGATAAGGCAGAAATTGTTGACAGTAATGCAGCATCAAAAAGAGCACCATCAGCATTTAGACAATATACATCCTGCAACACACAATAATCTTTGTCAAGAAATGAAAAGCAAAAGATTTGCAATAAGCATGGAAAATTCTAAGGCAACTTCACAAGAACATCAATTTCGGGAGAAACCAAAGATAGCCGAGACAGTTTTCTTTTTCTGCTCATTAAAAGAGAGAGAGAGAGAGATGTCTGTTTATTCCGTGAATCATAAATCCCAAAAATTCAATTAAATCGTACATCATATCCTAAAACGCAGGATCTAAGTAGTTCTTGTTTCATATATAACATAAGAAAAACAAAGATGTTAGACATTAAGTGCGTGTTTGAATGTAGCACAAAAAGTAGCTTTCTTACTTTCTAAAGCCATAAAGTAAAAAGGTTGTTTGGCTAAAACCTATAAAAGCTACTTTGTGATAGATCATGCCTCGTGGGTCGTCTACCCACGAGGCCACGTACTTTCTATTTTCTCTTTATATTAATGTTAGGAGCTCTTTTGTTTTTAAGTGCTCTTGTTAGAGTTTGGGGTAAAACTCTATAAACCATAGAATTTGCAATTGAGAGATTTGGTTTATTTTAGAGTGTGATTTAGCTGCCGCAACAACGTAGTTTTTAACAAATTGGTACCAGAGAGAGCAAGATTGAGCAAGATTTTATTTTCTTTTCTGCTACAATGATTTCAGCTTTGCTACAGTGATTTATGTGTGCTACAAGGATTTTGGAGTTGCTACAGTGATTTTGGTGGAAAAATTTTCTTTTACGCTGAATGATGGGGAAGAAAACACACCAAAAAAAAACCCGGTAAAAGAGTATACCAAGTTGCTTATGGAGTCTAACAAAGAGCTCACGAAATCAAACAAGATAATGTCTAAGCAACTTGAGGTGATGTTTGCCAAGTTGCGTGCCCTAGCGAGTTTTAATGTTGACGAAAGATTTGCCAACGTTATTGAAGATAAAGTAGAAATAGGAAAAGAAGATTGTTGAAAAAGCAAGGTTAGAGGCGGGAGTTGTCACGGAGGATTCGAAGAAATTCGATGGAGATGGCTTGGAGATGAAATACCACAAACAATGGCGGATGTAGGTAGAGCTCAGGGTGGGCAGCCACCCACCCTGAAAATTTTAGAGCTTTGATTTTACTAGGTATAATATTTTTAGATTTTAGACATATGTTTGCATCTTCATTTCTACCCACCTTGATATTTTTTATTATAAAGGGTACGATCACTTGCCTACTCAATAATCAAAAGTTTAAGAGGGCAATCTTGTAATTGAGGACCATGTTTAACCAAAGAGTTGCATCTCTCCTCTTCCCAAAATCAGATTTCATCTCCTCCAAGCTTCTCTCCTCTTCGGTTCTTCCCAAAATCCGATTAAATCATCGAAGACGACGAAGAGAGGCGAAACCTCCTCTCCTCTTCGGCTCTTTCCAAATTAGTAGTGGAGAGTTTCCTTCTTCCTCTCTTTCTCTCTAAAATACAATGATGTTATTTGTGAGTTTCCCTCTTCCTCCCAAATCCCTAAATTAATCACATCTTTACTGATTGCAGAACTTGCATTAGGGAATTTTGGATCACCATCTTTACTGATAAAGCATTGGAGATCTTAGTTAATAGTTATCACTTCTTATTGTTCTCAAGTAACTCAGCAAGTCATTTTCTCATATCTCAATTTAATTTATTCTTTTATAAATTAGGGATGTTGATGATAATCTGATTTGCATTGGAGATCTTTATTTGAGTTAAGTGATGATTTGATTTCTTGTAGCAGCTATGCAGTCTAGGTTGAACTTTTATAAGTATAAATCCAAGACTCCTACTTTAGACAATAACCAAGCTAAACAATGTAGTTTCAAACCCAAAGCGAGATCATGTAAATGTTGTCTTGGCGGATCATCCTATTCCTACTGTTAGTTTGAAGTGGGGCCGCATAGAAGTTGACTTGGTACCTCCTGGTTGTGTGAATGTTGTTTTGACGGAAATTCCTACGAATACTAGCTTGAAACGGGGACGTTTAGATGTTGACTTGAAAGCTCATCCGGCAGATCCTGGTTTACGAATTCCACCATCCCAACGACCGGGATTCTATTCGAAGAAAGTATCTATTGAATGGTCCATGTCAGCCTAAAAATGATAATCTTCCCGTGACAAATGGTCGACAATTTCATGTAGAGTGGTATAAAGAAGGCCCTAAGTGGTTGGAATACATTGACCATTCAGATTCTATGTTTTTCTTGTACTGTTTACCTTTTTTCAGAAGATAAAGGACTACAAGGCAGTTGTGATATTTTGTAAGAAAGGGTTTTCAAGGTTGGAAAAATAAAAGTAAACTTAAAACTCATGTTGAAGGGCCGAATAGTGCACATAACAAGGCATATATAGAGGCTCGAAATTTGATGAATTCGGATCAGAGCATTATTACAAATTATAAAATAGGAGTAAGCAAAGAGCGAAAGAAGAATCGCATTCGTCTACAAGCAACGCTTGATTGTATCGAGTTTCTTTTGCGTCAAGGCTTAGCTTTTCGAGGCCATGATGAATCAGAAGAATCTATCAACCAAGGGAACTTTCTTGAATTGTTACGATATACCGCTGCACACAACAAAGAAATAAATTAACATGTTCTTGAGAATGCCCCTGCAAATTATATGATGATTGCACCTGCTATTCAGAAAGATCTTGTGAATGCCGCCGCGGTAGAAACGACTAAAGCTATTATTCATGATCTCGGAGATGAGTTATTTGCTCATGGAAACTACAACATTATCTTTGAAGGCGACACTCGAAGAAGCTACAACATTATCTTTGAAGGCGACACTCGAAGGCTTATTGTCTGAACATGGATTGAACTTATCAAGTGTTCGTGGACAAGGATATGATGGCACAAGCAACATGCAAGGTGCGTATAATGGCCTTAAAGCTCTAATATTACGAGAAAATAAATCCGCATTTTCTATTTACTGCT
The DNA here is from genome assembly GCA_014058105.1 of Kingdonia uniflora. NCBI lineage: Eukaryota > Viridiplantae > Streptophyta > Magnoliopsida > Ranunculales > Circaeasteraceae > Kingdonia > Kingdonia uniflora. Next base: position 1,170,458 of record JACGCM010002352.1, read on the forward strand.
TTGCCCATCAACTTCAATTAACACTTGTTGTTGTTGCAAAGAATCACTCCCAAATAGATTTGTTGTTTAATTTGGTCTCAAAGGTGATGAATATCGTTGGAGCATCTTGCAAGCGGCTCGACATTCTCCGCGAGAAACATAGTGCTTAAGTTATTGAAAAACTCAAGAAAGGTGAATTTCAAAGTGGATAAAGTTTAAATTAGGAAAATAATCTCAAACGAGCTGGAGATACTCGTTGGGGCTCACATTACGGAACGTTAACTAACTTGATTCCAATGTTCTCTTCTGTGCTTGATGTCCTTGAGATTGATGAATTAGCCCCCGCACACTCGGATCATAAAGGTGAAGCAAAAGCTTTATTGGAATCGCTCCCAACATTTGATTTTATCTTGAATATGCATTTAATGAAGAAACTTTTAGGCGTGACAAATAACTTGTCTCAAGGATTGCAAAGAAAAGATCAAGATATCGTGAATGCCGTTTCTTTAGTAAAAGTGTGCACGAAAAAGTTGCAGGACATGAGAGACAATGGGTAGGAAGAATTGCTTGAAGTTTCTTCTTTTTGTTATAAGCATAATGTCATTGTTCCTGATATGGAAGCTAACTTCGTAGCGCGGGGTCGATCTCTACGCAATACCGAAGTAATTACAAATATGAAACACTATTGTTATGGATATGTTTACACTGTAATAGATCATCAGTTACAAGAGTTGAACGATCGCTTTAGTGAAGCGAATATAGAGTTACTTCTTGGCTTAGCATGTTTGAATCCCTCAAATTCATTTTCTGCCTTTGACAAACAGATGTTACTAAACCTTGCTCGCCTTTATCCAGCTGATTTTTCACGATTCGATCTTAGCACGCTTGAGGATGAGCTTGACACGTATATAATGGATGTGCAGACCGATAATAGGTTTTTAGAAGTGATTGGAATTGCCAACCTTGCAAGAAGATTGTTCAGACCCAAAAAAATCTTATTCAACCGTTAATTTTTTTGCTCCTAAAATTAGCGTTAATCTTACCGGTTGCTACTGCCAATGTTGAAAGATTCTTCTCTGCCATGCATATCATAAAGACTCGGTTGCGTAGTCGAATGAGTGATGAATGGCTGAATGATTGTTTAGTTACATACATTGAGAAAGAAATTTTCAAGGAAGTCGAAAATGAGGCAATTATGCAACGGTTTCAGAAGATGAGGCCGCGTCGAGGACCAATATGAGAAATCTACTATCTTCGATATGATATTATATAATAATTTTTTTGAAGAAAAGTATTTTTGTACAATTCTGATTTTGTAATATATATTATCATTTATTTGTTACATGATTTTTTGACTTGTTGACTTTGACTTTGACTTGTTGACTTTGACTTGCCCCCCTCAACAAAAATCCTGGACTCGCTACTGACCACGAAGAGACGATGGAGAGAGAGGTTCACGTGCAATTGATCTAGTAGATGGGAAAGACGAAGACGTGTCGAAGAGTTTTCGATCAAAGTTCGATGAGGAGGTTGTGACATTGATGTGAGAGGTTCACATGATCAACGATTTCCAATTGTCAGGAAGCCGAACCAAAAAAGACCAACTCCAAGCCAAACCCTTGTCAAGAATTCAAAAAACGATCGGAGGGGAATTGATTACATCGCCAACGACGGAGGAAAGATCATCGGTGACTAAGGTGGCCAGAATCCAGGAGAGAGAGGTCCCCATCGCCGCTGAGGTCCCAGAAGACGTGAAATTGAGGGCGAAACGAAACAGGGATTTTTGGGAGAAGATGTGGACATGCCACGACATGGGGCATGTACGAGTAAGGGCATCGGGCAGGATGTGCAGGGCACGTGGAAGAGTGTGATGGGCACGGGTCAAGACATGCCTATAGCATGGTAGGACACAGTGCAGAGTGCGACGGTGGCAGCGAGCACTGGGCAGGGCATGCCTTTTAGTGGCACGGGCATGCCACTACAACAACTTACAAAACCAAAAGATTCGGATCATGATAGCATCGAGAGAGGGTGGTTGTGGACACACGAACTCGACGCGGGCATGCCACGAGCACTCTTGGACGTCGACCCGACGCTAACCGAGGGTTGCCGTAGCCGACTAGAGGCAAGCACATATCAAGCGGAGGGATCGGGTGTTTCGATCAGGCCGACGATGGACATGGTTGATAAAAATCCGACGAGAAGTTGGAGAAGAAAACAAAACAACAGGATATTGCTCACAAAGCGAGTGAGGAGAGGGCAATTAGTTTTGGCGATATGCAGGGACACATTTGGAAACCAGGAGGGAGTAATTTCTCATAGCCGGGTGCACCGAACATAGTTCCGTATGTTGATCTTTATTGGATAGAGTTTCTAGTTCATTCTTTTGACTTTGTGGTGATAATAGAAGGAGAAGAACACTCTCTAATAATTAGAATGTGTAGAAAATTAGGGTTAAGGCAACAACCTTTACAAAAGGAAAAGAGTAAAGACAGGTAAAAAGACATAAAAGCCCTTGGGTTATACAAGCTAACTCTAACACCCCCCGTCAAACTCCTGATGGTATAGCAAGTAACATCGAGAGTTTGCTAAAGAAAAAACGGAAGCGCTGCACAGTTTGAGACTTCGTGAAGAAATGAGCCAGGTTCAACTGAGACTGAATGTAAGGTAAAGATAAGGTCCCCTTCTGCAAATGATAGCAAGTAAAGTGACAATCAATTTTAATGTGCTTTGCCCGCTCATGAAATACTGAATTGCGAGCAATCTGGATGGTACTTTTGTTGTCACAATACATAGTGGTAAGAAAAGAGAGAGAAACTCCTAAATCAACTAGAAGCCAGCGGAGCCAAACTATCTCAATTGCATTCACAGCCATAGCACGGTACTCAGCCTCAGCAGAAGATCGAGAAACAACATCCTGTTTCTTACTCTGCCAAGATATAAGAGAATCGCCGAAAAATACACAAAGGTCGGTGGTCAATCGACAGTCAGTAGGATCCCCCGCCCAATCAACATCAGAATAAGCTCGAAGAACTAATGATGAGGATGACGGAATCAACAAGGTCTGAAATAAAGTACCACGAATGTACCTTAGAATCCGAATGAAAGCAGCTCAATGCACAATTCTAGGAGCCGAAACAAACTGACTGACAATATGAATAGCATGTGTAATATCAGGCCAAGTGTTAATCAAATATACAAGGTTACCAACAATGACTTGGTACAAAGTAGGATCTCTCAAAGGCATACCATCAGAAGGAGTAAGACGCACATAAAGCTCAAGAGGAGTGCCATTAGTCCGAGTATCAGTAAGTTATGCTCTCTCAATAACATCTACAACATATTTAGATTGAGACAACAAGTAGCCTTTAGGAGACGAGGCTACCTCAATGCCCAAAATATAACGAAGAGAACCTAGATCCTTCATCTCAAACTCATGATATAGCTGAAGTTTCTAAGTGGAGATGCCAATACTATTATCACCAGTCAAAATCATATCATCAACATATAACAACAAAAAAACACTACCTGTTACTGTTGTACGCACAAACAAAGCGAAATTATGGTTACTACTCCAAAAACCATACTGACGAATAACTGATGAAAACTTTTCAAACCAAGCACGTGGTGCTTGTTTGGGCCATACAGAGCCTTACGAAGTTTGCAAACTTCACCAGGCGAATGAGAAACATCTGGAGGAGTCATATACACTTCCTCAGTCAAATCACCATGCAAAAATGCATTCTTTACATCCATCTGATATAACTCCCATTATCGAACACACACAATAGCAATCAAGAGACGAACTGTGATCATCTTTGCAACAGGAGCAAAAGTCTCCTCATAATCAATTCCATATTTTTGCATGAAACCATAAACAACAAGGCGGGCCTTATATCGCTCAACTGATCCATCAGATTTTGTCTTTACTTTGTAAATCCAACGACTACTAATAGCATGCTTCCCTAAAGGTAACGACATCAAATCCCATGTCCTTGTTTGGTGTAAAGCAGATAGTTCCTCATCCATGGCCAAAGAGGATCAACACATACCTCTTTGTAAGAAGATGGCTCAGAATGACCATGAATAGTTGCTAAAAAAAGCAACCTCAGTGGAATAACAAGAGTTGAAAAAACTCAATTTATTAGGAGGACGATGATCACGCACCGGATAACACCGAGGAGCTGGTCCAACAGAAATTGGAGTTATTGGGAGATGTTCAGGAATTGGCAATGTAGCTAGCGTATCAGATGTATTAGAACTAGTATCATTAACAGGGAAATGATCAACATAGAGAAACTCCGATTCATAAATCTCTCGTGATCGGTCAGGAATCAAATACAGAGGGATACGCTCCAAAAAGACTACGTGGCGGGAGACAACTTTTGACCAATGGGATCATAACATTTGTAACCTTTCTAAGTATCACTATAGCCAAGAAAAACACACATAATAGATCGACGAGAAAGCTTGCTACGGTCGACATTGTGGCATATAACAAAGCATGTGCAGCCAAAAACCCTCAAGGACGAATAATCTGGAGGTTTGGAGGTTTGCTAAACAAATGCTCATAAGGAGTAATGCCAAAAGTCATCAGAATTGTTGGAATCCTATTGATTGGATGAACAGCTGTAAGGAGTGCCTCACCCCAAAAGATACTAGGAACAAATACAGAAAGAAGCATAGATCGTGCAGTCTCCATTATATGATGATGTTTTATTTCTGAGGAGTTTCAGTACAAGAAGACTGGTGGATAGTCCCATCTGAGGCAAGTAAATCTGCAAAATCTTCAGAGATATACACTCCCCCAAGTCACCTCGAAAGCATTTGAAAACAGTAGAAAATTGTGTTTGAACCAAAGCTTTAAATGCTTTGAAAATTGAAAGAAACTCAGATCGTCGTTTCATCAAAAACACCCAACAGTAACGAGAATAATCATCAACAAATGAAACATAATAACGAGACCCCCCTTTAGTGGGATGGGGAGCAGGGCCCATACGTCAGAGTGAACTGGATCAAAAGGTGCAGAAGTAACAAAAAAGGGTAAAGCAGAAAAAAAAATTGAGTTTACAACTAGAACACTCTTAAATATCATGACAATGAACATTTTCTAAAATACCAGTCAAAACTAAATACTTTAACCGATATCCTAACATATGACCTAATCTAGCATGCCATAAATAAAATATGCTAGACTTAGATCCTAAACGGAAAGAAGACAAATCAACAGAAGAACTAACTGAAATTGTTCTAGCATATGGCTAAAAAATTTCTAAAACGTACAGGCCGCCGCCATCTCTACGACCGGTCCCAATCAGCCTCTGAGTATGACGATCCTGCACAAAACAATGAAAATCAAAAAAGTAAACAAAATATTCATAAAGACATAACTGACTAACAAAAATCATACTCAAAGTGAGATGGGGAAGAAAATAAACATCAGTAAGGGACAAGTGTGGTGTGGAGACAGGTCCAACTCCAACTAAGGGCATAAATGATCTATTAGCTGCAGTAACACTAATGATGGACAAAGGACGTGTAAGACTCGAAAAGATAGACCGATCACGGGTCATATGATGTGTAGCACCAGAATCAAAAAACCAAGTTGTATAACAACTACTTGAAGTTGCACCAGATGAGGTAGAACCAGCATGTGAAATAATATCAGGACGCTGAAGGAAAAAATGCTCTATCTGAGCTGCAACATTAGAAAAAGTTGCATCACTATACAATAATGCTACAGACTGAGTTGGATGAGCGTGATAAGTTAGAGGCATAGGTGGGCGCTGCGAATTTTGTGATGGAGGTCTAAAGTATTGTTGTGGAGGTGCTCCTCCGTAGGAGTGAGATTGGGAAGGACCTCTTTACTGTTGTGAGGGTGGTAATGGTGTTGATCATCGGTATTGCTATAATGACATCTTTGGGCACTGATTCTTCCAATGGCCTTTTTGATGACAAAATGCACATTCATCACGAGGTCGTGGATAAGAAGTCGGAAACTGATGCATTGGCCGAACAGCTAAAACTGACTAAGTAGGTATAGTAAGAGTCATCTTTCCTATCTGCGTCTTTAAACGATCCTCCTCTGCAAGAAGCTTACTAACTACAAAGTCAACACTAGGAAGAGGATCTCTATGAAGAATTGAACCCCAAAGAAACTCAAAATCATTACGTAATGCATCTAGAAACTGCACTAATCGTTGTTGCTCTCTATATTTGATCCAATCAGCGCAAACAGTAAATCCAGATGGCTCAATCAAGGCTAGCTGATCCCACAAACCAATCATCACAGTATAAAACTCTTGAACACTACGATCATTTTGTCAAACCCCTCTAACGTCAACTTCCAACTAATATTACCGAGCAAAATTTGATTTAGTAAATAACTTCTTCAAGTGATCCCACATCTCCTTCGCTGTTTGGAATTTGGCTAACTGAATACCAATTGAGATTTCAACCGAATTGCCGATCTACATAATGATCTTTAAGTTATTCATTTGCCATTTTTTTAAATCAGCTGCATATGTCAATTTTTCATGATCCGACTGCTTTGTAGTTGTTCCATCAACATAATCTCATAACCCTCGACCTATCATGAAGTAGGTAATTGTATCGGCCAGGGGCGGAGCCAAGATTTCATGTTGGGGGTAGAGAGGCGAAGGTAGTACGATGAATTATATTAGGGTTTGGGGGTGGAGCCCCCCAAATTATTTTTTGGCCATTTAACGGTATTTTAAGCTTAAAAATTAATCAAATATAACATTATATTTGACTAGCAAATTATACGGATTTACTTCTCCTCTCGTAAAAAAAAATCGAAGCTTTTTGCGGCAATGACATGATCAGCTTAAGGTGAAAAAATTATCAAAATAAGGTTCTTATTTGATGACATCAAGAATTGAACCGTAGACTCTTGGATTAGAAGCTCCCCACTTTACCAGTTGAACTAACTTTCCTTATTGTCATTAAGACAAAGAAAAATGTACATATTTTAAAATATATATATATATATATACCTATATAGGTATTTTGTATGTCGCCCCCCCCCCTAAATCTGCCCCTGGTATCGGCCCAATACCCATAATTAGGTCTCGTCAATTTCAAACCAATCCCTTGGAAATCTAATTTTTCATCAATCATCATTAATACAAAATACAAATTCGACTACAAGAATTCAATCCCACAAAGCTACATAAACAGATTATACCAACTCAAACCAAAAAACACCAAAAAGTAATCCAATTACTAACTGCAACCCCAACAAACAATCACAATCACAATCACAAACACAACTTGGAATCCCACCTGCAAAAATCCAATACCAACAACACAAACCAACGCCACAATCCGCAATCACCAAGCTTCAACAAACCTGCAGTAAATTGGGTAACAAAATTGCATACACACAAATCAACCGCTAAACCCAATGCAATCACAGCACAATCCCAATTGCAAACCCCCGTAATGTAATTAACAATTATCACCAAAATAAGCACAAACACTAACACCGGGTATAAACCCAAGCACCACCTGCAGAAACTCCAAGTTCATCAACTCAACCCATAACATCAAACACAAATCAACAATCCAATTACCATCTGCAAACCCCCAACAAACACCGACACCCAACAAACACAATCTGCCAAGTCAAAATTCAATAACACCCACAAGCATTCGCAAACAACACCAAAACTGAAAACCTAAAGTTGCAATTTTCGTGATTAAATGAAGAAATGATATCAAACCCTAGAATTGGATGATAAAACGAGGCAAAGATATCAGTAAGAAGCTTACCGTGATCAGAATTGGAGAGAACGAGAGCGATTGATAAAATTTACGTACCTAGAGCAAACCTCATAGAGAACAATCTACAAAATTGGAATACCAAACTTTGAAAATCGAAATCCAAATGCAACGGAAAGAAGAATCAAGCACAAACCCTCTCTCAATCGATCAATGAGGATCGAGAAAAAATCTTGCTCTTGATACCATGATAATAGAAGGAGAAGAGCACTCTCTAATAATTAGAATATGTGTAGAAAATTAGGGTTAAGGCAACAACCTTTACAAAAGGAAAAGAGTAAAGACAGGTAAAAAGACATAAAAGCCCTTGGGCTATACAAGCTAACTTTAACATGTGGATCCGTTTTGGCAAGAAATGGAAGGTCGTTCAAGTATGGAGGTAAATAAAATTTTGAGGAATCTGAATAATGTTACCACCAGGGTTTTTGGCAAAGTATTTTATTCCGCATGCAGAGTTATTGGGTACGGCAAGTATCGTGGACGGATTCGCAATTGTCTTATTGCCTAAGGTACCTCTTTCGAGTTAAAGATCGTTTTTTGTTATACAACTAGAATTGATGGGTACTGAAAGTACCGTGGAAGAATTTGCAGTTGTCGTATGCTCAGGGTTACTCTTTCTATCTTCAAAATTCGTGGACAAATTTTTTCGCCAAAGTTCGTGGTCGAACTCTTCTCAAACGGGGAGAGTTGATAGGAATCGTGGTCGTATCCACGACCATGAGTAGCAGGTTGACAGATCATGTCTCGTGGGTGACCAAGTTGTTTGAACGAGCCAGGGAGCCGATCGAACGAATTAGAAGAAAGTTAAGTCAAAAGTCTTGTTGCCGATTCTAGGCAAAAATTAGGAAGCCGTTCACACGGATAGATCCGACATTTTAAGATGATTATATGCGGCTACAAAATTTGAGGTTAAATACTTCTTAGGAGGAGATAGTTGATAGATCATGCCTCGTAGGTCGTCTACCCACGAGGCCATGTACCTTATAATTTTTTTTTATATTAATGTTAGGAGCGTTTTTGTTAGAGTTTGGGGTAAAACTCTAGAAACCTTACAATTTAGATATTTAGTTTATTTTAGAGTGTGATTTAGCTTCCACAACAACGTAGTTTTTAACACTTTGAAAAGATAGAAAACTTGCTTTTAGAGAAAGTGGAAAATATTTAACTTTTTTACTTTGTAAGAAAGTATATTTTGGAATGCCACAAATCTCGTCCCACACTCACTCTTTCTCCTCTTCTCCTCTTTCTCACACTATTTCTTTCTAAAGCTTTTGACTTGACTTTCTGCCATCTTCGTTTTAGATCCAAACTTTTTAAGGTTAAAACGTGTAAAACAACAATGAAATTAGGCATATTTTTCAGCAAATTCATATCCAAATTCATATTTGTTACATCTCTTTCTCTCCAGAAGTAGCGTTTTGGATTATCATGATTCATGGTTGTTGCCCATGGCTGCAAAGAAGAAGTAAAGGATATTTGTTAACCAATCTGAAGAGCAAGTATTATTTATCCAACTTGCAAACTTATAAATCTTTTGATTAATCCCTTTAGTTTGAGTAACAACAAAGAGGATAACTTTTGGTTTGTAAAGAATATGGTTATATTAAGGACTTGTCCATATCAATAGATTATGAGAAGTAGAGAATCTACTGCAATTAGGGTTTATTCATTGGGGACAAATTCAGAGTTCATGGTGGGAGCTGTAATGGAGGAGAAAAGAAAATAAGAGTACATAATACTTGGTGATTGGGTGAAAGCAGGGGATGCAGGCGTTGAGATTTGATTTTTCGTTGACACGACTAATATGAAACTTAATGCGAGAGCTCAATCATGGTGGTGGTTTGTGGATATGAATAACACCGGATTTCTTTGTTAAATCATCTTTTTATCATGGTATTGCCAAACCTCATTGTGAACTTTTCGACTTAAAAATAAAAGTTAACCAAACATACTTTTTCACTTTCTATTTTGACAACTTTATGAAAAAACTACTTTATTGCTTTATTTGGTTTGCTAAACCCACCTAAGAATAGCAAAAACAGTTATCAGTTATAATTTTTATGAAAGCACTTGTATACATATCTTCCAATATAGCCAAATAACGCATCATTCGTCAACTTAAATGAAACTAGAAGGCCTAAAAACAATCATCTGTGATTAAATAATATGAAAGATACCACTCCAATTCGTTTCCAACGGAACAATGTCCCTCGAGTGATAACCATATACATATTAAAAAAACTTATGTTTTCAAAACCGACAACAGTGGACCAACATTCAGCCTAAAGTTGAATCGTAGGACTCGATATGAATCGTTAGATTCATGCAAATCCCAAGAGTTTCATTTTGCATTGTAAGAATCCAATAAGTGGATTGTCCTCTGGAATTTGCATCCTTGCACGTAGGACTCTATTTGAATCGTAAAATTCAAATCGTAAGATTTTGACAACACTGGTGAGAAACGTTAAAGAAACAGGTACCAGAGTAAGCAAAACTCCCTGAAGGTTTAATGCAAGAAAGGTAGATCCTACTCAATGCAAACAATAGATATATAAAAGAAAGACTAACAACTACTTACTGAACTACATGCTGAAATGAACACACGATCTATTGGAGATTCAACGTCATAAATCTCGACCTACCTAATGCATCGGGCAGGGAGATAAATCACTGCTTGAAAACACCTCTAATTGCAACTTTTAGTGGTCAGAGGTTCTGCTAGACGTCCGAGTATTACCAGAAGCAAAGAAAACACTCCCTTAGTGAAAGTCCTTTCGTATATGTATCAAAACTTAGAATGAGTTTTCTTCGTGAAAAATGCAAGGAAAAAGAAAGCCATTTTCCATCAGAAAATCAATTCATGGAAATCTATGTTCTTTGCTTGGTTGGACATGGGGAAAATATAAAGAAAAGTATCCATTATCTTCACTGCAGTTGAGAAAATGAACAAAGACCAAAAAAACTCGTAAATCAGAAAATAGCATGTTCAAGGCTGAATGAAGATTCTTAGGGATTCAAATGTTCTCCCACCAAACTTTGACTTGAACTAAACATTCTATAGCTGCAGACTCCGTCCAATCGGTCTGACTTTTATCCCCAAACTCCTCTATTTCGTCGAATGACTATGCAATGGAGCTGGAAGCACACAAAACTGATGGTTACACTATTCTAACAGGTGGAAAATGAACTCATGGAAATCTGTAACTCTATATAAATACTCTCAATCTCACTAGAATGAGGTTGTGATCGCTTTTCATAGGTGGCAATGACTGCAATGGTTTGGTATTGGAATACACTCAAGAGAAAGGATCTTGTTGGGATGGAAAAGGGAGACAAGGAAAGTGAGCGATTGGGCATAGACTTTAGAGATGAACAGGAACATGCAAGGTTTTTAAGGTATCATAAAGTAGGTAAGTTGGACTTTCCGCAGTTTGTTAGGATAGAGTAATTTGCCTTTTTCTAAAAGTGGTGTGTGTGTGTGTGAGAGAGAGAGAGAGAGATTCGGCATTGTCATCTGCATTGAATACTCATATTTTCACTAAATTGTGTCTTTAGAAAATCTAGTATGTTAGTCATAAAGACATGAGGAACCATCTAATTTTATCATAGAGATGGCTTCAGTGGTGTCTATTAGATATATAAATAAGACCAAGGCCTCCTCGATCACTTTACAATTTTAGTTGAAGAAACAAATAGTAGAGTTTATTTTTTAGTGTTGAGTTGGGGATATACAACTTAATTTCGAATCAAATCTATAGTGCAAATTCACATTGAAGCTTCCGCAGGCATCAATTTCAATGTAGGGCTCAGTAAACTCCAACATGCGTATTTCTATAAATGTTTTCTATAAATAGTTTGGCCAAAGAGGGAACCTTTCAAATTACCAGGCAGTACTAGATGATGAATAATCTTCCTAGAAATGTAAGATCCTCTTATTTTATAGACAAGATGGGCATAGCTAATAGAAGGAAATAATATATGATCTGGCTTAGGAGCTTAGGTGCAAGTCCTCCCCTTGTAATGTTTTGATTGCTGATGAAATAAAATGCATGGTTTCACCAAAAAAAAAACTCAACTAAATTCCTGATGAATAACTCAAGCTTTGATCATGTTTGAGAATTTATCTCAAGAAGAGGAAAGTTATAGGATGAGGGAAGTTCCTAACACTATCCTGGCTCAAGTTGGAAAAAGAAAAAAAAAAATAGAGATATTTTTTAAGAGACTAAATTTATTGAGATATTCTTTAAAAGAGTAAATGGGTGCAGGACTGACTTTTTGGAAAGTTCTTTCTCCAAGCTGGATATCTAATATATATTGATTCTTTCAGTCGTTTCACATGTTTGTTTTTTCCTTTAAAAGCAAAATCTGTTGTGTTCCAATGCTTTTATAATTTAGCAATTTAGCATGGTGGAGAAAAGAAAAATCAAAATTCGACATAGTGATGGTTGTGGTGAATATGTCTCAAACAAATTCACTCGACATCTACAAAAATGTGGAACTGCTCAACACCTCTTTTGTCCCTATATACCTGAACGAAACGGTGTCCCCGAAAGGAAACACCGTTATATCACAAATATGGGTTTTACTCTTCTTCTCAATAGCTCATCTCCATCAAGTCTCTGGTCTGAAGCTTTCCTAACAAGCACATAAATAATAAATAGACTTCCCACACCCTTAGTCCCTTACTACAAAATAGAAGTCCATATTATTTACTTCACAAAGAAGAAACTCAATATAACCACTTAAAAGTTTTTGGGTGGTGCGTTTGTTATCCCTATCTCAATGACTATAGCCAGCACAAACTCTTTCCAAAATCGGCTCTTTGTATTTTTCTGGGATATAGTTCTGTTCATAAAGGTTATATAGCCTTATAGGTGTATGTGCATGTCAGACCAGCGAGTTTTCATCTCTTTCCATGTCAAATTTCACGAATATCAGTTCTCATTTGCAACTCCCTTAACATCCAGTACACCACCATCCACCATACTCACTATTGTCCCACCTAAGCTACAAACAGTCCAGCCCACAACAAAACTTACTACTTCACCACAGTCCACAAACACATCACCCATGGCTTCTCCCATTTCAATCCAGTTCTTGTCGCACCATAGAACCTAATATTAGAGCCCAACCCACTACTAGACTCGCCATCCATATCAGGTTAAACAACATATGCAGGTTTACCAATGACCCACTCCTTACTGCCTCAATCGTCATCAATTATTGCCCCTGTTATCACTGCCCAACCACATAAACCAGGTCCAACCTCTAATGCAACCCCAGCCTCACCCCCGCCTTATTTCTGCCCCTATCAGCAATCATATGATCACCAGGCAGCAAGATGGAACTCTTAAGAAAAAGGCATTCTTAGCTACAAAATACCCACTCACATGCTTTATGGCAGCAGCCAAGTCCCTGAACCAACAAGCTTTTCCATAGCCTACAAGAATTTCCAATGGAAACAAGCAATGGCAGATGAGTTCAATGCTCTCATGAAGCAAGGCTCATGCACATTGGTTCCACCACCTACTTACAGGAATGTTGTAGGTTGCAAGTGGTGTACAAAATAAAATAGGAAGCCGATGGCAGCCTTGAATGCTACAAGGCCAGATTGGTAGCAAAAGGGTACTACAAACAAAAAGGCATAGACTATGAAGAGACCTTTAGCCCAGGTGAAGCCACAAACGATTAGGATACTCCTCACTATTGCTACCTCACGTCGGTGGTCCTTGCTCTAACTAGACGTGAAAAATGCACTCCTACATGGAGAACTTGAAAAGGTCGGCTATATGACTCAACCTCTAGATTTTCAAGATCCTAATTTCCCAGATCATGTGTGCAAGCTTCATCGGTCCATTTATGGTTTAAAACAATCTCCTAAGACTTGGCTTAACAGTTTAAGTTCACACTTGCTTGCCATTCGATTCACCAACAGCACAGTGTATCCTCTATGTTTATGTTAAAGAATGAAACTCACTCGATTATACCTTATGAGTGTTCCTGGGCCACCATGATTAGTTTCTAATATATCTCTATTCAACCAAAGGTTAATTGGTATAAAATAGTATGGGCCCCTGACAATCTACCAGAAAAGTCCTTTATGACCTGGATGACAGTCAGACTATACAATTTCATGACAAAAGATTGGGAAAATTACTAATCCTATTTGCCAGTTTTGTATTGGTGATGATGAAGACAGAAAACATGCACTCATTGGATGCTCCTTCTATAATCAAGTATGGCAGTCCATTTTAAAAGTCTTATGCTTCAACAGGAATCCTCAAGAATGGGATGCAGAGTTTTCATGGTTGACTCAACATGCTTCCTCCTAAGTTACCAAGCCCAAACTGCTATAGTAGCATTCAGCTCAACCACTTATCACATTTCAATAGAAAGAAGGCTTATAATTTTTCAGTCCAAAAGAAAAAAAAAAGGCTCAATTCATAGTCAAACGGGTTCTGGAGGAAGTTAAATGTAGGGCTCAGTGTTCTTCAATTAAAATCATTGATTCCCCTGATACCAGAGACTTACTCAATGCTCTGAACCTTCCATGTATGAGACCAAAGAATATGCCAATTGCCTGGGTTGCTTGGATGCACCATGATGAATGCCAATGGATACTTAATTCAGAGGGCTTAATAACAACTATGCTAAGGTAGGAGGGATTATAAGAGACATTGGTGGGAGACCTCTCTTTGCTTATAGATCTCCAGTTGATCAGATGATATAGATATAATTGAGCTCAAAGCTATTTTGCTTGGACTTAAAATTGCAAAGGAACATCAGATTACAAGCTTTGAAATTATCTCTGATTCCTTATACGCTGTCAACATCCTCAACAACAAGTATTCACACCATGGAAAGGCATTCACATCATCAGAGGGAGATATCAGATTGGTGCTACAATGGACAAAGTCTTATACTCTCCACCATGGAGAGAAGGCAACATACCACCTGACTTTTCTAGCCTCACATCAACCATTAAATTGATGTAGTATAATTTTTCCACTTTGTTTTCCTAAGAATCTCCAAAAAAATGTTGAGGGAGATGCCAAAGGATGCAGATGCCCTAGGATGTAAAGTTTTTCTCTTTCATATACAAGTGGGGTCGATGCCCAACCCCAGCTTTACTCTCAAAAAAGTTTTCAATAAAGAGGCTTAGTGCATTTGACCTGATAGAAAGCTAAGGATGCTTCAAGTTTCTTTGGCATGAAAGCTAGGATTTCATGGAAAAGCTAATAGATCCACTTATGGAGGGATTGTGAGATTAAGAAATGACTTCCACATACTAGCATTCAATGGAAAAGCTGACCAGTTGATTAACATTGGAGAAATTGAACTGACAGCAATCTATGAAGATATTAATATTGCTTCTAGACTTGGATTCAAGAATTTTGAAGTATTGACTGACTCAACATATGCACAGAAGAACATTAACAGAGTCTGGAAACCACCATAGAGATGCCTTTATCAATGTAGACAAGCACAAAGACAAAAGGTTCTGGCAAAGAAATTATATCGCAGTTTTATCTATGGGAAGGGAAATAAGGCAGCATGCTACATTGCCTCAGAGATGGAAGTCGGCCAACAGCTCATTTTTTTCCACAAGACTTCCCTGCTGAATTGAAAAATTATTGTATAGCAGATGTAAATAACTGCAAATACACTAGATTGCTTTAAGAAATTTGGAGTAGCAATAAAATCTGGTGAGGGTCTGCCTAACTTTAGCTTTCTCCTCAAAAAGAAAGTTTCTTTGGCATAGCCATGAGATTAAGAGGAGAGTGCGAGCTTCATAGAGTTCTCTCTGCTATCCTAAAGATGAAGGTAGCCTTGGTTTAAAGCACCTCTCCACTTGGAACAAAATAAGAAGATATGTTCTAATGATGAAAACTTGTGGGTTAAATGGCTGAGAAACAACCAGCTGAAAAGGAAGAATTTTTTTGGACTTCAAGAAATTTAATAAAGCAGTTTCGCTTGCACTTTCTGGGAGACGGAAAAGATACTATGTTCTTTCATTATTTGTGGCACCAGAAAGGGAATCTTGATTGATAAACACAAAGATGTTTTTCTTTCCTCCTTTAGTAAAGACTCAAAAGCAATGTTGTCCTTCAAGTGGAATATAGCCCAGCACCTTTCTTCAAGTATTACTAAGATTTTTCTGAATCTCCCTACCATCTCCAACCTATCTAATGTGATAGATCAAATTGTGGGGATTGCATCTGCTGAAGGTTAATGGGAAAAGAGTGTTGTTGTTCAACTGCCAAACCTAGACAAATCTTTCTCACCTAGAAGGCTATTTCTGGGTTGATTGCCACACAAGACTACTTCGTTTAAAAACATACTCTCCAAAGCATTAAATGTACTTTCTGCAGGGACTCTACTGAATCAACAGGAGACTGATGCGAGGGTTGCACTTTCTCTTTGAAGATCTGGAAGTCAATTTTATTGTAGTGCAATACTGCTAGGATTGTAGTAGGGTTCTATTAAGAGGTTGAATGGCTCTCAAACCTCAATTCTAAGAAATGAAAATCAAAGTGTTGTTTACTTCTTTGTTTGCTTACATGTCCAAGTTTGGATGGAGAGAAATAAAGAAACTTCAGGCAAATGACCAAGACTGCTGTTATTAGAATCCAACATATTTTGAGAGATTCTAATTCCAGGCTTGTGCACCTGATTGATAAAGCTGAAGACTCTCCTGCCACTAGAGCTATTTGTGATGCTCTTGGTCTCTTCATCCAAATTTTCTGCCTTCCCCCAAATTGTGTAAATGGACTCCTCCACAGGATACTTGGATGTTCAACACTGATGGTTCTTACACCTTAGATGGGGGTGGTTATGGTAAAGTTATCAGAGATGAACATGGTGATTGTTTGCTTCATATGAAGATGTGTTCCCCCAGTTAGTATAACCGTTTATGAAATGCAGTTATAGAAAGTGGGTTGCAACTTTCTGTTAAAAAAAGTTTTAATAAAGTTCTTATTAGCTGCAAGGTTCAAAAAGGCGGAGACAGAGATGAAGGCGGTGAGTGCTTTGTGAGGCGGAAGGTGGTGTGAGGTGCAAGCCTCAATAAAAGCAGGGCGTAAGCCTCCGTTTTCTCTTATAAAACTAACCATTTTTCTTATACAATTTTATAAGAAATGACAACTCTATTTTGTAGAGATTGTTATTAAACCCAACCCCAAGGAGCATTTTCTAGAAAATATATGAATTATAGGGTTAAAATTTCAATTTAGAGATTTAAGCCTCAGTAATTTGGGAGGCGTAAGCCTCAGTACGAAAATCTTCATGAGGCGGTGAGGGGTTCGGAGGCTTAAGCCTCAGTGCATTTTTTAAAACCATGGCACTTATTCTACTGCCTTGGTGACTTCCATAAGCAATAACAAAGAGCTTTCCTGGAATTGTCCTTACAATATTATATATTTTAAAGAGTTGAAGGGGAAGTTTTGTTTTTTTGTATAGGTCAATGCTACATGAAAGGTAGTCAATGTTCTGATCCTTGTAGTGAGATAGTTTATACCCCTAGCTCTTTTTCCTCAGACTTGTGAGTCAAATTAGATGAGGACATGATATAATGTTTCTTAGGATGTAATATATTACTTTGTACGTACATCTGGTTCAGGGGACTGCCTAACCCTTGTTTCTGCTCAGTAAGGGAAAAAGTTCGGATACTGAAACGGGTAAAAGAAAGAGAATGTTGCAGGTCTTAAATAAGGGGGATATAATACCCATTTCATAAGGATCACCAAAAGATAGTTTTGTAGATTCGTGTCTGAGAGTAAGACTGTTAGATCATCAAGGGTATTAATCTCTCTTACTTTCTCTTTTAGTGAAAGCATCAGATAAGTATTATGTAAGAGTAACTCATATGTTATTTTCTTCTCAAGTCTTGACAGGAAACAGTAAGCTAATTCATATAGAAAATTATCTTCCATAGTTTGTTTGTTTTTTGTTCATGAATATACTAGATTAAGTTATTAGATCCAAAAAAAGATGCTTCATGTATTTTCAACACGGAAAAAAGATGCTTAGAAAATGTTCAAGTTAGTGATCATACCAAGTATGCCATCCAAGCCGCTTTACCAGAAATTAACGATAGCTCCTTCAAATTGATCATCCCAGAACTGCAATAACCCATACAAATTACAAATACAATTAGCATTAGCAACCAACATTATAAAATAGTACTAGCAAATATAGTATGAAGTGCGAGCATCCACAACTGTTAATAGCTTACTTTATAATAGAATCCGACAATTGCTTCGAAATTACTGCCGCTGTATCAGCTGGACGACCTGGTCTAACGATTGGAGAACAAATCGGGGGCATGTGGAATTCAATAGCTATAATAAAAAAGCAACCTCTATTAACACTACAAGCAATCTTCATATATACGATATAACTAATAACAAAACAGAAATAAATAATACTAACCTATGCAGCCCTCGTCCGGCGACCCTAATGTAGGACTCATGACTTCCATTTTGATTGCAGCCAACATGGTCTGCTCAACGAAGTAGTCTACCGTGATAAACATTCCCAAAAAAAAACTAAACAAATAGAAAGCACTTACAGTGGAGCCAATCTTGGCCAAAGCAGACCCATCAGCAGATGCAACAGCCCCTACAATAATGCAGATTGTTAGAACGAACGAGAAAGCGGGAAGAGAGAAGAAGGGGGAGAGACTAACCAAGTTCGACAATTGTATCTCTAGCACTGGAAAGAGGTCTAGCTTTAGACCCATCAGGTCGAATAGACTCGGCAAGATGGCGTTCGTAGAATTGGAGAGGGAAGAGATGTCTAGATGCATCTGTCTTCCAATCATCACCCTCTAACTCCATTGATTCCCTCTATGTCTTGTGCTCTAGAGAGAGAGAGAGAGAGAGATTACTTCTGGCTGTTGATGAAACGATTTGCCGTATTTTGATTCAATTGAGAGACGAGTATATGCTGATGAAATAGTTGAGGGAGAGAGAGTGTCAGAGTGAGCCTGAGGAGAGGAACCAGAGGGGCAGGCGGAAGGGGAAAAAAGAGGTTTCGTATTTCGGTATTTTTCTTAGACCATCTCCAGCATCGAGTGAGTGAAGGTGGGTGCTTCAACATGTCGCGAGTGCGCCTGCACCTGTACCTTGAGGTTTTCATGCTTGAATTCCAGGCGCCAAGCTCACATCGAGAGGACGAAGCTCGTCTTTAAATTGCATATGTCGCACATATGATTGTTACGTGTTTCATTCTAAATTCAAAATTAGAAGGGGATTATAATAATTATGTGTCCAAAGTCGCCTAGGGCCTCCAAATCGCAAAATAGTATAGAAAAAATGGCTCATAAAATCGTATAAAATGAAGTTGGCTTAGTGGTTTGATTTAAATTGATTTACCTAATCACAAGGTCAGAGGAATCAAATCCTCATCTTGTTTTCAAACTTCTTTAACTTTTTAGAAGAAAATTTATACTATCAAATTTGTTTCCCCATACGGAGCCTCATATTCAGACCTCGCCTAGGGCCCCCTAAACCTTAGGGTTGACAATGCAACCAACTATGAGATTTTTGTTAGGAATTGGGTTCAGCCTAAGGTGGGAACCCAACTGGGTTGGGGTGTCCTACTGGACTCCTTTTTTTTTTTTTTTGCAAGGCAAACCATTTTTATAAAGGGATCCGTAACCCTGAGTTTCCAACCCCATGAGGTTTCGAACCCACGACCTCTCTCTAGGTGGAGAGGTACAACCACCACTGCCCCAAGAGCCTAATGGTAACAAGCCCATAGGCCTACTGGACTCCTAACAAGCCCATAGGCCTTTATGGTTTATGGGGAGAGTTTAAATAGAGATATATAACCTCATATTGGGTTACCCTTTTTATAGTACGTACAAAGAGATACTATTTTATCAATAAAGATATCCCTACTCTTCTCTCAATCTTGTTTTTTTGATTATATGATAAAGTAGTATCTATTTATTATCCAACACGTAGAGCTAGTGGATCAGAAGGGGGAAATAACTCTCAGAATCATCATTTTTCTAGAATTTTTGAGTTGCGGAGATGTATTTTTACCTATTTTTCGAATTTATACATTTTTTTTTACTTGATATATGATATATGATATCTAAATATGGATGGGGGTATTTTTATCTATATTTTTTTCGGATTAAAATAGCCTATGTTGGTGATTTTTAACCCTTGATAAAGGGCTATTTTCAAACTAATATAGCATTTGTTGTAGACATCGGATTGTTGCACAATCATTTTTTTTGTGTAGCCTATTCTACAAGGATTTCAACATTATATGACAAGTCTTAGGGAGGTATCCCAATTGTTGGAAAATTGGCGTTGAAACTGGGCAGTTTATGACCAAAAACAATGTTTTTAGGTCATGATGACGTCAACAATTAATAAATATTATTTTAATTATAAAAAAAATTATATATTATTTTAATATATCTTTGATGACGACAGACCTTATCCACTTGCTGACGTGGCAATGACATGTGTCAAGCTTACGTGGCAGTGACATGTGTCAAGGACAGTGGCATGCCATATGGCATACACTGAGTCATACAAAGGGTGCAATGTGACAAGTGGCAGTTACTATTCAGTGACACGTGACATTTACTATTTTAATGACACGTGTCATTACATGGTGATGACACATGGCAGTTACTGTTTACTAACACGTGGCATCGCGTGGTGACGATACGTGGTAGACTAGTTTGACTTAGTCAAACTGGTCCAGACCGGTCAACCCGGTTCAGGCCTTGGCCCAAACCAAGCCAGACCGGTCCAAAACCAGTTCAAACACTAAATTGACTCTAGAGAGCTCAATTTTTAGTCAAATTGAGTTTTTTTTTGTTGAAAAATTCTTATTGACTGGACCTACCTCATGAGAGACTCATTTTTAACTTTTATATATATATATATTTTTTTTGGGAACAAGTGTCTTGTATAGGAAAACTGACTCACTTATATGTGATTATAAGTAAATTGATTAATGGGAGAGGATTTAGAGATACTCACAAACCAAACATTAAAGTCTCACTCAATTGGAACCACTCATCTCTATTAGATGAGTGGCTCTTATAATAGAGGAGGTAGAAATTGGTAAATAGGTGAGATTATGTGGATATTAGGTGTCACACACTCTATCTCTTAACGTCTATCTCTCTCTGTACACATAACTTTAATTTGAAAATTCTCTCTCTCTTCCAAACCCTTCTCAGATTTATGTCTCAATATCATACTCCTTGTTTAATCTTCTCCTCAATAACAATTAGGAACAATTTTGGGCTTTTGATAGAAGTTGTTTGAGAAATTTTATGAAGATTGAGACGATTTTAGGGTTTTGAAGAGCATCACCATCTTCTGAAATTAGGGTTTGTGGATCATCGATGTCGTTTGGAGTTTTACTCTCAAAGAATCATTGCTACCATTTTGTGAATCTTTTGAACTCTATATCTCTATCTCTCAAGAAGAAATCCCCAGTTTTGAAGTGTTTATCTCAAACATCTTTGATCCGTTGTGTATTTCTGTGTAGAACCAAATTTGGGTTTGCTATCATTTTCCTCATTCTCTAATGTACTGGGACGACATAATTTTTGAGTATGTGAAACTTGCATAATCTGAACTGTACCTGACAAAAATTGTCGATCTGAATTGTACCCGATAATTTTGACTCTGTGAAACTTGCATAATATGAACTGTACCCGACAGAAATTGTCGAACCTGACAATTTCGTGTATGCGAAACTTGCATAATCTGAATTGTACCCGACAAAAATTATCGAACCCGATAATAATTGTCGAGCCCAACAATTTCGAGTATGCAAAACTTGCATTATTTAAACTGTATCCAACAAAAATTGTCGAACCCGACAATTTCGAGTATGCGAAACTTGCATAATTTAAACTGTACCCGACAATAATTATTGAGCCCGACAATTTCGAGTATGTGAAACTTGCATAATCTGAACTGTACCCGACAATAATTATCGACAATAGATGTTTTGGATGATAATCTTCTTGTCGACAAGACAAGGTACTCGATAATAATCATAGAGTTAATCGACAATAATCATCCATCTTTGATTGTATCATATTCTCGTTACATATGCATTCAATAATTTCGACACATACAATTGTCCAAACACTATTGATCGATAATTATTTTGGCACCAAAAAAACATTAAAAAGTGGGGACCAACAACAACAATCTGATTATTCAATCAACAACAATCTAGCGCCATTTATTGGAGTGTGACTAACAGCAAATCAAAGACTGCTCGAAGAAGATAATAGTTCGAAAATACTCCATCTTCAAATCTAATTTCACCACTAAAATTCAAGAGAGTTCATAACCAACAACCGGTCTTTGATGAGAAAGATATAAAAATAGCTGAGGGGCATATTTGACTTGATTGAGTGTAAAATCAGCTACAAAATCAACCCATTTGAACTAAAAATTATTGCTTCTTGAGTGAGATCTAACGGGACTGAGAAAAAAATTTCCCTGTCTTGAATGAGATAGTGTGAGAGAAAGAGACTCTTTAATTTCTCAATTTTTACTAATATTTTTCACTATGATAGAGAGAGAGAGTTTTTTGGTGAGAAGAAAGAGAGAGAGAGAGTCAGATCTGTTTTAAACAGATTTTTGGTCAGAAGAAAGAGAGAGAGAGAGGTATATGACACATCATTTCCACCTAATATTCTTGTTTCTTAATTTCCACCTCCTCTATTATAAGAGCCACTCATCTAATAGAGATGAGTGGTTCCAATTGAGTGAGACTTTAGTGTTTGGTTTGTGAGTATCTCTATATCCTCTCCCTTGATTAATATATAGTTAAGTATCTTACGATAGTTAATAAGATATTAATGGTATGCCCCTATGATACTAATTATCATGATCAGAGAGCACAAATAATACGAAACCAAGACTAATTTAGAATACGACTAAGAGTCATATTTAAATTATAGTTAATTGTCAAGAACAAATAATTAGAGCTCTATTGAGAATTGACTTAGTTTTATTTCTTAACATTTGGTGTTTGAGGAACCAACTTTACGTATCTAGTTGCAATTAAATATTATATAATAATATTTAAAGGTATATAGGCAATGATAACAACCTATAGTACCCTATAATGTTAGTACAAAAATAGACATAATCTATATATCTTGTGAACCAAGCAGATTTCGGGGTGGGACCACTTTTCAACTAAACATCTAATACCCCTCATATTTATAGTAAATGGGTCATTTGGCTATAATATACTAACTTTATAAAACTTTAGGGATTATAATACCCTAATTGTTAGAATAAGGATTGTAACATCTAGTGATTTTGAATAGCTGTCTTGGCTAAAATACTATTAAAACACACTTTAAGGTTAAGATCCCCATTTTACGGGGTAAAGTTGAGATTTAGCACTTAAAAAAAACTCATAAGTATAAAGCCATGAACAAGGTTCACTTGCAAGTAATAATTGAGAATCATGTACTTTATTGCGTTATATACTATGAGCCACAAGTAATAATTGGAAATCATATACTTAAATAAAATTTTATGAGTAATAAGATATGAGCAAGGTTCACCTACAAGTAATGATTGGGAATCACTGACTTGAATACTATGAATTGCCTTAAGTAATGGTTAGAGATCATATACTTAAATAGGATTTCATGAGTAATAGGATATGAACAAGGTTCACCTACAAGTAATGATTGAGAATCACTAACTTGAATATTATGAATTGCCTTTATGCAATGAATGTTTATCAAGTAGTAGTACTGGTATTGATCTACATGCATAATAGATGCTGACGATACTTAGAATATTGAGTACCTCCCATAGTAAAATCCATTTATGAATTACCTCTATTTTGGTACCTCCCATAATAGATGTTGGCGATACTCAAAATATGTTGGCGATACTATGAATTGCCTCTATTTTGGTACTAATGAACTTGACCTCTATGGATACTGAAATCCATCTGCTGTTGCAGAATCTGGAAAATACTATTGTTAAGAATAATGAGTCTCTAAAAATAATAAATCTCTAAAAGTAACAAAGTAAGAGCTTTGTTTGTACCCTCGCCTCCATATTCAAAAAGACCTGATAATGGACTACCCTATACTGCGACATAATTTTTATTTGGTAGTGCAACTCCACTATAATCTCACATGGGGAAATAGTTGAGGTTAATAGAGATATTGAGAATATTCTATTATACTTTTTGCACTTCAAATATTGTGCTTGCGAGGCAATATTCGATAGATCACTGTGCACGCAGGCCTAATTCAAGTTTTCTTCATTTATGAGCAAAACACTAAACTACTGGTTTGGAACCTCAGGCTTATGCTTACTGAGAGTAAGGATATGATAGGGTTGCATAATGTTGGGTCTAGTGACAGGTAAAGTTGCGGACATGGTGGTAACCATAGATTGATGAGAGGTGGTAACAACGACAGGATTAAAATTTTAGCCATCAGTAACATGAGGCAAGGGGAACAGGAGGTTTACCAATTGACCAAAAATGGAATAGGAAGAATTCTAAAATAAATTCAAGATAATCGGATTCGGGATTGCAAAGTACCCCAAACGATCTAAAGATATCACCCCCAAACTTTTCACGTGATCACAGCCAGCACAGACCTCGCCATGGCAGAGTCTGTGGCCATAGATTTCTCCCATGATACCAATGCAGCATTGGATCAAGTTCTAAGAATGAACAATATAGTAAATTCTCAGTAGATGAATGATGTCACCCAGAGAGCATTGCCAAGTAGTAACTTTACTTGTTATATAGTAGTAGTTTTGCTTTATTAGTTCTATCATTGACTGAGTTATAAACTCTTTAGTGTTTAGTTTAATAGAATGCTCATGATATGCACTGGTTTGGTATCCCATCTATAATATTGTTTTTTGATTTTGATTATGAATTTATTGCTTGGGAAGTAGTTAAATTCTATGTATAATAGTGGATCTACTACATACAACTTGCCTATGGATCTGTCTGCTCATTGAGCATTACCGATAATCGGATAAGTGGCGATATATGTATGAGAAACATTAGTACCATGCACTCGATCCTTTTGAGATATGAACATATTTCTTGTCTCTAATCTTATGCATTGGGGATGTCACGAATATCATTGGCACGACCAACTTGATAGAATGTACTGAGTGCATCACGCTATTACTCTCTAACGGTACGATACGGGGTATCTAGTCCACTTTATACACCAGTAAATCCAGTCAGATTTTACTGAGTTTAGGGAGATACATGATAATGTTTATCACGTAATGACTATTGGAAAAAATGATAGACAGGGTTATGTACATTTCCTCCATATTTAAAGGTTAGAACACGTTATTGGAACAGTTTCTAATACACTCCTCCGGGCTCGGATAATGAGGAGGATTATCGAGATTATATCTCAACTTTCCTTTAAAGGGGAGAAGATCCAAAGAGTCTACGTGTAATGATTGCTTTCAAGGAAAGTCTATTATTTCATCATAGTATGACCAAGGTGGAGTGAGACCTCAAGCCTTTGCTCCAACCACATCCATAGAGACACATGTGGACCTATCCATCCACATAGTGACCCACTTAAATATTTATGGTCACAATAGGCACATCTAGGAAATGGTCTTACGCTTGCCTATTATTAAAATCTAGGAATGTAACGTTAGCACGACTTCTCACTTAGATCATTCGACCGAAGGCTTAATTCCTGGATTAACTGATTAAAGTTGATCGATACGACTTGATGGGGGCATGGGAGTATGACTCACGAGATTTTGATGATTATTTTACCGCTAAATAGGACAGATGATTGAGCATCGCGAGTACCCCATACCATACCTAACTCGGGATTGGCTGAGAACCTAATCAAACGATTTAGAATAATCGCCAGGCCACTATTATTATGATCACAGCTTCCGGCTAGTGTACGGGATTTGCATTTTTGCTCCCGCAACACTGATTAGGGTTCGTCCTATAGCAAGTCATCAAATTATTTTTTTCTCAAATTGTAACTAGTAACTGGGTCGGAGCCTGGTGTCGCCCATCGATGAACATTTGGATATTACGTACAAGTGCCAATCATACTACCACAATGTATAAAGATGGGACCTTCAACGTCGGCCTGGTATTATGTGGGTTATGATTTATATCTATCACTAGATATTTGAAACCCACTAGCGACGTATATACTGTATGATAGATAATTGCCACTTTGATGAGACAATATTCCCAGCATTGGGGGGGAGATATGACAGTCAATGCATAGGATATTTCTAAGATTAGTTGGAAAATATCATCGTTGTCTCATCTAGATCCCTTAACATAAGTTAAGTGACAATAAAGTTTAACATATTATAAACCTCCAATAGGTCATAAATAAATTGCCAGACATAGTCATAGGCACTATTGAAGTATTATAAGTATATGTACCTGCAAGTAATATACCTACACAGTAGAACATTCTGGGGGAACTAGTACCGCAACTAAACGTTCCAGGGGAATTAGTACCGTAAATGAATCTGAGGCTCGCGCTTAGTGTGGAGCACCGTTGAAAGAAAGTTTTATGAGTCGCGGAGCTACAGAATAAGGAACAAATATGACTAATGATGTAGTCAGTTCATCGAGGATGGAACCACCAATCGATGAGGCAATAGTAGTTATGCGACCAGTTGATACATTACGAGACTAGCCTGAGGTGACACATATGCGTATGATAATAAGAAGATATTGATCTATTAAAAGTTTATAATTGCATAACGTAGGTCAATAGAGATTGTCGACAAGGTATTTATATTCGCTGCTGTACTCGCCATTAAGGATGAGAATACAAAACCACCTATTGCAAATGATTGTGTGTTGTTGTACATTGGCCAAAGTGGGTATTTAGACTCCAAACAAAGCTCAGTTTGCTAGCATAATGCGAAGTGATACAATAGAGCTTGCTGGTTATAAATAGGAATTGTACAAAAATATGATTAACTCGGAGAGATAATTTGGTCAAAGCAGAACTAGTTGCCTACGAATTCTTTAAGAGATTTGGCATCGATTGCAAACCTATTATTCAGTTATGGACACTATAACGTTTCAGTACTGATTATTTTGTCTAGTTATCGATGATAAGCTAGACATGCGTCTGATGTAAATACCATGTATCTATATAGGAAACTAAATACTGATATCTACATGAAGCCACCTAGGGAGATATACGCTTTTGGATGTAATTAAACTCGACACGCAAGGTGTGTACGTAATACAACTGGAAATGTTATTGTTGACTTGAAGCAATCAGGGCCCATGAGACATAGTAAGTTGATTGAGTATTTGAAGGTCAGTGACTTTGCAAATATCCTTATCTGTCTATTCGTTCCTTTATAGAACACAAAAATTAGCTTAAATGTCATCATAAAGTGTACTAAATTATTTGTATATCATTAGACCTCCGGGGGAGATTGCGAAAGCCACCAAATATCTTGGGAAGGAATTCAAAATAAAAAACCTTGGAAAATCAAGTAGTGTCTCGATTTACAGACTGAACATCTTGGCAGTGACATACTCGTATACCAAGAAATATATTTCGAAAGAGTTATCTAACATTTTGGTATGGATGTGGCATATGGTGTTAAGTCGTTTATTGCGCGTCCACCACTTGGGTGTGGACAACGACATTTTTCACCATCCTAATGGTGGGAGAAACTTCTAGGGCCGTGATGCCATAGATAAGAGTTATTTGCATAGGTAGCTGGGAATACTAGACCCGATGACTCATTCATAATAAACTGTTTGGCTTGCCATAGTTCTGTTCCTACCCAAAGGCACTGAAATAAGATTAGGCACATTCTGAGGTATCTGATCAACATGAAAGACTGGCGTCTGTTCTACTCGAAATGGTAAACGATAAATTATAGCGTACACCGATACAAGATACTTGTCAGACCCACATAGAGGCCATTGTCAGATGGATTATGTGTTTATGTACGAGGATACATAAAGATTCTTAAAAATCGAAAAAGCAGATGGCGGTAGCTACATCCTCGAACCACGAGGAGATTCTTATACCTCATGAAGCTCGTAGAGAATGATGGTTGCACTCCAAGATACATTACATCACCTAAAGTTGTGGCATGTTCTATCCAAGATAAAACATCGACTATGTATGAAGACAACTCGGCTTGTTGATCAATTATAAACCGACGTCTTAAAAGACCCGCAAGCGCACGGTGTACCATTAAGTACAAGGGTAAGCGGGGTCGTATCCCAAGAGACTTGTGGTGTAAATTATACTTCGAGTTACCAGTTTTATCCAATAACAATGAGTTTGTGTAGGTTTTGAAATAAAAAGATGAACGAAACAAATTACAAGATAAATTGGAGTAGAAACCAAGGCATCAATTCCACTCTACCCTTTAAAACCCTTAGATAATATAAATAATTAAAGTAAATTACGAGTTCCCGTATCGCATATCCTTGGTCGGGCATAATACATCAAAAAATACAAGAGATTTAGTAATCGTGAACTACCCATAAACCAACTTACTCAACCATGGTCCGGTTGATAAGTATGAATTATGTTCTCTCCTCCATGTTCCTAACCTATCTTGTTATGGTCCAACAAGATGGTTACATAGATTCATTATTCATCCTAATCCTAGCTATAGTCAAGCATAGGACGAAGGAATACGAATATGCAAAATTTTTGGATAAAGAGAAGGTAATTACTCTAACTAAGTTACACAATCTACACCAAGGCTATATTGGGTGGAGCTTCCTCTAGCCTTGGCTAAGAAGATTAGCTACTCATCCCTTTGATCATTGCCATACTACTATTACTACGATAAAATTAAAAGACAAGAACAAGAGAAATAATAAACTTTATTGCTATGAACTTTGATTTACATTCTCCAAGATGATCTCTCATGAGTAGGATTCCCCTACTATTTATAGAGTATAGAAAGGGTTACTAAAAATCACCATTAATATAAAATCTCTTAAACAATGCCTAAAATCATGCATTACAACTCATGAGAATAATATATATATCAAATTCTCTTCAATGAGCTTCCATGCATGGGCCTTTGGTTGACAACTTCAAATGAGAATCATTGTTGGTTAAGAAATGACTAGGTAGATATAAATTTAGGAGTTGTACACGTAAATATTACGTGTCTATCACTTGTATCATTTAAGTCAATGACGATTTTATCAATAACGACAGAGCGAAGTACATTTCACAGAATCCATTCCATCCTTATGAATTGTAAAAGGCGAATGAGATTGACGTTATTTAAGATAATTCAAAAGGTAACTTTGCAAACTTATTCACAAAAACTCTTGCACCACTTGCGTTCAAGAAGTTGGTACACGAAATCGACATACAAAAGTTTTATTTATTAATATCTTGGGGAGATACATCTCGAGGGAGATTGACGTCAGGGGGAGTAATCCCAACCTGACATGGACAAATGCATATTGTACTCTTTTTCCTGATAGTGTAGTTTTTATCTTAGGAGGTTTTACTGACTGGAGGTTTTGATGAGGCAACATATACGCGTCTACAACCCATACGGGGCTTAGGATTGTACTCTTTCCTTGCACAATTTTTTTCTCAAGGGGGCTTTGCTAGGTAGAAGTTTTAATGAGGCAAGTCGTCCTAGTATAGAACACCCCAATGAGGAGTATTAGGAGTTGGGTCCATCCCAAGGTGGGAACCCAACTGGGTTGGGGTGTTCTACTGGACTCCTAACAAGCCT